>CM077098.1:69992029-70731672 GCA_039513925.1 Platanthera zijinensis | reverse complement strand
GCGAGATGCCGCGTGCCCATGCGGCGAAATCGCCGCCGCTTGCACGTTTCGGAGACCCGCGTAGAGGGCGGCGGCGTGGCGACCCGGCGTTTGCCGGGCGTGAAACTTCGAGCTGCCAAAATTGCTTAATCTGAGTGGAAACCGGACCCGCAATCAGGAAGATCGCGTGTCGGGGAGCCTGGCTTAAATAAAATGTGGCGGACTATTCCAATGTGTGCGACCATACCAGCACTAGAGCACCGGATCCCATCAGAACTCCGCAGTTAAGCGTGCTTGGGCGAGAGTAGTACTGTATGGGTGACCTCTCCCGGGAAGTCCTCGAGTGCACCCCATTTTTTGCAGGTCGGCTCCATGAACGCCCATTTTTACCTGGGCGGCGAACGCGCTCTCATGCGAACGCGGGCCCGAGGGTGCCCACCACGCGGACTGGGCGGCGTTTTCGGAATCAAAACAACGGACACACGTGGCCTTAGCATCCTGCGCAGGCGATGAGCAGGAAATCGAAAGAGAGGCGTGACTTAGTTTCCAATGCAAGCCACTTCAAACGGCATAACTTTTGATCAGACCGTCCTATTTTCGCGCACAATACCATTTCGGAAAGCTCTCGGCGTTGCCCATCCACGGGCGAACAGGTCGAACCCGTTCAAGCTCGTTTCACGCCCTCAGATCGCGCGTATTCATCTGAATTGAAAAGTTATCCCAGTGTTTTCCCTTCGCCGGTATCGTCCTGATGGATGTGCCAGCGAGGGCTTCGGGAAACACTTCCCGGAATATAGTAAAGTCCGCGAGATGACCGCGCGCCCTGTAACGTCCCAATTCGCGCTAGGCCCCTTGATTGCGTATTTGAGTCAAGGGGGCTGTGGTGAGCCCAATGGGGGATGTGGGTGAACAGGTGCGGACGTGCGGGAAATGAGGAAAACAAGGCAAAACAGCATTTTTGGCTGACACGGGTATGGACACGGCCGTGTCCAATACCCGTGTGCCTCATAAAAATAGGCTTACCAGTCAGAGAGGTACACGCATTGGGACACGGTCGTGTCCCTAGCCGTGTGCCAAGGACACGGGTCGGGACACGGCCGTGTCTCTACCCGTGTGCCGCAAACCCTGACCCGCAGAAAGTGGTTCTGGGAGGAACACGCCCTAGACACGGCATGCCACATGGCCGTGTCACCTGAACACGGGTAGGAACACGGCCGTGTGCCTACCCGTGTCTGCGATGTATAAAAAGGAAAAAGTTGGGAAACCCTACATTTCATCTCCTTTCTTCTGCCCCGAAATTCCTGAGAGGGTTCTTGGCTGGAGGAGGAGGAAGAGCTTGCCGAGCCATCCTTGAGAGGAATCAAAACGCCGCCACCGTCAAGGGAAAAACAATGCCGCCGCGAAGGAGTGCGAGGCTCATGGCCGCCATGGTGGTACCGCTGGACTTGAGGTGAGCTCCTCCCCTCTCCCTTGGTGCTAGATCTATAGTTATTATAGGAGAGACATCGACTCCATAGAGTCTTGATGGTGAGGAGGAGAGTTCTTAGGATGAGCCATGACTAGGTTTTAGGCTTAGTCTCCCTCAACCTTCTCATCCTTCAAAGTGGAGATGAGAGGGGTTTTCGTTGGGGTTTGGCTTTGAAAGGAGAAATAAGGTTGGGTGTGATTTCTGGAGAAGTTTATGCGAGGTCGTTGCAAGGAAGAAGATGAACGGATGCCGTTCATCTCGCCTTAAGATGCGTGCAGAAATCTGATTTCTGCATGCGGCGACCTTCGTGGCCAATTTCGGAGGTGTTCTGGCCAGATCTGGGTGATCGACTCAACACGAAAGTCGTAGCCCTTGAAAATTACCTTTCCAACGAGGGGTTGCTCGTTTCCATGCGATACCTGTAGCCACGGGAAAGCTGGTTCGAGTCGCTGCGTTCGGGAAAATTCCTGTACAGGAAACTGTTTCCTGTACGTATTCGAGTTGAATTTCTGGTATGTTGCGACCAGATTTGGGCGATCGACTCAACACGAAAGTCGTAGCCCTCGCGAATACCTTTCCAACGAGGGTTTGTTCATTGTGATAGGATTCCTGTAGCTCCGGGAATCCCAGTTTTAGTATTGGACTGTCCTATGTTAATGCACTTATTAATTATAATGTTAGCACTCTTGCAATGATTGTGATTTGCTCATGTGATATCTTGCTCCATATAACTATAATGTCGTTGTTACTATAATTTAGTATGGTTACTCATTTGGTTGTGTAATAAGGGATAACCATGCAATGGTAGAGAAATGGATTGGATGGGAAGGCTAGATATTAGGAGTTGCTATGGTAAAGGATATATTATACAAATGGGCGTTGAACATATCTAATGTACGTAGTGTTGAGGTGAAATCATTGAATAGGTGGGCGTGAACATGACGAACACTATGTGAAGAGTATTTTGTAACTGTAATCCGAGCCCAAGGGGTTTATTAACAACCGATGCTTAGAGTTGAAGTCTCCCTACGGGTAGCAACGAGTGAGTTGTTTTGGGCATGTGATGTGCGACGATTCATCGTGTCGCGGTGTTGTAGATAATGATTGTGGCAGGTCTACGGGTCGCCAGTCGTCACACCGATGGGAGCCAATGGGTAGACCTTGGGCGGTAGGGTTAGATACTTGGTGTCCATAACCGAGATCTCCTCCGTGCCATGAGAACGGTTGGGCTTGCACCTCGTGCGTTTCCGAGGTTCCATCCGGTTCGAAATCAAAGGCCAGGTTGGGCTGTGTTCTTGGTGCACATTTACCCAAGACCCCTTCTGAGCCGTAGTACGCATGTGAGCTCCGCTGTTTGTTCTTAGCGTTGAGGCGAACGGGGGCCTAGGATAGGTAGTGTGATACCACCTAGTAGTGGAGACGCCCGCTCCACTGTCGCCGTCTGGCCACGACGGACGACGCCTGAGAGGTTAGCTACCTGCTCGAAAAGTGGGAACTTCTAGTCTGTATCGACATAGCAACTTGCATGTGCGTGCGCATGAGTCGTCATAACATAACATTCATAACATGTCATTCATTGCATACACAAGATCCTCATCGTATAAGTTTGTATGGCATTCTTATACGATGAGTTACTTTACTGTTAAGCCGATCCTTAACTTATAAGTTTGTATGGGCACTCTTATAAGTTAAGTTACTATTCTGATTAATTATACCTGCTTTCATTTATATATTATTGATATTCATAGAACTGCTAGTTGTGTAGCGTAGTTTATACTTCCACCATACTTATTGTCACCTGCTTGTTTACTTGCATATATATATATATTGTACCTTGTTCCCTTTCTCCGCCCGGTGCCGAGGAGTCGCCGGGGAGCGGATGTGAAGCCACTTAGTCTTATGACTAACGGTTGACGTCTTCCTTTTAGGAGGAAACCCCGCAGGTAGAGCGGCAACGGACTATGCAGCAGGACAGCCAGGCCCGGATGATAGGACCTGAGGTGGTGGTGCCATCGGCACCGTCAGTGACAGTAGTGAGTGTTTCATGTAGCCGTTTGGCAAAACATTTCTAACTCTTGTTTATTTGTACAAGCCTGTCTTGCTTGTATCTTCCGCTATTTTTGGACTTTAACTTAGCTGTGAACTGAGCTGCTTTTAGCTTTACTTTTCTGTTATGGTTGGGTTGGCATAATTGTTGTGATATGGATTGTAGCCCGGCGGAATAGGCGTCTTGTGGTAAAGGCTAACCCGTGTGTTAGTGCTACCGCAAGGCGGCTATTTCGGGCATAAGACTCCCCTCGTGCCGTGTGTTGTGTTCCGGGAGGGGGGTCTTACAAATGGTATCAGACTAAGCCGATCTTCACCTACAGGTCAGGTAACAATGGGCCACTCCCGTTCGATTAGTCGGTTTGGGACAAACCGACTTAGCGGAAGCAGTGTGTGCCCATCTGTAATTCACAATAAGTTGTCCAACTTTGACATTAGTTTTAGCCAACCTGACCCTAGTTTGTACCTTGCGTATAGGTAAAACCCAGCGCAGGTGGAGCCGGTTGGGGGCACTCCTACCCCTTCCCGTCCTTCACAATTCCAGCAGTCGGAACTGGGACAACGCTGTTCAGCCATATTGGATGCATTTAAAGCCCAGCAAGCTCCGGTGCAGCAACAAGCGCCAAGCTCCAACTGGTTGAGCACCTCCGTGCCCTGTCCCCTCCTGCCTATCTTGGGACAGAATCGCCGGTGCGCACCGAGGAATGGCTTGATACCGTGCAGGAATGATGGCTGGCATAAGATGCCAAACAACATGGCGGTGACATTGGTAGTGACGCTGCTAGAGCTACACGCAAAAGGTGGTGGAAGTCCCTCATGGGCTCCACCTCCAAGGGCGGTTGTACACGGACATCAGTTGGAACGAGTTCACCGAGGCTTTTCTGGATCACTTCATTCCTTCTTCTGCTCCGGGATGAACTTGAAGAAAGATTTCTGCAGCTGAAGCAGGATCGAAATCGGTAACGGAGTACCAGAGGGAGTTCCAACACCTCGCTAGGTTTGCTGATTCCTATGATTTGGACGATAGAGGCTATGCGAAGCGCTTCTACAAAGGGTAAGAGACCCTCCGAGGCAGGCCCTTTTGTTATATAGCCGATGGAAGCCTGGCAGAAAAATCATGACATGGCAAAGAGATTGGAGGCGGACCACATGGGATGTGGCAAGAGACCTGCGGAAGGAGTAATTGAAGTCGGCCCTAGTAATAGAAGGCGGAAATGATCATGGCAGAGGAAGGGGAAACCACAGAGGCGGTCGGGGGTCAACCGGAACTATCGGTGGAGTACCAATCCGCAAACCACTACCTTTACCACCACCACCGCAGCAGCAATATTATCAACAACCTGGGGCCGACGTGAGATGATATGTTTTTGAGTGCAACCAACCGGGGCATGTCCGACGAGTTTGCCCGCGACTGATCGGGGGTGCCCCTATTGCTCCCCCTCCAGTAGCTCCACGGGGACGAGGGCACATGCGTGGCCGAGGAAGAGGACACCAGGGAGAAATCAAGGACATGCACGGGAGCATGTATGACGCATGGATATGACTCAGGAGAGAAATCCGCAGGAAGTCATCACCGGTACGTGCAAAGGTTTTAATATTATATGACTTGTTGGATTTATGATACAAATGATACGCGCTATTCTGAATAGTGATTACCCCTTTTAGAACCTAGGCACTGTCGTGGTTAGCGGGAGACCCGCCTATACGTTATTTGACACGGGTGCGTCTCACTCGTTCATTTCGGAGGACTTCGTGAAGGACTTGGAGGGAGTGCAACACTTCAGGGCATTACTCAAAGGGTGCGCCTTCCGGACGGCTCTGAGATGACGTCGTCAGCAAGTTGCGACTTCGACACCCTTATTGGAGGAAAGTTCTTTGAAACTCGGCTACAGTGTTAAGAATCCCGGAGTTCGATCTCATCCTGGGCATGAAGTGGTTGGACTGGCACCACGCCAGGATCAATGTGCGGAGAAGCAAGTTATGTTGAGGCATGGAGACTCGGAAGTCATCTTCCAAGGTATTAAATTCGCACCCCGTAAATTATTATCTTCAATCCAGTTATGAAATCTCATATGGAAGGGGACGAGGTCTATGTATTTGCTTCGAGTTGAAGAAATTGACATTAGAGGTCAAGGATGTGCGGGTGGTGCGAGAATTTCCCGAGGTATTTCCCGAGAAAATTGCCAGGACTACCCCCGCATAGGGAAGTGGACTTCCAAATCAAGCTAATTCCGGGTGCCAAGCCCGTCTCGCGAGCTCCATACCGAATGGCTCCGAAGGAACTTGCAGAGTTTAGAGTCCAGCTTCAGGAATTGGTGGAAACAGGGTTCGTTCGCCCAAGCTCGTCGCCTGGGGAGCGCCCGTTTTGTTCTTCAAAAGAAGGATGCGGCTTTAACCCCGGCTTTCAAGTCAATGGAGGATGGGACTACGGAAGAATACTCCCTAAAAGACGGGCCTCGTCCATTTTCGTGGCGGCTTACATCCCCGAAGGTGACAACATTCGGGAGGATATTCTAAAGGAGGCCCATTGCTCCAAGTACTCGGTGCACCCGGGGATCGCGAAGATGTACACCGATTTGAGAAAGACGATGTGTTGGCCGGGCATGAAGAGGGATGTCAAGTACTTTGTTACTCATTGTGTGGCCTGCCAAATGGTGAAGGCAGAGTGCCGAAGCCCCGGTGGAATGCTACAGTCGTTGCCCATCCCCGAATGGAAATTTGAGGACATCTCCATGGACTTCGTCCACGGGTTACCTCGCTCGCGCTCGGGGAATGATTCTGTGTGGGTGATAGTTGACCGGTTGACCAAGGTAGCCCGATTTATCCCAATGAAGAAGGAGGCGCAAGTGGGCGTCTTAGTGCGTCTCTTTGTGGAACAATTTGTGCGGTACCATGGTGTGCCAAAGACGATCGTCTCCGACCGGGATGGTCGGTTTACTTCAAGAGAAGGAGGGCTGTACAGGCTTATTTGGGCTCGCGCCTCGCCTTTAGCACAGCCTTTCACCCACAAACGGACGGGCAATCTGAACGAACCATCCGAACATTGGAGGACCTATTGAGGTTGTGTGTGCTAGATAAAGGAGAACCATGGGAGAGACTCTTACCTCTCGTGGAGTTCTCTTATAATAACAGTCATCAAGCTAGTATTGGAATGGCACCTCATGAAGCTTTGTATGGAAGGAGGTGTAGAACACCCTTGTCCTGGGTGCAAGACGAAGATCCGAAGACATTGGGAAATGAGTATATTGATGACACGGACGCGGTGGTTAGGTTGATCCGGAATCGAATGCTAGAGGCTCAAAGCCGACAGGCGAAATATTACAACGCAAGGCACCGTATGGTAGAGTTTCAAGTGGGTGATAAGGTGTTCCTGAAGATTCGACCGATGCACGGAGTGTCACGAGTACGTGGAGTCAAGAAGCTCAGCCCAAGGTATGTTGGGCCCTATGTTGTAGTGGAAAGGATTGGCCCTCTGGCCTATCGATTGGAGTTACCACCGGAGCTGGAGAACCTTCACGACGTGTTCCATGTATCGTCGCTTCGGAAGGCTTTGTTGCGACCTGAACAGTATATCCCCACGGCGGATGGTGCCGTGGCGTCTGATAGGTCTGTGCGACTGGAGCCGGTGCGGATCGTTGATAACGAGACAAGGACCTTGCGCCGCAAAAGTGTTCCCTTGGTGAAGGTGCTATGGTCTAATCACGGGAAGGAAGAGTGCACATGGGAGCCAAGGGATTTGATGCAAGAGCGCTACCCGGAATTATTTACTCCAGGTAAAAATTTTATTTGAAAGCATAGTTCCCTTTTTATGTGTTTCACTCCCATAGCCTTACCCTGATTTCGGGACGAAATCTTTTATTTTGTTTATAGGATTTGTAACGTCCCAATTCGCGCTAGGCCCCTTGATTGCGTATTTGAGTCAAGGGGGCTGTGGTGAGCCCAATGGGGGATGTGGGTGAACAGGTGCGGACGTGCGGGAAATGAGGAAAACAAGGCAAAACAGCATTTTTGGCTGACACGGGTATGGACACGGCCGTGTCCATACCCGTGTGCCTCATAAAAATTAGGCTTACCAGTCAGAGAGGTACACGGGCATTGGGACACGGGCGTGTCCCTAGCCGTGTGCCAAGGACACGGGTCGGGACACGGCCGTGTCTCTACCCGTGTGCCGCAACCCTGACCCGGCAGAAAGTGGTTCTGGGAGGAACACGGCCCTAGACACGGCATGCCACACGGCCGTGTCACCTGAACACGGGTAGGAACACGGCCGTGTGCCTACCCGTGTCTGCGATGTATAAAAAGGAAAAAGTTGGGAAACCCTAGCATTCATCTCCTTTCTTCTGCCCCGAAATTGCTGAGAGGGTTCTTGGCTGGAGGAGGAGGAAGAGCTTGCCGGAGCCATCCTTGGAGGAATCAAAACGCCGCCACCGTCAAGGGAAAAACAATGCCGCCGCGAAGGAGTGCGAGGCTCATGGCCGGCCATGGTGGTACCGCTGGACTTGAGGTGAGCTTCCTCCCCTCTCCCTTGGTGCTAGATCTATAGTTATTATAGGAGAGACATCGACTCCATAGAGTCTTGATGGTGAGGAGGAGAGTTCTTAGGATGAGCCATGCCTAGGTTTTAGGCTTAGTCTCCCTCAACCTTCTCATCCTCAAAGTGGAGATGAGAGGGGTTTTCGTTGGGGGTTTGGCTTTGAAAGGAGAAATAAGGTTGGGTGTGATTTCTGGAGAAGTTTATGCGAGGTCGTTGCAAGGAAGAAGATGAACGGATGCCGTTCATCTCGCCTTAAGATGCGTGCAGAAATCTGATTTCTGCACGCGGCGACCTTCGTGGCCAATTTCGGAGGTGTTCTGCCAGATCTGGGTGATCTACTCAACACGAAAGTCGTAGCCCTTGAAATTACCTTTCCAACGAGGGGTTGCTCGTTTCCATGCGATACCTGTAGCCACGGGAAAGCTGGTTCGAGTCCGCTGCGTTCGGGAAAATTCCTGTACAGGAAACTGTTTCCTGTACGTATTCGAGTTGAATTTCTGGTATGTTGCGACCAGATCTGGGCGATCGACTCAACACGAAAGTCGTAGCCCTCGCGAATACCTTTCCAACGAGGGGTTGTTCATTGTGATAGGATTCCTGTAGCTCCGGGAATCCCAGTTTTAGTATTGGACTGTCCTATGTTAATGCACTTATTAAATTATAATGTAGCACTCTTGCAATGATTGTGATTTGCTCATGTGATATCTTGCTCCCATATAACTATAATGTCGTTGTTACTATAATTTAGTATGGTTACTCATTTGGTTGTGTAATAAGGGATAACCATGCAATGGTAGAGAAATGGATTGGATGGGAAGGCTAGATATTAGGAGTTGCTATGGGTAAAGGATATATTTATACAAATTGGCGTTGAACATATCTAATGTACGTAGTGTTGAGGTGAAATCATTGAATAGGTGGGGCGTGAACATGACGAACACTATGTGAAGAGTATTTTGTAACTGTAATCCGAGCCCAAGGGGTTTATTAACAACCGATGCTTAGAGTTGAAGTCTCCCTACGGGTAGCATCGAGTGAGTTGTTTTGGGGCATGTGATGTGCGACGATTCATCGTGTCGCGGTGTTGAGATAATGATTGTGGCAGGTCTACGGGTTCGCCAGTCGTCACACCGATGGGAGCCAATGGGTAGACCTTGGCGGTAGGGTTAGATACTTGGTGTCCATAACCCGAGATCTCCTCCGTGCCATGAGAACGGTTGGGCTTGCACCTCGTGCGTTTCCGAGGTTCCATCCGGTTCGAAATCAAAGGCCAGGTTGGGCTGTGTTCTTGGTGCACATTTACCCAAGACCCCTTCTGAGCCGTAGTACGCATGTGAGCTCCGCTGTTGTGTTCTTAGCGTTGAGGCGTACGGGGGCCTAGGATAGGTAGTGTGATACCACCTAGTAGTGGAGACGCCCGCTCCACTGTCGCCGTCTGGCCACGACGGACGACGCCTGAGAGGTTAGCTACCTGCTCGAAAAGTGGGAACTTCTAGTCTGTGTCGACATAGCAACTTGCATGTGCGTGCGCATGAGTCGGTCATAACATAACATTCATAACATGTCATTCATTGCATACACAAGATCCTAATCGTATAAGTTTGTATGAGGCATTCTTATACGATGAGTTACTTTACTGTTAAGCCGATCCTTAACTTATAAGTTTGTATGGGCACTCTTATAAGTTAAGTTACTATTCTGATTAATTATACCTGCTGTCATTTATATATATTGATATTCGTAGAACTGCTAGTTGTGTAGCGTAGTTTTATACTTCACCATACTTATTGTCACCTGCTTGTTTACTTGCATATATATATATATATTGTACCTTGTTTCCTTTCTCCGCCCGGTGCCGAGGAGTCGCCGGGGGAGCGGATGTGAAGCCACTTAGTCTTATGACTAACGGTTGCTACGTCTTCCTTTTTAGGAGGAAACCCGCAGGTAGAGCGGCAACAGACTATGCAGCAGGACAGCCAGGCCCGGATGATAGGACCTGAGGTGGTGGTGCCATCGGCACCGTCAGTGACAGTAGTGAGTGTTTTCATGTAGCCGTTTGGCAAAACATTTCTAGACTCTTGTTTATTTGTACAAGCCTGTTGTGCTTGTTATCTTCCGCTATTTTTGGACTTTAACTTAGCTGTGAACTGAGCTGCTTTTAGCTTTACTTTTCTGTTATGGTTGGGTTGGCATAATTGTTGTGATATGGATTGTAGCCGGCGGAATAGGCGTCTTGTGGTAAAGGCTAACCCGTGTGTTAGTGCTACCGCAAGGCGGCTATTTCGGGCATAAGACTCCCCTCGTGCCGTGTGTTGTGTTCCGGGAGGGGGGTCTTACACGCCCATGCGGCGAAATCGCCGCCGCTTGCACGTTTCGGAGATCCCGCGTAGAGGCGGCGGCATGGCGACCCGGCGTATGCCGGGCGTGAAACATCGAGCTGCCAAAATTGCTTAATCAGAGTGGAAACCGGACCCGCAATCAGGAAGATCGCGTGTCGGGGAGCCTGGCTTAAATAAAATGTGGCGGACTATTCCAACGTGTGCGACCATACCAGCACTAGAGCACCGGATCCATCAGAACTCCACAGTTAAGCGTGCTTGGGCGAGAGTAGTACTGGGATGGGTGACCTCCTGGGAAGTCCTCGTGTTGCACCCATTTTTTGCAGCTCGGCTCCATGAACGCCCATTTTTACCTGCGGCGAACGCGCTCTCACTGCGAACGCGGGCCCGAGGGTGCCCACCACGCGGACTGGGCGGTGTTTTTGGAATCAAAACAACGGACACGTGGCCTTAGCATCCTGCGCAGGCGATGAGCAGGAAATCGAAAGAGAGGCGTGACTTAGTTTCCAATGCAAGCCACTTCAAACGGCCATAACTTTTGATCAGACCGTCTGATTTTCGCGCACAATACCATTTCGGAAAGCTCTCGGAGTTGCCCATCCACGGGCGAACAGGTCGAACCCGTTCGAGCTCGTTTCGCGCCCTCAGATCGCGCGTATTCATCCGCATTGAAAAGTTATCCCAGTGTTTTCCCTTTGCCGGTATCGTCCTGATGGATGTGCCAGCGAGGGCTTCGGGAAACACTTCCCGGAATACAGTAAAGTCCGCGAGATGACCGCGCGCACATGCGGCGAAATTGCCGCTGCTTGCACGTTTCGGAGATCCCGCGTAGAGGCGGCGGCGTAGCGACCCGGCGGTTGCCGGGCGTGAAACTTCGAGCTGCCAAAATTGCTTAATCTGAGTGGAAACCGGACCCGCAATCAGGAAGATCGCGTGTCGGGGAGCCTGGCTTAAATAAAATGTGGCGGACTATTCCAACGTGTGCGACCATACCAGCACTAGAGCACCGTATCCCATCAGAACTCCGCAGTTAAGCGTGCTTGGGCGAGAGTAGTACTGGGATGGGTGACCTCCTGGGAAGTCCTCGTGTTGCACCCATTTTTTGCAGCTCGGCTCCATGAACGCCCATTTTTACCTGCGGCGAACGCGCTCTCACTGCGAACGCGGGCCCGAGGGTGCCCCCCACGCGGACTGGGCGGCATTTTCGGAATCAAAAAAATGGACACGTGGCCTTAGCATCCTGCACAGGCGATGAGCAGGAAATCGAAAGAGAGGCGTGACTTAGTTTCCAATGCAAGCCACTTCAAACGGCCATAACTTTTGATCAGACCGTCCGATTTTCGCGCACAATACCATTTCGGAAAGCTCTTGGAGTTACCCATCCACGGGAGAACAGGTCGAACCCGTTCAAGCTCGTTTCGTGCCTCAGATCGCGCGTATTCATCCGCATTGAAAAGTTATCCCAGTGTTTTCCCTTTGCTGGTATCGTCCTGATGGATGTGCCAGCGAGGGCTTCGGGAAACACTTCCCGGAATACAGTAAAGTCCGCGAGATGACCGCGCGCCCATCCGGCAAAATCGCCGCCGCTTGCACGTTTCGGAGATCCCGCGTAGAGGCGGCGGCGTGGCGACCCGGCGGTTGCCAGGCGTGAAACTTCGAGCTGCCAAAATTGCTTAATCTGAGTGGAAAGCGGGCCGGCAATCAGGAAGATCGCGCGTCGGGGAGCCTGGCTTAAATAAAATGTGCTGGACTATTCCAACGTGTGCGACCATACCAGCACTAGAGCACCGGATCCCATCAGAACTCCGCAGTTAAGCGTGCTTGGGCGAGAGTAGTACTGGGATGGTTGACCTCATGGGAAGTCCTCGTGTTGCACCCATTTTTCGCAGCTCGCCTCCATGAACGCCCATTTTTACATGCGGCGAACGCGCTCTCACTGCGGACGCGGGCCCGAGGGTGCCCCCACGCGGACTGGGCGGCGTTTTTGGAATCAAAACAATGGACACGTGGCCTTAGCATCCTGCGCAGGCGATGAGCAGGAAATCGAAAGAGAGGCGTGACTTAGTTTTCCAATGCAAGCCACTTCAAACGGCCTTAACTTTTGATCAGACCGTCCAATTTTCGCGCACAATACCATTTCGGAAAGCTCTCGGAGTTGCCCATCCACGGGCGAACAGGTCGAACCTGTTCGAGCTCGTTTCGCGCCCTCAGATCGCGCGTATTCATCCGTATTGAAAAGTTATCCCAGTGTTTTCCCTTCGCCGGTATCGTCCTGATGGATGTGCCAGCGAGGGCTTCGGGAAACACTTCCCGGAATACAGTAAAGTCCGCGAGATGACCGCGCGCCCATCCGGCGAAATCGCCGCCGCTTGCACGTTTCGGAGATCCTGCGTAGAGGCGGCGGCGTGGCGACCCGGCGGTTGCCGTGCGTGAAACTTCGAGCTGCCAAAATTGCTTAATCAGAGTGGAAACCGGGCCAGCAATCAGGAAGATCGCGCGTCGGCTCCAATAAAATGTGCCGGACTATTCCAACGTGTGAGACCATACCAGCACTAGAGCACCGGATCCCATCAGAACTCCGTAGTTAAGCGTGCTTGGGCGAGAGTAGTACTGGGATGGGTGACCACCTGGGAAGTCCTCGTGTTGCACCCATTTTTTGCAGCTTGGCTCCATGAAAGCCCATTTTTACCTGCGGCGAACGCGCTCTCACTGCGAACGCGGGCTAGACGGTGCCCCCCACGCGGACTGGGCGGCGTTTTCGGAATCAAAACAACGGACACGTGGCCTTAGCATCCTGCGCAGGCGATGAGCAGGAAATCGAAAGAAAGGCGTGACTTAGTTTCCAATGCAAGCCACTTCAAACGGCCATAACTTTTGATCAGACCGTCCGATTTTCACGCACAATACCATTTCGGAAAGCTCTCGGAGTTGCCCATCCACGGGCGAACAGGTCGAACCCGTTTCGAGCTCGTTTCGCGCCCTCAGATCGCGCGTATTCATCCGCATTGAAAAAGTATCCCAGTGTTTTCCTTCGCCGGTATCGTCCTGATGGATGTGCCAGCGAGGGCTTCGGGAAACACTTCACGGAATACAGTAAAGTCCACGAGATGACCGCGCGCCCATGCGGCGAAATCGCCGCCGCTTGCACGTTTCGGAGATCCCGCGTAGAGGCGGCGGCGTGGCGACCCGGCGGTTGCCGGGCGTGAAACTTCGAGCTGCCAAAATTGCTTAATCTGAGTGGAAAGCGGCCGGCAATCAGGAAGATCGCGCGTCGGGGAGCCTGGCTTAAACAAAATGTGCCGGATTATTCCAACGTGTGCGACCATACCAGCACTAGAGCACTGGATCCCATCAAACTCTGCAGTTAAGCGTGCTTGGGCGAGAGTAGTACTGGTATGGGTGACCTCCTGGGATGTCCTCGTGTTGCACCCATTTTTTGCAGCTCGGCTCCATGAACGCCCATTTTTACCTGCGGCGAACGCGCTCTCACTACGAACGCGGGCCCGAGGGTGCCCCCCACGCGGACTGGGCGGCGTTTTCGGAATCAAAACAACGGACACGTGGCCTTAGCATCATGCGCAGGCGATGAGCAGGAAATCGAAAGAGAGGCGTGACTTAGTTTCCAATGCAAGCCACTTCAAACGGCCATAACTTTTGATCAGACCGTCCGATTTTCGCGCACAATACCATTTCGGAAAGCTCTCGGAGTTGCCCATCCACGAGCGAACAGGTCGAACCCGTTCGAGCTCGTTTCGGGCCCTCAGATTGCGCGTATTCATCCGCATTGAAAAGTTATCCCAGTGTTTTCCCTTTGCCGGTATCGTCCTGATGGATGTGCCAGCGAGGGCTTCGGGAAACACTTCCCGGAATACAGTAAAGTCCGCGAGATGACCGCGCGCACATGCGGCGAAATCGCCGTCGCTTGCACGTTTCGGAGATCCTGCGTAGAGGCGGCGGCGTAGCGACCCGGCGGTTGCCGGGCGTGAAACTTCGAGCTGCCAAAATTGCTTAATCTGAGTGGAAACCGGACCCGCAATCAGGAAGATCGCGTGTCGGGGAGCCTGGCTTAAATAAAATGTGGCGGACTATTCCAACGTGTGCGACCATACCAGCACTAGAGCACCGTATCCCATCAGAACTCCGCAGTTAAGCGTGCTTGGGCGAGAGTAGTACTGGGATGGGTGACCTCCTGGGAAGTCCTCGTGTTGCACCCATTTTTTGCAGCTCGGCTCCATGAACGCCCATTTTTACCTGCGACGAACGCGCTCTCACTGCGAACGCGGGCCCGAGGGTGCCCCCCACGCGGACTGGGCGGCATTTTCGGAATCAAAAAAATGGACACATGGCCTTAGCATCCTGCGCAGGCGATGAACAGGAAATCGAAAGAGAGGCGTGACTTAGTTTCCAATGCAAGCCACTTCAAACGGCCATAACTTTTGATCAGACCGTCCGATTTTCGCGCACAATACCATTTCGGAAAGCTCTCGGAGTTGCCCATCCACGGGCGAACAGGTCGAACACGTTCGAGCTCGTTTCGCGCCCTCAGATCGCGCGTATTCATCCACATTGAAAAGTTATCCCAGTATTTTCCCTTCGCCGGTATCGTCCTGATGGATGTGCCAGCGAGGGCTTCGGAAACACTTCCCGGAATACAGTAAAGTCCGCGAGATGACCGCGCGCCCATCCGGCGAAATCGCCGCCGCTTGCACGTTTCGGAGATCCCGCGTAGAGGCGGCGGCGTGGCGACCCGGCGGTTGCCATGCATGAAACTTCGAGCTGCCAAAATTGCTTAATCTGAGTGGAAACCGGGCCCGCAATCAGGAAGATCGCGCGTCGGGGAGCCTGGCTTAAATAAAATGTGCCGGACTATTCCAACGTGTGCGACCATACCAGCACTAGAGCACCGGATCCCATCAGAACTCCGCAGTTAAGCGTGCTTGGGCGAGAGTAGTACTGGGATGGGTGACCTCATGGGAAGTCCTCGTGTTGCACCCATTTTTCGCAGCTCGGCTCCATGAACGCCCATTTTTACCTGCGGCGAACGCGCTCTCACTGCGAACGCGGGCCCGAGGGTGCCCCCACGCGGACTGGGCGGCGTTTTCGGAATCAAAACAACGGACTCGTGGCCTTAGCATCCTGCGCAGGCGATGAGCAGGAAATCGAAAGAGAGGCGTGACTTAGTTTCCAATGCAAGCAACTTCAAACGACCATAACTTCTGATCAGACCGTCCGATTTTCGCGCACAATACCATTTCAGAAAGCTCTCGGAGTTGCCCATCCACGGGCGAATAGGTCGAACCCATTCGAGCTCGTGTTGCACCCTCAGATCGCGCGTATTCATCCGCATTGAAAAGTTTTCCCAGTGTTTTCCCTTCGTCGGTATCGTCCTGATGGATGTGCCAGCGAGGGCTTCGGGAAACACTTCCCGTAATACAGTAAAGTTCGCGAGATGACCGCGCGCCCATGCGGCGAAATCGCAGCCGCTTGCACGTTTCGTAGATCCCGCGTAGAGGCGGCGGCGTGGCGACCCGGTGGTTGCCGGGCGTGAAACTTCGAGCTGCCAAAATTGCTTAATCTGAGTGGAAACCGGGCCCGCAATCAGGAAGATCGCGCGTCGGGGAGCCTGGCTTAAATAAAATGTGCCGGACTATTCCAGCGTGTGTGACCATACCAGCACTAGAGCACCGGATCCCATCAGAACTCTGCAGTTAAGCGTGTTTGGGCGAGAGTAGTACTGGGATGGGTGACCTCCTGGGAAGTCCTCGTGTTGCACCCATTTTTTGCAGCTCGGCTCCATGAACGCCCATTTTTACCTGCAGCGAACTCGCTCTCACTGCGAACGCGGGCCCGAGGGTGCCCCCCACGCGGACTGGGCGGCGTTTTCGGAATCAAAACAACGGACACGTGGCCTTAGCATCCTACGCATGCGATGAGCAGAAAATCGAAAGAGAGGCGTGACTTAGTTTTCCAATGCAAGCCACTTCAAACGGCCATAAATTTTGATCAGACCGTCCGATTTTCGCGCACAATACCATTTCAGAAAGCTCTCGGAGTTGCCCATCCACTGGCGAACAGGTCGAACCCGTTCGAGCTCGTTTCGCGCCCTCAGATCGCGCGTATTCATCCGCATTGAAAAGTTATCCCAGTGTTTTCCCTTCGCCGGTATCGTCCTGATGGATGTGCCAGCGAGGGCTTCGGGAAACACTTCCCGGAATATAGTAAAGTCCGCGAGATGACCGCGCGCCCATGTGGCGAAATCGCAGCCGCTTGCACGTTTCGTAGATCCCGCGTAGAGGCGGCGGCGTGGCGACCCGGCCGTTGCCGGGCGTGATACTTCGAGCTGCCAAAATTGCTTAATCTGAGTGGAAACCGGGCCCGCAATCTGGAAGATCGCGCGTCGGGGAGCCTGGCTTAAATAAAATGTGCCGGACTATTCCAGCGTGTGCGACCATACCAGCACTAGAGCACCGGATCCCATCAGAACTCCGCAGTTAAGCGTGTTTGGGCGAGAGTAGTACTGGGATGGGTGACCTCCTGGAAAGTCCTCGTGTTGCACACATTTTTTGCAGCTCGGCTCCATGAACGCCCATTTGTACCTGCGGCGAACGCGCTCTCACTGCGAACGCGGGCCCGAGGTT
The DNA here is from genome assembly GCA_039513925.1 of Platanthera zijinensis. Lineage (NCBI taxonomy): Eukaryota > Viridiplantae > Streptophyta > Magnoliopsida > Asparagales > Orchidaceae > Platanthera > Platanthera zijinensis. Next base: position 70,714,668 of record CM077098.1, on the reverse strand, counting down.
GCCCCCCACGCGGACTGCGCAGCGTTTTCGGAATCAAAACAACGGACACGTGGCCTTAGCATCCTGCGCAGGCGATGAGCAGGAAATCGAAAGAGAGGCGTGACTTAGTTTTCCAATGCAAGCCACTTCAAACGGCCTTAACTTTTGATCAGACCGTTCGATTTTCGCGCACAATACCATTTCGGAAAGCTCTCGGAGTTGCCCATCCACGGGCGAACAGGTCGAACCCGTTCGAGCTCGTTTCGCGCCCTCAGATCGCGCGTATTCATCCGCATTGAAAAGTTATCCCAGTGTTTTCCCTTCGCCGGTATCGTCCTGATGGATGTGCCAGCGAGGGCTTCGGGAAACACTTCCCGGAATACAGTAAAGTCCGCGAGATGACCGCGCGCCCATGCGGCGAAATCGCCCCCACTTGCACGTTTCGGAGATCCTGCGTAGAGGCGGCGGCGTGGCGACCCGGCGGTTGCCGGGTGTTGGGTACATTGGAAAATGTGTACCTGATTTGAAGAAGCCCAACCTAGCTCAATGATATACATCATGTTGTATTTGATGTTGTTTTGAGTTGACATGTGCAGGTAAAGAATTGTTAAAGTTTACAGAAAAAAATTCTAAGTCCAAGTGTCGACACAAAGGAACATGTGTCGTCACATAGAAGAAAGTTGTCGACACAACACTGGGAAAGTGTGTCGACACAGAAGGTGTAAGTCGACACTACTCTGGGAAAAAGTGTCGACACATAACATAGTCTACAACAACACTGGGAAATTGTGTCGACACAGAAGAAGTAAGTCGACACAGCACTGGGAAATTGTGTCGACACAGAAGAAAAACGTCGACCTCAACATTGGGAGAATGTGTCGACACTGAAGAGTATAGTCGATCTCCAGTTTGTCGACATCATCTGAATATGTCGACACAGAAGAAAATAGTCGACCACAAGTTTGTCGTCACCAGCAGAATGTGTCGACACCTGAAGGCTAAGTCAACACTTTCTAAAGTTATGATTCTACAACAACTGTGTCGACACACAGGACTTGTGTCGACACATTGCAGAGTCAAAGACCAAGTTATTTTCAGAAGAAGATGTGTCGACACAAAGGCAATTTTGTCGACATCACTGAAGGCAGTGTCGACACCAAAGTCAATTGTGTCGACACAAATAGACAGATGATCTCGACACTTTCTGACAGATTGTTTCAACACTAAGGCACAGGACTTGTTTGAAGACTTGACAGCTGTGGGTTGTCACCAGTTAACTGAAGTTGTCAGACTTGTCAGAAAACGGTTAGAAACCGGATCAGCCGGTTACCATGAAGAATGTCTATAAATAGACAGATTCAGAAAGAAAAAAAGAACACACACAATTAACAACATATAGAACTGACCTTTTGAAATACATTGGATCAGAAAGTGGAGAAGGATTACATTCTACTCATTTCAAGAAAGTGCTAGGCACTTAAGAAGATCTTCTCCGGGAGATCTAAGAAGACTATCTAAGGATAGATCTAAGAAGAGTTCTAATCAGAATTCAGAAGAATCATTCAAAGTTCTGGACAGAGAGAGATCAAGTCAGAATTTGAAGAAGAAGAAAGAATCCATCTGTGGATTCTCAAGAAGCTGTTTGGAATCAACTCAGCTAAGTACATTTTCAAGAAGCTTTGAAGAAGGCTAAGAAACAGTTGATTGCATCAGCTGATTAAGAATTGTCATTGCCTTTTCTCTCTCAACTTGGCAAAACAATTTAAACAATCTTTTCTATATTTCTGTAGGATCTGTTTATACAGATCTGAGTTGTAAGCCTATGTTATAAAGGCTGAGTGTAGGAGTGTTGAACTCTGAGTGGTAGGGCTGATTGCCTGAGTGTAGGAGAAGGATATTCTCTGAGTTGTAGGCCTTGGGGCAAGGCTGAGGTAGGGCAGGTGTGCCTGAGTTGTAGGAACCAGTTGGGTTCTGAGTTGTAAGATCTTTTGATCTGAGATTAGTGGAAGATTGGCCGATTCTAGCATACTGCTAGATAGGTGAAGGGGGAAAGTGGATGTACCCAGACCTTGGGGAACCACTATAAAACTGTGTGCAATCTGTGATGCTTATTTTCTGTGATTGCTGTGATTTATTGTGAATTCTGCCTTGAAGTTTTTTCAAAAAATAAGTTGAACCTATTCACCCCCCCCCTCTAGGTGTTTAGGTTATCTTGAAAGTGAAACTATCAAGTGGTATCAGAGGGAGGTTCCTCAAAAAGGACTTAACAGTCTGAGGTAGATCTGATAGGCAGAATCAAGAATCAAGAAGATGGGTTCTGGAGAGAATCATAAGGAGCTAGGGTCAATGAAATTACCCATATGCAAGAAGGAAATCTTTGGGATCTGGAAAGAAAGAGTCAGATTGTTTATGGAAGCATCTGACCCAAGGATTTACATCACAGTACAGGAAGGCCCCTTCATACCAATGAAGATATCTGTTCTTGATGCAAATATCCAAACACCAAAGACTTATTCTGAAATGACCAAGGATGAAATCATCTTGGCAACCATGGACAAAAGGGCACAGAACATAATTGTCAGTGCCATAGATGATTCAACATTTCAGAATCTGATTCACTGCAAGACCTCCAAGGAGATGTGGGACACATTAATTGTCTACATAGAGGGATCAGAAGAAGTAAGGCTGGACAGAAAATCTATGCTAAATCAGGAGTATGAAAGTTTTAGACAAGGGAAATCTGATAGCATAACTGAGTGCTATAAGAAATTCTATAGAATTGTGAATGAGCTAATTTCCTATGGAAGAGTCTTCAGTACCTATGAACTGAATGACAAATTCTTAAGATCCTTATCAAAGGATTGGGATACAAAGATCTGTGCCATAAGAGAAGTGGCAAAATTGGCAGAGATATCTCCTCCAACTCTGTTTGGAAAGTTGCTATCCTATGAAATGCAACTTATGGTAAGGAAGGAGGAGGAAAGAAACTCAAGAGGAGAGCATAGAGAAAAGACTGTGGCATTTAATGCTGAAGCCACCAGAAAGAATAGGAGGAAATCACCATCTCCTCCTAAGGAAGTTGAAGAAGGTAGTTCTGAAAATTCAGATAGGGGTTCAGTCAGCAGTGATTCAGATGCAGACTTTGCTGCATTCACTAGGCAATTTCAAAGGTTCTTGAAAAAGAAGCAATGGAAGTCTAGGCCTTCCTCATCACAGCAAGTAGATGACTATTATCAGAAAAGAAGGTCATCTAGGAAAGAGAAAAGCAGGTCAAAGCCCAGCAAAGCCACTACTTCAAAGATTGTCTGCTATTGTTGCAATAGGCCTGGACATGTAGTGGCTGAGTGTCCTGACAAAAGGAAGGAATCTTCAGAAAAGAAGAAGACTTATCAGAAAGGCAAGAAGGAGAAATCCTTTGTAGCAAAGAAAGATAAAAGTCTGTCAGACCAGTCAACTTCAGAATCAGGATCTGAAGCTGAAGCATATATTGGATTATATGCTGCATCTGAGGAAGAGGAGTTTATGCAGTTGCTAGACTCCATCAATGAACATCAATGCATGGGTTTGATGACTAGATCAGAAGAGGACCTATGCCAGAATCAGTCTGGTCCTAATGAGGTAAACAGTCCTTCCAGTACATTTGTTTGTAGTACAAGTGAAGAATCAGCTACATCTGCATCAAGTGATGAAGATGCATCTGGATCTGAAGGAGATGTCTATCAATTGATAGACAAGTATGGGGACTTGTTACAGGCCCTTAAGAAAAGCAAGAACCTGGTTAAATCACAGGCTCAGGAAATTGCTGATCTAAGGGTTACAACAGCTGAGTTAGAAAAAGTCCTTGATCAAAAGTTAGCTGAAATTGCCAAGCTGAAAAATATAACTATTATTCAGATGGGCACAATTAATTATACTAATGATCAAGTAAAGAGTCTGGAGGACAGACTTAGAATTGAAAGGGATTTAGTGGCTAGTTACTCTAAGCCAAAATCTGTCTTACCCTTGATAGATGAATTTGTCACTCAGAAGGGTAAGGCTGGATTAGGATTTAAGGGTAACTCCAGGGCTAGCAGATTCAAAAAGAAAGGCAAAGCCCCTATTCAGCCACTAAACCTTTCAGTCCCCATAAAGTTTGGTAAGAAGAAAGTGTAAGACCCCTTTTTTTTTTTCTTTTTCGACCCGGGGTCTTATGCCCAGAACCGCCGCTTTGCTGTGATACCTTCGCACCCGGGAAGGTCGTCACTACAACGCGCCGATTCCGCCGGCCTTTTCGATCACAATAAGTAGCAAGCAAGAGAGAAGCAAGTCCACCAAAAGAGAATATCACATGTATAAATAAAGCTCCACGAAGGGAGTGTCCACTGAAACATCAGAGTGCAGCATAATGTAAAACTTAGAAATAAGGGCATAAGCCCTGTACATCAGAGTCCTCACTACAGGTCACTCGCGGAAGCAAAACTAAAAACTAAGTGTCACCGTAACTGTCACCGAACCGAGGGCACCCAAACTAAACTGGTCCATCTCCACCGACACCGTGCTCTGCTGGTGCCGTATCTCTAGGTGTTCCTCCCTTTTCGGTATGCTGTCGCCTCCTCGCAATCCCCGTCTGCGTCTGCGTCTGCGTCTATGGCCTCCTGCCTGCTGAGCTGGTGGAATCCCACCCATCAAGGGGCACTTGACCCGTGTATGTCCTGGCTGGTGACAATGGTAACACGGTAGCGGGGTCAACTCCGTCAGAAACTGCAAAACCTGCGACCCTTCCATATGGTACACCTAAAATGATATGGTTCGAAAACCGTTAGTCTAAAAGACTAAGTCCCAATCATCCCCCACCCCTTCCCCCATGCCCTAAGGCACCGAGCGGAGAGGAAGAAAGGGAAGGACATGAAGGTGGAGAGTAGTCAAAAGCAGATGACGGTGGACCTAACTAGCAAGTTATGACAGGGGAGCAATATAAGTGTTGTAATAGGTATAACAGAAAGGAAGTAAGTAAGAAATTAAACCTTCACTTATGTGAGTACACGTAAGCCAAGGGATCTTTTGCAAGGCTCTTATTATTGTTGGTTAATACCCGTACCCAAACCCTTAATGTTACTCTGGTTCTAACCCTAATGTATTTTAACTCCTTCACCCGCTCCCAGGAAAGACGATGTTCCGTCGAACCCGAGCTCCACCCATCCTTAGTTAACCTAACCACTATCCCATACCCAATTTCATTGATAACCTCCGAATCATCTTGCTACGGCATCTACACATGATTTGTTGCCCTATGACCCTGGTATTACAATTTCTATGATTTCACTATATGCAGACCAACTTGAGCTAACAACGTGTATGATAGGAAGTGCATCAATCTCTCATCCAAGCACCCTAAGATAATTACTAAGGGCCTATCATGACTTTTATAACTTAAATCCAGCACTTCCAAATTTTTCCTAAATAATTTAATATTTATTTAATTATCCAGAAATTAAAGCCATGAGTGATTTTGAGCATGAGGTACTACATTCATTCATCATAAAATTATAAGAAAATTACCAGTGCTCTACAATGTCCATAAATGTTCACTGACCAAAAATTATAATTTTACAAGGCCTAAAAATATTATTTAAAAATCATTTATAAATTCTACAAATTGCAAGCCTTGTGAATCAACCCCTATGATTATAGATCCAAAAATTCTACAATAATTACCAGAGATGTAAGAGGTCATAAAAACTCATTTGCCTAAGTTACACCAGATTTCAGTGAGGGAACAACCCATAATAATTATTTGACTATCTTTAGAAAATCAATGGCTTGTGAATGAAGTACTTAAAATAACCAGTTAATAATTCCAGAAAAATTCAAGCATATGTATAAGAATCTAAAAAGCTCTCTGCCAAAATTTCATTTCCATTAATCAACCAGAGAAATCAAATTAATTAAAATACCCAAAAGCCTATTTTTGTGAGTTATGAAGGAACTATTATGTACTGAATCCCAAGGCTCTCAATATTACTTCCCAAAGACTTCCCTAAACCCAAGAAGTACACTACCCAAGTTTCATGGCTTTTAGATGAGTTAAATTACTGTTTTGACCCTAAAGGCCCTTCTACCCTAAAACTAGGGTTTAGGATTTGAGGTACCTAGCTACCTTAAAATTCTCTAAGATTATAACCAGAGGGTTAAATATTCATTAACCACCTCTCCACCAAATATCAAGGCCATACAAGAGCATTTGCCCCTATGTCCTTCACAAACCCCCAAAAGTCCTCACTTTGGGTTTGTACCTGGGCCCTAGGGTAAATCCACCCCAACACATCTCCTTTGCTCCCCAAGGGTTCTTAGTATCATCCTAACCCATTGGTCACAACTTCAACCTCTGTTGAGGTGAGTTGACCACCAAATTGCCACAAGTCCCCTTTTTTCCCATATTACCCTTCCCTAGGTCCAAATTAGGGCTTAGTGGTTTCCTAGTCAAAACTCAACCAAATGAGTTGAAATTTGAACCAGACCTAGATGTATATACCAGGGACTCCTCACCAAAAATTGGGAGGGTATGGAGGTCATTTGCCCCTTCAATGTTCTAACCCTAGCTTTCCTAGGTTTAGGGCAAAACCCTAAGCTACCCTATTCCAAATGGCCTCCAATCTTTATAGGAGCTAGGTTTAGGTTATATTAAGCCCCTGTCCAAAATTCAGAGGATTTGGACCAAGGGTTAAGTGTGGGGATCCATCTTAAAATCTGCCCTACATATAGGACCTACCCTAGGAAAATGGCCCTACAGGTCTGTAGGCTTGTCCTATATTTTTCCATTACATATCAAACTGTAGGTATTTGAAATACCTACAACTTATCTGCTGGTCACATCCCCTGGAAGTCCCTAGGGGTGCCCTAAAATTCTCCTACAGTGATCTGCCCTAACTTGTAGGGTATAGCCCTCACTAAAATGACTCTACAGGGCAGACCACTCATCCACATTTTACCCATCACATATCAAACTGTAGGTATTCAAAATACCTACAACTTCTCTGAAGGTCACACCCCCTGAAAATCCCTAGGGGTGCCCTAAATTTCTCCTACAGTGATCTGCCCTAACTTGTAGGGCATAGCCCTCACTAAAAAGACTCTATAGGACAGACCACTCATCCAAATTTTTCCCACCACATATCAAATTGTAGGTATTCAAAATACCTACAACTTTTATGTTGGCCATATTTGTTGATTATGCATCTAAAGGACCTAAAATAATTTTACAAGGTTCTGCCTTAAAGATTAGGACACACCCTTATTCAAAAGGCTCTACAGGGCTGTATTTTTCTTCAAATTTTCCCCACTGCATATCAAATTGTAGGTCTTTTAAAGACCTACAACTTTTATGTTTTAAACTTTTTCATTAGGAGCACTTAAGGGGCCTAAAATCGGGTTACAGTAAAACTGTTTAAGAAAAGACAGAAAATTGCATATAATATACTATTAATTAAAATCCTAGGGTGCACGAATCTTGATGAACGATCCAACGGTGGCTGTGCTTCTTCTTCGATTTACCCTAAAAACAGCCCGAGCAGGCCCCTTTTTCGGGGTTGTTCCCGGCGGCCTGAGGCGGCGCCACCACCGGAAACTCACCCTAAATGTTCCCGGTGGTGGGGGCTATCACTGGCCGGAGCTAGGGCGGCCGGAGGTGGCGGCGCCGCCCTACCCGAGAGCTCCAAAATCCATGAAAAATGGCAATTTTCAGATTTTTTAAAAACTCAAACCGATTTGTTTGAGCATGAAACTTCATTCTAACGATTCCTAGGATCTAAACATAGAAGAAGAGGTGAGGGAGGACCTTCCCGGCGGCCATGCAACGTGTAGATCGACGAGGGGCCATGGCGACGGCGGCGGCGGCGTTTTCCTTCTTCTCAAGCTCCGGCCACCACTTGCTCTTCTGTTAGGGATTCGAAAGCCTCTCCTTGGCTCACTGATGGGGGTTTAAAAAGGTAGAGAGGGGAGGGGAGGGTCATGGCTGTTATGAAGAAAGCCATTAATGGCCATAATTGGGGGGTTTCGGCCAAGGTGGAGGGGGGGCTGCATGTGTCTCTTGGTGGCCGGGAATGGGCTGCTCGACTCCTCTTCCATAGGGGAGTTATGAGCCACCATAAAAAGGCTGGCCCTCAGCCTTCAATGGCCGAATTCACCCCTCTCCTTCTCCATTAAAACCACCCTTAATTTTTCTCTCTCCTCTTTTAAATTTCTTCTCTCTCTCTTCCTCTCTCTCCTAGTCACCCCAAACTGAAAACTCCTCATCTCACCCCTCTAATGGCAGCCCACTAAGGCCATTTAATTTTTACATAAACTCACAAGAGTGAGGGAGGCTCATCTTCTCCATGAACCTATTATTTTCTCTCTCCTATTTTTCTTCTCTCTCTCTTTCTCTCTCTCTTCCTCCAAATGAAGCCCCCATGTAATGTCTTCCTTTTTATTCTATTGGCAGCCCACTACAAATTATGATACTTCAAATGAAATATAAGAGAGGGACCTACCATGAATGATCCTTTACTCTTTCTCTCTCCTCTATTATTTCTCAAATTTAGGCTTCTCTTTCTCTCTCCTAGTCACCTAGGTTGACTTGGTCAATTCCCTATGATATAGGCAGCCAAATATCATACAAAAATAATCATGCAAGAGTTAGCCTAAGGGGGAGGGTGGTTTGAGGTTGGGTTAGCCCATATAGGCTAGGTTTGACTTGATTTGGGCTTGGGGTTGACTTGGTCAAATTGACCACTATGGTTGACCCAAGTGGGTCCTTGGTGACTCATTGGGCCCACATTAGGTCTAAGGGAATTTTTTAGAGTCACAATGAATCTACTAGGCCACCCAAAATCAGAGTTTTGAAAATTACTATTTGCAGACCAAGTGGGTCTCAACTAGGTTTTTAGGTCACTTGGTCTCCTGGGCTCACCTAGGTTAACTCATATGACCTAGTTATGCTCAAGTCACTCCTAAGGGGGGTCCAATTTGAAAATGGGATGTTACAAATCCCAATAAACAAAACAAAAATTTCGTCCCCGAAATTAAGGCTAAGTCTATGGGAGGTTTTCTACTGTGTTAACTTAAGCTTGTAACATCCCATAAGGGTTGAAGTGCCTACTAGATCAATGATTAAGGGCTAGCCCCAATAAACAAAAGTTTAGCCCATATCTCCTGGAATATTCTACTAGTAATTGCAATTAGGGAGAACACTTTAAATCACTTGAGGAGTTGCGAGGTATACCTGACTGAAAAGTTCCGGGTATCTTTCTTGCATCAGGTCCTGAGGATCCCAGGTATGTTCCTCCTATCCATGCTTTCTCCACAGGACCTTGACTAGCGGGATCTTCTCGTACCACAAAACTGCACTACTAGATCAGGGTTTCCCCAACTATCTCGCTCAATCTATCCTCGAACTTCCACTCTAACTCTGGAAGTGACTATAATAGTTCTTCAAAACCCTTATACTTGCCTATACCATTCGGCAAATCTCACCGTGCGTAGCCAAATCCATGACGTCTTTCTCATTCCGGGGAAAGACAAGTTCTAATACACACAATCTTCTTCTAGTAAATTGAGTTTTTGTTTGTAACGGTAGACAGCGACTCTATAAACCTCCTCCACGCGATCATGTTCCTATTCCTTCATATACGCCCGAGTAATCAATCAATTTGACCCTATGATTTATCCAACTCTGGTCGTTAACGGGAAAGATTACTTCGTCAAATGACCCGTCGTCCGCAAGATTTAAGGGGGTGTACTCGTGCATTTTTGGAGGTTGTCATTTATACTTTTTAATTTGTTGTGCCATCCTGTCGTAGTTACACTTGATTTTCTAAACATTTATTTATCATAGCCGCGACCCTTGCTAACCATGTTTGTGTCATCAAATGTATCTAATCTTGTCTTGATGCTATCTGAATCGAGTCTGCAAGGTCATACCTAAGATATATGTTTTCGATATATCGTCTGCTAATTCCTTTCAAGCTCTTAGTGTTATCATACTCATGATGTTACATCATAGTGACTCAGTCTTATCTTCCCAAATGTACTTAGTCTTACTACCCGTCATCAAATTCACATGGTATCTTTTACTAGTTATGTCTCGTAATTACTCCTCATTATTACCATGACATCATTCGAGTGGCGTCGAATAAGACCAAACCTCAACATTACTGTGTTTGGGGCAACACACTTTCTAAATTAGGTCTAGGAGACCTAAGCCATTAACTCACTTGCCCAATAAACAAAGGACAAGCCCCCAATAAACAAACGATAAGCCCATATCTTCCTTGGGCTAATTTTCTTTTATCTTACCATGTTATATCTGTCCTAGCTGAGTGTACAATCCCTATGGCATCAATCTATGACTTGTGGTTCCAAACTGACACTTGTAGATATACTCCATACTTTAAACCCTCCGAGTCAAATTTACGACACGCTTATCAGGGTTGTTCCCACTCCCAATTGGGTCTCTTTCGAACTTGAATTCCTACCCGACCTTCAGTGTTTATCTTGTAGTTGTCCCTGAGTAATCTTGTTACTGGTACGGGGGTTAATACTATGTGCCTTCTACTATTCGGATAATGGATTATTGGTCTCAATTCCCTTAAGTCAGTCCCAATAGATTGAGTAATCCTTGTTAGGAACATAGGGACACCAAAGTTATGTCTTAGGTATCCATTCACCTATTAAACTCCTCCTTTAATCTCTTTAGGTATTTTCTTACCTAACCAAATTCATACTTAAGGTCTGTTTCGGACTAGGGCACAGTATAAGTTGTCGGGTTAGTCACGTATCCTAGCGGTTGAGTCTAACCTATTGACTAGAGAATTACGAGAAGAGGTCTTTGCAACCAGAGGTGCTCCCTGCTGGGGACAGGGTTTGCCTCAGGCTACAAAGAAGAATTGCAATTGTTAGCTAATGTACAAATGGAATGGATGGAAAGTGGACAATTTACATGTGATTTACCTTATGGGCACACCACTGCTTCCGCTGCTTAGTTTGTCCCCAAACTAAACTCGAGCGGGGGTGTCCCAGGGTTAGTGGACTGCTACTTTTCCGATCGAGGTTTCGCTCTGATACCACTTGTAAGACCCCCTTTTTTTTTTCTTTTTCGACCCGGGGTCTTATGCCCAGAACCGCCGCTTTGCTGTGATACCTTCGCACCCGGGAAGGTCGTCACTACAACGCGCCGATTCCGCCGGCCTTTTCGATCACAATAAGTAGCAAGCAAGAGAGAAGCAAGTCCACCAAAAGAGAATATCACATGTATAAATAAAGCTCCACGAAGGGAGTGTCCACTGAAACATCAGAGTGCAGCATAATGTAAAACTTAGAAATAAGGGCATAAGCCCTGTACATCAGAGTCCTCACTACAGGTCACTCGCGGAAGCAAAACTAAAAACTAAGTGTCACCGTAACTGTCATCGAACCGAGGGCACCCAAACTAAACTGGTCCATCTCCACCGACACCGTGCTCTGCTGGTGCCGTATCTCTAGGTGTTCCTCCCTTTTCGGTATGCTGTCGCCTCCTCGCAATCCCCGTCTGCGTCTGCGTCTGCGTCTATGGCCTCCTGCCTGCTGAGCTGGTGGAATCCCACCCATCAAGGGGCACTTGACCCGTGTATGTCCTGGCTGGTGACAATGGTAACACGGTAGCGGGGTCAACTCCGTCAGAAACTGCAAAACCTGCGACCCTTCCATATGGTACACCTAAAATGATATGGTTCGAAAACCGTTAGTCTAAAAGACTAAGTCCCAATCATCCCCCACCCCTTCCCCCATGCCCTAAGGCACCGAGCGGAGAGGAAGAAAGGGAAGGACATGAAGGTGGAGAGTAGTCAAAAGCAGATGACGGTGGACCTAACTAGCAAGTTATGACAGGGGAGCAATATAAGTGTTGTAATAGGTATAACAGAAAGGAAGTAAGTAAGAAATTAAACCTTCACTTATGTGAGTACACGTAAGCCAAGGGATCTTTTGCAAGGCTCTTATTATTGTTGGTTAATACCCCGTACCCAAACCCTTAATGTTACTCTGGTTCTAACCCTAATGTATTTTAACTCCTTCACCCGCTCCCAGGAAAGACGATGTTCCGTCGAACCCGAGCTCCACCCATCCTTAGTTAACCTAACCACTATCCCATACCCAATTTCATTGATAACCTCCGAATCATCTTGCCACGGCATCTACACATGATTTGTTGCCCTATGACCCTGGTATTACAATTTCTATGATTTCACTATATGCAGACCAACTTGAGCTAACAACGTGTATGATAGGAAGTGCATCAATCTCTCATCCAAGCACCCTAAGATAATTACTAAGGGCCTATCATGACTTTTATAACTTAAATCCAGCACTTCCAAATTTTTCCTAAATAATTTAATATTTATTTAATTATCCAGAAATTAAAGCCATGAGTGATTTTGAGCATGAGGTACTACATTCATTCATCATAAAATTATAAGAAAATTACCAGGGCTCTACAATGTCCATAAATGTTCACTGACCAAAAATTATAATTTTACAAGGCCTAAAAATATTATTTAAAAATCATTTATAAATTCTACAAATTGCAAGCCTTGTGAATCAACCCCTATGATTATAGATCCAAAAATTCTACAATAATTACCAGAGATGTAAGAGGTCATAAAAACTCATTTGCCTAAGTTACACCAGATTTCAGTGAGGGAACAACCCATAATAATTATTTGACTATCTTTAGAAAATCAATGGCTTGTGAATGAAGTACTTAAAATAACCAGTTAATAATTCCAGAAAAATTCAAGCATATGTATAAGAATCTAAAAAGCTCTCTGCCAAAATTTCATTTCCATTAATCAACCAGAGAAATCAAATTAATTAAAATACCCAAAAGCCTATTTTTGTGAGTTATGAAGGAACTATTATGTACTGAATCCCAAGGCTCTCAATATTACTTCCCAAAGACTTCCCTAAACCCAAGAAGTACACTACCCAAGTTTCATGGCTTTTAGATGAGTTAAATTACTGTTTTGACCCTAAAGGCCCTTCTACCCTAAAACTAGGGTTTAGGATTTGAGGTACCTAGCTACCTTAAAATTCTCTAAGATTATAACCAGAGGGTTAAATATTCATTAACCACCTCTCCACCAAATATCAAGGCCATACAAGAGCATTTGCCCCTATGTCCTTCACAAACCCCCAAAAGTCCTCACTTTGGGTTTGTACCTGGGCCCTAGGGTAAATCCACCCCAACACATCTCCTTTGCTCCCCAAGGGTTCTTAGTATCATCCTAACCCATTGGTCACAACTTCAACCTCTGTTGAGGTGAGTTGACCACCAAATTGCCACAAGTCCCCTTTTTTTCCCATATTACCCTTCCCTAGGTCCAAATTAGGGCTTAGTGGTTTCCTAGTCAAAACTCAACCAAATGAGTTGAAATTTGAACCAGACCTAGATGTATATACCAGGGACTCCTCACCAAAAATTGGGAGGGTATGGAGGTCATTTGCCCCTTCAATGTTCTAACCCTAGCTTTCCTAGGTTTAGGGCAAAACCCTAAGCTACCCTATTCCAAATGGCCTCCAATCTTTATAGGAGCTAGGTTTAGGTTATATTAAGCCCCTGTCCAAAATTCAGAGGATTTGGACCAAGGGTTAAGTGTGGGGATCCATCTTAAAATCTGCCCTACATATAGGACCTACCCTAGGAAAATGGCCCTACAGGTCTGTAGGCTTGTCCTATATTTTTCCATTACATATCAAACTGTAGGTATTTGAAATACCTACAACTTATCTGCTGGTCACATCCCCTGGAAGTCCCTAGGGGTGCCCTAAAATTCTCCTACAGTGATCTGCCCTAACTTGTAGGGTATAGCCCTCACTAAAATGACTCTACAGGGCAGACCACTCATCCACATTTTACCCATCACATATCAAACTGTAGGTATTCAAAATACCTACAACTTCTCTGAAGGTCACACCCCTGAAAATCCCTAGGGGTGCCCTAAATTTCTCCTACAGTGATCTGCCCTAACTTGTAGGGCATAGCCCTCACTAAAAAGACTCTATATGACAGACCACTCATCCAAATTTTTCCCACCACATATCAAATTGTAGGTATTCAAAATACCTACAACTTTTATGTTGGCCATATTTGTTGATTATGCATCTAAAGGACCTAAAATAATTTTACAAGGTTCTGCCTTAAAGATTAGGACACACCCTTATTCAAAAGGCTCTACAGGGCTGTATTTTTCTTCAAATTTTCCCCACTGCATATCAAATTGTAGGTCTTTTAAAGACCTACAACTTTTATGTTTTAAACTTTTTCATTAGGAGCACTTAAGGGGCCTAAAATCGGGTTACAGTAAAACTGTTTAAGAAAAGACAGAAAATTGCATATAATATACTATTAATTAAAATCCTAGGGTGCACGAATCTTGATGAACGATCCAACGGTGGCTGTGCTTCTTCTTCGATTTACCCTAAAAACAGCCCGAGCAGGCCCCTTTTTCGGGGTTGTTCCCGGCGGCCTGAGGCGGCGCCACCACCGGGAAACTCACCCTAAATGTTCCCGGTGGTGGGGGCTATCACTGGCCGGAGCTAGGGCGGCCGGAGGTGGCGGCGCCGCCCTACCCGAGAGCTCCAAAATCCATGAAAAATGGCAATTTTCAGATTTTTTAAAAACTCAAACCGATTTGTTTGAGCATGAAACTTCATTCTAACGATTCCTAGGATCTAAACATAGAAGAAGAGGTGAGGGAGGACCTTCCCGGCGGCCATGCAACGTGTAGATCGACGAGGGGCCATGGCGACGACGGCGGCGGCGTTTTCCTTCTTCTCAAGCTCCGGCCACCACTTGCTCTTCTGTTAGGGATTCGAAAGCCTCTCCTTGGCTCACTGATGGGGGTTTAAAAAGGTAGAGAGGGGAGGGGGAGGGTCATGGCTGTTATGAAGAAAGCCATTAATGGCCATAATTGGGGGGTTTCGGCCAAGGTGGAGGGGGGGCTGCATGTGTCTCTTGGTGGCCGGGAATGGGCTGCTCGACTCCTCTTCCATAGGGGAGTTATGAGCCACCATAAAAAGGCTGGCCCTCAGCCTTCAATGGCCGAATTCACCCCTCTCCTTCTCCATTAAAACCACCCTTAATTTTTCTCTCTCCTCTTTTAAATTTCTTCTCTCTCTCTTCCTCTCTCTCCTAGTCACCCCAAACTGAAAACTCCTCATCTCACCCCTCTAATGGCAGCCCACTAAGGCCATTTAATTTTTACATAAACTCACAAGAGTGAGGGAGGCTCATCTTCTCCATGAACCTATTATTTTCTCTCTCCTATTTTTCTTCTCTCTCTCTTTCTCTCTCTCTTCCTCCAAATGAAGCCCCCATGTAATGTCTTCCTTTTTATTCTATTGGCAGCCCACTACAAATTATGATACTTCAAATGAAATATAAGAGAGGGACCTACCATGAATGATCCTTTACTCTTTCTCTCTCCTCTATTATTTCTCAAATTTAGGCTTCTCTTTCTCTCTCCTAGTCACCTAGGTTGACTTGGTCAATTCCCTATGATATAGGCAGCCAAATATCATACAAAAATAATCATGCAAGAGTTAGCCTAAGGGGGAGGGTGGTTTGAGGTTGGGTTAGCCCATATAGGCTAGGTTTGACTTGATTTGGGCTTGGGGTTGACTTGGTCAAATTGACCACTATGGTTGACCCAAGTGGGTCCTTGGTGACTCATTGGGCCCACATTAGGTCTAAGGGAATTTTTTAGAGTCACAATGAATCTACTAGGCCACCCAAAATCAGAGTTTTGAAAATTACTATTTGCAGACCAAGTGGGTCTCAACTAGGTTTTTAGGTCACTTGGTCTCCTGGGCTCACCTAGGTTAACTCATATGACCTAGTTATGCTCAAGTCACTCCTAAGGGGGGTCCAATTTGAAAATGGGATGTTACAGAAAGTGCCTTCTAACATATATGATCATGAAGACATTCAGGATCATATAAAGACAAATGTTCTGAAGAACAAGGGTGTTAAGGCAAGCAGGCCTACCTATGGTCATAAGCCCTATGGTTTTAAGAAACCAGTAGGAGAAGTTGCAACAGCACCAGCAATGAACAGAAATGCTTCTGACAAGGATGTATCTAGATCTAGATACAATAAGTTTGAATGTTGGTGCTGTGGCAAGAGGGGTCATTTTGCATTGGACTGCTGGTATAACACAAGTGTTATAAAGAATAAGAGTCTACCTGTTAGAAGAGGTTATGATAACTTTATTAAGGCTAACCTGAACCAAGGACCCAAGACTTACTTGGGTTCTAAGGGTAAGTAATTCTGTATTGCAGGTGAATCCAAGTTACCATGCCCCTATATGGTACTTGGATAGTGGTTGTTCCAGGCACATGACTGGAACAAAGGGGCTGCTGAAGGAGTATTCATCTGTCAAAGATGGACATAAAGTGATCTTTGGTGGATCTGAAAAAGGAGTCATCAAAGGATTTGGTAACATCTCTTCAAACCTAATTACTATCACCCAAGTGGCCTATGTAAAAGGTTTGAAACATAATCTAATAAGCATAAGCCAGCTGAGTGATCTAGGATATGACATTTCATTTGGTAAGGATGGATGTCATATCAAAAGGTCAAGTGATCAAGAGATCATATTGACTGGGTATAGGAAGAGAAATGTGTATTGCCTTAATTTTGAATGTGAGAATAAGGCATCCCCCATTTGTCTTGTAGCTGATGACAATGCTTCTCATTGTGTTAAGTGGCACAAGAGATTGGCTCATCTAAACTACAAGACAATTGGCCAACTCTTTAGTAAAGAACTAGTGAGGAATGGGCCTCAAGTTAAGTGTATAAAGGAAGGGGTATGCTCAGCATGTCAAAAGGGCAAGCAGACAAAAACCTCATTTCAAAGCCTTGAAAACAAGGATTCTGTGAGATGCTTATATCTCTTGCATATGGATCTTTTTGGTCCTATGCCAGTTCACAGTCTAGGTAGGAAGGTCTACACACTAGTGGTTGTAGATGACTATTCTAGATTTACATGGGTGTTCTTTCTGAGACAAAAATCTGAAACCCCAAGTGTATTATTTAAGTTTGTAAAGCAAATTCAGAATGAACTGAACAGTACAGTGGTCAAAATCAGAAGTGACTATGGTACTGAGTTTCAATCTGAAAGCATGACAAACTTGTGTATAGACTTTGGGATTTTCCAAGAGTTCTCCTCACCTAGAACACCTCAGCAAAATGGAATTGCTGAAAGAAAGAATAGATCATTAATTGAAGCTGGTAGAACTCTATTGAGTGACACCTCTCTCCCAGAATATTTTTGGGCTGAGGCAGTTAACACTGCTTGTCATGTCATCAATAGGGCTTCTATCACCAAAAGCCACAGAATGACTCCCTATGAGATTGTGAAAGGCAGAAAACCAAATCTATCCTATTTTAGGATCTTTGGCTGCAAGTGCTATATACTTAACAATGGTAAGTCTTATTTGACTAAGTTTGCTGCCAAATCCCAGGATGGGATATTTGTTGGGTACAGCACAAATAGTAAGGCCTATAGAGTCTTCAACTTAACTACTCAAGTTGTTGAAGAATCTGTGCATATTGTATTTGATGAAACAAGATTAATCAATTGTGAATTGTCTTGTAGATCAAATGACTCAACAGGTATAAGCAAGAAGATGGACAAGCTCTCCATTGCTGAAGCTTCAAAGGAAGAGGGAGCATTGGAAAATGAAGGCTGCTGTCCAGGGGGAGTACAAGAGATAATGGAAGCTGATGAAAACCAAGAGGAACAGCAGAATGAAGAAGCTGGAGATGCTCTACCTGAAGGGAATCTACCTCCAGCTATAAGATATCTAAGAGATCATCCTACTGATCAGATAATTGGTGATCCAAGACAAGGAGTGCAAACTAGAAGCAGAAATCAAAGCACAGTTTTGCATTCTAGTTTCTTGTCTCAAATGGAACCTAAGAAGTTTGAAGAAGCTATCCAAGACCAGTACTGGATTGATGCTATGCAAGAGGAGCTGAATCAGTTCAGAAGGTGCAAGGTCTGGGAGCTTGTTCCTAAACCAAGAGGCCACAACATAATTGGGACTAAGTGGATCTATAGGAACAAGCTAGATGAAAGTGGAATAATAATAAAGAATAAAGCAAGATTGGTTGCAAAAGGATACAGGCAGGAAGAAGGGATTGACTTTGATCAAACCTTTGCTCCAGTAGCAAGGCTGGAGGCAATCAGAATGTTCCTTGCCTATGCAGCCTACCAAGACTTCAAAGTATACCAGATGGATGTAAAGTCAGCATTTCTGAATGGTGATCTTAAAGAAGAAGTATATGTAGAGCAGCCATCAGGTTTTGTAGATCCTCTTAAACCTGATTCTGTGTACAAGCTTAGGAAAGCTTTGTATGGGTTAAAACAAGCTCCAAGGGCTTGGTATGAAACCCTGTCTACCTTCCTCATTGAGAATAAATTCTCAAGAGGAAAGATAGACAAAACTCTATTCCTTAGGGAATCCAAAGGAAAGATCATCTTAGTCCAGATCTATGTTGATGACATAATCTTTGGATCTACTGAAAACAACCTTTGTAAAAAGTTTGCCAAACTTATGCAAGGGAAGTTTGAGATGAGCAGTATGGGAGAACTTAAGTTCTTCTTGGGACTCCAAGTAAGACAGACTGATGATGGATTATCCATATCCCAGTCTAAGTTCACCAGGGAATTAATTAAAAAATATGGTATGGAGTCATCCTCCTCCATGAGAACTCCTATGGGCACAAGTATGCCAATATGCAAAGATGAGGCAGGTAAACCTGTTGATGAATCATTGTATAGAGGAATAGTTGGGTCACTACTATATCTCACTACTAGTAGACCTGACATTATGTATGCAACATGTGTCTGTGCTAGGTACCAAGCCTGCCCTAAAGAATCTCATTATACTGCAGTAAAAAGGATTCTGAGATATCTAAAGGGCACTCCTACTCTAGGTCTTTGGTACCCTAAGAATAGAGATTTTCAACTAACAGGCTATTCAGATGCAGATTTTGCAGGATGTAGAGAGGATAGAAAGAGTACTACAGGTACTTGTCAATTCCTGGGAGGAAGACTAATATCTTGGAGTAGTAAAAAACAGACTAGTGTGGCAATTTCCACAGCTGAGTCAGAGTATATTGCTGCAGGAAGCTGCTGTGCACAGCTATTATGGATGCAGCATCAGCTTAAAGATTATGGTATTCAGGTAAGTAGAACACCCCTTTTATGTGATTCTAAGAGTGCTATTTCTATTGCTAATAATCCAGTTTCTCATAGTAGAACTAAGCATATAGAAATAAAATATCATTTTCTTAGAGAACATGTAGAAAAAGGCGACATCTCATTGGAATTTGTAAAAACAGATTATCAAATAGCAGATGTATTTACTAAGCCTTTAGATGAAACCAAATTCAATAAATTCAAAATTGAATTAGGTATGTTAACCATTGATTAATGCATTAAACAAAATCATTAACAATGCTATTGAAGTGCTATATAAGTAAGTAAAAGTAGTAACAACATAATCAAGTGTTAAAAAGAACACATTGAAGTTACAGAAATTGGCTAAGTAAGAATGTGTCGACACATTCAGTAATAATGTGTCGACTCAGAGAAATTATGTCGACAAGTCAGAAATATTGTGTCGACACAGAGAATATGTGTCGACACTTAAGAAATTTTATGGTCGACTTAACCAGGAATGTAATGTCGACTCAACCAGAATCATGGTGTCGACACTTACAAAATATGTGTCGACACTTGTCCTTAGTGTCGACACAGAATTTCTGTCTTTCTACTATGTATCCAAGGTGTCGACATAACCACATATTGGTGTCGACACATAGTAGGCTGAAGAAATGTCGAGTTAATAGAAGCTTGTGTCGACACATTCCGTCTGTGTCGACACATTTAGACTGTTTTTGGCGCCTTTTGAACTTCTTTCAACAGAAGCTATAAATAGGTCAAAAGCTCTTGTTGTCGACACGCTTTCAAGGTTTTCGAGACTAAAACCTTGTGTCGACAGTCTTTCTTTCTCTCTTCTCTCAAGCTTTCTCGACACAACAATGGCGCCAAGGATTGAAGATAACATCAATGAAGGCTATGAGTTGGTGCGCCAGGCGTTTGCAGATGCGCCGCCCGATGTTCAAGGGGTTATCGCCCTTCTCTCCAACTCAGGGTTAGAATTTCTGGTCTCTGAACCGTCCAAGATCTGGAAGAAGGAGGTGCATGAGTTCTTTATCTCTGCATCAGTCCATTCTACTGGACTCAAGATTAAGTCCACTGTTCAAGGGACTAAGGTTAAGATTACCCACAGGGGTTTGAGAAAGATATTCCAATTACAAGTAGTTGAGAATGAAGAAGAGGTTCCCAGTTCTAAGACAAGGGAAGCCCTACAATGGTGTGGCCTGGACTCAAGCATGAAGATTGGAGCTGCATTCAATAGAAAGGGTATGAATCAGCAAGGGAAGTTCTTGTCTGAAGTTATTGGCAAGGTAATTCTCTGCAAGTCAGGTGGACATGATAGGATTTCTGCCTATATGTTCAGCCTTATGACCAGGATTGTCTTTACAATCCCTACTGATTGGTCAGCAGTCCTCTTTGACAAGATTAAAGAAGGGATCAAGAAGCCTAACATGGCTAGGATCATAAGTCTATATCTCAATGGAGCAATCCCTGAAGTGATGCAGCAACTGCCAGGATCTAAAATCAATCATATGAGAAGGATGGACATGAGACTATTCTCCAGGTGGGAAAGGGTGCTGTCTAAGGATGTGCCTGAAGAGAGCAGGCCAGACACCCCTGTGAAATCCCCTTCTCCAGCTCACGAGACTGAGCAACAACAAGAGGACCCACTTAGGATACAAAGTGAAGAACAACCTGCCTCCTCTATAGTTCATCAAGTAGATACATCTGCACAGATGCAGGGGGAGCCAGTTCAATCTCCTGCTCAAAATGTTTCTACCCCTGCTCAGGTACAAGTGGTTCAGGTGTAGGGGGAGCAAATATATTTTACTATAAAAGACTTTCTAAAAGTTTTTTTTTTCTGAACAGGTTCAGGGGGAGCATGTGTCTTCTCCTACTCCAGATATGCAGCTGCCTGAGAATGTGCACAAGGATGCACCTAATGACTTATCTTCAGATGCTCCAGTTCAAAAGGAATACACTCTGGATGAGTTGTTTCCAAATGATGACATAGCTACTGATAGAATAGAAGAGGACCAAGATGTGGAGCAGCCTCTTGACATAGAGCTAGAACAAGGAGTGGAGAAAGTTCAAGAGATTGAAAAAGTACAAGAAGTAGAGGAGGAGCAAAGAATTGAGGGGGAGCCAGTACATGTTGAAACTGAGCAACATGGCACTGAAGCAGATAGAGTTCACATTGAGAGTACTTCTGAATCTGAGACTGAAGAAGCCAGGTTGGCTAAGAGAAGAAAACTGGTTGTATTTAAAAGAAGAAGCAAAACTTATAAGCAGGCTTTACAGACAACACCTCCACCTCCACCTCCTGAAGTTGATTATAACAAGTTCTTGGTGGATTTACAGGTGAAATTGGATGACCACAGGGTGGCCATTGAGAAATATGTTGATGAAAGAAACAAAACTCTGCAGTTTGACTTAGCCCAAGATATCAAATCTATCCAATTTCAAGTCAACTTGAATAAAACTGAAATGACAGATTGCTTCCACAAGGGTGGCAATGCTGTAGTTTATCTGGCTAAACAACAGCAGGCTATCTCTACAAAGGTGGATGATATTGCTTTGAAGCAAGGTTATGTTCTGGAAAATCAAATAAGAATGAATGACAATTTAACTGAATCACATAATGAGATCATTCTAGAGGTGCAGAAGATTGTTCCAGGGATGCCTGCAGATAGAGCCAAAGAAATGGCAGAGTTTGATAAGAATTTTCAGGCTGCAATTGCATCTGTTAAGACTGCCATCACAACCTCTCAACAGGAAATATCTGAAAAGCTTCAAAAGTTAAGACCATTTTTCAAGGAGGGAGTGAATTATTTGGATGGCCAAATAAGATTTCAGAAAGAAGATCTTAGAGATCATGTATCAAGAGAAGCCATAAAGGGGGAGAGGATGCTAATTCATGCAGGCTCTGAGCATGCCAAATGGGTGACCAATAGCATAAGAGCCACATTGGGATATCCACCATTGTGTGATGATAACATGGTGGCTGAGTCTGGTCTACAAACAGGACTACTTGAAGGTGACCAACCTGAGGTTGCCCAAGTCATATACCCCCCTCCAGATTTTGATATATTGGATCAGCAAGTGCAATATATGTATAGTCCTTCAAAGGAAGTTGTAAATGTTATCCTTGGAAAGGTTGATAAGCCTGAGGTGAATTTGCAAGAACAGCAAGATGCTCTACTGTCAAAGAAAAGATTTAGAGAGCAGGCTGAGCTGAAGCCAGATTTTGAGCAGTGGAGTCCTACTTCCAGAAATATAATACTCACTGCATGGAAAGCTGTCAAAGATCAAGTTCATGAAAGGGGCAAGTGGTACAATGAGCAGGAATGGCAGAAGTATGAGGCAAGACAAGAAGCCATTGTACAATTCAGAAGGAAAGCTAAGATGGGAAGACTTCCATCTGATGCTATGGAGCCAAGCAAATACTTCCCAAAGCCTTTTCACTATTTTGAAAGGCAAAGGCTCAAGGAAGAAGCTAAGAAGAAAGCTGATCTTAAGGGAAAAAAGATGGCTGAAGAATCAGAAGCTCCTGTGACAGCTAAAATTAAATCTGGCCAAGGGATTGTTATTAGAGAGCCTAATCAATCCTGATAATGTTTAGTTCTTTCATAATGTTTTGTAATGATGTAATGTGATCTGTCAAAGAAAAACCATGTAATCAAACATTACCCATTAATAAACAAAATATTGTTAAATCTGTGATAGATTGTTTTATCCATGATGTTCTTATTATTTTGTTTATAATTAAGTATCCCTGTGTATTGTCATATATCATCATTTTATACTATTTATAAATGGTGTATATCATTGGCTATAAGGGTTATGACTTCTCCAAATAGGGGGAGATTGTTGGGTACATTGGAAAATGTGTACCTGATTTGAAGAAGCCCAACCTAGCTCAATGATATACATCATGTTGTATTTGATGTTGTTTTGAGTTGACATGTGCAGGTAAAGAATTGTTAAAGTTTACAGAAAAAAATTCTAAGTCCAAGTGTCGACACAAAGGAACATGTGTCGTCACATAGAAGAAAGTTGTCGACACAACACTGGGAAAGTGTGTCGACACAGAAGGTGTAAGTCGACACTACTCTGGGAAAAAGTGTCGACACATAACATAGTCTACAACAACACTGGGAAATTGTGTCGACACAGAAGAAGTAAGTCGACACAGCACTGGGAAATTGTGTCGACACAGAAGAAAAACGTCGACCTCAACATTGGGAGAATGTGTCGACACTGAAGAGTATAGTCGATCTCCAGTTTGTCGACATCATCTGAATATGTCGACACAGAAGAAAATAGTCGACCACAAGTTTGTCGTCACCAGCAGAATGTGTCGACACCTGAAGGCTAAGTCAACACTTTCTAAAGTTATGATTCTACAACAACTGTGTCGACACACAGGACTTGTGTCGACACATTGCAGAGTCAAAGACCAAGTTATTTTCAGAAGAAGATGTGTCGACACAAAGGCAATTTTGTCGACATCACTGAAGGCAGTGTCGACACCAAAGTCAATTGTGTCGACACAAATAGACAGATGATCTCGACACTTTCTGACAGATTGTTTCAACACTAAGGCACAGGACTTGTTTGAAGACTTGACAGCTGTGGGTTGTCACCAGTTAACTGAAGTTGTCAGACTTGTCAGAAAACGGTTAGAAACCGGATCAGCCGGTTACCATGAAGAATGTCTATAAATAGACAGATTCAGAAAGAAAAAAAGAACACACACAATTAACAACATATAGAACTGACCTTTTGAAATACATTGGATCAGAAAGTGGAGAAGGATTACATTCTACTCATTTCAAGAAAGTGCTAGGCACTTAAGAAGATCTTCTCCGGGAGATCTAAGAAGACTATCTAAGGATAGATCTAAGAAGAGTTCTAATCAGAATTCAGAAGAATCATTCAAAGTTCTGGACAGAGAGAGATCAAGTCAGAATTTGAAGAAGAAGAAAGAATCCATCTGTGGATTCTCAAGAAGCTGTTTGGAATCAACTCAGCTAAGTACATTTTCAAGAAGCTTTGAAGAAGGCTAAGAAACAGTTGATTGCATCAGCTGATTAAGAATTGTCATTGCCTTTTCTCTCTCAACTTGGCAAAACAATTTAAACAATCTTTTCTATATTTCTGTAGGATCTGTTTATACAGATCTGAGTTGTAAGCCTATGTTATAAAGGCTGAGTGTAGGAGTGTTGAACTCTGAGTGGTAGGGCTGATTGCCTGAGTGTAGGAGAAGGATATTCTCTGAGTTGTAGGCCTTGGGGCAAGGCTGAGGTAGGGCAGGTGTGCCTGAGTTGTAGGAACCAGTTGGGTTCTGAGTTGTAAGATCTTTTGATCTGAGATTAGTGGAAGATTGGCCGATTCTAGCATACTGCTAGATAGGTGAAGGGGGAAAGTGGATGTACCCAGACCTTGGGGAACCACTATAAAACTGTGTGCAATCTGTGATGCTTATTTTCTGTGATTGCTGTGATTTATTGTGAATTCTGCCTTGAAGTTTTTTCAAAAAATAAGTTGAACCTATTCACCCCCCCCTCTAGGTGTTTAGGTTATCTTGAAAGTGAAACTATCACCGGGCGTGAAACTTCGAGCTGCCAAAATTGCTTAATCAGAGTGGAAACCGGGCCAGCAATCAGGAAGATCGCGCGTCGGGGAGCCTGGCTTAAATAAAATGTGCCGGACTATTCCAACGTGTGAGACCATACCAGCACTAGAGCACCAGATCCCATCAGAACTCCGTAGTTAAGCGTGCTTGGGCGAGAGTAGTATTGGGATGGGTGACCACCTGGGAAGTCCTCGTGTTGCACCCATTTTTTGCAGCTTGGCTCCATGAAAGCCCATTTTTACCTGCGGCGAACGCGCTCTCACTGCGTACGCGGGCTCGAGGGTGCCCCCCACGCGGACTGGGCGGCGTTTTCGGATTCAAAACAACGGACACGTGGCCTTAGCATCCTGCGCAGGCGATGAGCAGGAAATCGAAAGAAAGGCGTGACTTAGTTTCCAATGCAAGCCACTTCAAACGGCCATAACTTTTGATCAGACCGTCCGATTTTCGCGCACAATACCATTTCAGAAAGCTCTCGGAGTTGCCCATCCACGGGCGAACAGGTCAAACCCGTTCGAGCTCGTTTCGCGCCCTCAGATCGCGCGTATTCATCCGCATTGAAAAGTTATCCCAGTGTTTTCCCTTCGCCGGTATCGTCCTGATGGATGTGCCAGCGAGGGCTTCGGGAAACACTTCACGGAATACAGTAAAGTCCGCGAGATGACCGCGCGCCCATGCGGCGAAATTGCCGCCGCTTGCACGTTTCGGAGATCCCGCGTAGAGGCGGCGGCATGGCGACCCGGCGGTTGCCGGGCGTGAAACTTCGAGCTGCCAAAATTGCTTAATCTGAGTGGAAAGCGGGCCGGCAATCAGGAACATCGCGCGTCGGGGAGCCTGGCTTAAACAAAATGTGCCGGATTATTCCAACGTGTGCGACCATACCAGCACTAGAGCACTGGATCCCATCAAACTCTGCAGTTAAGCGTGCTTGGGCGAGAGTAGTACTGGGATGGGTGACCTCCTGGGATGTCCTCGTGTTGCACCCATTTTTTGCAGCTCGGCTCCATGAACGCCCATTTTTACCTGCGGCGAACGCGCTCTCACTGCGAATGCGGGCCCGAGGGTGCCCCCCACGCGGACTGGGCGGCGTTTTCGGAATCAAAACAACGGACACGTGGCCTTAGCATCCTGCGCAGGCGATGAGCAGGAAATCGAAAGAGAGGCGTGACTTAGTTTCCAATGCAAGCCACTTCAAACGGCCATAACTTTTGATCAGACCGTCCGATTTTCGCGCACAATACCATTTCGGAAATCTCTCAGAGTTGCCCATCCACGAGCGAACAGGTCGAACCCATTCGAGCTCGTTTCGGGCCCTCAGATTGCGCGTATTCATCCGCATTGAAAAGTTATCCCAGTGTTTTCCCTTTGCCGGTATCGTCCTGATGGATGTGCCAGCGAGGGCTTCGGGAAACACTTCCCGGAATACAGTAAAGTCCGCGAGATGACCGCACGCACATGCGGCGAAATCGCCGCCGCTTGCACGTTTCGGAGATCCCGCGTAGAGGCGGCGGCGTAGCGACCCGGCGGTTGCCGGGCGTGAAACTTCGAGCTGCCAAAATTGCTTAATCTGAGTGGAAACCGGACCCGCAATCAGGAAGATCGCGTGTCGGGGAGCCTGGCTTAAATAAAATGTGGCGGACTATTCCAACGTGTGCGACCATACCAGCACTAGAGCACCGTATCCCATCAGAACTCCGCAGTTAAGCGTGCTTGGGCGAGAGTAGTTCTGGGATGGGTGACCTCCTGGGAAGTCCTCGTGTTGCACCCATTTTTTGCAGCTCGGCTCCATGAACGCCCATTTTTACCTGCGGCGAACGCGCTCTCACTGCGAACGCGGGCCCGAGGGTGCCCCCCACGCGGACTGGGCGGCATTTTCGGAATCAAAAAATGGACACGTGGCCTTAGCATCCTGCGCAGGCGATGAGCAGGAAATCGAAAGAGAGGCGTGACTTAGTTTCCAATGCAAGCCACTTCAAACGGCCATAACTTTTGATCAGACCGTCCGATTTTCGCGCACAATACCATTTCGGAAAGCTCTCGGAGTTGCCCATCCACGGGCGAACAGGTCGAACCCGTTCGAGCTCGTTTCACGCCCTCAGATCATGCATATTCATCCGCATTGAAAAGTTATCCCAGTGTTTTCCCATCGCCGGTATCGTCCTGATGGATGTGCCAGCGAGGGCTTCGGGAAGCACTTCCCGGAATACAGTAAAGTCCGCGAGATGACCGCGCGCCCATGCGGCAAAATCGCCGCTGCTTGCACGTTTCGGAGATCCCGCGTAGAGGCGGCGGCGTGGCGACCCGGCGGTTGCCGGGCGTGAAACTTCGAGCTGCCAAAATTGCTTAATCTGAGTGGAAACCGGGCCCGCAATCAGGAAGATCGCGCGTCGGGGAGCATGGTTTAAATAAAATGTGCCAGACTATTCCAACGTGTGCGACCATACCAGCACTAGAGCACCGGATCCCATCAGAACTCCGCAGTTAAGCGTGCTTGGGCGAGAGTAGTACTGGGATGGGTGACCTCCCGGGAAGTCCTCGTGTTGCACCCATTTTTTGCAGCTCGGCTCCATGAACGCCCATTTTTACCTGCGGCGAACGCGCTCTCACTGCGAACGCGGGCCCGAGGGTGCCCCCCACGCGGACTGGGCGGCGTTTTCGGAATCAAAACAACGGACACGTGGCCTTAGCATCCTGCACAGGCGATGAGCAGGAAATCGAAAGAGAGGCGTGACTTAGTTTCCAATGCAAGCCACTTCAAACGGCCATAACTTTTGATCAGACCGTCCTATTTTCGCGCACAATACCATTTCAGAAAGCTCTCGGAGTTGCCCATCCACGGGAGAACAGGTCGAACCCGTTCGAGCTCGTTTCGGTCCATCAAATCGCGCATATTCATCCGCATTGAAAAGTTATCCCAGTGTTTTCCCTTCGCCGGTATCGTCCTGATGGATGTGCCAGTGAGGGCTTCGGGAAGCAATTCCCGGAATACAGTAAAGTCCGCGAGATGACCGCGCGCCCATGCGGCGAAATCGCCGCCGCTTGCACGTTTCGGAGATCCTGCGTAGAGGCGGCGGCGTGGCGACCCGGCGGTTGCCGGGCGTGAAACTT
Source organism: Platanthera zijinensis (assembly GCA_039513925.1). Classification (NCBI taxonomy): domain Eukaryota; kingdom Viridiplantae; phylum Streptophyta; class Magnoliopsida; order Asparagales; family Orchidaceae; genus Platanthera; species Platanthera zijinensis. Next base: position 70,686,723 of record CM077098.1, on the reverse strand, counting down.
CGAGCTGCCAAAATTGCTTAATCTGAGTGGAAACCGGGCCCGCAATCAGGAAGATCGCGTGTCGGGGAGCCTGGCTTAAATAAAATATGCCGGACTATTCCAACGTGTGCGACCATACCAGCACTAGAGCACCGGATCCCATCAGAACTCCGCAGTTAAGCGTGCTTGGGCGAGAGTAGTACTGGGATGGGTGACCTCCTGGGAAGTCCTCGTGTTGCACCCATTTTTTGCAGCTCGGCTCCATGAACGCCCATTTTTACCTGCGGCGAACGCGCTCTCACTGCGAACGCGGGCTCGAGGGTGCCCCCCACGCGGACTGGGCGGCGTTTTCGGAATCAAAACAACGGACACGTGGCCTTAGCATCCTGCGTAGGCGATGAGCAGGAAATCGAAAGAGAGGCGTGACTTAGTTTCTAATGCAAGCCACTTCAAACGGCCATAACTTTTGATCAGACCGTCCGATTTTCGCACACAATACCATTTCGGAAAGCTCTCGGAGTTGCCCATCCACGGGCGAACAGGTCGAACCCGTTCGGGCTCGTTTTGCGCCCTCAGATCGCGCGTATTCATCCGCATTGAAATGTTATCCCAGTGTTCTCCCTTCGCCGGTATCGTCCTGATGGATGTGCCAGCGATGGCTTCGGGAAACACTTCCCGGAATACAGTAAAGTCCGCGAGATGACCGCGCGCTCATGCGGCGAAATCGCCGCCGCTTGCACGTTTCGGAGATCCCGCGTAGAGGCGGCGGCGTGGCGACCCGGCGGTTGCCGGGCGTGAAACTTCGAGCTGCCAAAATTGCTTAATCTGAGTGGAAACCGGGCCCGCAATCAGGAAGATCGTGCATCGGGGAGCCTGGCTTAAATAAAATGTGTCGGACTATTCCAACGTGTGCGACCATACCAGCACTAGAGCTCCGGATCCCATCAGAACTCCGTAGTTAAGCGTGCTTTGGTGAGAGTAGTACTGGGATGGGTGACCTCCTGGGAAGTCCTCGTGTTGCACCCATTTTTTGCAGGTCGGCTCCATGAACGCCCATTTTTACTTGCGGCGAACGCGCTCTCACTGCGAACGCGGGCCCGAGGGTGCCCCCACGCGGACTGGGCGGCGTTTTCGGAATCAAAATAACGGACACGTGGCCTTAGCATCCTGCGCAGGCGATGAGGAGGAAATCGAAAGAGAGGCGTGACTTAGTTTCCAATGCAAGCCACTTCAAACGGCCATAACTTTTGATCAGACCGTCCGATTTTCGCGCACAATACCATTTCGGAAAGCTCTCGGAGTTGCCCATCAACGGGCGAACAGGTCGAACCCATTCGAGCTCGTTTCGCGCCCTCAGATCGCGCGTATTCATCCGCATTGAAAAGTTATCCCAGTGTTTTCCCATGGCCGGTATCGTCCTGATGGATGTGCCAGCGAGGGCTTCGGGAAACACTTCCCGGAATACAGTAAAGTCCGCGAGATGACCGCGCGCCCATGCGGCGAAATCGCCGCCGCTTGCACGTTTCGGAGATCCCGCGTAGAGGCGCCGGCGTGGCGACCCGGCGGATGCCGGGCGTGAAAATTCGAGCTGCCAAAATTGCTTAATCTGAGTGGAAACCGGACCCGCAATCAGGAAGATCGCGTGTCGGGGAGCCTGGCTTAAATAAAATGTGCCGGACTATTCCAACGTGTGCGACCATACCAGCACTAGAGCACCGGATCCCATCAGAACTCCGCAGTTAAGCGTGCTTGGGCGAGAGTAGTACTGGGATGGGTGACCTCCCGGGAAGTCCTCGTGTTGCACCCATTTTTTACAGCTCGGCTCCATGAACGCCCATTTTTACCTGCGGCGAACGCGCTCTCACTGCGAACGCGGGCCCGAGGGTGCCCCCCACGCTGACTGGGCGGCGTTTTCGGAATCAAAACAATGGACACGTGGCCTTAGCATCCTGCACAGGCGATGAGCAGGAAATCGAAAGAGAGGCGTGACTTAGTTTCCAATGCAAGCCACTTCAAACGGCCATAACTTTTGATCAGACCGTCCTATTTTCGCGCACAATACCATTTCAGAAAGCTCTCGGAGTTGCCCATCCACGGGAGAATAGGTCGAACCCGTTCGAGCTCGTTTCGGGCCATCAGATCGCGCGTATTCATCCGCATTGAAAAGTTATCCCAGTGTTTTCCCTTCGCCGGTATCGTCCTGATGGATGTGCCAGTGAGGGCTTCGGGAAGCAATTCCCGGAATACAGTAAAGTCCGCGAGATGACCGCGCGCCCATGCGGCGAAATCGCCGCCGCTTGCACGTTTCGGAGATCCCGCGTAGAGGCGGCGGCGTGGCGACCCGGCGGTTGCCGGGCGTGAAACTTCGAGCGGCCAAAATTGCTTAATCTGAGTGGAAACCGGGCCCGCAATTAGGAAGATCGCGTGTCGGGGAGCCTGGCTTAAATAAAATATGTGCCGGACTATTCCAACGTGTGCGACCATACCTGCACTAGAGCACCGGATCCCATCAGAACTCCGCAGTTAAGCGTGCTTGGGCGAGAGTAGTACTGGGATAGGTGACCTCCTGGGAAGTCCTCGTGTTGCACCCATTTTTTGCAGCTCGGCTCCATGAACGCCCATTTTTACCTGCGGCGAACGCGCTCTCACTGCGAACGCGGGCTCGAGGGTGCCCCCCACGCGGACTGGGCGGCGTTTTCGGAATCAAAACAACGGACACGTGGCCTTAGCATCCTGCGTAGGCGATGAGCAGGAAATCGAAAGAGAGGCGTGACTTAGTTTCCAATGCAAGCCACTTCAAACGGCCATAACTTTTGATCAGACCGTCCGATTTTCGCACACAATACCATTTCGGAAAGCTCTCGGAGTTGCCCATCCACGGGCGAACAGGTCGAACCCGTTCGAGCTCGTTTTGCGCCCTCAGATCGCGCGTATTCATCCGCATTGAAACGTTATCCCAGTGTTCTCCCTTCGCCGGTATCGTCCTGATGGATGTGCCAGCGATGGCTTCGGGAAACACTTCCCGGAATACAGTAAAGTCCGCGAGATGACCGCGCGCTCATGCGGCGAAATCGCCGCCGCTTGCACGTTTCGGAGATCCCGCATAGAGGCGGCGGCGTGGCGACCCGGCGGTTGCCGTGCGTGAAACTTCGAGCTGCCAAAATTGCTTAATCTGAGTGGAAACCGGGCCCGTAATCAGGAAGATCGTGCATCGGGGAGCCTGGCTTAAATAAAATGTGTCGGACTATTCCAACGTGTGCGACCATACCAGCACTAGAGCCCCAGATCCCATCAGAACTCCGTAGTTAAGCGTGCTTTGGTGAGAGTAGTACTGGGATGGGTGACCTCCTGGGAAGTCCTCGTGTTGCACCCATTTTTTGCAGGTCGGCTCCATGAACGCCCATTTTTACCTGCGGCGAACGCGCTCTCACTGCGAACGCGGGCCCGAGGGTGCCCCCACGCGGACTGGGCGGCGTTTTCGGAATCAAAACACCGGACACGTGGCCTTAGCATCCTGCGCAGGCGATGAGGAGGAAATCGAAGAGAGGCGTGACTTAGTTTCCAATGCAAGCCACTTCAAACGGCCATAACTTTTGATCAGACCGTCCGATTTTCGCGCACAATACCATTTCGGAAAGCTCTCGGAGTTGCCCATCAACGGGCGAACAGGTCGAACCCATTAGAGCTCGTTTCGCGCCCTCAGATCGCGCGTATTCATCCGCATTGAAAAGTTATCCCAGTGTTTTCCCTTCGCCGGAATCGTCCTGATGGATGTGCCAGCGAGGGCTTCGGGAAACACTTCCCGGAATACAGTAAAGTCCGCGAGATGACCGCGCGCCCATGCGGCGAAATCGCCGCCGCTTGCACGTTTCGGAGATCCCGCGTAGAGGCGGCGGCGTGGCGACCCGGCGGTTGCCGGGCGTGAAACTTCGAGCTGCCAAAATTGCTTAATCTGAGTGGAAACCGAACCCGCAATCAGGAAGATCGCGTGTCGGGGAGCCTGGCTTAAATAAAATGTGCCGGACTATTCCAACGTGTGCGACCATACCAGCACTAGAGCACCGGATCCCATCAGAACTCCGCAGTTAAGCGTGCTTGGGCGAGAGTAGTACTGGGATGGGTGACCTCCTGGGAAGTCCTCGTGTTGCACCAATTTTTTGCAGCTCGGCTCCATGAACGCCCATTTTTACCTGCGGCGAACGCGCTCTCACTGCGAACACCGGCCCGAGGGTGCCCCCCACGCGGACTGGGTGGCATTTTCGGAATCAAAAAAACGGACACGTGGCCTTAGCATCCGGCGCAGGTGATGAGCAGGAAATCGAAAGAGAGGCGTGACTTAGTTTCCAATGCAAGCCACTTCAAACGACCATAACTTTTGATCAGACTGTCCGATTTTCGCGCACAATACCATTTCGGAAAGCTCTCGGAGTTGCCCATCCACGGCCGAACAGGTTGAACCCATTCGAGCTCGTTTCGAGCCATCGGATCGCGCGTATTCATCCGCATTGAAAAGTTATCCCAGTGTTTTCCCTTCGCCGGTATCGCCTGATGGATGTGCCAGCGAGGGCTTCGGGAAACACTTCCCGGAATACAGTAAAGTCCGCGAGATGACCGCGCGCCCATCCGACGAAATCGCCGCCGCTTGCACGTTTCGGAGATCCCGCGTAGAGGCGGCGCCGTGGCGACCCGGCGGTTGCCGGGCGTGAAACTTCGAGCTACCAAAATTGCTTAATCTGAGTGGAAACCGGGCCCGCAATCAGGAAGATCGCGCGTCGGGGAGCCTGGCTTAAATAAAATGTGCCGGACTATTCCAACGTGTGCGACCATACCAACACTAGAGCACCAGATCCCATCAGAATTCCGCAGTTAAGCGTGCTTGGGCGAGAGTAGTACTGGGATGGGTGACCTCCTGGGAAGTCCTCGTGTTGCACCCATTTTTTGCATCTCGGCTCCATGAACGCCCATTTTTACCTGCGGCGAACGCGCTCTCACTGCGAACGCGGGACCGAGGGTGCCCCCCACGAGGACTGGGCGACGTTTTCGGAATCAAAACAACGGACACGTGGCCTTAGCATCCTGCGCAGGCGATGAGCAGGAAATCGAAAGAGAGGCGTGACTTAGTTTCCAATGCAAACCACTTCAAACAGCCATAACTTTTGATCAGACCGTCCGATTTTCGCGCACAATACCATTTCGGAAAGCTCTCGGAGTTGCCCATCCACGGGCGAACAGGTCGAACCCGTTCGAGCTCGTTTCGCGCCCTCAGATCGCGCATATTCATCCGCATTGAAAAGTTATCCCAGTGTTTTCCCTTCGCCGGTATCGTCCTGATGGATGTGCCAGCGAGGGCTTCGGGAAACACTTCTCGGAATACAGTAAAGTTCGCGAGATGATCGCGCGCCCATGCGGCGAAATCGCCGCCGCTTGCACGTTTCGGAGATCCCGCGTAGAGGCGGCGGCGTGGCGACCCGGCGGTTGCCGGGCGTGAAACTTCGAGCTGCCAAAATTGCTTAATCTGAGTGGAAACCGGGCCCGCAATCAGGAAGATCGTGCGTCGGGGAGCCTGGCTTAAATAAAATGTGCCGGACTATTCCAACGTGTGCGACCATACCAGCACTAGAGTACCGGATCCCATCAGAACTCCGTAGTTAAGCGTGCTTGGGCGAGAGTAGTACTGGGATGGGTGACCTCCTGGGAAGTCCTCGTGTTGCACCCATTTTTTGCAGCTCGGCTCCATGAACGCCCATTTTTACCTGCGGCGAACGCGCTCTCACTGCGAACGCGGGCCCGAGGGTGCCCCCCACGCGGACTGGGCGGCGTTTTCGTAATCAAAACAACAGACACGTGGCCTTAGCATCCTGCGCAGGCGATGAGCAGGAAATCGAAAGTGAGGCGTGACTTAGTTTCCAATGCAAGCCACTTCAAACAGCCATTACTTTTGATCAGACCGTCCGATTTTCGCGCACAATACCATTTCGGAAAGCTCTCCGAGTTGCCCATCCACGGGCGAACAGGTCGAACCCGTTCGAGCTCGTTTTGCGCCCTCAGATCGCGCGTATTCATCCGCATTGAAAAGTTATCCCAGTGTTTTCCCTTCACCGGTATCGTCCTGATGGATGTGCCAGCGAGGGCTTCGGGAAACACTTCCCGGAATACAGTAAAGTCCGCGAGATGACCGTGCGCCCATGCGGCGAAATCGCCGCCGCTTGCACGTTTCGGAGATCCCGCGTAGAGGCGGCGGCGTGGCGACCCGGCAGTTGCCGGGCGTGAAACTTCGAGCTGCCAAAATTGCTTAATCTGAGTGGAAACCGGACCCGCAATCAGGAAGATCGCGTGTCGGGGAGCCTGGCTTAAATAAAATGTGCCGGACTATTCCAACGTGTGCGACCATACCAGCACTAGAGCACCGGATCCCATCAGAACTCCGCAGTTAAGCGTGCTTGGGCGAGAGTAGTACTGGGATGGGTGACCTCCTAGGAAGTCCTCGTTTTGCACCCATTTTTTGCAGCTCGGCTCCATGAACGCCCATTTTTACCTGCGGTGAACGCGCTCTCACTACGAACGCGGGCCCGAGGGTGCCCCCCACGCGGACTGGGCGGCATTTTCGGAATAAAAAAAACGGACACGTGGCCTTAGCATCCTGCGCAGGCGATGAGCAAGAAATCGAAAGAGAGGTGTGACTTAGTTTCCAATGCAAGCCACTTCAAACGGCCATAACTTTTGATCAGGCCGTCCGATTTTCGCGCACAATACCATTTCGGAAAGCTCTCGGAGTTGCCAATCCACGGGCGAACAGGTCGAACCCGTTCGAGCTCGTTTCGCGCCCTCAGATCGCGCGTATTCATCCGCATTGAAAAGTTATCCCAGTGTTTCCCTTCGCCGGTATCGTCCTGATGGATGTGCCAGCGAGGGCTTCGGGAAACACTTCCCGGAATACAGTAAAGTCCGCGAGATGACCGCGCGCCCATCCGGCGAAATCGCCGCCGCTTGAACGTTTCGGAGATCCCGCGTAGAGGCGCCGGCGTGGCGACCCGGCGGTTGCCAGGCGTGAAACTTCGAGCTGCCAAAATTGCTTAATCTGAGTCGAAACCGGGCCCGCAATCTGGAAGATCGCGCATCGGGGAGCCTGGCTTAAATAAAATGTGCCGGACTATTCCAACGTGTGCGACCATACCAGCACTAGAGCACCGGATCCCATCAGAACTCCGCAGTTAAGCGTGCTTGGGAGAGAGTAGTACTGGGATGGGTGACCTCCTGGGAAGTCCTCGTGTTGCACCCATTTTTTGCAGCTCGGCTCCATGAACGCCCATTTTTACCTGCGGCGAACGCGCTCTCACTGCGAACGCGGGCCCGAGGGTGCCCCCACGCGGACTGGGCGGCGTTTTCAGAATCAAAACAACGGACACGTGGCCTTAGCATCCTGCGCAGGCGATGAGCAGGAAATCGAAAGAGAGGGGTGACTTAGTTTCCAATGCAAGCCACTTCAAACGGCCATAACTTTTGATCAGACCGTCCGATTTTCGCACACAATACCATTTCGGAAAGCTCTCGGAGTGGCCCATCCACGGGCGAACAGGTCGAACCCGTTCGAGCTCGTTTCGCGCCCTCAGATCGCGCGTATTCATCCGCATTGAAAAGTTATCCCAGTGTTTTCCCTTTGCCGGTATCGTCCTGATGGATGTGCCAGCGAGGGCTTCGGGAAACACTTCCCGGAATACAGTAAAGTCCGCGAGATGACCGCGCGCCCATGCGGCGAAATCGTCGCCGCATGCACGTTTCGGAGATCCCGCGTAGAGGCGGCAGCGTGGCGACCTGGCGGTTGCCGGGCGTGAAACTTCGAGCTGCCAAAATTGCTTAATCTGAGTGGAAACCGGGCCCACAATCAGGAAGATCGCGCTTCGGGGAGCCTGGCTTAAATAAAATGTGCCGGACTATTCCAACGTGTGCGACCATACTAGCACTAGAGCACCGGATCCCATCAGAACTCCGTAGTTAAGCGTGCTTGGGCGAGAGTAGTACTGGGATGGGTGACCTCCTGGGAAGTCCTCGTGTTGCACCCATTTTTTGCAGCTCGGCTCCATGAACGCCCATTTTTACCTGCGGCGAACGCGCTCTCACTGCGAACGCGGGTCCGAGGGTGCCCCCACGCGGACTGGGCGGCGTTTTCGGACATGGCTGACAAGAGAAGGATACAGGTAGAGACACAGGTGTGTCCCTACCCGTGCGCTCCAAGGCAAGCAAGACGAGAAGTGTCATGAGCAGGACACGGGTATCGAGATGGCCAGAACCACGACCGTGTCACCTAGGCATGGGTACAGACACAGGCGTGTCAGTACCCGTGTATGAGCATGAAATGTCAGTCAAACCACTGATGACATTTCGCCAGAGCAGAACACGGGTAAGGACACGACCGTGTCCTTACCCGTGTCACTTCTGTATAAAATAGAAAAATGAAATCCTAGCCATTTCATTCTCTTCCAAACCCTATTTTCTGGAGAGGAACTTCTGAAGGAGATAGATCTTGCTGGAGCCAACCAACCCCGTGAGGAAACGCCACCGTCGTCAAGGGAAAAATGATGCCAACGAGAAGGATTACAAGATCCATGGGCGAAAATGGCGAAACTGCTGGAAATGATGTGAGCTTCCTCCCCTCTCCCTTGGTTCTAGATCCATAGTTTTTCTTTGGTGAGACATCGACCCAAATGAGTCTTGATGTGTGAGAATAAGGTTTCTAGGAGGGCCTTTCTAGAACTTCTGTTCTAATGTTTAGTCATCTTCAACCTCCCCTTCTTAAAAGTGATGGGGGTGGATCCGTGAAGAGGAATGGCCTTAAGAGGGTGAATAAGGGGGGAGGAACTTTTGGTTGCGATTTGGGAAGATTGGCTTGAGGAGGAAGATGAACCGATGCCGTTCATTCCGCTTTAATATGCGTGCAGAAATCTGTGTTCTGCACGCAGTGACCTTCTTGGATATTTTCAGGAAAGAAATGGTAAGATATGGGCTTTTGACTAAACACAAAAGTTGTAGCCCTTGAAATTACCTATCCAACGAGTAGTTACATGCCTTCAGGTGAAGCCTGTAGCCATAAAAATGTCTGACCGAAGTAAGGGCTGTAGACTAAGCGTGCAGAAATTTTATTCTGTACGCTGTAGGCTTTGGAGCAAATTTCATGTGGGATACAGTCCGATCTGGGTTGCGGACTAAACATGAAAGTTGTAGCCCATTGAAAGACCTTTCCATCGAGGTGTTACACGCACTCACCAGATTCCTGTAGGCATAGGAATCTTTGGTTGAAGTTGCAATCCAGTAGGATTCTGCACCTGAAATCCTGGGTTAGTCGTATAAATGAATTTGGACTCGGGGGAGATCTTGTAGTAATCCGACATTAAACTGTAGGCGAATCATAATATGTATGATTGTGATAATTCAATGCATGATTACATTATTAGGCCCCATGTAAACAAATGATGAAATGGTGTGTAGTTGAACGAAACAACTTAGTGGGGATTAATGAACGAATGCTATTTAATCATTAATGACAAGGATTACTAGAGCGTGGGAAATTGCTCAATGTTGATTGATATGAACATGTATGTTTATAATAGGATGAGTAACCCATGAGCTCACGAGCGATTGGTTTGGTAGAATAAATGTTGTTGGTGTCATGAGAAGAGTCATAGATTGGACGGTTTGGCTTGGTCCTCGGTGTTCATGTCCAAAGGGTCCTTCCGTTCCAAGTGGTTGGTTGGGCTTGGTCCTCGTGCTCGTTTGCGAGGCTCCTTCCACACAATGATGTGGTTGTATTGCATACGGTGTGAGTCGACAAGCAGTGTCGTAATCCCGAGTAAAGGATAGTGTTGCAGGTTTACGGGCTCGCCAATCGTCACACCGATGGGAGTTGACAGCTAGACCTTGGGCGGTTGGGATTGGTCCTCGGTGTTCACGTCCCGAGGCTCCTTTCGTACCAAGTGAATGGTTGGGATTGGTACTCGTGCTCATTTCTGAGGCTCCTTCCATATCACACCTTAAGCTAGTTCGGGGCTAGGATCTCGGTGCACATCTACCCGAGACACCCATTAAGCCGTAGTATGCATGTGAGCTCCATTGTTGTGTTCTTAGTATTGAGACGTACGAAGGCCTATGCTAGGTAGTGTGGAGACCAGCCTAGTAGTGAAGATGCACGCTCCACTGTCACCGTCCGGCAATGACGGTTGACGCCTGAGAGGTTAGCTACCTGCTCGAAAAGTGGGAACTACAAGTTTGTGTCGACATAGCGAGTGCATGTTCGTGATCATGGGTGAGTCATTGCATTGTATACATGTCATTACACTTCATTGCATACACAAGATCCTCATCATATATGTTTGTATGAGCACTCCTATACGATGAGTTACTTATTGCTGAACGATCCTCAACTTATATATTTGTATGAGCATTCATATAAGTTTAGTTACTTTCTGTTATAGCTCTATACACTCATATGCTGTTGTAGATGGTAGAAATGCTAGAACAACATGTTACTTATTTATGCACTGCTTTATACATAATGATACTCTACCTATACCACTTGCTTGTACTTATACATCATTTATATATTGTATCCTGTCCCTTTCTCCGCCCGGTGCCGAGGAGTCGTCGGGGGAGCGGATGTGAAGACATTTAGTCTTTATGACTAACGGTTGCTACGTCTTCCTTTTTAGGAGGAAAACCCACAGGTGGAGCTACAGGTTATACAGCCGGACAGCCAGGCCAGGACGACAGGGTCTGAGGGGACGGTACCATCGCTACTGTCAATTGCAGATGTGAGTGTGTGAGGTTTTTGTTGTACCCTTTTTGGGATAACTGTTTCTGTACTCTGATATTAGAAGGTTGTTGTAGCTTCTTATTTTTGCTTTATATGGATTATATGCTTGGTGTGTATGTGACTTCATAATATTATATTCGGGTTAGGTCGGCGATGTATGATATTAGTTGTGGCCGGCAGAATAGGCGTCTTGTGGTACAGGCTAGCCCGAGTGTTAGTGCAACCGCAAGGCGGCTGTTCTGGGCATAAGACCCCTCTCGTGATGTATTTTGTGTTCCGGGAGGGGGGTCTTACAACATGTTTGTGCTTTATCGTTATAACATGAAAAGAACCCATGAATGTCTACGTAGGAATGAAAATACACATGTTTGACGAACCTGCGTGTTCCTATAATTGATTTTTACAATTTTGTTTGGTCACTTAATGGTGTGTTGTACGACTATAGGTGACTAGAAGTGGCGCAGGTCAATACGAATGCCTGCTTTCTAAGGAAAGTAGTGCACCCAGCGACGTGCCAAAGATCCTTCTTATTTAAACCATAAGAAGGGTAGTTGAAGCAGTGTTCACTATAACTAATGCACAACATGGAAAGAATGTGCAACCCTTGTCCCTGAGGTGGCTTCAATGCTGGGTGGTGAGATGTAGCAAATGACATTTAGAAGACCTTCGGGCCAGCAGTTGAACATGGTTTTAGTGCAGGGAGCACACTCAGTTGATGAATATTTACAGGCATTTCTTATGATAAGGCGCTACCCAGGCTTTGAGTGGGAGAACGAGCAGTCTATAGTCGATATATTTTATAATGGTCTGCGTGGCGAGTTACGAGTTCTACTGCTAGGACCAAAATTATTGGGATTCCGAGCCTTGGTGGAGTCGGCTAGATCTTTGGAAGTAGAATTGGGGAAGGCCCACCAGATGATGGTGTGTAGGGTACCGAACTCTGCAGGTCCTACAAGGGCTGTATACCGCAGAATGCGAAGAAAGAGGTCTAGAACATCTACTAGCAAATCAACTTATGCTTGTCATGCTTGTGGCAAGGAAGGGCACCTTGACCGAGATTGTCATGATGTTGTACAGAAGGCAAAAAAATCTATGACAGGAGCAGTTATAGGATAGAGTTCCAGAGAACGTAGTGGTATTCCAGTAGGAAAGAAGACTGGACCTGGACCATCAATTGGGAGAGACCCAATTATATGTTATAACTGTAGGAAGTCAAGACACTTTGCCCTAAATAGTTGGAGAAGACGTCAGAATTCCGAGAGGAAGCATAGGGGGTATAACCTTGGCCAGCAGGAGGCCATGAAGCAGGCTGGCGTGGTGACAGTTACGGCTTAAATTAATAGTAGTTTAGCTTTATGAAAGACAACTTAGGAAATTGATAATTCTCTGATACTAATTGAAAGATAGGGGATAGATCTGATTTGCTCTAGAGGCGGGGGGGGGGGGGTGAATAAAGTGATTTAAAATCTTTTTCTGTTTTTTTAAATCTATTAGTAAATAAGTGATAGTAGTAGTTATATGAATGAAATAGAAAATAGGATAAACAAAACAATCACAACACAGTAGAGCAAGGAAAAATGAGCGCACAGACAACACAAGAATTTATAGTGGTTCCCCAAATCTGGGTACATCGACACTTCTACCACCCTGGTAGGAATCCACTAACAAGTTTTTGATCAGGTGAATGCCACCACTGGTTTTTTCTCAGGTGACCTGTCACCGCAAGATCTATTTGTAGGGAGATCTCACAACCCTTTAGGCTTTTGATCAGGTGCCCAAAAACCAACACAAGAACTTTTGAAGGGAGTTAATAAACCCTTTTTGCTGTGAGATAAGAAGGTGATGTTGTCTTCTCTTTCTCTAAACAACAGAGAAGACTTAGTGGATTGCTGGTGTCAAAGCTCCCCCTGAGATGTTGAAATGTTCAGGAAGACTAGAGCCTTGCTCAGGGTGTAGGTCTTTTGCCTTGACTTGTTGAAATCCAGAAACTTGTAGACATATCTTGAATAATTGTCTTTGAGGATTCTTGGAGTAGAAGTTGAAGAAGACACATGATATATGTTTGATGTTCTTCTTCAGTCTTCTGTAAGATCAAGGGGAAAACAACTTATTTTTCTACACAGAGAAGGAGATGATGTTGTTCTGTATATTATTCTGTGTATCTGTGTCTCTTTTTCTCTATATCTCTGTGTATTTGTGTATGTGTCTTTTTTAGAGCCGTCTAAAAAATCTCTTTTATATCTTGCTATCTAATTCTGCTTTTGAATTATAAGCATTAATTGCTGATTAGATTCTGGAGATGGCTAGAATATAGTCTTTAATGATTTTTCCTAACTGTCCCAGTAAAATAAGCAAGTAATTAACTATGATGAAATCCATAATTAATGTTGCCATAAACGGTAATATTCTTGAGAATATGAGCATTAATTACTCAAAGAATTACTGCTAAATAATAGAATGAATTAGGGACAGAGATAAGGAGAACTTATCATTCTGACTCGGAATAGAGTTCGTCGACCTCTGGGCAGATTTCGTCGATCGGAGTTCCAAGTTCGTCAAGCTGAGAAAGCCTTTTCATCGTCCTGAGCTCAGCAAACATCAATCTGGAAGTATCTTGTAAATTCTGAGCTCTAAGTTCGTCGATTAGAGAATCTTTCTTGAGGGCAGAAATCGTCGACCTGAGCTCAAATATCGTCGAGCTCAACTCAGAGAAGGAACTCTGAGTTCGTCGATCTGAGATTGACGATCATCAAGCTGAGTTCGAAGAACTTCAAACTAGTGATCTGAACTCTGAATTCTTCTAAGTCTTGAGTCTCTTGAAGTCCATTGCAGGCTAGTCCATGAAATTTGATTCTAATGACTGGCCTAAACTCTAGGACTCACAAACTTAACCCTGGCTATACAAGGTGGGTCAAAACATCCTAATAGTGAACCTTAACCCAAATCCAAACTAGGGATCCAACAATCTCCCCCTATTTGGGTGAGGTCACTAAACAAAATATAAGAAATAATCACAAAGCAAGACAACAAATATCTTGCAGAAAATGAAAAGTCTAGCAGATATATACAACAAGTGATTTGTGAAAAATTAACATAAGTAGTTCATAAAATAAACTAATCAAAAAGTTATTTAGATTTCTTGGAATTGTCTTTGTTAGAAGGTTATCTGAATATGATTTCCCTGAATGGATTGGCAGCTTCTTTCTTGGACAATGTCATATCAGCTGCTCCAATAATGTTGCAAGAAGTTATTATTTGTACAACAGCTTCTCGGTGAAGACTCATGTAAGAATATACATTGAAAAACTAATTTGCTTTATCATACCTTTTTAACTCTTCTTTCCTGTAGGAAGACATGGTAGAATATTGAGAGGTATCCTTGCCTTCTGCTTTAGCTTTTTTAATCAAAGATAGTACAATTAGATCTTGAAATCTGGCCATTTTAGAAGTGTTCTCCTGTTCAGGATCAACAAAGGGAATTGGTGGAGATTCACTCCTTTTAGGACTGCTGTCCTTCTTCGGTTCATCATGAGATATTGGAGAACTCTTTAGCTCTGTAGTTGAAGGTGGATATCCTCTTATAGACTGCTGCTGGTGCTGATGCCTGCTACTCTGAGAACTTGGCTTGGAATGTCTTTGATATGTTTTAGTGATTGGATTAGATCTTGGAGAGACACTTCCAGAGGCCCTTGCAGATGTAGGAGGAGGAGGAGGATCCTTTCTAAATTTCTTAGGAGGGGACCTATATCTTCTCCTCTTCTTCATTTCCTTTAGTTCATTCTTAGATAGCCACATCCACTAAGGCATACCAGGATAAGGAGTAATCATGTTCAATATTTAGTAAGCAGTATCTGCATTGGGGTTTGGTTTAAGAATGGCCTTGGGAGGTGTTTTCCTTTTCTTAGCTTTGCTCTTCTTGGATTTTGATTCTTCAGAATCATCATCATCATCATTACCATCAGAAGATCCTGGAGGATTATCATATAAGTCATCAATTTCTTTCAATGCTTCCTTGGAGTTTTGTTTCTCAGCATTAGGCAGCACTTGAAATTCTGGAACTTTTGTCTCAGCAACAATTTCAACAACCATTTGATTTTCATCTTCTTTTTCCATATCTACAAACATGATGTCATCCAAGTCTTGCATTGGGGAATCAGCCCGCATGCGAGGAGGAGGACTAATCACCTCTTCAGTAACTAGTATCTCTGAGATCATAGGGTCTGCCAAACTTGCCCTTATTTGCTCCATAACTTCTGGACTTACTAGAGCAGAATAACATATAATGGCTTTGGAGAACACTTGCTCAGGAGGAGGAAGAGAATGATAAAGAGTATCAAAATCCATAGAAGGGACTAGGTAAAATAATAGTGTAGCTGCCAAAGGTTTTGTAATCTCAACATCAGTGAGCTCAATAAAAAATTTTGAAGGATCTGCCTCAAGAAAATCTAATAGCTCAATATCTGTATTTACACTTTCTGTAACTACTATATCCATATGTACATCTATTATTGTTACTGCTGCTGCTGTAATGCTACTGGAGGAGAAAGAACTGGAACTTCTGAACAGGATATCTCCCCCTGCCTAGTTTCAGAGAGTCCTGCAGCCAGGCTCCCAGAAGAAGAAGGGACAAAGGGGATAGCAACAAAGAGACCAGAGAGGGAGGAGATGGACTCAGCAAGAGGTGTAATTGCCTATGCTATGAGATTCATGATGATTGGAGTGATACGCTCCAAGATTGTGGTAATGGATGGAGAATCCAATTGCATTAACTCAGTTAATGTTTGAGTTGATACAGATGGGTGGAAGATGGTAGATGGAGATGGAATGAAAGGAGGGAAGGGAATGATATCAGTCATATCTTCATCTTGGATGGGTGAAGATGGAGGAGTATGTGAAGAGGATGGAGTATGATTGTGTTGTGGAGATGAATGTGAATATAATAGATTAAAGTTTATGGAGGACATTAGGTGTTGCAGTGTTATATTGGCAAGGTGAGGTGGAAGAGGAGATGAAGGTGGTGTGATGTGTTCAGGAGATATAGGGGGTGTTGTTTGATGAATTGGTGAAGCAGGTGGTGTTGGAGATTGAAGTTATGATGTTGAGGCAGTGGATGGTTGTTGTAGGGGAGTTGATGATGGATGTGAAACCTGTGGAGGAAAAGGTTGTTGTTGAGAGTGAGGTGATGGAGTCCTGATGGAGGGAATTTCTTCTGGAGGTGGAGGAGTGGCTATTACTTCCCTTGTGTCCTCAGATATTCTGGAAGAGGATGAAGACTTGGATGGCTTAGTGATGGTCCTCTACCATATGCCAAATATGGCACAAGTCAGCCTCTTAGAGGCATTGATGAACACTATTAGGGTAACAAGTAGTTCATGAGCTTTTTCCTGCAGGAAGATCACCAGAATCCTTACAAGGCACACCTCTTTCTTGCTATTTTTCCTTTTAATAGACTCAAAGAAAACCTTTCCCCAGTTTACTTGCTTCTTATTTACTAAAGTACACATCACCAAAAACTTGGGCCTGTTAATATAGTCATGAGCAGTATGCTTGCCCAGCAAGACTTTTCCCACAACATCAGCCAAAAACTTATACTCAGCAGATAAATTTTTCTTTAATAATTTGTTAGGGTTTCCCTCGGAGTGACCCATTTTTAGTAGCATATCATTATACTCAGAACTTTTTATTCTATATCATCTTCTCCATTATTAAAACCGAAAATTTCAGATAGAGTGACAGGAGTAAGAATAACCTGTTGTCCTGCTATTATCCCTGTCATTGTCTCAGCATCAGGTGTGGTTGAAGTATATACCTATTCCTTTATTTCAGCTGCCGGAAACTTCATCCTTATGGTCATGAACTTCTTTAATTGCTATTCTTCAAACAATTGCAGTATATCCTTGAATATTTAATCAGAGTGTTGGAAGGAGTCAAAATCAATGTCAAACCCAGTGTTGAATTTCATGCTTGTGAGAGAGTTTGTTGGAATCGCCATTGTTGTCCTGCAAAACAAAAAAAATCAAGTGCAAGAGAAATCTGAAAGCGCGGGATAGAGGTCAAAGAAAACCAGATTATAAGGTTTTCAGAATATGAACCGCCAGACTTCGTCCTACAAAAAAAAAAAATCTTTGATCTTAGGTCGACGAAAAATTTCATGAAGAAATGATATCGTCGATCTCAGTCTGAAGAGGGGAAAACTATTTGTCGTGCTAAGGTTCACGAATTTTTTTCTAAAGCATGATCATCGATCTTAGGTCGACGAAAATAACTTCACACAGAGAGTTCGTCGATCTCAAGTTGACATATTCCTGAAGAACTGTCTTCAACTCATTGATCTCCATTCGACAAACTATGACAAATTCTATGATGGCAGAAAGAAAATTAAATTAAAGCCTCTCCATTTATCATACCTAGCTGATTCATAAAGAACAGATGGTTCCTCTCATCCAAGGGTTGGTGAAGATGTCTGCTCTTTGTAAATCAGTGTAGATGTAGACAAGCTTAAATTTTTTTTTGTCCCCACAATCTCTAATGAAATGATGCCTTATTTCTATATGCTTAGTTATACTATGATGCACTAGATTTTGTGCAATGGAAATTGCACTTGTATTATCACATAGTAAGATTGAATTATTTAAGTTGAAACCATAGTCTAGGAGTTGGTTCTGAATCCACAGTATCTGGGAACAACAACTGCAAGCTGATATGTATTCAGCTTCTGTAGTTGAAGTAGACACAGATGTCTGTTTTTTAAAAACCAAGACACCAGTCTAGCACCAAGGAACTGGCATATCCCTAAGGTTCTTTTTCTGTCCACTCTACATCCAGCAAAGTTAACATCTGATTATCCAGTAAACTCAAACTCTGACTCAGTTGGATACCAGAGTCCTAGACTAGGACAACCCTTTATATATCTTAAAATCTTTTTAAGAAAATAAAGGTGTGATTCTTTAGGGTTCACCTAGAACCTAACACAAAGGCATGTAGCAAACACTATGTCTGGCCTACTTGCTGTGAGATATAATAGGGGCCCAACAATGCCCCTATATAGTTTCTGATCAATAGGCTTGTCATGTTCATCAGAGTCAATTACAACATTAGAAGACATGGGTGTTTTCTTTGCTGAGGCATCTTACATCCCAAACTTTTTGATTAGCTCCTTAGCATACTTGGACTGGGATATGAAGATGCCATCAAGCAGTTGCTTCACTTGGAGGCCAAGAAAGTAAGAGAGCTCACCCATGCTACTCATTTCAAACTGAGAATGCATTAGGTCATAGAACCTCTTGCATAGTTTGGAATCAGTAGAGCCAAAAATAATGTCATCTACATAGATTTGTACTAATAAGATTTGATCCTTATGATGTCTAGTGAACAATGTCCTATCTACTATGCCCCTAGAGAATTTATGCTCTAAAAGAAAGCTAGCTAAGGTTTCATATCAAGCTCTTGGATCTTGCTTTAGACAGTCGAGAGCCTTATGCAATTTAAATACATAAGAAGGATGGGTTGGAGAAATAAAACCTGGTGGTTGCTCCACATAAACCTCTTATTTAAGTTCACTATTTAAGACTGCACGCTTGACATCCATTTGAAATATTTTGAACTTCTTATAAGCAGTATAAGCAAGGAAGATTCTGATTGCTTCCAGCCTTGCAACAGGTGCAAATGTCTGGTCATAGTCAATGCCTTCCTCTTATCTATAGCCTTGAGCAATAATCCTTGCCTTGTTCCTGATGATAATACCTCAAGCATCTAGTTTATTCCTGAATACCCATTTAGTTCTAATGACTGGGTAGTCTTTGTGTCTTGGAACTAAATCCCAAACTCTATATCTCTCAAAATAGTTGAGCTCCTCTTGCATTACAATAATCCAATGTGAATCTTAATATCTTTTATGGATTAGGGCTCAGTTTGAGATATGAAGCAGGCATGCAACAAGTCTTGGTTGAGTTGATGCCTGGTCTGTACACCTATTGACATATCTCCAATCACCTGAGATACAGGATGATCTCTAAGTGTGACAAACTCAGTAGGTGGAGTTGGTTCAGCAACAGCTTGGGGAATTAATTCCTCTTGTAGAATTATGGGAGTTGTTGTTTGTTCAATATCCACTTCAGTGGATTCATCTTCACTGTCTTCATTTATATGTGGAGAGGGATGTATAACAGTTTCATTTGTGAGTGTCAACTTATCCAACCTTTCATACAAGTGTGGTACATGAAAAGTTTCACTAGTAGAAGATTCTTCTCCTTGTAAGACATGTTAGTTTCATCAAATGATATATGTACAGTCTCTTCCTTTTTCATAGTAGATTTATTATATACCCTATATACCTTACTTATTTGAGAGTATCCTAGAAAAATTTCCATTGCAGCCTTGGATTCAAACTTTCTAAGATATTTCTTGTAATTGTTATGAATGCAGCATAAACAACCAAAAATTCTAAAGTAATCTACTTTAGGTTGCTTCCCTTTGAGTAGTTCATATGGAGTATTGCCCTTAGGCTTGTGTATCAGACTCCTATTCAGTACATAATTTGTTGTATTTATAGCCTCTGCCCAAAAGGATAGTGGCAAGTAAGCATCTGCAAGTAATGTGCATGTAGCTTCAATCAGGGTCCTTTTTTTCCCTTTAAGCTACCCCATTTTGTTGAGGAGTTTCAGGAGCAGAGAAACAATGCTTGATACCTTCCATCACACAGAATTCTTGCATGGGAACAGACTCAAACTCAGTACCATGATCACTTTTGATCAATGCAACTGGAGTAGAATACTCAATCCTTATGCTCTTAAGAAAGTCTGTAAGAACTTTAAAGTTATCAGACTTGTTCCTTAAGAAAAACACCCAAGTGAACCTTGAGAAGTCATCTACAATCACTAAGGTATAAGATTTCCCTCCTAGGCTCTGAATAGCAATGGGTCCAAAAAGATCCATGTGGAGCAAATATAGAATCCTAGGTGAATCACTATTATTAATGGCTTTAAAACTATTTTTAGTTTGCTTGCCTAATTGACAAGCCCTTCACATGCTTTTCTTCTTGTAGGGGTAAGAAGGCAATGATCTTACAAGCTTGTCCCTAGATAATTTAACAATGTTCTTTAAATTAACATGTCCTAATCTCTTATACCATAGTTCATTATTATTACTAACCTGGTTGAATAGGCATATCTCAGACCTAGCAGTCTTAATATTTACTATGTAAATATTTCCTATTCTAGTTCCAGTTAAAACTTCTTTATTTTCTACAGAAGTGATAAAGCAGGAAGAGTTATTAAATGATACCTGAAACCCTTCATCACATAATTGACTTATGGAAATTAGGTTGTACTTTGGTCCACTTACATAAGCCACCTTTTTGAATGTGACAGCTCCAATTTTTATTTTCCCATTGCCTTTAGTCCAGCCAAAGTTTGAGTCACCAAAGATCACTTTTGGACCTATCTTGGACTTATAGTTTGTTAGATTTTTCTTGCTGCCAGTCATGTGCCATGAGCAGCCACTATCCAAGTACCACTGTTCCTCTGTGGTAGGATGGGAGTTCACCTGCATAAGAATAGATTAGATATTCATGACCCCAATTACCTTGGGTCCTTGTTGCTTTTCATACTTAAAACTGCAAATAAATGAACATTCAAGTTGATTTTTATACCCTAGGGGGTGATATCTTCTTGGTGGTATTATCCACTGGGTGAATGGATTGAGGTATTCCCTAGGTTGATTAAATGTTCTGAAAGAATTAAAATTTCTGTTATCTTGAACTAGGGTCGACGAATTCTGGTGAGTTAGTCGATCTGAGGTCGACGAACGGGGATGAGTTCGTCGATCTGAGGTCGACGAACGGGGATGAGTTCGTCGAACTCCACTCAGAGAATGAAAGTATTCATTCTTTGTGCCCCAATATCATCGATCTTGGCTCGAAGAACCATAGTGGTTTCGTCAATCGTAGTTCAGAGAATAATCATAATAAAAATCTGTGTTCGGAGTTCATCGACTTGAGTTCGACAAACTGTACACATTTCGTCGATCTGAGTTCGACAAAATCCGCTGAACATTGTTATTGTTAGGATTTTTCTTGTTCTTTCTCTTTTTATTATTTTTCTATTTTAATTCTATTTGCTTAATACTATGATCATCTACCTTATCTTTGCATTTTTCAGAAACAAATTTGATTGGAGTTGTTAGTATGTTTTTCTGAATTAATGGGGGTTGGCTTGATGAAGCACCTAAGCCCAGCTTTCCATTAAGTCTGGCATTTACTGTGCTTGTGATGTTCATCAACTTGATGCTTCTCCCATTTAGGGATTCTTCAAGTTGCCTTGCCTCAGCTAATTAAGTTTTTAAAGAGATGATTAGTTCATTAGCTAAAGTTAATTCATCTTTTAATTTAATGTTTTCAGAAAGGAGATTATCTTGTTCAGTTAGTTTTTCTCTAAGGAGTTTGATTTTCTTCTCAGAGTTTATTAAATTAATACTGAAAGACTTTGTTTTAAGAGCCTAAACACCTAGAGGGGGGGGGGGTGAATAGATTCTAATCTTTTTGTGTCTTTTTGATTTTAAGGCAAACAGATATTTGTAACTTCTTTTAGCACAGAATAATTCTATCTACAGAAATTAAATACAATACAGCAAACACCCGATCTATAGTGGTTCCCCAAGATATGGGTTCATCCACTTTCCCCCTTCGCCTATCTATCAGATAACTAGATTCAGCCTAACTTCCTTCCACTGGCTCAGATCCTCAGATCTTACAATCTCAGAACCAAAGATGGTTCCTACACCTCATACTTAACACAAGTCCTACCTCAGGCCTCAGCCCTACCTCAGCCTTTATAATTAGGCTTACAACTCAGACTTTCCATAAGTCCTACCTCAGGCACACAACCCTATCTCAGCCTTTATAATTTTAGGCTCACAATCTCAGATCTAACAAAAGATCCTACAAGAATTTGTCAGTAAAAAGTAACTGAAAACTTCACCAGCTAGATTTCTCTGTTGATGCAGTCTTCTAGATCAGTTCTTAGATTGTCTGATCCTTCTGATCCAACCTAACTTAGATTTTCAAAGCTTCTTGATTAGAACAAAATAAGTTGGATCTTCTCTGTGGATGAAGATGATCTTCAATCAGCTTCTTTCTTAAATACAGATAGAACTCTGGATCTTTCTTGCAGACAGCCCTTGATCTGTCAAAATTCTTCTTATAGATGCCTCACGTTGTTGTTCATATGTATATCCTTTATCGTTTCCGATCTGTCTCTTATATAGAGCTTGCTTCATGGTTACCGGCTGATCCGGTTCATAACAAACTTCTGACAGTTCTGACACTGGTGTCAGACCGGCTAGTTATGATAACTGTCAAGTCACCAGTCACGTCACCAGGTTCTTCAATGTCTTTTCAAATCAACATACAACACTCAGCAGACTACTTCACATGTGTCGACACATATAGACTAAGTGTCGACACAAGTCTTCATGGTGTCGACACAATTACTCCAAGTGTCGACACAGTCATACTTCTTCTTCTCAACATTGCTTAAGTTGTATGTGTCGATACAAGTCCCGTGTTTATACACAACAGCTTCTTGTCTCGACAATTCTATTGCAGACAGTTGGTGTTGAGTGTTTTTCAAATGGCGTTGAGTTTGTGTCAACACAAGTCCTGTGTGTCGACATAAATACTTCTGAACTCTACACAGCCTTTTGAGAGTTGGTGTGTCGACACAATTGCTTCAGGTGTCGACATAGCTCCTGAGTGTTGACTCATCTTCTGTTGTAAGTGTCGACACAATCTTGTTTTAAGTTGTCGACACATTTCTTGATGTCGACACAACTGCTTCTTTAGGTGTCGACAAAGCTCTGAGTGTCGACACAGCTTCTCTATAAGTGTCGACACATATTCTAGGTGTCGACACAACTTCCCTGAGTGTCGACACAATTTGCATGTGTGTCGACACAGCTTGCCTGAGTGTTGACACAAGTTTCCAGAGTGTCGACACAGTTTCCTCACAAGTGTCGATACTTCTACTTAGAAAATTTCCCTTCAAATACTTAAACATGCACAATGAAACTCAAATTTCTATCAAATACACATTTATGCATTTCATTGACTAAGTTATGGCTTCTCCAAATCTAGTACACATTTTCCAATGTACCCAATAGTATCTCCCTATTTGGAGAAGTCATAACCCTTAGTCAAAGATATACATCTCTTAAGATAAAACAAAATTGTAATAGAAAAAAAAACATTTCAGAGCAGGTTAATACATAATCATTGTAAACAATAAACACTTAATACTGAAACAGATTTCATTAATCAGAAAAACTTTGGTTTACATGAATTTCTTATAGAACAAAAGAAATAAATTAGTACATTATTCTTTTACATAAACCTAGCAATCCTATTATTGACTAGGCTCCTTAATAACTATTCCTTTGTCATACTTGATTTTATCCTGCACAGAAGGTTCAGCAACCTCAGCTGGCTTTTTCCCTTTTTGAGCTTTCTTCTTTAATTCTTCAGCCTTGATCTTCTGTCTTTCAAAATAGTTGAAAGGTTTGGGGAAGTACTTGCTTAGCTCTTGAGCATTAGCAGGTAGCTTCCCAGCCTTAGCACTTCTTATATGTTGAAGAATTGCTTCATGTCCTGCTTGATATTTATTCAACTCTTGTTCAGAATACCACTTACCCCTGTCATGGGTTTTATCCTTTACAGCTTTCCAAGCAATAAGTATGATGTTTTTAGAAGTTGGGCTCCACTGCTCAAAATCTGGCTTCAGCTCAGCCTACTCTCTGAATCTCTTCTTGGAAAGTTGAGCTTCCTTCTGAGCTTTTAATGCAGCTTCTGACATATCAACCATCCCCAGAATTACATTTTGTGCCTCTGGTGGAGGACTATACATTTTCAGCACTTCTTCTTGAACCATCTCAAAATTAGCTGGGGGTAGATCACCTGAGCAACTTCAGGCTGTCTCCTTCAAAATATTCAGGTTGTATCCCAGACTATGCTACATTAGCATCATCACAAAGAGAAGGATATCCAAGAGTAGCTCTGATGCTATTGGTAGTCCATTTAGCATGGTCAGAGCTGGCTTTGACTAGTAATCTCTCCCCCTTTATGACTTCTCTTGCAATATGATCTCTCAAATCTTCTTTCTAGAATTTGACTTGATCAGCTATATATTCAGTTCCCTCTTTAAAATAAGCTCTGAATTTTGTCAGGAAAGATGTAATTTTCTCCTGAGATTCTTGAAATGTTGCTTTGACAGCAGATATATCTTCCTGGATTTGCATGGAGATTTCATCTTTCATAGTAGTGCTAAAATCAGTGAGCTTTTTCAATATTTCATGATGTGAATCCTTGAGATTTTCATTCATCCTTAACTAATTCTCCAGTACATATCCCTACTTCACTTCAATTTCATCCACTTTAGCTTGGATATTTTGTTGTTGCTTGGCCAGGAACACCACAGCATTACCTCCTTTATGGAAGTAATCTGTCATTTCCTTCTTATGTTGATTCACTTCAAATCTAATGGATTTGATGTCCTAGGCCAATTGAAACTGTAACTCCTTATGAGTTTCATCCACATATTGCTCTATAGACTGTCTTTGATTATCCAGTTTTATTTGCATCTGGACCAGTAAAGAACTGAAGTCCACAGTTGATGTAGATGGTGTAGTTCCCAATTGTAAAGCTTTCTTATATCAAGAACTCTTCTTCTTTAACACAAACAGCTTTCTTTTCTTAGCCAATGTGGCTTCTTCATCTTCAGAAGATTCAGATGAACTTTTAATATCAACTGTTTCCTTTTCAGCTAGGGTATCCTTGGATAACTCCCCAAAAGTCCTTGGAATTTCCTTTTCTTTTTCAATTTCCTCCCCCTCAGTCCTATCAGTAAGAGGATCAGGAGACAATTCTTCCATTGTAAATTCCTACTGTATCTATTCAGAAGGAATAAGATTAGTTTTTTTTAAAAAAAGGAACTACTTAAAAGACTAATACCACTTGAAAGACCACTTGAAAGACATCTTTTGTTGTGTAAACAAAAGTTTCCCTTTGAACAATTTTTTAGGAAAATACTATAATACATCACTAGTCTATGGAGAAGATACTTACTGGATCATTTTGAGCATCATTCTTATCAGTTACTTATGCTGCAGTGTTGATTTTAGATACAACATCCATTATTGTGTCTGCAGCTAAGTCACTATCTAAGACAGCACAATCAATACCTCCCCCTTGGGCAGGCAACTCAGTTTCTTTTTCTAGGTTTTCTCCCCATTGAGTGGAGTCAACTTGTTGCTCCTGGGGCTCACTATCCTTTACTTGATCATGTGCTTCCTGTTGGTGCTGATCTTCATCAGAACTAAAGATCACTTTCTCTTCAGAATCACTGGAGGAATCAGACTGTACAATTACTTTCTTTTTCTTCTTGTCTTTCATAGTTTGCTCCTTGGGAGCAGGGACTTCCTTGGTCAGAACTCTGTCCCATCTTGACAGTATCCTTACATCCATTTTTCTCATATGATTTATCTTAGAGCCATTTGCTTGTTTCAGAACATCTGGAATTACTGATGTTAAGCATAGGCTGAGGATCCTTCCCAAGTTAGGTTTCTTTATTCCTTCTTGTAGTTTATCAAACACTACTGCTGCCCAGTCAGTGTTTATCTTGAATATTATTCCCACCATCAGATTGAAGATGTGAGCAGAAATCCGATCATGTCCACCTGTTTTGCAGATAATCACTTTGCCCACTAGTTCAGAAAGAAATTTTCCGTGGGAATTCATCCCTTTTCTATTGATAGATGAACCAATCTTAATACTGGGATTCAGTCCACACCAGCTTAATGCTTCAGTTATTTGGGATGGAGTAATTTCGTCTGTATCCTTAATAATTGGTAGATGTAGTGCTTTCCTGATTGATTTCAAAGTTAGCTTCACCTGGGTACCTTGAATAGATGCCTTGATTTTCTTTTATTTAGTGTCCAATGAAGCGGTTGTGTAGAACTCCATGACTTCCTTCTTCCAAATTTTGGTCGGTTCTGAGACCAAAAATTCTAGTCCATTTTCAGAAATTAGGGCAATAACTCCCTGAATTTCGTCAGAAGCAGTTGTGAAACCTTCGCAAACTAGTTCGTAACCTTCATTAACCTTGTCTTCTTGGTTTGGCGCCATTGACGTAAGTGCTAGAGGAGAAGAGAAAAGAAGGTTTATGTCGACAGAAGGTGTAGAGTCAAAATTTCTGATAGCGTAGTCGACAAGATTTTGGATTCACCTTTTTATAGTACTTGAGTCAAGGGCAGACCAAAAGTCTGGCTTAAGTCGACAAATCAGTTTTTATGTTGACAAAAATTATCTAGGTCTTGACAGAACTTAAGCTGAGTCGACACAACTATGTGTCGACATACTAATGTCTAAGTCGACAAAACGTATATTAAGTCGACACATCTATGTGTCGATATACTTGAGTCTGTGTCGACATACTTGCGTCTGTGTCGACACTGACAACTTAAGTCTCAACAGAGTTGTGTCGACACCAACTTTTGTGTTGACACAAATATCCTCACGACTTATAGTCTCGACAAGGTTGTGTCGACACCTATTCTCCTGTCGACTTAGATACTGTTTCTGTGTCGACACATCCTTTTCCTGTGTTGACACAACATACTGAGTGTGTCGACACAACTTGCTTGTGTCGACACAAACTTTGTACTTAGCCAAATTTCAACAGAAATTTGGTGCTAACATATGCTACCAATGGAAACTTATGTAAACCTAGTCTAGGTTCAACATACCTAATTCAATTTTGAAATTATTGAATTTAGTTTCATCCAGTGGTTTTGTAAAAATATCAGCTATTTGATTATCAGTTTTTACAAACTCTAGATTAATGTTTTCCTTCTCTACATGTTCTCTGATAAAATGAAACTTAATATCTATATGCTTGGTCCTACTGTGTGATACAAGATTCTTAGTAAATAGAAATAGCACTTGTAGAATCACAAAATAGTGGAATTCTACTTACCTGGATGTCATAATCTTCTAGTTGATGCTTTATCAATATTAATTGTTCACAGCAGCTACCAGCAGCTATATACTCTGATTCAGCGGTTTATATAACTACACTGGTTTGCTTCTTGCTGCTCCATTACACCAGCCTCCCACCAAGGAATTGAAAGGTTCCAATGGTACTTTTTCTGTCTTCTTTGCATCCAACAAAATCTGCATCTGAGAAACCTATTAATAGAAAATCTCTATTCATAGGGTACCAAAGGCATAGATTAGGTGTGCCCTTAAGATATCTCAAAATTCTTTTAACTGCAGTATAATGAGATTCCTTAGGGCATGCTTGATACCTAGCACAGACACATGTTGCATACATGATGTCAGGTCTACTAACAGTCAAGTATAGTAGGGAGCCAATTATCCCTCTATACAAAGACTCATCAACAGGTTTCCCTGCTTCATCTTTGCATATAGGCATACTTGTTCCCATTGGAGTTTTCATTGTAGAAGATGAGTCCAAACCATACTTCTTAATCAACTCCTTGGTGAACTTAGACTGGGATATGGACAACCCACTCTTAGTCTGTCTAACTTGAAGTCCCAAGAAGAACATCAGCTCACCCATACTGCTCATCTAAAACTTCCCTTGCATAAGTTTGACAAAGTTCCTACAAAGGTTGTTTTTAGTAGAACCAAAGATAATGTCATCCACATATATCTGGACTAGTATTATCTTGCCTTTTGATTCCCTATAGAATAGAGTTTTGTCTATCTTTTCTCTAGAGAATTTATTCTCAATGAGGATGGCAGACAAGGTTTCATACCAAGCCCTTGGAGCTTGTTTCAAACCATATAGAGCTTTCCTAAGCCTATATACATAATCAGGAAAGTGAGAGTTTACAAAACCTAAGGGTTGTTCTACATAGACTTCTTCTTTTAAATCACAATTAAGAAATACTGATTTCACATCCATTTGATATACTTTGAACCCTTGATAGGCAGCATAGGCTAAGAACAGCCTTATTGCCTCCAGCCTTGCCACTGGAGAAAAGGTTTGATCAAAATCAATACCTTCCTCTTGCCTGTAGCCTTTTGCTGCAAGTCTAGCCTTATTCTTGACTATAGTGCCATTCTCATCAAGCTTGTTCTGGTAGATCCACTTAGTTCCTATTATGTTATGATCCTTAGGTTTTGGCACCAGTTCACAGACCTTACACCTTTTGAACTAACTGAGCTCTTCTTGCATTGCATCAATCCAGATGGTGTCTTGCATGGCCTCTTCAAACTTCCCGGGTTCTATCTGAGACAGGAAGCTAGAACATAAAATTGTGTTCATGCTCCTGCTCCTTGTTAAAACACCCTGACTTGCATCACCAATGATCTGGTGAGCTGGATGATCCTTCAGGTGTCTCCTTGCTGGAGGAATTTTGTCAGCATTATGGCTATCTCCAGTTTCCTCATCTTGATGCTCCACATTTTCTTCTTCACCCAGAGGGACTTGATCTCCCCCTGGATAGCTGGCATCTTTATCCTCATCCAGTTTAGCAGTAACATCTTCATTGATGGTCAACTTGTCCAACTTATCTGTTAGACCTGTAGAACTAACTGAAGAACTAGACAATTCACTGTTAATAAACATTGACTCATCAAATACAACATGCACAAATTCTTCTACAACTTGAGTAGTCAAGTTGTAGTTCCTGTATGCTTTACTATGGTTGCTGTACCTAAAAAATATCCCTTCTAGAGATTTGGCAACAAATTTAGTTTGGTAGTGTTTACCATTGACTAGTACAAAACACTTACTACCAAAGATTTTGAAATAAGATATATTTGGTTTTCTGCCTTTTAAAATCTGGTAGGGAGTCATCTTGTGTTTCTTGTTGATGGAGGCCCTATTGAGCACATGACATTCAGTATTTACTGCCTCAGCCCAGAAGTATTCAGGACGAGTAGTGTCATTCAGTAGAGTTCTACTGGCTTCAATTAGAGTCCTATTCTTTCTTTCAACAACACCATTTTGCTAAGGAGTTCTAGGTGAAGAGAACTCCTGATGAATCCCAAGTTCTTCACAGAATTTTGTCATACATTCAGACTGAAATTTAGTTCTATGGTCACTTCTGATTTTGACCATTGAGCTATTGTATTCATTATGTATTTGTCTGACAAAAGTTTGGAAAATAGTTGGGGTTTCAGATTTCTTCCTCAAGAAGAAAACCCATATAAATCTAGAATAGTCATCCACAACAATAAGTGTGTATGCTTTCCTACCATGACTATGGACTGGAATAGGACCAAACAAATCCATATACATGAGATACAAACATCTCTTTGAATCTTTGATGTCAAGTGTCTGAAAAGAGGACTTAGTCTGCTGCCTTTTTGTCAAGCTGAGCACACACCCTCTTTTATGCACTGAACTTGAGGACCATTCCTCACTAATCCCATGCTGAACAGCAGTCCAATTGACTTATAGTTTAGATGAGCTAGCCTCTTATGCCATTTGACACATAGAGAAGCTTTCTCTCCTGCAACCAAACAAATTGGTGAGTTGTTAGACTCATACTCTAGGTTAAGGCAATACACATTTCCTTTCCTAGTGCCAGTCAAAATGATCTCTTGATCACTTGACCTTTTTACTAGGCACTCTCCTTTGAGGAAAGAAATATCATAACCTAGGTCACTAAGTTGACTTATGCTAATCAGGTTATGTTTTAGACCATTTACATAAGCCACTTTAGTGATTGTAATTGATTCACAAGATATGTTACCAAATCCTTTGATGACTCCCTTTTTTGATCCACCAAAGATAACTTTTGGTCCATTCTTTAGGGGCACATAGTCCCTCAACATTCTCCTTGTTCCAGTCATTTGTCTGGAACAACCACTATCCAAGTACCATATAGGGGTATGGTCACTTGGATTTACCTGCAACAAATAATGAATCTCTTACCCTTTGAACCCAACTTGCTAGTGGGTATTAGGTCCTTGTTAGTTTGAAACCCTGTGAATGATCTAACAGGAATCCTACTTTTGGTTTTAACACTAAAGTTAAACCAACAATTCATGGAAAAGTGGCTCACCTTGCCACAACACGAACACTCAAACCTATTATACCTATTCTTAGGTACAAGCCTTCTTACTTTGTTGTCAGTAGACTTATTAAGTGTTGGTGCTGGAACAGCATTCTTCAAGAAATCCTCTTGAATATGATAGGCATGCTTATTGATTGGTCTATTGGCATTAGCACCCGTGCTCATGAAAATTTCATGCTCACAGTGACCATGTGTAATATCATGATCATACCTGTTAGTAGGATTCACTACCTTCTTAAAGAAAATAGGGGGATTAACAGCTAGAGGCTGAACTGTGGCTTTACCTTTTCTATGAGAATTGGTAGCCTAGTTCTTTCCTTAAATCCTAGACCAGTCTTTCCTTTTTGTGAAACAAAATTATCTATCAAAGGTAAGACTGATTTTGGCTTGGAGAATTTTGCCACTAGGACTCTCTCTTGCTGAAGTTTTCCCTCCAGTTTCTTGATATGATTCTCTTTGAATGAGTTTGTTCCCATCTGAATAACTGTAATGTTTTTCAATTTGGCAACCTCATTCAGTTTTTGATCCAGCAGTTTTGCTGAAACTACTGCAGTCAGCTTAAGAGACTCAATCTCTTTAGCTTGCTCTTTCACAAGAAACTTGCTCTTCTTTAGAGCATTCAACAACCCACCATACTCATTAATGAGTTGGTTAACATCCCCCTCAGACTAAGATCCATCCACTTCTTTTGAAGAAGATGCTTCTAATTCTGATCCAATAAAGTAATCTGAAACTAGGGGTGAATTGTTTACCTTACTTGGTCCAAGCTGATCCTGGCACTTATCTTCTTCAGATTGAGCCATCAGCCCTTTACAGCAATATTCTTCCACTCCATTTATGGAGTCTAGCATCTGTAGGAATTCTAGTTCCCTAGAATCCTCTTCTGTTGAGAAGAGTCCAACATATGCTTCTGCCTCTTCTTATTCAGATTCTGAAGATGAAGAGTCTGTCCAACTTTTCTCCTTCTGAGCCACTAGAGACTTCTCCTTCTTGCCATTGACCAGCTGCTTCTTCTTGTCCTTTGACTCCTTTCTTTTGTCAGGACAGTAAGCTATGACATGCCCAGACCTGTTGCAGCAATAACACACAATCTTAGAATTAGATTGTTTACCAGGTTTAGAAGCATACCTGTCCTCCTTAGGTGTTTTCTTCTTCCTGTAGTATTCATCCTTGGAATAGGATGTAGATTAAGGCCTTGTTCTCCAATTCTTTTTCCTCATGAACCTTTGGAAATGCCTTGTGAAGGCAGCAAAGTCTTCATCAGATGTATGACTATCTGATGTACTTGTTTCAGTAACACCTTATTCTGCTCCAGTACTCCTTCTAGGTGGAGAAGGAGATTTTCTCCTACCCTTCCTTGAGCCCTTAGCCTTGAAGGCTACTAACTTTTCTTTATGTTCAGATCTGCTGCCCTTCTCTTCCTCTTTCCTAGCAGTAAGTTGCATTTCATATGAAAGCAGTTTTCCAAAAAGTGTAGGTGGTGGTGTGTCACCTAGTTTGGCCACTTCCCTGATAGCACATATCTTAGTGTCCCAATCCTTTGTTAGGGACCTAAGAAACTTGTCATTCAATTCATAAGTACTGAAGACTCTTCCATATGTCATCAGTTCATTCACTATTCTGAAAAACTTTTTATAGCATTCAGCTAAGCTGTCAGTTTTATTCTTCCTAAAGCTCTCATATTCTTGATTTAGCATAGACTTTCTGTCCTCTCTGACTTCTTATGTGCCTTCCATATAGACAATCAATGTATTCCATATTTCTTTGGAAGTTTTACAGTGCACAAGATGTCACAACCCGCATTTTCTCCGAATAAAAGAATTATCAGAGTATGAGAAAACACGCGTCATGATGCCACGTCAAGCAGGGGATAACTGCTAACGCTCAGGCAAAACCAACTACCAACTTAATGAAAGAAAATCATGTGATTAATGATTAGAAAATCAGTTATATTTTAGAGACCGTATCCCTCGGCTCCGTAGATCACCTAGCCCACAAAAGAAAAACTATATTTATACGCTGCGGAAAAAAACTTTATTTAGGTTTGACATCTTAAGGGGCGCATAAGGGTTCCAAGAGAACCACTCATGCTATGCAAGACCCTACATTTAATTTATATAATATATAAGAAAGCGGTCTTTATACGTGATTTGGAAAATAGTGAATACGTCTTATAAAACATGCTGATCATGAGCTTTATTTATAATAATTATAGTTTAAAAATAACTAGCAACCTAGCATAAAACCTTCTCAGAGAAAGTAGACTATCTCCAGAAAACGGTAGCAGCATAAGTAAATATATCCAGTACAAAGGTAAAAACTACCAGTGAGCGCCAACAACCTGACACGAACCCACTGGCATATATGTATGTCTGTAAGAAAGTACTGAAAAAAACTACCTCACCAACACGGCAAACGGAACTCCAAGGTCCAAGAGACCACCAACACCACCACTACAAACTAGCCACCCAACTGGCTACGGCTCAGAACCTGGGGTATTCCAAAAGAAAACAGAATACCTCAGCAAGCTAAACAAAGTAAAACTGCATGAAAGAGTCAACCAAAAGGGGAAAAGTACCTGTAAAACATGCAGTAGAAAGAGTCACAACTGTCCAAAACAGGACAACAAGAAAAGCACTACGTGCGAGGAAACAGCAACAACCTAGCCCAGGAACAACATCCTGCAGGGCCTACTAGGCTACCAAGAGCCCAAAGTGCTGCAAACTACCAAGGAAGAAACTTCTAACACCCTAAACTGTGGGAGGTGGTAGTAGCAAAATCAAACAACGAGGAACCGAATTGGAGGCAAACTCAGTCCCCCCATCCACCATGTCCAAGTCAACAAGCTCGAGGGTCTACACGTGAAAGCACAAGGGACCTTCCACCCACACATGCCCAGCCCATACCTGGAGCAAGAAAACACGAGTGACCTTGGCTAAATTACACAACTCCACCCCCATAAAGAGCTACAAACCACCACTACTACCCACGACCCACGATTCGGCCATTAGGAAAGAGAAACATGACCGACAAGGAAATTACAAATATAAACGAGAAATTCACTCGGGAACGTAAATTGAGGAAAGAGAAAAAGAACGTGTTGAAATGACTTAACACGATGTGGCGCTGGGTTCTCTCGACACCGCATTGAGTGAGCTTCACCCACTCAACGTGCCACGCAAGGCGAACTATCACAACAATAACTCTTACCTTACTACCTTAACACTACACAAAACACTCATGCCCACCTAACCCGCGTATCGACGCCAGCTAAATACGGAGCGAAAGGAAATATTCAAAGCGCACGATCGGTGGCGCACGATCGGTGGTCGTGCGCGGTCATTGATTGATGGTCGTGCGAAGTGAACCTGGGAAACCTGACAGAAAACCTAGCAACTGCGCACGATCAGTGTCGCACGACCACTGGTCGTGCGCACTGTTGCCAGCGCTCGTGCGATTGCCGAGACAGAACTTTGGAAAATAAAAAGACAGCCGCGCACGAACAGAGGCACACGACCAGTGGTCGTGCGCCCTAACGGTTGGTGACCGTGCGCGGTTAACCTGTACCGTTGGGATTTCCCCGTATGACACCGGAACGCGCACACGACCCACGCAACTACAGTAGCAGTAGGAAACTACCAACGACGCACGCCACTACCATTCAAACTATGACTAATCACCCGAGACGGAAAAATAGGAGATAAAACGATAGAAACAATAGGCTTTAAACAAAAGAAAACAACTTGGCAAGGGCAAGAACACCACTTGCCTCGGTTTCCGGCGAAGCTTGGTCGGCTTTCCCTCCTCTTCACGCTGCACTAGAAAGAGCAGCACCAAAAACTCACCTAACAAGCAAATCCGAACTTTAATGGCGGAAACCTCAAAAACCAAAAATTCCAATCCCCTAAAACTCCACGAAAATCGAATTTCTTACCGTAGGAATGAAGGTCTCGATGAGAGCAATCCGAATCCACTCTCGGAATCGAATTCCGTCCACAAATGCTCCGGGAATCGGCGGTGGAAGGCAAGGCTCGGCGGTTTCCCGTTTCCTCTCGTACAGGGGCGGCGGTTATTAACGTGAAGAAGATGATGATGGCGTGCCTTTTCATTATATATATATATATATATAATTATATAATAATATAATTAATTACAAAATTACATAAAGCACCAAATCGACGCAAAAACCGAACTACCTCGGAATTCGACGAAATTCGCACCGTAGCTAAATACCCACGCTACGAACACAACGGCGAAGTCGAAATTAATTTTCGACGAACAAAACTCGAGTTATACCCAAATAAAGCCAAACACCAACATCCCCCGGAGAGGCCACACCGGGTCACCCAAAACGACTCGGCTTGCTAGGGAGATCTTGCCAATAGGCTACAGAATAGGGCACTCAGTTCTAAGGAGCTAAACCACACTCCACTAATGGCACAAGCCACGGAAATGCGTCATCGTAACGCCAAACGAGAATAAAAATAAATGCAGAAAAATCGGGGGCGTTACAGTCACTCCCCCTAAAAGAAAGTTTCGTCCCGAAACTTTACGCACAACACTCCTACTAAAGAAGGAAAAGTAATCAATAGGAGTTACAAGAATGGAAACATACCGATCAAATCAGGGAAACAGGCGAGGGTAAGCCCTCCTCATGGCCGACTCTAGCTCCCAAGTCGCGCTCTCCAAATCCTGATTTTTCCACAGAACTTTCACCATCGGTATGGACTTCTTTCGCAGCACTCGCTCCTGAGTATCTAAAATACGAACCGGCACCTCAACAAAAGAGAGGTTGGGCTCCAACTGGGGCACAACGTCCAAGACCTGCCCACTACAGCGCACACACTTCCACAATTGGCTAACATGAAAAACATTATGAACTCCTGGGAAGTTTGCTGGCAAACCCAATCTATAAGCTGACACGCCAATCCGTTCCAAAATCTCGAACGGGCCCACATACCTTGGGTCCAACTTCCGATTCTTACCAAATCTCTTAACATCCACCATTGGGGAAACCTTAAGAAATACAAGGTCCCCTACAGAGAACTCCAAAGCAGACCTACGCCGATTGGCGTTCTTTTCGTACCTCTCCTGGGCTATACGAAGCTTCTCCCGAATAAGCTTCACGGCGACTTCCATATCCTCCAGCGCATGAGGACCCAACAACGGCCTCTCACCAGCCTCGGCCCAAAACAACGGAGTCCTACAGCGCCTCCCATACAAGGCTTCGAACGGAGCCATCTGCAAACTTTCCTGATAACTGTTGTTGTAAGCAAATTCCATAAGTCGCAGCTGCTCATCCCACGCTCCGCCGTGGTCTAAAATATAGCATCGGATCATATCCTCAACAATCTGATTCACCCGCTCCGTCTTCCCATTGGTCTGTGGGTGGTACGCAGTAGAATATCTCAGATCCGTACCCAAACCCTCCTGCAGACTCTGCCAAAAACGAGAAGTAAATCGGGAGTCTCGATCAGAAATGATGCTAACCGGCACACCGTGGAGTCGGATGACTTCATTCAAGTACAACTCCGCTATCTTCTTCATCGGGTAATCAATCTTATAAGGCACGAAGTGAGCACACTTCGTCAATCTATCCACAATAACCCAAACAGAATCAAATCCCCTCAGAGATCTTGGTAAGCCCGTAATGAAGTCCATAGATATACTCTCCCACTTCCAAGTCGGGATCTCTAACGGGGTCAACTTGCCACCAGGCCTTCCATGGTCGGCCTTCACGCGCTTGCAAGTGTGGCACTTAGCAACAAATCGGGCTATATCACCTTTCATGCCATACCACCAGGCAATTTGCCTTAAGTCACGGTACATCTTCGTAGATCCTGGATGATAGGCAACGCTAGATCCATGAGCCTCTCTGCAAATCATACCTCTAATATCCCCAACGACGGGGATGCAAAACCTGCCGCGGTACTTCAAAGTACCCGCATCATCGATAGCAAAATCTGGCAACTCTCCCTTCTCTGTCCTTATGAACAAGTGCAACAGATCCGGGTCGTCCTTCTGGTGCAGTCTGGTCAAAGAAATCCAGGACGGCTCTGCCACTGACAAACTACTCTGCAAACCACAGCATCCCACTGAAATATCCATAAGGAGGAACTCCTCAACTAACCGATCGACGGAGAGGTTAAAGATCTTTCCCGTCTTTCAGCTCAGGGCGTCGGCCACCACATTGGCCTTGCCTGGATGATACTGGATCTCTACATCATAATCGGCCACATACTCTAGCCACCGCCGCTGACGCAGATTCAACTCCTTCTGCGTGAACACGTACTTCAGGCTCTTGTGGTCAGTGAAGATCTTGCACTGAGCCCCATAAAGTAGGTGTCTCCACAGCTTCAACGCATAAATAACCGCTGCGAACTCAAGGTCATGCGTAGGATAATTCTTCTCATGAGTCTTCAGCTGCCTTGACCCATAGGCAATCACCTTCCCAACCTGCATTAATACGCATCCCAGACCTACAAGCGAAGCATCCACATATACATCATAATCCACACCCTCAGTAGGTAGGGTCAGAATGGGGGCAATGCACAATCTCTTCTTTAGCTCCAGAAAAGCCTCCTCGCACTTTTCGCTCCAAACAAATGCCACATTCTTCTGAGTCAGCTTGGTCAACGGTGCAGCTAGGGAAGAGAAACCCTCCACAAATCTTCTGTAATATCCAGCCAACCCTAAGAAACTCCTGATCTCCTTAGGCGTACTCGGCCTACTCCAATCCATCACTGCTGCAATATTTTCTGGATCGACCGAGATCCCTTCCTTGCTCACCACGTGGCCTAGAAAAGAAACCTGAGGCAACCAAAATTCGCACTTGCTCAACTTGGCGAATAACTTATGGTTCCTCAACTCTGATAGGACCAAACGCAAATACTGCTCATGCTCCTCAACACTACGAGAATAAACTAACACGTCATCAATGAAGACCACAACGAACTTGTCGAGGAAATCCTTGAACACCCTGTTCATCATATCTATGAAGGCTGATGGTGCGTTGGTCAGACCAAACGACATCACCAAAAACTCAAAGTGTCCATGCCTCGATCTAAACGGAGTCCGTGGAATATCTGCCTCACGGATCCCGAGCTGATGATAACCAGAACGAAGATCGATCTTGGAGAACACCGTGCTACCGCGCAACTGGTCAAATAAATCATCGATCCTCGGCAGAGGGTATCTGTTCTTAATAGTGACCTTGTTCAATTCTCTATAGTCGATGCAAAGCCGCATCGACCCATCTTTCTTCTTTACAAACAAAACAGGAGCACCCCAAGGCGACGAACTCTGCCTGATAAAACCTTTAGCCAACAGCTCATCCAACTGACCTCGCAACTCCTCTAACTCACGAGGGGCCATCCGGTACGGCGCCTTAGCAATAGGACGCGTACCCGGCTCCAAATCGATCACAAACTCAACATCCCGCTCGGGAGGAAGACCAGGAAGGTCATCAGGAAAAACATCGGCGAAACCACAAACAATAGGAATCTCCTCCAAGCGTGGTACGCTAACAGCGGTTTCAACCGCCGAGACTAAACAAGCACAACAACCAGAAAGAAACAACCTCTGAGCACATACCGCAGAGATGACAGGAGAATCCTGACACGGATCAGCATACACGCTGCCGGGCTGACCGTCGTCCCTGATGAAGTCCAAGCGCTTTCCTTTGCACTGAATGACTGCATCATACCTAGAGAGCCAGTCCATGCCCAGAATAACATCGAAGTCCTCCAGATCAATCATCTTCAGGTCCGCCTTCGCAAGAAAGTTCCCCAACAAAACAGGGCAATCCAAAATGCCCAAATCTGACAACACAGATTCACCAGAGGGAAACTTGACACGGAAGGAATCCCGAACACGATCTAAGGTCAACCGATGTCGCTCCACAAAGGCTCTAGCCACGAACGAGTGGGTAGCGCCGGAGTCAAACAGAACCCGAGCCCAGCGGTTCTTTACCTTAAATTTCCCTATAGGAGCATAGAAGACTAAGGAACTACCACAACAATACTGCAAACATTCTAGCAAATAGAACTACCAGGCTGGAAAAACAACAAACAACTAACCTGAGATGACCTGGGTCGAAGCCTGAGCCTCCTCGGAAGAGATCACGTTCAGCTTCCCCTTTCCCTTTTCCACACGCTGAGGTGGGGGTAAAGCCTGTAACGGAACTGCAGGAAGAGCTGGCTGAAACTGAGGACACCTCGACTTGATGTGACCCTTCTGCCCACACTGAAAGCAGACTTTATCCTTGGTCCAACACTGGGCCGGATCATGGCCGGATCGCTTACAAACGGAACAGGAGACATCTCTCCTAGGAGCACCCTGAATCGCATGAACCTTCTCCTTCCTCTGAGCTGCTGCCTTCTTGAAACATTTCTCGGCAGGGTGGCCTGACCGGCCACAGAAGCTGCACTCCACCTTGCCCCTCTTTCCCGGAGCCGCACCGGGTACCTGGGGTTTCTTCTCCTCCACCGACTTTCTCTTGTCCAACCTCATTTGATGGCCTCTGCTCTTCGCGGTCTCAATAGCCTCCACCTTCAGAGCAGCCTCTACTACACCTGCATAAGTCTCTGACCCATAAGCACTGGTCAACTGCTGCACCTCGCTCCTCAAACCACCGAGAAATCGCTTAACTCGATCAGCCTCAACGCTGACCAATCCCGGGGAAAAACGGCTCAACTTGCTGAACTCTATCTCATACTCACCCACCGTGAGTTGCCTTTGCTTCAGATGGAGGAAGTCGTTCATGAGGCGGTCACGCTCGACCGAGGGTAAGAACTTCCTCAACAGCATCTCCTTGAACACCTCCCAAGAGCATCCGGCTACCAAGCTCTCCTTCTCTCTCAGCCACCAACTCTTAGCCAAACCTTTAAGATGATAGGCGGCTATCATCACCCTCTGATCATCTGCAATCCCTGAGTACGAGAACATCTCCTCCATGGAGATCAGCCAGTCGTCTATCACCATGAAATCTGCCTTCCCATCATAAGTGGGAGGGCTCAGCCTCTGAAACTGCGAGATGAAGGCCATCTCTGCTGGCACCACCACTGGAGGTCTCAAGGGTGCAGGAGGAGGAGGAACAGCTAACCCCCCAGCAGGAACTTGCGCACCCTGAGCCTGACCTGCCACAACTGCCACCAAAGACTGAATCTGGGCTTGCACCTCCTCCAACTGCCTACCCATAGCTTCGCTACTCAGACGCAGACTCTCGATCACCGCATCGTTCTGAGCCCCAGATGACTCACCCTCAGACATGGGAGTCGATCGAGTCGCAGGATGCCTTGCCATTCTAAAATCATAACAACACAAATTAGACCCTACTACAACGTCTAGAACCAAATACAAGTACAGACAATACATATATAGATATAAACTTAAAGCTGCTAAACTTGCTCTGAGAGTTTTTTTTTTAACAAAAGTTAGATGACATGCCCTAACCTAGGATGGTTAACCACCACCTTACTAACTCTTATGCCTAGATCGGGAATGCATGACTTTAAATTAATTTGAAAACTTATGTGTGTACATATGTCATCCTGTAAATCTTTAGCTTGGCACGTTGTGCTTATGCAATGATATGTAATGCATGATTGTGCTATGCATTCTAAAAAAGGCCCTAATGCATGTTATGAGCGGCGTACACATGAAAATGTTATGCATCCCAGACTACATAACATTCTCATGCAACGAAAAAGAAAACGTGCTAGTCGCAGCTATGTGGTGAGGTTATGCATCCCATACTACATAACCCTCACATATTGCCCCTATGGTGGATCCATATACGAACACATATTATGCATCCCATACTACATAATATGCCCCGTATACTTCATGTTATGCTATGAGTGTAGTGTTCGTGCTTTTGCCAAGACGTGCTGATGACATATCGGTGTGTTAATGACATGATGCTGAACTACTAAAAAGCAAATAAAGGAAGGTTGCTCAACTAACTTGTCAAGCAACCTCCCTCTGATACCAACTGTCACAACCCGCATTTTCTCCGAATAAAAGAATTATCAGAGTATGAGAAAACACGCGTCATGATGCCACGTCAAGCATGGGATAACTCCTGACGCTCAGGCAAAAACCAACTACCAACTTAATGAAAGAAAATCATGTGATTAATGATTAGAAAATCAGTTATATTTTAGAGACCGTATCCCTCGGCTCAGTGGATCACCTAGCCCACAAAAGAAAAACTATATTTATACGCTGCGGAAAAATACTTTATTTAGGTTTGACATCCTAAGGGGCGCATAAGGGTTCCAAGAGAACCACTCATGCTATGCAAGACCCTACATTTAATTTATATAATATATAAGAAAGCGGTCTTTA
This sequence comes from Platanthera zijinensis, assembly GCA_039513925.1. Classification (NCBI taxonomy): domain Eukaryota; kingdom Viridiplantae; phylum Streptophyta; class Magnoliopsida; order Asparagales; family Orchidaceae; genus Platanthera; species Platanthera zijinensis. The sequence goes on along the minus strand of CM077098.1, from coordinate 70,646,492 downwards.
TACGTGATTTGGAAAATAGTGAATACGTCTTATAAAACATGCTGATCATGAGCTTTATTTATAATAATTATAGTTTAAAAATAACTAGCAACCTAGCATAAAACCTTCTCAGAGCAAGTAGACTATCTCCAGAAAACGGTAGCAGCATAAGTAAATATATCCAGTACAAAGGTAAAAACTACCAGTGAGCGTCAACAACCTGATACGAACCCACTGGTATATATGTATGTCTCTAAGAAAGTACTGAAAAAAACTACCTCACCAACACGGCAAACGGAACTCCAAGGTCCAAGAGACCACCAACACCACCACTGCAAACTAGCCACCCAACTGGCTACGGCTCAGAACCTGGGGTATTCCAAAAGAAAACAGAATACCTCATCAAGCTAAACAAAGTAAAACTGCATGAAAGAGTCAACCAAAAGGGGAAAAGTACCTGTAAAACATGCAGTAGAAAGAGTCACAACTGTCCAAAACAGGACAACAAGAAAAGCACTACGTGCGAGGAAACAGCAACAACCCAGCCCAGGAACAACATCCTGCAGGGCCTACTAGGCTACCAAGAGCCAAAAGTGCTGCAAACTACCAAGGAAGAAACTTCTAACACCCTAAACTGTGGGAGGTGGTAGTAGCAAAATCAAACAACGAGGAACCGGATTGGAGGCAAACTCAGTCCCCCCATCCACCATGTCCAAGTCAACAAGCTCGAGGGTCTACACGTGAAAGCACAAGGGACCTTCCACCCACACATGCCAAGCCCGTACCTGGAGCAAGAAAACACGAGTGGCCTTGGCTAAATTACACAACTCCACCCCCATAAAGAGCTACAAACCACCACTACTACCCACGACCCACGATTCGGCCATTAGGAAAGAGAAACATGACCGACAAGGAAATTACAAATATAAACGAGAAATTCACTCGGGAACGTAAATCGAGGAAAGAGAAAAAGAAAGTGTTGAAATGACTCAACACGACGTGGCGCTGGGTCCTCTCGACACCGCATTGAGTGAGCTTCACCCACTCAACGTGCCACGCAAGGCGAACTATCACAACAATAACTCTTACCTTACTACCTTAACACTACACAAAACACTCATGCCCACCTAACCCGCGTATCGACGCCAGCTAAATACGGAGCGAAAGGAAATATCCAAAGCGCACGATCGGTGGCGCACGATCGGTGGTCGTGCGCGGTCATTGTTTGATGGTCGTGCGAAGTGAACCTGGGAAACCTGACAGAAAACCTAGCAACTGCGCACGATCAGTGTCGCACGACCACTGGTCGTGCGCACTGTTGCCAGCGCTCGTGCGATTGCCGAGACAGAACTTTGGAAAATAAAAAGACAGCCGCGCACGAACAGAGGCACACGACCAGTGGTCGTGCGCCCTAACGGTTGATGACCGTGCGCGGTTAACCTGTACCGTTGGGATTTCCCCGGACGACACCGGAACGCGCACACGACCCACGCAACTACAGTAGCAGTAGGAAACTACCAACGACGCACGCCACTACCATTCAAACTATAACTAATCACCCGAGACGGAAAAATAGAAGATAAAACGATAGAAACAATAGGCTTTAAACAAAAGAAAACAACTTGGCAAGGGCAAGAACACCACTTGCCTCGATTTCCGGCGAAGCTTGGTCGGCTTTCCCTCCTCTTCACGCTGCACTAGAAAGAGCAGCACCAAAAACTCACCTAACAAGCAAATCCGAACTTTAATGGCGGAAACCTCAAAAACCAAAAATTCCAATCCCCCTAAAACTCCACGAAAATCGAATTTCTTACCGTAGGAATGAAGGTCTCGACAAGAGCAATCCGAATCCACTCTCGGAATCGAATTCCGTCCACAAACGCTCCGGGAATCGGCGGTGGAAGGCAAGGCTCGGCGGTTTCCCGTTTCCTCTCGTACAGGGGCGGCAGTTATTAACGTGAAGAAGATGATGATGGCGTGCCTTTTCATTATATATATAATTATATAATAATATAATTAATTACAAAATTACATAAAGCACCAAATCGACGCGAAAACCGAACTACCTCGGAATTCGACGAAATTCGCACCGTAGCTAAATACCCACGCTACGAACACAACGGCGAAGTCGAAATTAAATTTTGACGAACAGAACTCGAGTTATACCCAAATAAAGCCAAACACCAACATCCCCCGAGAGGCCACACCGGGTCACCCAAAACGACTCGGCTTGCTAGGGAGATCTTGCCAACAGGCTACAGAATAGGGCACTCAGTTCTAAGGAGCTAAACCACACTCCACTAATGGCACAAGCCACGAAAATGCGTCATCGTAATGCCAAACGAGAATAAAAATAAACGCAGAAAAATCGGGGGCGTTACACAAGATTCTGGAATGTTGCATCATCTATGACACTTACAATTATATTCTGAGCTCTTTTATCTAATGTAACCAAGATGATGTCATCCTTAGTCATCTCTAAATAACTCTTTGGTGTTTGAATGTTTGCATAAAGAACTGAAACCTTCATTGGGATGAAGGGGCCTTCCTATACTGTGATATAAATTCTTGGATCGGATGCTTCCATAAATTGCCTGTCCCTTTCTTTCCAAATTCCAAAAGATTCTTTCCTGCATATGGGCAATTTCATAGATCCAAATTCCTTTTGATTTTCACTTGAACCCATTTTTGTTATCTATTATTTTCCTTGGAGAAATCCTCTCACTGTTAGGTCAAATTTTGAGGAACCTCCCTCTGATACCACTTGAAAGACTTTGTTTCAATAGCCTAAACACCTAGAGGGTGGGTGGGTGAATAGGTTCTAATCTTTTTGTGTCTTTTTTATTTTAAGGCAAACAAATATTTGTAACTTCTTTTAGTACATAATAATTCTATCTACAGAAATTAAATACAACACAACAAACACCAGATCTATAGTGGTTCCCTAAGATATGGGTACATCCACTTTCCCCCTTCGCCTATCCAACAGATAACTTGATTCAGTCTAACTTCCTTCCACTGGCTCAGATCCTCAGATCTTACAATCTCAGAACCAAAGATGGTTCCTACACCTATGAATTAACACAAGTCCTACCTGAGATTCTTCTATAGAATCCTACCTCAGGCCTCAGCCCTACCTCAGCCTTTATAATTAGGCTTACAACTCAGACTTTCCACAAATCCTACCTAAGGCACACAACCCTACCTCAGTCTTTATAATTTTAGGCTTACAATCTCAGATCTAACATAAGATCCTACAAGAATTTGTGAGTAAAGAGTAACTGAAAACTTCACCAGCTAGATTTCTCAATTGATGCAGTCTTCTTGATCAGTTCTTGGATTGACTGATACTTCTGATCCAACCTAACTTAGCTTTTCATAGCTTCTTGATTAGAACAAAATAAGTTGGATCTTCTCTGTTGATGAAGATGATCTTCAATCAGCTTCTTTCTTAAATTAAGATAGAACTCTGAATCTTTCTTGCAGACAGCCCTTGATTTGTCAGAATTCTTCTTATAGATGCCTCACGTTGTTGTTCATATGTATATCCTTTGTCATTTCCGATCTGTCTCTTATATAGAGCTTGCTTCATGGTTACCGGCTGATCCGGTTCATAACAAACTTCTGACAGTTCTGATACTGGTGTCAGACCGGCTAGTTATGATAACTGACAAGTCACCAGTCACGTCACCAGGTTCTTCAATGTCTTTTCAACTCAGCATACAACACTCAGCAGACTGCTTCACATTTGTCTACACATATAGACTAAGTGTTGACACAAGTCTTCATGGTGTCGACACAATTACTCCAAGTGTCGACACAGTCATACTTCTGCTTCTCGACACTGCTTATGTTGTATGTGTCGACAAATGTCATGTGTGTTGACACAACAGCTTCTTGTCTCGACATTTCTGTTGCAGACACTTGGTGTTGAGTGTTTGTCGACACAAGTCCTGTGTGTCGACATATTTACTTCTGAACTCGACACAACCATTTGATAGTTGGTGTGTCGACACAAGTCCTATGTGTCCACACAATTGTTTTAGGTGTCGAAATAGCTCCTAAGTGTCGACTCATCTTCTATTGCAAGTGTCGACACAATTCTGTTTTAAGTTGTCGACACAATTCTGGATGTCGACACAACTGCTTTTTAGGTGTCGACAAAGCTCTGAGTGTCAACACAGCTTCTCTATAAGTGTCAACACAACTTCCCTGAGTCTCGACACAATTTTCTTGTGTGTCGATACAGCTTGCCTGAGTGTCGACACAAGTTTCCTGAGTGTAGACACAGTTTCCTTACAAGTGTCGACACTTGTACTTAGAAAATTTTCCTTCAAATACTTAAACCTACACAATGAAACTCAAACTTCTATCAAATACACATTGATGCATATCATTGACTAAGTTGTGGCTTCTCCAAATCTAGTACACATTTTCCAATGTACCCATCAAATATATAGTAATTTAAATTCAGTTATAAAACCATCTGAATTGAAATCAAAAGAGGACAGTACCTGATCTTCTTTAGATTGAGGTTCTTCACTATCTGACTGCTCAGCTTCTAAGAAGCTGCCAGATACATTGATAGCCATCAAGCAAACTTCTCTTGCTTTTGCTTCCTCTTCATCTTCAATTGAGGTGGAAGATGAGGATTCTTTTTATGAATCACTCCAGGTTTTAGCAACAAAACCCTTGTCCTTTCTTTTGTACTTGTTGGAGGAGGGCTTGCTGTAATGCTTATTCCTGGGATCCTTTTCTCTTCTTACCTCCTTCTTTTGATTATCTGGACACTCTGATATGATATGTCGAGGTTTCTTGCATCCAAAACACACAATCTCTTTAGTAGGTTTTTTATCATACCATGGTTTGTCATCTTGTCTAGATGACTTCCTTCTAAAATCCTTGTTGCCCATTTTGTAGAATCTTTTGGCTAGGAGACTCAGAAGTTCTTCACTAGATAATGTGTTGGAACACCCTATTACTAATTTGGGTCAGGATCACTATGTTAATAGGATTGCTGCTTTGACCTTATTGTATAGAGAAAAGGTCAACTAGTTAGGTCTAAGGCTTAGGACTTAGGATTGGAGATTTCCCCAAGACCTCCTAGTTCAGAAGCAGAAGCCAAGAAGAAGAATTGAAGTTGTCGTCGAGCTCAGATCGACGAAGCGTCGAACTTAGTTCGACTATCTGTGAGTTCAGGCTGACAAAGCGTCGACCTCAGTTCGACGATCTCTTAGCTCAAGTTGACGAGGCATCGAACCCAGTTCGACAATCTCTGAGCTCAGATCAACGATTTTTGTCCAAGTCAAATCCCAATTTCTTTGAGCTCAGTTCGACGATAGTTGAGCTCAGATCAACGATTTCATTTTGAGATCGACGATTGATAGGATTTTGTCAGATTGTTAAGGATTTCAAATCAGAGCACTTATTGCAGAAGATTTCTAGCTATTATAATAAATCTGGAGCAAGTTTCAAGGAAACAAAGAAGGAATGTACTTAGGTTATTTCCTCCATAGATAGTTGATAATTAAGGAAAGAATTTGTGACTTTGGTAACGACTATTTTCAAGATTTGTCGACTGGAGTTCTTATTATCATCATTCAGAGAGAACAAAAATACAGCTGCATACACAAAGAGATACACAGAAAAGAAAAAGAAGATCAATAACTTAGAAAACTCAACAAGTTTTCTTTCTGATTCCTGCTGATCAAAAGCTTCCTCAAGTCTTCATCATTCATAATCCAGACAACCAACATTTCAGTTTTTGCTGAAATCATCTAGTGCTGGAGAAATCAAATTCTTTGAAGACCTATCACCCTTGCAAAGCTTCCAGTTCCTGAACTTCTGCTACACTTCAGGGGGAGCTTTGACAACATCTCATCAACTAGTTCTTCTCTTTGATAGTTGACAGAGAAGACAGCTTCACCCCTTTTTTTTCCTTTCCTGTAAAAGGGTTTTTAAACTCCCTTCAAAAGTTTTGCTTTGGTTCCTGAGACCTGATCAAAACTCAGTGGTGGCAAGACACCTGATCAAAACATCTTGTTTGGTTTTGGAGCACCTGATCAAAAGCTCATTGGTGCCCAGGACCCCTGATAAACTCATCCTGCAGTGGATTCCTACCAAGGGTGGTAGAAGAGTAGATGTACCCAGGTTTTGGGGAACCACTATAGCTCCTTGTGTCTTCTGGATTGCTTGCTCTTTCTTGTGCTGTGTGCTGTGAATTAATCCTTTTGTAGTTGTTTTATTTCAGTTTCTTCTTAGCGCTCTACACTTATTAAATCAAGTCTTCCACTGCTAAAATAATTTTTAATTTACCAAAATTATTTTAAATCACTCTATTCACCCCCCCCCTTTAGAGTAAAGGATTGATCTTACCCTCACTTTCAATTGGTATCAGAGAGAGGTTGGTTGCTCAGCCAAATTGGTTGTTAATACAGACTAACATCTGAACAAAAAGATCTATCTTAAGATCATTCCTTATAGAGGGTTATTTTTTATTATATTTATTTTAGTTTAAATTCATGACACAAAACAAGGATTATGCAAGCACCAGACCTCAAGTGTGCAATCTCTCCAAGTTTGCACTTTGGAAGGCAAGGATTAGATTATACATGAATTCTATTGATGAAGATATCTTTAATTCTATCTTGATAGATTGCCCAAAGCCTCCTACAAGCACAAGTACAAATGTTGTTCCACCTCCTTCAGGAACAGATGCTGATATAAAGAAATGGAAGGTTGCTGATGCCAAAGATATGAACATCCTGGCACAGACAATGTCTGATGATATCTTTCAAAAGGTAGCTGAATGCAACTCAACTAAGGAAATTTGGGACAAACTATCTGAAATTGTATCAGGATCAGCTTATGAGAGGAAAGACAGAAGATCTCATCTCATCACCCAATATGAAAATTTCAAGAAGGCATAAAATGAGTCAGTAGCTGACATGTATAACAGACTAAGCCTAATTGTCAGTGAACTCAAAACTTTGGACAAGGAGATCTCTCTCACAAAGATCAATGACAAAATTCTAATTTGCTTCCCCAGCACTTGGGATTCAAGAATCTGGCCAACCAAGGATGCCAGAAGTCTGAATGAGATTACCACAGAAGCTCTATTGGGCAAGCTCAAATCTTATGAGCAGCTCATAAAGAACAGAGAAGAAGAGCAGAAGACAACTTCTCCAGTAGTAAGGAAGGAGAAGTCAATTGCTTTCAAAGCCATAGAAGAACAGCCTGAAGACAAAATCACAGGCAATGAAGAACTGATGAGTCTTCTAGCCAAAAGGTTTTACAAAATGGCTAGGAAGGACTTCAGAAAAAGGTCATCCAGAGGCCAAGAGAAGCCAAAGTATGACAGGTCAAATAACAAAGAAATTATCTGTTATGGTTGCAGAAAACAAGGCCACATACTGCCTGACTGTCCAAAAATCAAAATAAGGACAAAAAGGACAAAAGGTAAAAGAGAAAAGACAAAGACTCTAGAAGAAATCATCATGACAGATACTCTTCCAGCAAGAACAAGCACACTAGGAAGGGATTTGTTGCTGAAACATGGAGTGCAACAGAAGAAGAATCTGATGCATCATCAAGCTCAAGTGATGATGAAGATGATGCACAAGAAAAAGAATTCTGCATGATGACAATCAATGCATCTCAGAGCAACACTGATTCAGAACATGAATCTGAACCTAAATCTGAACCAGAGCTAGAAGAAGATCAGGCAATTGATTCATTTGGTTTTAATTCTGAGGACTTCAAGTCTGAATTTAAAGCACTGTGTTTAGATCTACTCAATTATGAGAAAGAAATTATCTCTCTCAGAAATTAATTATCTGAATACAGTACCTTAAGTTCAGATAACCTTAAACTCTCCGATGAGTTAGAATGCTGTAGAGAGCAGATAGCTTCACTGAAAAGGGAACTATCTGAGGCCAAGAAGTTTGAAGAAACCCTCAATGGGAGAAGTATCAAACTGATGGGCATAACAAGTACAGTGAACTCAAGACTTAATAGTACACTGGGCTTGGGTGCTTCATCCAGCCAGGCTATTGTGTTAACAACTCCCATGAAATTTATCTCTGATAAAGGAAAAGGAGTTGTGGAGGTAGCTAGAAAAAATTCTGATCTACCCCAAAAGAACAAAGTTCAACAGATATCGTCGAATAGAGCTCGATGATCTTTGAACAGAGCTCAGCGTTTTCATGCTGAATCGTCGAACTCAGGTCAACGATCCTTCATCTCTGAACTATAACACCCCAAAAAGACTCAAAAATAGTTTTGAGGTGCAGGTCATTTTACACGGCCTGGGACACGGGCGTGTCCCAGGGCGTGTCGGGGGTACACGGCCTGGGACACGGGCGTGTCCCAAGGCGTGTCACTCAAATAAAATGCGTTTTGAGTCAGAAAGTTACACGGCCTTGAACCAAGCCTTGAACACGGGCGTGTCAGGTTGGACACGGGCGTGTCCGATGCCGTGTGCCTACCCGTGTACTGCTTGCAGCTCGATGAGGCAGGGGTGACACGGGCGTGTCTCAGGAATGACACGGGCGTGTCAGGTTCGACACGGGCGTGTCAATGCCCGTGTTCTGGTAAATTTCAGTCGGTACGAATACCGCGTGTGCCGCTTAAGGGTACACGGCCTGTGACACGGGCGTGTCACAGGCCGTGTCAGCCAAAAAAGTAAGTTTTTGGGCAAATCGTGGCCGTTCAGATTTCTCTCTTTGGATCCAAGGGCTCAGGTGATTCCTGGCTGGATTTAATCCGTGGAGGCTGATGAAGACTTCATTCTTCATTTGGTTAAGGAAGAGAGAAGAGAGAGGAGGAAGAAGAAGGAGGAGGAGATCAAGCCACCGGCGGAGTTCCCGTGGTCCGATTCGTGATCCGAAGCCGGCGTTGTGAAGGCAAAGCTGCTGCGGTTCTTTCTCACCGGCTAGTTTGCGATGGCTCCCAAGAGATCGACAAGGGTAACGATCTCCCTTCTTGGACATGTGAAGTCCTTCTTTTCTGCATTGCATAGGTAAAACCCTTCCCCGCGAGTGTGCGGTGGGTTGTGGTGTCCCTTGGGGTAGATATGTGAAGTCCCCCTTGTTAGAGGCCGGAATTGGAGTACGGCTCTAGGCATGCTGTGTGAAGCCCATCTGGACATGGTCTGGATTGGTGATGCTTGTTTGCATATCGGAGAAGGCTCCGTGATTATGGCTTGTATTGCCTTGTGCCTACCTGTTGCTTGGTGCAGCAGGAAGTACTGGATAATGTCCAGGAAATGAAGAGGGTTGGATGCAACTCTTATGGCCGTGCGTTGCCACTTTATGAGCGGTTGAGCCGTTGGGCCGCAACTCGATGAAAAGGCAGATTGCCGAACAGGAAAGGTGAAACCGACCCGCGCCTATAAATAGCCATGGATACTTCCGTATTCGAGGTGGCACGGCGACTTGAGCAATGGGGGGTGGCTGATCCGTACCTGCGTTAGGTTCGTCTGACTTGGAAGACTGGTTATAGGTTTTGTTGGAGCGCCTAATGAGAGTCTTAGGCCCGCGCGCCGGAAAGACTAGAATGCTCAAATACCGTGTAGACGGTGGTGTTGACCCTGGTATTCCGGTACACCAAGAATGTGCCCTGAGTGCACGGACTGTCTCGCCGTGTGGTCGATAGTTGTGATGGCTTGAATGTGCCTGCACGCACATAGTTGCTATATGATGATGCCATGATTTGCAGGGAAAGAAGGCTAATGCCCCGAGAAAGGGGTAGGATTGTTATAATTGGGTCAGCTGAATGCTGACCGTTGCATTGTTTGCCACCGGTTGGGTGGATTGTCCCTGTGCAGGTGCTGGATGTCCAAGTGGTAAGTGAAGGGCGAAGCCCTGCTGCTGTTGCTGCTGCTGCTGCGGCTAGCCCTTGAAGGCTAAGCGAATGTTTTTGCTTGTTTTCTTTTACTCATGTATGGCCGGCCTGCGCGCCGAGGTTTGTAAACCATACGGTGTGAAAAGAGGAACTGTAAGGCCTTAAGGCCAAACTCTATGTATTTGTTGTACATTCCGTGGTTATATATAAAGGTGGTTTATATATTGGACATTCCTGGTTAGAGTTCAAATTACAACTTAAAGCTTCCGCTAGAATGCTCTGAGTTAGGATTCGTGTTTGGTTTGGTATTATCCTGTGACCTCACCGTCTGTTTGTGGCATATAGTGTGGGGCCCCGGCCGGACCTTCTACTAGACGTCATTTAACGGATGAGGTCGTTACATTTTGGTATCAGCTTCGTTCGATCTTCCTCTATCGAATTCGTGGACGAATTCTTTTATGGGGTGGCGCGCGGGTGTTTATGCGCCCTGCTGTAACGCTAATGAACTCTGGAATGTCCAATAAGGAATGTACAAAATCTTGTTTGAGGAATCTGCGCGTTCCTTTTTGTGTTGTTTTGCTTACATACGTTCGCTAATGTGTGTCTTGTCCACCTATAGGTGACGCGTAGTGGTGCTGGGCAGTCTGAGCCCCAACGCTCTGATGAGAGTGCGGCACCAGCTGAGGTGCCAACACCTCCTCCATCTGCGGAAACTGTTCGCTTAGTTGCCGAGGCTCTATTTGCCATGATTCAGCCGACCGGGCAAGCGCAGCCGGCAGTGGAACCAGTTCGTGTTGTTGTACGACCCGAGCCGGTTGAGGCTGTAGATCCACGAGCAGCTGACCGACAGGTGAAGCAATTCATGAGCTTCAGTCCGCCTACGTTTACGGGACTGGGATCCCCAACGCAGGCAAAAGATTGGTTATCGCGTGTCAAGCGGACAATGACAGCGATCAGGGCGGAGGAAACTCTAAAGGTCACTTTGGCCACCTTCATGCTTGAAGGAGAGGCACGGTTGTGGTGGGACGAGGTTGAGGTACACCATTTGGCGGGCATGCAATTAACGCAAGTATCGATTGAGGAGTTCTCTCGGATATTTCTAGCGAAGCATGTCCCAGCGGCGCAACGCATTGCTATGGAAAATGAGTTCCAACGGTTAAAGCAAGGGGAAGATAGCGTGGATATCTACTTGCACGAGTTTACCAGGTTGGGCCGGTATGCGGGAACAATCTTCGCGGATGACCAAAGGAAAACGAATCGGTTCTATGAAGGATTGCGGGATGAGTTGCGATTCCTGCTTTCGAGTTCAGTGAACCAAGGGTTTCAGGCGTTGGTTGATACTGCATGTGCGTTGGAGAAGGACATGCGGCGGGTGCAAGGGAACAAGGGCTTGGTTGTGTCGAAGCCAGAGGTTCAAGCACCTCGCCCTAGCAAATCGTTCTACCAGAAGAGAGGGGGCAAGAGGTCCAAGTCGTCTGGGCAAGTGACTACGACTGTTGTGTCGGGGGCGACATCAAGGCCGGATTCTCGTACATGCTATAACTGTGGCCGGGTGGGGCATATAGCTCGTGACTGTCGGGTTGTTCAGCCCATAGGGGAAAAGAAGACGGGTGCGTCTTATGCTGAGAAGGGCAAAGCGGTGGTTGATTCCTCTGCGTCTCAAGCACAGCCTCGAATCTATCAGCTTGGCCAACAGGAAGCGATTAAGCAAAGTGACGTCGTCACAGGTACGAGTTGATTTAGCTTACTTGCTTACGTGCTATTGTTTTTGGTTATGTATAGCTTGTGCATGATGTGTGTGCTGCAGGCTTTGTCCTGATTCAGAATAATTTTGAAAGTGAAGGGATAGATACTACTCTAGAGGGGGGGTGAATAGAGTTATCAAATTTTGCACTAGACAAAACTTAATAGTCTACCCAACTCCCTTGGAGTGAAATGCGGAATGAAAAGATTATAGATATGGAAATAACCCTAAAGCCTAACACAAGTGTTGTGCACAAACTCAAGCTAACTGTAATTACAGTTAAGGCTTGGAAATCCTAATCAGCAACTAGCAACCTAGTTATATCTAATCACAGCCACAATGCAGGAATTAAACAAAGCAATCCAGACGACACAAGGAATTTAAGTGGTTCCCCAAACAACTTGGGTACATCCACTCTTCTACCAACACGGTAGGAATCCACTACAGGTTTTTGATCAGGTGCCCTGCCACCACAAGATCTGCTTCAGGTAGATCTAGAAACCCTTTAGACTTTTGATCAGGTGTCTAAAAAACCGAACACAGGTTTTTGATCAGGTGCCCTGCCACCAAGGGATACTTTTGAAGGGAGTAATAACCCTATACAGGAGGGGGAAAGAAGGTTAAAATGTCTTCTCTATTTTACAATAGATTAGAGAAGCACAAGGACTTGCACTGAGCTAGAAAGCTCTAAAGAATCAAGGCTCCCCCTGGCTCAAAGATGTCCAGGTGAAGTCTTGCTTCAGTGCAGAAAACTCTTCAGTAAAAACTGAAGGAAAAACTACAAGAAGATAATATATAATAAAATTGAAATCTTCAAGCAGTTGTCTTCTTCTTCTTCAAAAAAAACTCTGAGTTTAAACTTCCTGGAACAGGAGAACTCAGGTTGAAGAAGAGCAGAAGAGCTTAACACTTCTCAGTTGAATGAATATTGCTGAGACCAGTAAACTTTTTCTTGATGAAGGCTTGAATGCAGATGAACTGGGTAACTAGTTAGCTAGCTTGAATCCTTCTTCAAAGGGTCCTTTTTATAGCAGCAACAAGCAACGGCTCTCTTTAATTTGAACTGTTTGTCTTCTTTTGAAACTTGAGACCTGGGCTGCAAATATCACAAAGACAAACAATCTCTGCAGTAAAACATTCTATAAAAGGAATGAACCTCTTTCGAAGAAGCTGCAGGAAGCAATTTGATAATAAAGTACTAAATAAAGTCACATCAGAAACAAACTCTTTATAGCAGAAGAAAGACTTTTCAGTCTAACGGCTATAAAGGACTGACAGCAGATAAAGTAAAATACAAAGTCAGCTAATAAGACAAACAACTTTATCTGAAAAGATTTTACTCAGACAAAAGGGATGGAGCAGATATTGCCTGGAAGTATTATCATAAAACAACTGATATAACATGCCAGATAATATATTAATTTATTAAATAGAATAAATAAATACAAAATATAAAGGCAGACAGAAAACGTCGAACGACCCTCGGAGATCGTCGACCGAAGAACGGAGATCGTCGAACTATCGGGCAGATAGTCGAACGATCCAGATAGTCGAACTATCAAAGAAGATAGTCGAACTATCACAACAGATAGTCGAACTACCAGAAGATAGTCGAGCTATCAGATAGTCGAACTATCAACAGATAGTCGAACTATCAAGGTGAAAAAGATAGTCGAACTATCAACAGATAGTCGAACTATCAAAGACAAACAGATAGTCGAACTATCAACAGATAGTCGAACTATCAACGCAGAACAGATAGTCGATCTATCAACAGATAGTCGAACTATCAAGGAACAACAGATAGTCGAACTATCAACAGATAGTCGAACTATCAGATAGTTGAACTATCCAAGCAGATAGTCGAACTATCAAACAACCCGATAGTCGAACTATCAACAGATAGTCGAACTATCACAGCACACAGATAGTCGAACCATCAACCGATAGTCGAACTATCCACGCAGACTGAAAGTCGAACAACTGATAGACGATCGTCGAACAGTTATTCGACGATAGTCGAGCGGCGTTCGACTATAGTCGAACGAAAAACTACTTACCCAAATTCTTCATCTGGAAAAGCGGGGACTCTACAGCTAGACCTCTAACCATTGACCATAGATGTTTCTTGGGTCAAGGGACAAAAGGAGAAGACTAAACTCAAATCAAACTAGGGTACCAACAATCTCCCCCTATTTGAGTTAAGTCTCTCAAAAACTAAAACACAGAACTAGCTATAGAACAATAAAATTAATATAGGAAATAGATAAACAATTAACAGCAATCAGATAAATAACAACAGTCAAACAAAATTAAGGATCTACAGAGTCTGGCTTAGGGTTAGAAGAGCTAGAAACAAAAGAAATTTTCCGCAAAGGATCAATGGCCTCTTTCTTAGACATCTTCAAGTCTTGCATGCCAATAATCTTTAATTCTGCAGCCCTTGGAACAACTGCTTCTGGGTGCTTTTCCATATACTTTGAAGGGTCAAAGACCTCAGGGTTAACCTGGAACTTTTCGAACTCCTTCTTTCTGAATGTAGACATTGTGGTTAATCCAGTAGTGTCCTTTCCTTCAGCTTTTGCTTTCCTGATTTGAGCTGCTCCAACCAATTCGAGAAAACGAGCCATCCTAAAATTAGGATCAAGCTCAGGACTTTCATAAACAGTCTCAGAAGGAGTATCATCTGGTTCTTTATCTTGATTAACTAGATAAGACAGGGGAGCAGACTTAGCAAAGTTCTTGCTAGAATTTTTAAACAAAATAAACTACTTACCTTTTGAAACAACTTTTTCAGAATGCACTGGCATTGGAGATGAAACCCTTTTTTTTGGAGAAGGAGGAGGGGAAAAAGTTGGTCTTTGATACACAACCTCCTTCACTTGTTCTCTCACTGTATCAGTTCTTTGATAGCCAGAATATGATTTACCTTGAAAACCTTGAGAGCTTTTCCTTGAAGAAGACTGAGACGGAGCAGATTTTGCTGACGGAGCAGAAGGATTAGTAGAAAGGTTGCCAGAGGCTCCTGCACCAGGAGGTGGAGGAGGAGGACCTCTGGGATTCCATCTGGGGGTAGGACTATCATATTTCTTAGATCTTTTTCTCTCTTTTTGCTGGTTTTTGGAGAACCACATCCAATGTTGAAACTCTTTTGACTTGGGGTCAATTCCTTTCAGAATATAATATGGAGTGTCATTATCACAATTGAGAGAAGGAGGAGCAACAACTTTTCTTTTCTTCTGTGCAGCTTTCTTTTTCTTTGAATTCTCAGATAAATCTGAATCCTCTTCATCCTCAGAATGAGATGAGGGAGGATTGTCATATGGGTCATAGGCTTCAGAAACAGCCTTTTCCTTTGATTTCAGATCAGCTTTCTCTTTTTCTTCTTCTATGGCATCCTGAGCCAGAAGGGAATCCAAATCCATTCCTGGGGAATCATCCTAAACAGTTGACTTTTCAACTTGCGAATCTTTTTTTCTCTTTTAACAAAGATTGTACTCTTTGATTCCAAGCATCTCTTGCTATATCCAAACTCAGTACAGGGGTGTCATCTTTGATTTCATCTTGATTTTCAGACACAACATCTTCTATATCATCTAAAAAGGAATCCAGTTCTGGATCTACTTGAACATCAGGAACATCTAGAGCAGCTTCTGAAACAACTACTATAACCTGAGCAGCTATATCTTCTAGGATTTCATCTGAAGAATTGAGAACACAAATCTGCTAAATGAGCTAAAATCATTCCTTCTAGGTATTCACAAACTATCAAATCAATTGACTCGTCAATAAAATGGATGAGTGAATTACCTTCATACTTGACCAACTCCCATGATTCATCTAGATAGGATGTTATAATGCCTTCTAGGAATCGGGCAACCAAGGGAGTGGTGAGATCTTCTAAGCAGACTTTCACAGCAAATTCAGATAGCATAATAGCATCAGATATTTCTTTGTCAGATAACACTGAACCTGATTCATCTTGAACTGTCATCACTACATCTGTCACCGCTGGAAGGGAGGCTGGAAGCTCTGAGGCTGGAGGCTCTGAGACATCTTCACAGAACATCTCCCCCTGCCTGATTTCAGTGGGAACTGAAACCAGGCCCCTGGATGAAGAGGGCTCAGCAGATTTAGAAAGTGATTGGATGGTAGCAGTTAAGGTAGCAATGGAGGAGGCAAGTGGAGCAATTGCCTCTTCAATCATGGTTTTGATCGAAGGGGTAATCAACTCCATAATGCTGGAAATGAATTCTTGGGTGATCTCAAAAGAATGAGGAATTGCAGTGGATGGAGATGCAGCAGAAATGGTTGAAGTGTTAGGATGAAAAGTGGTGTGGACTGGAGATCGAATTGGAGATGGAGCTGGAGAGTTAACAGGAGTGTTAACTGGAGAATGATGGGTTGATGCTGGAAGATCAATATGATCTGGAGAGCGAATAGGAGACTGAATAGGAGACTGAGGAGGTGTTGGAATCCTCTCAGATCCTAACAGATCAAAACTAGGAGCAGATATCCTAGCCAGATGAGGAGGAAGAGGAGATGCTGGAGGAGAAGGGATAAAAACCGTGGTTGTTTCTCGAACAGGAGAAGGAGAAAGTCATACTTCAGCTGAAGTTGATGGAACTGCAACTGAAGCAGACTGCATAGCAGAAGAAGATGAGGGAAGGGAAAGAGGAGCTAAGCCAGTTTCTTGAGGGTGAGGAGCGACTGAATCAGTCCTAGTGCTCTCTGATGTCACCGGAGCAACCCCTGTGAGAGCGGGCTTCACAAAGGTCCTCTTCCACTTGGAGAACAAATTTGGGTCCATCTTCTTGCTCGCATTTATGGTTGTTGCAACGGAGACCAGCAGCTGAGGATACTTTTCCTTCAGGAAAATTCCAATAACCCTGCCTAGGGTAACCTCTTTCTTACTATTCTTTTTCCTTATCAGATCGAACATTACTCCTGCCCAATCAATCCTTTTCTGATTAACAATTGCACACATCAGTGCAAATTGTTGCCTTGTGATGTTGTCATGAGCAGAGTGCTTCCCAAGGAGCACTTTTTCAACTAATTCAGCAAGAAACTTGATCTTGAAAGGAAAGTTTACCTTGAGCAGCTTCATGGGAATGCCCTCCGCATGTCCCAGCTCAACTAGCATTCTTCCAAACTCTTGAGCATCTTGCTCATAATCTTCGTCACCATTTATCAAGCCAAAAACATCAGACAGAACGGCGGGAGTCAAAGTAACCTCTTCTCCGCCAATAGTGCCAGTCATCGAATCGTCAGAGGAGGACGAAGTGAAAGCCCATTCTTTAATCTCGGAAACATTTATCTTTGTCCTTGTAGACATTAATCTTTCTAGACCTTGATCTCGGCATTAACTGTAGAATTTCCACAATCCCTGCTTCACAGCAACTGAAAGCATCGAAATCGACGCTGAAGCCTGCGTCGAACTTCACAACTGCTAGCACTGCTGGAGAAATCGCCATTGAATTGCTGGAGAAGGCGCGTGAGAGAGAGAGAAGACGAAGGAGACGAAGCGGCAGAAAATCGCAAGCGAGAAGACAGAATGCGAAAAGTCACGCTCCGTCGACGATAAAACAAAAGATCTTTTAACCTAGGTCGACTATCGACTTTATATTAGACCGGAGATAGTCGATCTATTTAAAAGATACTAGGCCCGATAGTCGAACGACCGTTCGACGATCGGCCCAGAAGCAGAGTAGTCGAGCCATCGTTCGACTATTTCTGGCTTCTCAAACAACAAGCTTTCGTCATCCAAAGATCGACGATGAGCTCGACTTGCTCGACGATGGTCGAACGCCGGTCGACGATCTTTAAACAGATAAGCTATCATTAACCAGAGGTCGACGATAGGCTTGATCAGTTCGACGATCTTCGATTATCGTTCGACGATCTTCAAACAAGTTTCAACATTGGCAGATATAGTCACACTTAGTCTCTTCCATTTATCATGCCTAGTTGAACTAGAAAGAACAGATGCTTCTGTTCATCTAAGGGCTTGGTGAATATATCACCTCTCCGAAACTCAGTGGATATGAACTCAAGACAAATCTTGTTCTTTTCCACACAATCTCTCAGGAAATGGTGCCGAATCTCAATGTGCTTCGTTCTAGAGTGGTGCACTGGATTTTGTGCAATGGAGATAGCACTGGTACTGTCACACATGATTTTGGTGTTTTTGTGTGAGTAACCATAATCCACAAGCTGGTTTTGAATCCACAGGATCTGTGAACAACAACTGGCAGCTGCTATATATTCAGCCTCTGCAGTTGAAGTTTAGACAGAAGCCTGCTTCTTACAGAACCAAGAGACCAATCTCTCTCCCAGAAACTGACAAGTTCCTGAGGTGCTCTTCCTGTCAACTCTGCAACCAGCATAGTCAGAGTCAGAGTATCCAATTAACTCAAATTCTGATTCTGCTGGGTACCAAAGTCCTAGATTTGGACATCCCTTCAGGTATCTCAAGATTCTCTTTAGAAGAATCAGATGAGATTCCTTGGGGTTGACCTGAAATCTAGCACAGAGGCATGTAGCAAACATTATATCAGGCCTACTTGCAGTTAAATATAATAGGGATCCAACAATGGCCCTATAATTCTTTTGATCAACTGGCTTGCCGTGATCATCAGAATCAATAACTACATTAGTAGCCATAGGTGTAGGCATTGCTGAAGCATCAGCCATCCCAAATTTCTTTACCAATTCTTTGGCATATTTGGATTGGGAGATGAAGATACCATCAGCATCTTGCTTAACTTGGAGACCAAGAAAGTAAGACAGCACACCCATACTACTCATCTCAAACTTAGAGTGCATCAGGTCAGAGAACCTTTTGCAAAGTTTGGGATCAGTGGAGCCAAATATAATATCATCCACATACACCTGAACTAACAGGATTGTGTCCTTGTGATGCTTGACGAAAAGGGTTCTATCAACTACTCCCCTAGTAAAGTTGTGCTCTAAAAGGAAACTAGCTAGAGTCTCATACCAGGCTCTGGGAGCTTGCTTTAGTCCATATAGAGCTTTTTGCAACTTAAAAACATGTGAGGGCTGAGTTGAAGAAACAAACCCTGGTGGTTGTTCAACAAACACCTCTTCCTTAAGCTCACCATTCAGGAATGCACTTTTGACATCCATTTGAAAGACCTTAAACTTCATGTAGGCTGCATAGGCCAAGAAGATCCTTATTGCTTCTAGCCTTGCAATAGGAGCAAAGGTTTGGTCATAATCTATACCTTCCTCCTGTCTGTAGCCCTGAGCTACAAGCCTTGCTTTATTCCTTACAATAATTCCATTTGCATCCAACTTGTTTCTATACACCCACTTGGTGCCTTTGATCAGTTGGCCTTTAGGTCTTGGAACCAAAGTCCAAACTTTACATCTCTCAAACTGATTGAGTTCCTCTTGCATAGCAATGATCCAGTGGGGATCTAGTTCAGCATCTTTAAAGGTGAGGGGCTCAATCTGTGAGAGGAAACAAGCATGCATCACATCCTGTCTTAATTGGTGTCTTGTTTGCACACCAGCTGATATGTCTCCTATCACTTGAGATGTGGGGTGATCTCTAAGTGTGACAATATCAGCAGGTGGGATGTGATCTTCAGCAACAGTTGGGATTAATTCCTCAGGAGGAATTTGATCTACTGTTGGTGGAACAACAACTGCTTCTGCAATGTCTTCATCACTGTCTGATTCAGTGATCTGAAGAGTTGATAGTTGAAGAATTTCTTGAGTAGCCTCAGGTACCTGCAATGAACTAGAGGAAGGAGAATTTTCCTTCTCCTTGTAAAACATCTGAGACTCATCAAAAGATACATGCACAGATTCTTCAATTTTACAGGTTGATTTGTTATAAACCCTATAAGCTTTGCTTACTTGGGAATATCCAAGCATAATTCCCATTGAAGCTTTTGCTTCAAATTTTCTAAGATATTCTTTATTGTTATTATGAATATAAACAATACAGCCAAACACTCTAAAATAATTAATTTTAGGGTTCTTTCCTTTAAGCAATTCATAAGGAGTTTTACACTTAAGTTTGTGTATCAAACTTCTATTCAAGACATAATTGGCTGTACTAACAGCTTCTGCCCAATAGGAGAGAGGCATATTAGCATCTGCCAATAATGTACTAGCAGCTTCAATGAGTGTTCTATTTTTCCTTTCAACTACCCCATTTTGTTGGGGAGTTCTAGGAGCTGAGAAGCTATGTTTGATACCTTCTCTCTCACAGAATTCTTGCATGAGAAGAGAGTCAAACTCAGTACCATGATCACTTCTGATCATGGCCACATGAGTAGAGTACTCAGTCTGCACACATAGTAGAAAGTCTGTAAGGGCTTTGAAGTTATCAGCCTTAGTTCTCAAAAAGAAAACCCAACTGAACCTAGAGAAGTCATCTACAATTACTAAGGTGTAATACTTCCCTCCTAAACTCTGTACATTTATTGGGCCAAAAAGGTCCAAATGTAATAAGTACAAGATTCTAGGAGAATCACTCTTATTTACTGATTTAAAAGAGTTTTTGGTTTGCTTGCCTAGTTGACAAGCCTTGCATAGGCTCTCCTTCTTGTAGGGGCAAGAAGGTAAACCTCTAACAAGGTTGTGTTTAGATAACCTAGATATATTTTTAAGGTTAACATGACTAAGCCTCTTATGC
Source organism: Platanthera zijinensis (assembly GCA_039513925.1). Classification (NCBI taxonomy): domain Eukaryota; kingdom Viridiplantae; phylum Streptophyta; class Magnoliopsida; order Asparagales; family Orchidaceae; genus Platanthera; species Platanthera zijinensis. Next base: position 70,626,258 of record CM077098.1, on the reverse strand, counting down.
CACAAAGAATTATTATTAATTGTTACTTCATTAAATAAACAGATTTCAGAGTGAGTTGAATTGAAATCTACTAAATAAATATTACCTATTCTAATGCCTACTAAAACAACATTATTATTTAAAGTAATATTACAAGAAGAGTTAGAGAATGAAACCTGGTAGCCAGCAACACATAGCTGGCTGACTGAGATCAAATTGTGCTTCAGTCCTGTCACATATGCAACTCTCTTGAAAGTAACATCTCCAATTGTTATCCTGCCATAGCCTTCTGTCTGACCACAGCTGGAATCTCCAAAGATAACCTTTGGGCCGAGCTTAGCTTTGAATTTTGACAGATTATTTTTATTTCCTGTCATATGCTTAGAGCATCCACTATCTAAATACCACTTATTTTGAGTGATAGGATAGGTCTTCACCTGCAAAAATTTCATTTAGACAGTGTGGAACCAGGTAACCTTGGGTCCCTTGTTTTTCACATAAGAAAAACTGGAAATATATGAAAATGCAGGCTGAGGGTGATAACCTAATGGGTGAGATCTCCTAGGTGGTATTCTCCATGTAGATGATGGGTCAACAAACCTAGGGTTTCTATTTTCATTTAGGTTTCTATGGGTTTGATGATGATTTTGAAAATCATGTTGAAATCGTCGATCGACGTTCGACGATGGGCGCTCAGATCGTCGAGCTTCGTTCGACCATTGAGCTTCCGATCGTCGAGCGGCGTTCGACGCTCTTTGCATTTCTTTAAAAAATTTCTTTCTCTTTTCTCTCTTAGCTTTATTTATAGTTTTATTAACTAGGTTTACTTGCTCAGTGTTCTTCATTCCACTAGCTGAAATGAAGTTCACTGGAGTTGAAAGATTATTTTTAAGAATAACTGGGGGTTCACTAGGAGAAGCTCCTAAGCCTAGTTTGTTATTACCTGAACTAGTGTTAGTCATGCTGGTAATTTCTAATAACTTAAGGCTTCTACCATTAAGTGATTCTTCTAACCTCTTAAACTTAGCTAACTCCATTTTAAGAAATTTAATTTCTTCACTACAAGTAGTGAGATCTTCCTTTAGCTTAATATTTTCTGTAGCAATTAATTCTGAGTCAGCTAACTTATTTCTAAGTTCTTTTATCTCCTTTTCTGAGCTAATCAAATCTAAGCATAAAGATTTAAAATCTAATTTAAATTCTTCATAAGTGAAGTCATAAGAAGATAGTACCTCATCTTCTGTAGGCATCTCTTCATCTGAATCTGAACTCTCTGCAGCAGAGTGGTTGCTGCAGGCATCTATTGCCATGAGGCAAACTTCTTTTGCCTTCTTCTCTTCCTCATCCTCACTGGAGCTGGAGGAGGAGGATTCTTCATCAGAATCACTCCAGGTTTCAGTAATGAAACCTCTCTCCTTTTTCTTGTTCTTGTAGGAGGATGGCTTGGAGTGCTTCCTGTGCTGTTCCTTTTCTTTCCTCTTGTCTTTGTTCTTCTCCTCTGGACAATCTGGTAAGATGTGTCCAGGCTTCCTGCAACCATAACATATAATTTCTTTAGCAGGTGAACGGTCATACCTTGGTTTGTCTTCATAGCGTGAAGACTTCTTTCTGAATTCCTTTCTTCCCATTTTGAGAAACCTCTTGGCAAATAATGCCATTAGCTCCTCATTGGATTGGCTGCCTTCAGAAGCATCAGCAGCCTTAAGAGCTAGAGATTGCTCTTTTCTTGTTGGTGTAGGGGTCTTTGCTTCTGCTTCTGCTTCCCTTGTCTTCAGCACTTGCTCAAAAGATTTGAGCTTGCCGAGAAGAGCTTCAGTGGAGATCTCTGTGGTGCTTCTGGCTTCCTTGATGGGCCAGATCCTTAGATCCCATGTGCTAGGGAAGCACATAAGAATCTTATCATTGACCTCTGTCAATGATATGTCCTTGTCAAGAGTCCTCAGCTCATTGATGATTGAGCTGAGCCTGGTGTACATGGCTTCAACTGATTCAGCATCAGTTTTCTTGAAGTTCTCATATTGTGAGATAAGGTTGGACCTTCTATCCTTCCTTTCATTAGCTGAACCAGCTACAATCTGGTTCAGAGTATCCCACATGGCTTTTGTTGAGGGGCAGTCAACAACCTTCTGGAATACCTCATCAGACATTGTCTGAGCTAGTATATTCATTGCCTTGGCATCTGCTATCTTGGCCTTCTAGTACTCATCACTGTAGTCTGGAGGAGGCACTGTACTCATATCAGATGATGAGGCAGTAGCAGCAGCAGGTGCTCTTGGGGGTCCTGAAAAAATAGAAGCAAAGATGCTTTCATCAATAGAATTCATATATAATTTTATCCTTGCCTTCCAGATGCCAAACTTAGCTAAGTTGCATACTGGAGGTCTGGTGCTAGAATAATCCTTGGACTGGGCCATGATAGTGAATATCTATAAGCTTTGGTATCTATCAGGATCTTGTGACTTAGGTGTTAGCCTATTCAGTCAGACAACCTCCCTCTGATACCAATTGAAAGTGAAGGGATAGATACTACTCTAGAGGGGGGGTGAATAGAGTTATCAAATTTTGCACTAGACAAAACTTAATAGTCTACCCAACTCCCTTGGAGTGAAATGCGGAATGAAAAGATTATAGATATGGAAATAACCCTAAAGCCTAACACAAGTGTTGTGCACAAACTCAAGCTAACTGTAATTACAGTTAAGGCTTGGAAATCCTAATCAGCAACTAGCAACCTAGTTATATCTAATAACAGCCACAATGCAGGAATTAAACAAAGCAATCCAGACGACACAATGAATTTAAGTGGTTCCCCAAATAACTTGGGTACGTCCACTCTTCTACCAACACGGTAGGAATCCACTACAGGTTTTTGATCAGGTGCCCTGCCACCACAAGATCTGCTTCAGGTAGATCTAGAAACCCTTTAGACTTTTGATCAGGTGTCTAAAAAACCGAACACAGGTTTTTGATCAGGTGCCCTGCCACCAAGGGATACTTTTGAAGGGAGTAATAACCCTATACAGGAGGGGGAAAGAAGGTTAAAATGTCTTCTCTATTTTACAATAGATTAGAGAAGCACAAGGACTTGCACTGAGCTAGAAAGCTCTAAAGAATCAAGGCTCCCCCTGACTCAAAGATGTCCAGGTGAAGTCTTGCTTCAGTGCAGAAAACTCTTCAGTAAAAACTGAAGGAAAAACTACAAGAAGATAATAAATAATAAAATTGAAATCTTCAAGCAGCTGTCTTCTTCTTCTTCTTCTTCAAAAGAACTCTAAGTTTAAACTTCCTGGAACAGGAGAACTCAGGTTGAAGAAGAGCAGAAGAGCTTAACACTTCTCAGTTGAATGAATATTGCTGAGAGCAGTAAACTTTTTCTTGATGAAGGCTTGAATGCAGATGAACTGGGTAACTAGTTAGCTAGCTTGAATCCTTCTTCAAAGGGTCCTTTTTATAGCAGCAACAAGCAACGGCTCTCTTTAATTTGAACTGTTTGTCTTCTTCTGAAACTTGAGACCTGGGCTACAAATATTACAAAGACAAACAATCTCTGTAGCAAAACATTCTATAAAAGGAATGAACCTCTTTCGAAGAAGCTGCAGGAAGCAATTTGATAATAAAGTACTAAATAAAGTCACATCAGAAACAAACTCTTTATAGCAGAAGAAAGAATTTTCAGTCTAACGGCAATAAAGGACTGACAGCAGATAAAGTAAAATACAAAGTCAGCTAATAAGACAAACAACTTTATCTGAAAAGATTTTACTCAGACAAAAGGGATGGAGCAGATATTGCCTGGAAGTATTATCATAAAACAACTGATATAACATGCCAGATAATATATTAAATAGAATAAATAAATACAAAATATAAAGGCAGATAGAAAACGTCGAACGACCCTCGGAGATCATCGACCGAAGAACGGAGATCGTCGAACTATCGGGCAGATAGTCGAACGATCCAGATAGTCGAACTATCAAAGAAGATAGTCGAACTATCACAACAGATAGTCGAACTACCAGAAGATAGTCGAGCTATCAGATAGTCGAACTATCAACAGATAGTCAAACTATCAAGGCGAAACAGATAGTCGAACTATCAACAGATAGTCGAACTATCAAAGACAAACAGATAGTCGAACTATCAACAGATTGTCGAACTATCAACGCAGAACAGATAGTCAATCTATCAACAGATAGTCGAACTATCATGGAACGACAGATAGTCGAACTATCAACAGATAGTCGAACTATCAGATAGTTGAACTATCCAAGCAGATAGTCGAACTATCAAACAACCCGATAGTCGAACTATCAACAGATAGTCGAACTATCACAACACACAGATAGTCGAACCATCAACCGATTGTCGAACTATCCACGCAGACTGAAAGTCGAGCAACTGATAGACGATCGTCAAACAGTTATTCGACGATAGTCGAGCGGCGTTCGACTATAGTCGAACGAAAAACTACTTAACCAAATTCTTCATCTGGAAAAGCGGGGACTCTACAGCTAGACCTCTAACCATTGACCATAGATGTTTCTTGGGTCAAGGGACAAAAGGAGAAGACTAAACTCAAATCAAACTAGGGTACCAACAAATTTGGCAAGAGCCCTGTTTGATACGGGTGCTTCGTATTCTTTTTTGTCTGAGGATTTCGTATCTCGAATTGGAGTACCGAGTCATGTGACGGTGGATAGTACAAGGGTGCTATTGCCGAATGACTGTGTGATGCTTGCGGATAGGGCTTGCGATGTGGATGTTCAAATAGGAAGTCGGGATTTCGGTTTGAGTGCAGCTGTGCTACCGTTATCGGAGTTTGATGTGATCTTTGGTATGGACTGGCTCTCGGAGCAGCGTGCCTTTATTGATTGCAACTCCAAGGAGATTACACTGGGCCAGAATACCGGACTTATGATGAAGTTCGCTGGTATGCGAGGAGTTGGTGGAACTCTGTTGTCTGCGCTCCAAGTCATCAATGCTGTTCGGAAGGGCGCGGAGTTATTCTTCACGCTAATTCAGGCTGTTGAGCCAAAGGCCAGTGTCGGTGAAGTACGAGTTGTGTCAGAGTTTGCCGATGTGTTTCCTAAAAATCTGCCTGGGTTACCACCCCAGCGGGAGATTGACTTCTCTATTGAGTTGGTGCCAGGTGCGAAACCTGTGGCCCGCTCTCCATATCGCGTCGCGCCAAAAGAGATGGCTGAGTTGAAAGTCTAATTGCAAGAGTTATTGGAGCAGAGATATATACGCCCAAGTATGTCACCTTGGAGCGCGCCTGTTCTATTTGTGAAAAAGAAAGACGGTAGTTTACGGTTATGTATTGACTACCGCGAATTGAATAAGCTGACGGAGAAAAACAAATATCCGATTTCTCGAATTGATGACCTATTCGATCAGCTGGCAGGATCAACGGTCTATTCCAAGTTGGATTTGAAATCGGGATATTATCAACTGAGGATTCGGGAAGGTGATATTCCCAAGACGGCGTTTGGAACACGCTACAGTCATTATGAGTTCACGGTAATGCCGTTTGGCCTATGTAATGCGCCTTCGGTATTTATGGACCTAATGCATCGAACGTTCCGAGAGTACTTGGATTTGTTCGTTATTGTGTTTATCGATGACATCTTAGTATACTCTCAGTCGGAAGAGGATCATGCAAACCATTTGAGGTTGGTCTTGCATACCCTGCGGAGGAATAAGCTTTATGCCAAGTTCTCAAAGTGTGAGTTCTGCCTCTCTTCAGTAGCCTTTTAGGCCATGTGGTAAGTGGAGAAGGTATCGCGGTGGATCCGTTGAAGATAAGTGCCATTCGGGATTGGCCAGTGATGTCTTCAGTGGCCGAGGTCAGGAGCTTCCTTGGACTTGCGGGCTACTATAGACGGTTTGTGGAAAACTTCTCACGGATTGCTTTACCTCTGACCACGCTGACGAGAAAAGATCAAAAGTTCATTTAGACGCCGGAGTGCGCGCAAGCTTTTGAAGACTTGAAGAGTCGTTTGACCACGGCGCCTGTGTTGACATCGCCATGTGGTACCGATGGGTATGAGATCTATAGTGATGCTTCCGGGAGCGGCATAGGCTGCGTTCTTCTGCAGTTTGGTAAAGTGATTGCTTATGGCTCGCGCCAGTTGAAAGTGAATGAGCGGAATTACCCCGTCCATGATTTGGAGTTGGCGGCGGTAATCTTTGCGCCCAAGTTGTGGCGGCACTATCTATATGGCGTTAAAGTGGATATCTATACAGATCACAAAAGCCTAAAGTATTTGTTGGATCAGAAGGATCTGAATATGCGACAACGAAGATGGATGGAGTTCCTTGGGGACTACACCTTCGAGATTCACTATACTCCCGGGAAGGGAAATGTGGTCGCTGATGCTTTGAGTCGGAAGACTCCGGTACGGGCAAGCTGGTTGCAGAGGCATGATCAGCGGTTAATCCAGGAATTGGAAGCGTTGGAGATATCTTGTGTTGACAAAGGTTCTTCGACCGATGCATGCTTGAACTGGACGGAGGTGCAATATGACCTTACGGACAGAGTTCGGCGAGCAACGGAGCTTGATGAAAGTCTCCAGCGCTATGCAAGAGATGGGCCGGATGACCAATTCTCTTGGGATAACGGTTTGTTACGAAGAAATGGTCGAGTGTGCGTCCCGAGTGTGGGTAAATTGAGGGAAGAGTTGATGTACGAAGCTCACTTTGCAAAATACTCAGTTCACCCAGGGAGCACAAAGATGTACAGAGATCTGAAAAAGCTGTTCTGGTGGCCCGGACTAAAGAAAGATGTCGCACGTTATGTAGCTGAATGCAATACCTGTGCATTGGTGAAAGCAGAATGCCAGAAGCCTGGCGGTTTCCTGAAGTCGTTACCTATTCCGGAGTGGAAGTTCGATGACATTTCGATGGATTTCGTGCACGGGTTGCCGAGATCTCAACGCGGTCATGATTCAATCTGGGTGATTGTGGACCGGTTGACAAAAGTGGCGCACTTCCTTCCAAACAAAAGAGACGATTCAGTGAAAACCTTGGCCAAGCTTTATGTGGAGCAGGTTGTTCGACTGCACGGTGTTCCTCGGAGCATCGTTAATGACCGTGATGGGCGGTTCACATCGAATGATTGGCGGCTCGTTCATCAAATATTGGGTACAAAGTTAGCGTTTAGTACGGCCTTTCATCCCCAAATGGATGGCCAGACTGAACGAACCAACATGACGATGGAGGACATGCTCCGCATGTGCGCCCTAGACTTTGGTAAGAGATGGGAAGATTATATATTTCTTGTCGAATTTGCCTATAATAATAGCTACCAAGCGAGTATTGGTATGGCACCATTTGAGGCTTTATATGGTCGGAAATGCCGTACACCGTTAGGTTGGGCAGAAGCAGGCGAATCAACGCTGAGTGGGAAAAAGGAAGTCGAAGAAGCTACCTCGCTCATACGCTCTATTCGGGAGAGGCTATTGATAGCCCAAGATCGTCAAGCAAAGTACTACAATGCCAAACAACGGAATGTGGAGTTCGCGGTGGGTGATTGGGTATATTTGAAGATCAACCCCTTCAAAGGCGTGTCCAGGATTCGGCATTTGAAAAAGCTAAGTCCGAGGTATCTTGGTCCGTTTGAGGTGGTGGAGCGAGTTGGGGAAGCTGCTTATCGACTAGCACTTTCAGCAGACTTGGGTGGATTACATGATGTATTTCACATCTCAGTCCTTCGTAAGGCGATGAAGGATCCAGCTCAAGTAGTGGAGAATGATCGTGTACCAGTCGAGTATGGGCTAACGACGAGGGTTAGACCCATTCGGATCGAGGATCGAACCGAGAAACAGTTGCGGAACAAAGTGATCGGGATGGTCAAGGTCTGATGGGACAATTGTGGCCGTGAAGAGCTAACATGGGAGCGAGAGCAGACCATGCGAGCTGAATTTCCCGAGCTGTTTGTATAAGCTGTAGACCGTGTACTTTTTGTTATAAAAGAGGTATCAAGTTATAGCATTGTTGGTTCTTGTTTCCTTACCGTGCAAATTTCGGGACGAAATTTTGTTAAGGGGGGGGGGGAGGATTGTAACACCCCAAAAAGACTCAAAAATAGTTTTGAGGTGCAGGTCATTTTACACGGCCTGGGACACGGGCGTGTCCCAGGGCGTGTCGGGGGTACACGGTCTGGGATACGGGCGTGTCCCAGGGCGTGTCACTCAAATAAAATGCGTTTTGAGTCAGAAAGTTACACGGCCTTGAACCAAGCCTTGAACAAGGGCGTGTCAGGTTGGACACGGGCGTGTCCGATGCCGTGTACCTACCCGTGTACTGCTTGCAGCTCGATGAGGCAGGGGTGACACGGGTGTGTCTCAGGAATGACACGGGCGTGTCAGGTTCGACACGGGCGTGTCGATGCCCGTGTTCTGGTAAATCTCAGTCGGTACGAATACCGCGTGTGCCGCTTAAGGGTACACGGCCTGTGACACGGGCGTGTCACAGGCCGTGTCACAGGTCGTGTCAGCCAAAAAAGTAAGTTTTTGGGCAAATCGTGGCCGTTCAGATTTCTCTCTTTGGATCCAAGGGCTCAGGTGATTCCTGGCTGGATTTAATCCGTGGAGGCTGATGAAGACTTCATTCTTCATTTGGTTAAGGAAGAGAGAAAGAGAGAGGAGGAAGAAGAAGGAGGAGGAGATCAAGCCACCGGCGGAGTTCCCATGGTCCGATTCGTGATCCGAAGCCGGCGTTGTGAAGGCAAAGCTGCTGCGGTTCTTTCTCACCGGCTAGTTTGCGATGGCTCCCAAGAGATCGACAAGGGTAATGATCTCCCTTCTTGGACATGTGAAGTCCTTCTTTTCTGCATTGCATAGGGAAAACCCTTCCCCGCGAGTGTGCGGTGGGTTGTGGTGTCCCTTGGGGTAGATATGTGAAGTCCCCCTTGTTAGAGGCCGGAATTGGAGTACGGCTCTAGGCATGCTGTGTGAAGCCCATCTGGACATGGTCTGGATTGGTGATGCTTGTTTGCATATCGGAGAAGGCTCCGTGATTATGGCTTGTATTGCCTTGGGCCTACCTGTTGCTTGGTGCAGCAGGAAGTACTGGATGATGTCCAGGAAATGAAGAGGGTTGGATGCAACTCTTGTGGCCGTGCATTGCCACTTTATGAGCGGTTGAGCCGTTGGGTTGCAACTTGATGAAAAGGCAGATTGCCGAACAGGAAAGGTGAAACCGACCCGCGCCTATAAATAGCCATGGATACTTCCGTATTCGAGGTGGCACGGCGACTTGAGCAACGGGGGGTGGCTGATCCGTACCTGCGTTAGGTCTGTCCGACTTGGAAGCCTGGTTATAGGTTTTGTTGGAGCGCCTAATGAGAGTATTAGGCCCGCGCGCCGGAAAGACTAGAATGCTCAAATACCGTGTAGACGGTGGTGTTGACCCTGGTATTCCGGTACACCAAGAATGTGCCATGAGTGCACGGACTGTCGGGCCGTGTGGCCGATAGTTGTGATGGCTTGAATGTGCCTGCGCGCACATAGTTGCTATATGATGATGCCATGCTTTGCAGGGAAAGAATGCTAATGCCCCGAGAAAGGGGTAGGATTGTTATAATTGGGTCAGCTGAATGCTGACCGTTGCATTGTTTGCCACCGGTTGGGTGGATTGTCCCTGTGCAGGTGCTGGAGAGCCAAGTGGTAAGTGAAGGGCGAAGCCCTGCTGCTGTTGCTGCTGCTGCTGCGGCTAGCCCTTGAAGGCTAAGCGAATGTTTTTGCTTGTTTTCTTTTACTCATGTATGGCCGGCCTGCGCGCCGAGGTTTGTAAACCATACGGTGTGAAAAGAGGAACTGTAAGGCCTTAAGGCCAAACTCTATGTATTTGTGGTACATTCCGTGGTTATATATAAAGGTGGTTTATATATTGGACATTCCTGGTTAGAGTTCAAATTACAACTTAAAGCTTCCGCTAGAATGCTCTGAGTTAGGATTCGTGTTTGGTTTGGTATTATCCTGTGACCTCACCGTCTGTTTGTGGCATATAGTGTGGGGCCCCGGCCGGACCTTCTACTATACGTCATTTAACGGATGGGGTCGTTACATGAACACAGGCAAGATCGATCGCTGAATGGAGCTCGACGATCTAACCCAAGATCGTCGAACTCAGATCCACGATCGTCGTACGGAGCTCAGAGATGTGACCAATTCTCAAAGGGTACATCAAAAGTTGATTCTTTTCTTTTCCGTATCTGCGCGGACCAAGCGGTTCGAAGATGCGTCGCGGGAGTGGAGTGCACACAAATATTGAGGCACTGCCATGAGGGTCCAGCCGGGGGGCACTATCAAGCCAACCGGACCGCTAGGAAGGCGCTAGAGGCGGGCTACTTTTGGCCCACTCTCTTCAAAGACGCGCACAATTTTGTGTGCGCATGCGATAGCTGTCAGCAGTCGGGTAACATCTCACGTCGCGACGAGATGCCCCAAAATATGTTTTTAGAATACGAAGTCTTCGATTTATGGGGCATAGATTTTGTTGGCCCCCTACCTCCTTCTTATAAAAATATGTATATTTTAGTGGCGGTCGACTACGTATCACGGTGGGCGGAAGCGCATGCTCTCCCCACCAACGATGCGCGAGTCGTCGTTACATTTCTAAAAAAATTATTTTCTCGCTTCGGCACGCCTCGTGCTATTGTTAGTGATAGGGGAACGCATTTCTGTAACGCTCTAATGGCTAAGACGTTAGCTAAATACGGAGTCACGCACAAGCTTGCCACCCCCTACAACCCACAAACAAATGGCCAAGTTGATGTAGTAAATCGAGAGATAAAACGCATATTAGAAAAAACCGTTTCACTTAATAGGAAAGATTGGTCCGCTAAGCTCGACGACGCATTATGGGCGTATCGTACGGCGTACAAAACCGCTACCGGTTGTACCCCGTTTCGATTAGTCTATGGCAAAGCGTGCCATTTACCCGTAGAACTGGAGCACCGCGCACTTTGGGCATTAAAACTCTTAAACCTCGACTCTAACTTAGCCGCTCAGAATAGAAAACTGCAACTAAACGAGCTCGATGAATGGCGTGCGAACGCTTACGAGAGCAATAAGTTCTATAAGGAGCGTTCTAAGTTTTATCACGATCGAAAAATTAAAACCCCCAAAATTTTTTCTCCGGGCGATCTAGTCCTTCTTTACAATTCAAGTCTTAGGCTTTTCCCGGGTAAGCTAAAATAGCGATGGTTCGGCCCCTTCAAGGTTGAAGAGGTTGGCCATATGGGACCATACTCATCTCCCACCCCGAAAAAGGCACTTTTAAGGTGAACGGTAATCGGTTAAAGTCTTATATAGCGGGCGACCCTGTGATCAGTAGGAGCGAAACCATAACCCTTCTCCATATATAAACCCGCCACTATAGTCAAGCTACGCGACTATAAACAAAGCGCTCCTGGGAGGCACCCCACGTCTATCTTTTTTTTTACGTCTTTATTTATTATGTTTTCTATTTTTCTAATAAATGTAGGGTTTCTAATGGGCTTCCCCGAGCGCGGATCAGGGACGTTTTCTGCCCCCTCTTTTTCCTTTTTTGTACATATACATGCTGTCTTGTTCCTCATGCTTAGCATACAACATTGGGGACAATGTTGGATCTAAGTATGAGGGTGTTTTCGTATTTTCGTACTTTCTTTTTCACTTACAAAAAAAAAACAAAAAAAAAAAATTTTAAAAAAACAAAACAACAAAAAATATATATATAACACAAAAAAATCAAAAAAAAAATTTTCAATTAAATTTTTTTTGAAGTTTCATTTTTGAAACTTTGACTTATTTTTAACCCGGTCCGCGAGATCCGGCTCATCGAGCCATCCACATAACGAGTCATCTCGCGGCTACCTAGTTTATATTTTTGTAAATATTCTTGTAAATATTTTTGTAAATTATTTTTGTAAATACTTTTTGTAAATATTCTTTCTCTTTCCCCTCTCCCTTTTTCCCTCTCATCCTTGTAAATATTTTTTCTTTTTTCCCAAATTTTTGTAAATAGAATGAAAATTTCATTAAAAATACAAAAAAATTCACAAAACTTAAAAATCAAAAAAAAAATTATTTTCGCATTTTTTCTTTCTTTTTAGTATGTATATATTAAAGATATAAATACAAAAAAAAAGAGCATAACTTCAAAAAAAATTTTCAAAAAAATTATGTAAGTTATGAAATAAATAAATCAAACATTTCATTCTTAAGTTTCTTGTTATCCAAAACTTTCGTTTTGAGTTTATTTATATGCGAATTTGATCAATTCTTTGTTCACTATTCGTTTGTTAATTATAGATTGAAAAATCTAAATAGCCGGGGTTAAGTTTTAAAGAATTTATTATACTTTGTTTAAAATAGGGGACTCGCTTTAGGCACTACTTCTAATTTTTCATAGATAGGAGCATGTGTACCATGTTAGAAAATAACGACTATAGAATTCAATTATGCTTGCTTTTAGCTTTCTGAAAAATTGGAACGTACAATTTATAAAGGTTGCTCTCAATTATTTTCAATTAAAAATCTAGTTCTCTTTTCTCCCCTTACTTATCATAACCTACTTGGTATGATAAAAATATTTCCCCAAAAAGAAAAAGAAAAAGATCTTATGTCAATGAGAATAAGATTTCATTCCGTAAACATAGGCACCCAATAAATTAAAAGATTATACGTTACGGAGTAAGAAGATAAAATTCATTACTCCAACACATATACATTGGGTTATTTATGAAGAAGAAAAAATTTTATGTTAAGGAAAATAAGATTTCGTTTTCCTTTAACATCCAAATAAAAAAAAATGGAGGTTCGAAAAAAATAACCTCGCCTCAAAATCCAAGCATCTTCATAAACCAACATCAACCCCCCTTAGCCAATTTCATGACTCTAGAATTAATTCAAAAATCTTTTTGAGAGCATAATTCGTAAATTGCATTATTTCCGATAACACTCCTATAAGCTAAAGTTCGTATAACTCCAAACTATTTTCTGTTAATCTAACCAATACAATTATTGCTTTCTATTTGATTACATCAAGAAGTCTTTTGGCCAAAACTTTTGCCCTGTTTAAATCATCTAAATAATTTTAGGACTTAACTCTTATACCCCGTATATTTTTATTTGATCTCTCTTATAATTAATTTAGCGGTAGCAGAACTTAGGGTTTTTTATTATTCCTTATAAGTTCACCTCAAACTTTTGCTCTGGAATAGCAAAAGCTTAAGTATGGGGGTGTTTGATGAGTTGTAAATATACCTATATTTTCGTATTTTATTTAAGTCAATTTTGTTTGTTTTTTGTCTTTTTTTATCTGTTTTATCCAATAAATTGCTTATTTTTGTAAATATTATTTCTAACTTGGCTTTATTTTTATTTCAGAAAAATTCCAGAAAAATTCCAGAAAAAGTCAAAATGTTGACTGACACGCCCGTGTCACATGACCGACACGCCCGTGTCATGCCCTCGACGATCGCCGACCACAGGTGCCAGCTCGACGATCGGCGATAATCAAACCCAGCTTGACACGCCCCTAGACACGCCCGTGTCAAGGTATGACACGGGCGTGACCTTGCCACCTGGCCCGACGTGACGCGCGCGACTTTGCGGCCAGACCACGCCCAGATCGACCTCCCCGACACGCCCCAGTCACGCCCGTGACTGACACATGTCACGCCCGTGACCTAGGGCGTGACCGCCACGTTTTCAGCCGAAGTCAACTTTCTAGTCAAGTCACCCGATCAGCTCATGAATAGTGTCGACATGCCCCCCTGTCACGCCCTAGTCACGGGCGTGACCAACCCGAAAATTTGTCTATAAATAAGAGCTTCCAGGAAGCTTATTTTGTCCACTTTTTTGACCACTTTGCTTAGGGGAGGTGCTGCCCATTTGGATTCCATACTTATGTAAGGAGAATTTCTCCCCCCCTCTCTCTCTTAGTTTGTATTAGAGTTTTTACTTTAATAAAATTTGAATTTTTCTCTCTTAATTAGTATGAAAAATCCATTTGAATGCGCCTACTTAAGCAATTTTTCGTTCATCTTTTTGTGCTTCTTTTATGTTTTCATCTTTTTAGCTTTCATAACTTAGTTAGATTTAGGATTTATCGGCATTTCTAGCCGTTGTGCCGTCCGTTTAGTTTTCATTCTCCGCACTTTTTAGCTTTAGCTTTTTCTTCTTTATCATTTTCATTCATATAGGTTTTATAAAAACTCCCCTAAAAGTGTTCGTTTTTATTTTCTTTAACTTAGGCTCTTAGGAATGTAAAACTTCTCGTTCCTTTTTAGTTTTATTCTCACTTTTTTGGAGGTTTTATAAAAACTTATGAATAAAAATGTAGTCGTTATAATTTTTCGCTCACTTCATTTTAGCTTTTTAATTTCAAAACTTTTAGTCCCTTTAATTTTTATTTCATCTTTTTATGCATTTCTACCGCATTCTAGCGGTATAAATGCAGTTGTATTAATCTTTCGAGTACTTCCATTTTGCGTTTATTTGCAAAACAATTTCGCTCGGTTAATTTTTATTTTCACTTTTTATGCATTTCTACCGCATTCTAGCGGTAGAAATGCAGTCGTTTTAATTTTCTGAGCACTTTGTTTTTCTTATTTTTGCAAGTGTGTGTGCGTGTATGAGTTAGGTTTTACTGCTTTATTTCAACTCCTGTAGAGTGCGTGTGTGCGTATGCATTTATTTCTGCCTACTCATTAAGAGTTAAATGGCGCTCTGCTTTCATTTCCCGCCCACTCGTTTGAGTGGGACTTGTCTTTTTACTGCTTTCATTTTCTTCCTACTCACTTGAGTAGGAAAACTTTGTGTGGGTGTGTGTGTTTTCATTTCTGTAGAGTGCGAGTGTGTGTTTTACTTTCAAGTAGAGTGCGTGCGTGTATGAGATAAATTTACTCCCGCCCACTCATTTGAGCCGGGACTTGCAATTTTATCGCTTTCTCAATTATGTAGAGTGCGTGCGTGTGTGCATTTATTTCCGCCTACTCATTTGAGTAGGGCTTGCTTTATTTAATTTTCTTTATGGTTTTGAAGTGTGCGTGAGTGCCTGCATCAATTAGTCTTCAATTTATCTAATTGTCCTATTTTTCGTGTTTTCTCTTATAATTGTTCAGTGCTTAATTTAACACTCATGCTCCACCTAAAAACATAAAGCCGTCCCCATACCGATGAGTGGCTAATCTCTTTTAGCCTTCAGCATCGAAGAGCATTGGGACATAAAAAATGATTTGAAATAGTAAAAAAACTTTATTTTTTTTTTAATTTAAGGACTTAAGATTTATCCCGGGTTAACGATGCATAGGACCACATAATCGATGTGTGGGCTCTATTTCCGTTATCCATACGCGACGCCGAGAGGCTGCACGTATGGACCGATCCCCCTTGGGTAAAGAGAACTGCGTACGCCCCCTCGAAAGAGGAGAAGCGTAGTTCTGCCGGATTGGGTTCCCCACCCAATAGCGGGGTTCTTAGCGTAAAGCGGGCATTAAGAGGAATCCTTCGTCGGTCTAACGATCGGTCGAATAGTCTTAATGTTTAGGTGAGCAATATTCCTAGAGATAAGTGCGCTCATATTTTTGGAACCCCCACGACCAAGTGCCTTTTATTAATTTAAAAACAAAGTTTAATAATTATTGAGAATTATTTTAGTCTTAATCCGATTCGATGCCGAGCGTTAACCCGTCATCGAACTAACTTAGTAAAATTCAGCTCTCTTTCTTTCCGTTTTAATTAAACAAAAAAATCCCACCGTACTGTTAGTAAAATAATAGTGTTCCTGGAAGAGTAGATATAATCAATGCGTCCCCGAGAATAATACGACCTCGGTATTTTTCCGAATATCGAGTACTACTTGCGATAGGTGCACTTGCCCCCTCTCGTTAGAAAACTCGATCTTCTAACCGGCCCGCGGAATCTGACCATTTCGAACCAACCACAGTAGGTCTCTGTTCCGCGACCATCAGAGTCTAATAGAAATGAAATGACAGATCTAACTTAGGATCTTTGGTTCAAGGGTTAGCTTGTACAACCAAAAGAACCTCCTATGATACCAATTGAAAGTGAGGGGTTAGATCTAGTATACTCTAGAGGGGGGGGGGGGTGTGAATAGAGTATCTTTAGGTTTTAAAACTTTTGCTGTAAATACGAACTTATTTCTAAACTAATATGATTAGTCACAGGCACAACAAATATAAATAATCACAAACACAACAACCTAACTCGCACAACCACAACAAGAATAAAAGAAAAGAGCATCCAGACAACACAAGAATTTTATAGTGGTTCCCTAACCTGGGTACATCCACTCTTCTACCACCCTGGTAGGAATCCACTCAGGTTTTTGTTTAGGTGACTGCCACCAATGAGCTTTCGATTAGGTGCTCAAAAACCAAATCTCAAATCTTTTGATCAGGTGACTTGCAAACAGGAATAACTTTTGAAGGGAGTTAAGAACCCTTTCTACTGTGGGGGATGAGAGTTTGATTTTGTCTTCTCTTTCTCTAAGTACAACTGAGAAGACTTGTGTGGATTTTGATGTTAGCAAAGGCTCCCCCTGAGATAACGAAAAGTTTAGGAAGTTGGAGCTTTGCTGCAGGGTGATAGGCCTTCAAGCTTTTGCTTTGACCAGAAGAGATCTAGGAACTTCTTGACTAATGTTGTAGTTATTGTTCTTTGAAGAATCCTGGGATGAGGACAGAAGAAGACTCTTGATTTAGAATGGTTGTTCTTCTTCTTATTCAACTTAATGTTCTTCTTCTAGTCTAGCACTTGTTTCTCTCTATCACTTTGTTCTGTGCACTATATATATAAGAGTGCTGTTGAGAAAGAGAGAGCAGAAGATCCTTGTTCACAATTGTTGTTCTGTTCTTCTGTGTGTCTTATTTTGGTTACAGGAAGAGAGGAAAAAATACCTTTTATATTTTCCATATTAATTTCCTTTTGAGATTTGAATTCCTTCCTGCATTCAATGCTGACGGCCTTGGGAATGTTTGCATTAATTGATTTTCCCAACTGTCCCTTTGAAAAATGGCAAGCAATAATCCTGATGCAGACCAAAACTAATGCTCCGTCTAACGGTAATATTCAGAGAATATTTTAGCATTGATTACTCAGGAATTATTGCAATAGAATAGGGACAGAAGGATGGGAATAACCAAGTCTGGATTCGTCGAGCTGTGTCCACAGTTCATCGAGCTGATAATTGTTGTTCGTCGATCTAAGATCCAAGATCGTCAAACTCAGAACTGCTGACTGCTGCTTGATGAATCTTTACAATTCTGAGCACCAAGATCGTCGAGCTGAGAAGATTTATTCGTCGACTGAAGTCTGATTCTAGACTTAGGAATGTTGAATCACAGTGTCCAAAGATCATCGAACAGAGAATCAAGTTCGTCGAGCTCATCTCAGAGAATTTTCTCTGAGTTCTTCGAGCTGAGCACTGCTTTCGTCGACCTGAGTTCGACGAACGTCGAACTCATTTTCTGATTCTTTGATATTTCTCTAAGTCTTGAGTCTTTGGCAGTCTGTTGATGGCTAGTCCATGCATTGTTAACTCTAATAACTTGGCCTAGACTCTAGGACACAACCATGACCTTGGCTATACATATTGGGTCATATGATCCTAACTTAGTGAACCTAGCAAAAACCCAACTAGGGATCCAACAGACATCCAGCCCTGCCAGCTTGATGGGAGCCTGGCAACGGGATCTGCTCATGGTCTGGGTAGACTCCTCCGAGTAATATCCAACCCTGCCACCTTGGTGGGAGCCTGATAACAGGATTTGCTCAGGGTCTGGGTAGACTCCTCTGAGTGACATCCAACCCTGCCAGCTTAGTTGGAGCCTGACAGCGAGATCTGATTAGGGTCTGGGTGGACTCCTCCGAGTGACATCCAGCCCTGCCAGCTTAATAGGAGCCTAGCAGTGGGATCTGCTCGTGTTCTAGGTAGACTCCTTCAAGTGACATCCAGCCATGCCTGCTCGATGGGAGCCTGGCAGCGGGATCTGCTAGGGGTCTGGGTAGACTCGTCCGAGTGACATCCAGCCCTGCCAGCTCGATGGGAGCCTGACAGTGGGATCTACTCGTGGTCTGGGTAGACTCCTCCGAGTGACATCCAGCCCTGTCAGCTTGGTGGGAGCCTGGCAATGAGATCTGGTCGGGGTCTGGGTAGACTCTTCCGAGTGACATCCAGCCCTGCCAGCTTGATGGGAGCCTAGCAGCGGGATCTGCTTGGGGTCTGGGTAGACTAACTCCTCCATCCGCACAAAACATGATATGAGTACAAGCACTTCAAGAAGGTTTATTCGAAAATCAGAACAATTACAGGATGCACTGGTAAAAGTGCTTCAGGTCGTCACCGCTCCAGGTGAGGTCTATGGTTTCACCCTCCGCATTCCGGAGGTGATACCATCCTGACCTCAAGGCCTCTTGTACTATGTATGGACCTTCCCAGTTGGGGTTAAATTTCCCAACGGCGGCTGACCTCCCTACGACATCCACCTTTCTCAGGACTAGGTCCCCTTCCATGAATTGTTTGACTCTTACGTGCTTGTCAAAGTACTTTGCCATCCTTATTTTCACCTCTTCTTGCCCGATGGCTGAGAGGTCGTGCACCTCCTCCACTATATCAAGGGAGAGCCGTAGCTCCTCATTCTCAGCTCTCCATTCTTCCCTGCCGTCTTCTGCTTCGACCACGAGGCGTTCGAACCTCAAACTCTATGTGGAGCACCGCCTTGCACCCATGGGAAAGTCTGAAGGGAGTTTCCTCAGTGGATGTGTTGGGTGTGGTTTTGAGGGCCCAGAGGACTAAGGGTAGTTGCTCCACCTAGCTATCTTTCAGGTTCTCTACCTTCTTTTTGAGGAGGTTAATGATGATCTTGTTCGCCACCTCCACCTACCCATTACTCCTGGGGTGATGGACCGAGGCGAACCTAAGATCAATCCCGAATTGCCAACAAAAACTGATGAACTTGGTGCTAGCAAACTGAGGCCCATTGTCCGTGACAATGGCCTGGGGAAACCTATGATGGCAGATGATCTCCCCCCACACAAAGTTCCCGATGACCTGAGAGGTTACCTTGGCATACGCCTTAACTTCCAACAACTTGGAGAAATAATCGATCATGACCTGTAGAAACCTTCTTTGGCTACTTGCCTAAGGAAAGGGTCCGACCAGGTCCATTCCCCAAGATTGCAAATGGCCAGGGTGCTGTGATACTTCTAAGGCATTGGGCCGGTTGCAACTGGAGTGGAGCAAATAGCTGGCATTTGTGACATTCCTTTGTGAACTTTACCGCGTCATGGCCTAGGGTTGGCCAGAAGTAACCTTGCTTGGTAATCCTTCCTTCCAGGGTCCGACTCCCGGAGTGGATTCCACACTCCCCAGATTGGACCTCCTCCAAAATCCTCAAGACTTCCCTCTCGGCCACGCAACGTGCCAATATCCCTGAGAGGGTCTTTCGTTATAGTTGTCCGTCGCGCATGAGGTAGTATGCCTACTTTTACTTGAGCTCTTTCTTATCCATCCCCTCCGGATACTCTCCCATGGACAGGAAGATCATGAACGGATCCATCCACGAGGGGTATTGCTCCAACGCCATCAGCTCCCCTTCTTCGATGGATGGGCAGAATAGGTCGGTGACGGTACCCCCACCCAGGGGCCATGCTTGTCTAGCTGGTCTACCTGCTCATTCTCTTCTCACGGGATATGTCGAATGGAGAAGGTTTGGACCCCCCCACCAATAACCCCCTTTACCTTCGCTAAGTATAGCTGGAGGGTGGGCTCCCTTGCCTCAAACTCCCCATTGATCTGGGAAGCCACCACCATAGAGTCAGTGAGGACCTCCACATCGAGTACCACTAGTTCTCTGGCCTATCATAGCCCTGCGATTACTGCCTCGTACTTGGCCTGGTTATTGATGATGGGAAAGTGCACCACCACCGTTTGCTCGATCCTCGTCCCTTGAGGGTTCTCTAAGATTACTCTCACCCCCCAAGGAATGCCTCCTGAAGCGCCATCCACCATCACCTTCCAAGGAACGGGGCGGGCGAGTTCTGCCTCTTCCACCTCTACCACATAGTCAGCCAGGAAGCCAGTCATGGCTTGGGCCTTGATCGAGAGGCGGAGGACGAAGGATATATAGAACTCGCTCAGCTCTACCAACCACTTAGCCAATCTGCCTAAATGCTTCACCCCCTCGAAGATGTTGCGGATGGGGTGGTCAGTCACCACTCGGATCGAGTGTGCCTGGAAGTAAGGCTGGAGCCTCCGATCCGAGATGACAAGAGCGAAAGCCAGCTTTTCCAATATGGGATAGCGAAGCTCGGCCTTCCTTAACACCCGACTTATATAATATATGGGGAGCTGCTTCTTCCCCTCTTCTCAAAACAGGACAGAGCTCAGTGCCTTTGCTCCGACCATTAGATATAGAGATAGGTCTTCCCCCTCCTTTGGCCCCTAGAGTAGGGGGGCCTGAGTCAACTGCTTCTTCAGGGCCCAGAATGCCTCCTCACATTCCGAAGCCTACTCGAACTTCTGGCCTCCCCTCAAAGTCTTGAAGAAGGGACAACACTTCTCTCCGGCCCGGGAGAGGAACCTACTTAACCCTGTCAGCTTCCCCTTCAACCACTGCACTTCTTTGGCGTTCCGAGGTGACCCAAACTCCATGATTGCTCGGACCTTATCAGGATTGGGCTATACACCTGCTGGGGTGAGGAGATGGCCTAGAAACTTGCCCCTGCCTGCCCCGAAGACACACTTAAGGGGGTTTAGCCTGATCTTATACTCGTGCAGGGTGGCGAAGGTTTCCTCCAAGTCTCGGATGTTAGAGTTGACATTCCGGCTCTTGATCATGAGTTCATCCACAAACACTTCCAAGTTCCTCCCCCTTTTCTCTCAGAAGACCCTATCCATCATCTTCTGATAGGTTACACCTGCGTTCTTTAGCCCAAAGGGAAATTTTTTTAATAGTAACACCCATCCCTAGTGATGAAAGAGACATCTTTAACGTCGGGTGGGGGGGGGGGGGGAGGGGTGCATCCTGATCTGGTGATAACCTGAAAATGCATCTAAAAAATTCATTACAGGGACACCGACAGCTAAATCAACCAGCGCGTCGATTCGAGGCAAGGGGTAACAATCCTTGGGGCATGATTTATTAAGAAGAGAAAAATCCACACACATGTGCCACTGAGCATCTCCATTTTTAACCATTACTACATTGGAGACCCAGCCGGAGTATTGGATTTCGGATACAAAGCCAGCCTTGAGAAGCTTGGCTACCTCCTCCCTGATTGGCTCAGCCAACCTGTCCACCATGGATCTCTTCTTTTGTTGGACGGGGCGAGCTTCTGGGTCAAGGTTGAGGCAATGGCAGGCCACATCAGCATCGATCCCTTGCATCTCCGCGGCTCTTCAAGCAAAGATGTCCACGTTCTTCTGGATGCATTCCAGCATTCTGCCTTGGACTTCTGGGGTCAGCCCCCCGCTGACGCAAACCTTCTCCACCCTGCCTCCCAGGGTGAGAACCTCCATCTCCACGACCTCCTCTACTGCTTCTAGGCAGGACTGCTCCCATCATTCTTCAATGCCCCCCTCCTGGGACAAGGACTTCCTCTTCAGACTCCTCCACGACCATTGCATCGGCCGACTCCTGAACTCCTTCCGCCACATCTGCCTGGACGCGGCTCTCCTCCACCTCCATCTCGTCTCCGTCAGCCTCCCTCTCCATATCCTCCATCCACTGCCCCATATCCTCAGCCCCTCCTGCCAAGAGATGGAGTTCACCGTCGTGACGTATCACTCCCTCGCTACCTTGGGATCTCCCCGGACCCAGATCTGGACCCCTTCGGCATTTAACTTTAGGAACTGGTGGAAGGACTAGGGTCGCAGCAGAAGGCATTGATGAGGGGCCTCCCGAAGATGGCACTTTAGCTATTGGGGGAGTCCACGATGACGAACCTGTAGGTGCAGGACTGCCCCCCAGAGAGATATGGAGTCCCACTCCTCCTTCAACTTCCTTCCTCTCTCCTAAGAAGCCAAACAAGGGCCCATCCGAGGCCAGCACCCTCCTGGCCTCCATCTTCATCGCGTCGAATGCCTTCTTGAAGATGACGTTGACTGAGCTCCCGTTATCGATGAGGATCCGGGAGATGGTGAAATCTTCGATGGCCGTCTAGATGACCAGCGCATCGCAAAAGGGATCCTCATGACCTGGCATATCCTTGACTGAGAAGGTTATTCTCTCTTCCGGGGGTGGGGTCTGGGATGTGGAGCCAACGCTCCTGCAGTACATGGTGTGGAGACTTGCCTTCGGAAAGCCTCTTCTCCCACCCCCCTCCACTCCCCACCCCCAGTGGATCACTCTGATCCCTCCCCGGGTTCCAGCATCTACCCGGTCTTCACACCTGTCCTCCTCTTCCCGAGGCAGGACCTCCTCGATATGCACTCCATGGAGGTCTTGCCGCTGTTGCAACTCCCTATTTCCTCTCATCTCGAGGAACTCCGAGAACGTGGCAGTGGTGTGCCATTCCTCCTGATGGAATTCACAGTAGGGAATCTCCACCCGAACCTCCCTTTTCCTCCTCCGCGCTGCTCTCCTTTTCTCTCCCATGGCTATTGCCATAGCCTGCTCCTGGTCGGGGAGAGGTGTCCTCTAGCCTTGCCACCTGCCTGGAGGATAGAACTGGCCCTGGCCTCCCTGGCGGTTATTCCTACTATGATGACCTCTCCTTGGCCCTTGATCTTTCCACTCTGACCTCCAACCTAGCCGATGGTTCGGCTCCTGATGCCCCAACCTGGGCTGCTGCTGCTGCTCCCTCTGCCGGGGCTCAACTCTCCTCTCCTCCTTACCTCTGCCCCCTCTGGGCCTTTCCTCCTCCATAGCCCACCTGGCTATCTTCCGGGCAAACTCCGGGTTTGATGCCTCCCTGTCGACTTCTCTTACCTCCCTCTCCATCAACTCTTCATAGAAGAGGGGAGGCACCCTCTTCAGGTCCATTCGAAAGAAACCCTCTTGCAGCCCCAGGGTGAAGGCCATCATCAGGGTATGCCCCGACATCTCTTGGACTTGGGTGACCTTCTCCTAGAAGCGATCGACGTAGCTCCCCAGTGTCTCGTTCACCCCCTGCTTGATGTGGAAAGGGGACTACGATTCCTTATTCATCCTCTTAGAAGTGATTAACCTCGGCATGAACCCCTGACGCAAGTCCTCGAAGCAGTAGATGGAATTGGTCGGCAACTGGTGGAACCACTCTCTTGACTTCTCCTTGAGGGTGATGGCGAAGAGCCTGCACTTGAATCCATCCGACATCTCTCGGATCGAGACAGCATCCTCAAACCACTGGATTTGCTGAACCGGGTCTCCCTTCCCGGTGTAGTTAGACATATCAGGTTCCCTGAACCCCTTTGGAACGGGAGCAGAAGAAGCCAGCTCATTGAAGGGGCTGCCCCCCTATCGGGCCAGCTGGGGGATCTCGCACCCCCATCTCGCCAAACCTGTCGCTGCTCGCCGAGCCGAGGAAGAGCACCCGCCCGGGGAACTCGTCGCCTCTCCCATCCTCGGCGACCTTCTTCCAAGCTTGCCTGCCGGGTGCATCCTCGCCAAGGGCTGGAGCAGCAAGAACAGGGACCGTTGGTTTCGAGAACTCGGCACGCGCGCCAAGTGCGAATCTGACCAAGACAAGTACTTCCTGCGTGTATTCCTAGAACATCCCCATGGTGGCGAGAGGGGGAGGGGGTGGTGAGTCGCCCCTGTCCGATCCTTGCCTTTCTCCTGCCATTGAGCTTGCTAAAGATTTTTTATGCTGACTACACTCCACGCTCACCACGCCAAAACTTTAAAACCGAAAATTCGGTCTCGATGGAGTTTACCCTTTGGGAAGGGGTGATCGCTCACCTACTTCTCTCCTGTAAAAAAAACAAGGAAAAAAGAGCATGGGGTTGGACCAAGGGCACGGTGAGAAGGACCCACCACACACCCGGAAGATCACTGAGCGCTTCCCCTCCTTAGCCAAATGTCGGGTTAAGGTACCTCAGAAAGCGCTAGAAGACTGGGAGGCAAGTAAGCGTGTCTTCTGAGGTACCCCTTGGGTCATATTTATAAGACTCTGAAAATAGCCTGCAAATAGCCAACCTCTGCTATTTTGAAAATCTATGTGCAGCCCAATGGGGGTCTGCCAACAGCCTAACTTCGCTGTTCTGGATGGATATTGGCACCCCATGCAGGGTCACCCTTGTAATTTGTCCTCTGGACCCCACGAGAAAGGGTTTCTTAGCATCCGAGTCAACTCACAACCACATCGAGCGGGAGCGAGCTGGGGCGTACTCGCCTAGGAGGCGTGGGCCGGGGCTGACTTGCCCAGGAGAGGCGGGACGGCGCTAACTCGCATAGGAGGCGCGAGCAGGGCTAACCCACCAAGGAGGCCCGGGTCGGTGTTGACTCGCCCAGGAGGCGCGGGCAGGGCTGACTCGCATAGGAGAGGCGAGACGGGGCTGACTCTCCTAGGAGGCGCGAGCAATGCTGACCCGCCTAGGAGGTGCGGGTCGGGGCTGACTCTCCCAAGATGTGCAGATAGGGCTGACTCTCCCAAGAGGCGCGGGTAGGGCTAACCCGCCTAGGAGGCGCGGGTCGCGGCTGACTCGCCCTAGAGGCACGGGTCGCGGATGACTCGCCTAAGAGGTACGGGCAGAGCTGACCCGCCTAGGAGGCGCTGGTCAGGGCTTACTCGCCCAGGAGGCGCGGCTCAGTGCTGACTCGCCCAGGAGGCGAGTGAAGGGCTGACCCGCCTAGGAGGCGCGGGTTTGGCTTACCTGCCTAGGAGGTTCGGGTCGAGGCTTACTCGCCCAGGTGACGTCTCAGGCCTTGAGGAGGGAGAACCGCTCCTATGGGACCATCCGCCCGCTTATACTGGCGTGGGTCAAAGTTGGCTTGCTTTCCCATCTGGATCCAGTCGCCGAACACGGGGTTGTAAAGGTGGAGGCCAGGAGGGTGTTGGCCATCGATGGACCTTTGTTTGAATTTTTTGGGGAAATGAAGGAGGTTGAAGGAGGAGTTGGACTCCATGTTACTCTAGGGGGACAGTCCATAAATTGCAGGTTCATCACTCTGGATTCTCCTAGTAGTTACAACGCGATCTTTGGAAGGCCCCTCATCAGCGCCTCCCGCTACGTACCCTCCTCCTTCCATCTGTTCCTAAAGTTCAATGCTGAAGGCATTCAAGTCCGGGTTCGCGGAGACCACAAGATGGCAAGGGAGTGTTATGCCACGACAGTCAACACCATATCTGGGTAGGAGGGGGTTGGGGAGATGGAGAGGAGGATGGAGGAAGTGTCCAAAAGGAGGCTGGAGGGGGAGCAAAGGAGATGGAGGTGGAAGAGGAGATCCACGACCAGGTGGGGGCAGCAGAAGAAGTTCCGGGAGAGCAGGCCAAGGTGAAGGCCATAGAGGTAGCCGAGGAGGAGTCCCTAGTCCCAGGAGAGAGGGGTGTTGGGAGTGAGAGGAGAATTCTCGGTTGGAGGCAGCGAAAGAGTTGGTGGAGATAGAAGTTCTCACCCGGGAAGATAGGGTGGAGAAGGTGCGAATCAGTGGGGGCTGTGTCAAAAGGACTAGGGGAGCATGCTAGATCGCATCCGAAAGAATGTGGATATTTTCGCATGGAGCATGACATACATACCGGGGATCGATGCGGACGTCACCTAATACCGCCTCAACCTAGATCCGGAGATTCGCCTCATCCGGTAGAAGAAGAGATCTACCACAGACAAGCTGGTCGTGCCCATCAGGAAGGAGGTGAGTAAGCTCCTCAAGGCCGGGTTTGTATCCGAGATCTAAAATCCAGGCTAGGTCTCCAATGTTGTAATGATTAAAAAAAGAAACAGCCATTGGAGGATGTGTGTAGACTTTTCTCTTCTAAATAAACCATGTCCTAAAAATTGTTGCCCCTTGCCTCTGATTGATGCGATGGTTGAATCATCCATTGGTTTTTCTATAATGAGTTTTCTAGATTTTTTTTCAGGTTATCATCAGATCAGGATGCACCCACCCAATATAAAAAATGCCTCCTTCATCACCGAGGATGGGTGTTACTGCTATAAAATGATGCCTTTTGGTATAAAAGATGTAGGGGAAACGTATCAAAGGATGATGGACCAGGTCTTCCGGGAGTAGAAGGGGAGGAACCTGGAGGTGTATGTGGATGATCTCATGATAACGAGTCGGGATGTTGACTCTCACCTCCAGGACCTGGAAGACAACTTCGACACCCTGTGGAAATACAAAATGATGTTTAAGCCCTTGAAGTGTGTCTTCGGGGCGCGTAGGGGGAAGTTCCTTGGCCACCTCCTTACTCCCGCTAGGGTGGAACCCAATCTTGATAATGTGAGGGCGATCATGGAGCTAGGGTCGCCTCGGAATGCCAAAGAGGTCCAGCGGTGGACGGGGAAGTTGGTGGGGTTGAGCAGGTTCCTCTCTCAGGCAGGAGAGAAATGCTCCCCCTTCTTTAAAGCGCTGAGGGGAAATCAGAAATTCTAATGGTCTAAGGAATGTGAGGAACTTTTCAAATCCCTAAAGAGGCAGCTGACCCAGGCTCCACTGCTCTAGGGACTAAAGGAGGGGGAAGATCTATCCCTATACCTTGGGGTCAGGGCCGAGGCCTTGAGCCCTATCCTAGTCCGAGAAGAGGGGAAGAAACAACTACACATCTATTACGTGAGTAGGGTCTTGAGTAAGGCAGAGCTAAGATACCTGATTTTAGAGAAGTTGGCTTTTGCCCTGCTCATCTCGACTTATAGGCTACATCCCTACTTCCAGGCACACTCCATCTGAGTGGTGACTAACCATCCCCTCTGCAACATCTTTGAGGGGGTGGAGCATTCGGGAAGATTGGCGAAGTGGTCGGTGGAGCTTAGTAAATTTTTACATATCTTTTGTTCCCCCCCCCCCTCTTGATCAAGGCTCAAGCAATGACTGACTTCCTGGCTGATTATGTGGTCGAAGTGGCAGAGGCCAAGCTCATTCTCCCGATTCCTTGGAAGTTGATGGTATATGGCGCCTCGAGAAGACATTCCTTGAGAGTAGGAGTGATCCTGGAGAGCCCCCAGGGAACAATGATCGAGCATACGGTGGTCTTTCAATTCCCGATTACCAACAACCAGGAAAAGTATGAGGCGCTAATAGCAGGGCTTCGTCTGGCAAGAGAGTTGGGGGTGAATAACGTGGAAGTGATCATAGATTCCATGGTGGTGGCCTCTCAAATCAATGGGGAGTTTGAGGAAAGGGATGCCACTCTCCATTTGTACCTAGCCAAGTTAAAGGGAGTTATCGGCATGTTCCAAACGTTCTCCATTCGACACGTGCCACGGGAGGAGAATGAGCAGGTAGATCAATTTGCCAAGCATGGACCCCGGGTTGGGGGAACCATCACCGACCTTTTTTGCCCCTTTATTGAAGAAGGAGAGATGATGGAGGTGGACCAGCGCCCATCGTGGCTATACCCCTTCGCTGCCTTCTTATCCACAGGTGAATTCCCGGAAGGCCTGGACAAGAAGCGTTTCAAGGTCAAGTCGATATACGATCTTATGCGCAACGGGAATTTGTATCGCAAGACCCTCTCAAGACTCCTAGCATGTTATGTGGCCGAGGGATAAGTCTAGATGATCTTGGAAGAAGTTTGTGTAGGGAAATACGGGAGTTACTCAGGGAGCAGGACCTTGGAAGGGAGTATAGTGAGGCAAGGGTACTTTTGGCCAACCCTAGGTCGGGATGCTACTGAGTTTGCTAAAAAGTGCCAGAAGTGCCAACAGTTCTCCCCACTCCAGCTACTACCAGCTCAAACACTAAGGAGCATCACTGCGTCGTGGCCCTTCGCCATTTGGGGAATGTACTTGGTAGGGCCCTTCCCTAAGGCCAGTGGGCAGAGGAGGTTCATATTAGTGATGATAGATTATTTTTCTAAGTGGTTGGTGGTGAATGCGTTGGCCAAAATGACCTCCCAGGTGGTTCAGAATTTTGTGTGGGGGGAGATCGTCTGCCAACACGGGTTGCCTCAGGATATTATCACGGACAATGTGCCACAGTTTGCCAACGCTGTGTTTATCTGTTTTTATGGATAGCTTGGAATTAATCTCAGGTTCGCATCGGTCCATCACCCCTAGAGCAACAGGCAGGTGGAGGCAGCGAATAAGATCATTGTGAACTTGTTGAAAAAGAGGGTGGAGAACTTGAAGGGGAGCTGGGTGGAGCAGCTCCCTTCTTTCCTATCGGCCCTTAGAACTACTCCCAATACGGCAACAAGAGAGACCCCATTCAACCTCTCCTACGGCTGTGAGGCTGTGCTCCCAATAGAATTCGAGGTTCGGACACCTCAGGTAGTCGAGGCGGAAGAAGGAAGAAAGGAATGGATAGCCGAGAACGAGGACGAGCTGCGACTATCCTTAGACCTAGCAGAGGAACTCTGAGATGTGGTCGCTGTTAGGTAGGAAGACATTAAGCGGCAGATGACCAAGTATTTTGATAAGCATGTCAGGGTCGAGAAGTTCACGGAAGGGGACTTGGTCCCCAAGAAGGTAGATGTCGCAAGAAGATCAGTAGCTGTGGGGAAGCTTAACCCAAACTAGGAAGGTCGATACATTATCAAAGAGGAATTGAGGTCAGGGGCGTATCACCTCCAGAATGTGGAGGGCGAGGCCCTCAGTCACACCTGAAGCGGAGATGACTTGAAGCATTTCTATCCATGAACAAAGTATGTAATATCCTCTTTGGTAAATATGAGATATCGCGGACTTTCTGATCTTTTTGCATTAGTTTGTGTGACAGGTGATGTTCTTGAAGTTGACCCCGAGAAGATCTCGCTACCAATCTCCCACTAGCTGGCAGGGCTGGATGTCACTCTAGAGAGTCTAGCTAGACTCCGAGAAGATCTCACTGCCAGGCTCCCACTAGCTGGCAGGGCTGGATATCACTCAAGAGAGTCTATGCAGACACCGAGAAAATCCTGCTGTCAGGCTCCCATTAGCTGGCAGGGTTAGATGTCACTCGAGAGAGTCTACCCAGACCCTGAGAAGATCACGATGTCAGGCTCCTACTAGCTGGCAGGGATGGATGTCACTCTAGAGAGTTTACCCAAACCCCAAGAAGATCCAGCTCCCAGGCTCCCACTAGCTGGCAGGGCTGGATGTCACTCTAGGGAGTCTTCCCCAGACCCTGAGTTGATCCTGTTGTCAGGCTCCCACTAGCTGGCAGGGCTGGATGTCACTTGAGAGAGTCTACCCAGGACCTGAGAAGATCCCACTCTAAGGTTCCCACAAGCTGACAGGGCTGGATATCACTCGAGAGAGTTTACCCAGACCCCGAGAAGGTCTCGGTGCTAGGTTCCCACTAGCTGGCATGGCTAGATGTCACTCAAGGGAGTCTGTTCCAGACACCGAGAAGATCCCGCCACAAGGATCCCACTAGCTAGTAGGGCTGGATGTCACTCGAGAGAGTCTGCCCTAGACCCCAAGAAGATCTCGCTACTAGGCTCCCACTAACTTGAAGGGCTAGATATCACTCGAGAGAGTCTAACCAGACCCCGAGAAGATCCAACTTCCAGGCTCCCACAAGCTGGCAGGGCTGGATGTCACTCGAGAGAGTCTGCCCAGACCCCGAGATGATCCCGCTACCAGGCTCCCACTAGCTGTCAGGGTTGGATGTCACTTGAGGGAGTTTGTTTAAGTCTCGAGCTTCTCTCGCTATCAGGCTCTTACCTAGCTGAAAGGGCCGGAGTCCTCGGTAGACGTTGATGTTGCCCTAGAGCTAAGTCCCGAGCTTCTCCCAATGTTAGGCCCTCATCTAGCTGATGGGGTAGGGGTCCTCGGTTGAAGTCATTGATGCCTTGGAATTGAGTCCCGAGCTGCTTTTGCCAATCAATATGGCTTGGAGGTTACATAATTTTGGGGGAAAATACAAGGCTTCAAGGAGATCTCGCCGTCAGGCATCTCGCACTTGTAGTGGGCTCAAGCGAATGCTGGTGCCTAGGGGTGGATCTCGCAAATCGAACGTTCTAAGCATGCGTGAGCCCTATACGAGAATGGCGTAAGGCCTTATCCTAAAAGAACAAGAAAACCTGAGGAGAATGCTATCAGTGCACGCAAGCCAATATATCGAGAACGACTCGGGACCTAGTTCTAATGCATTGAATTGGAAAAGATGATAGTCTGCAGGTTGGCACGGCAAAGGGCTGGTTCATGGTCTCACGAGATTTCTTGACCATAGGATACCCATGTAGAAATGCGAGATGAATGTGTTTTCGTATAATAGAACATTCAAAATTAAAGCAAGAAAAGAGAAATTTCATAACAAAATCTTATATTTTTCATTGATCAGTTGTTACATTTTGCAAAAAAGGGCAATTCCTGAAAAGGAAAAATACAAGGAAAATTGAGAAGGCGAGAGCTTCATAGCAACGATTTCAACTGCTCGCTCACGCCGGAGACGTCATCAGCATTGTCCATAGGTTCGAGGATAGGAAGGAAGAGCTCCAGGACCTGGATCTCGGCAGTCACCTTCTTGCCCTTGCCCGTCAGGAATCTGGCTCTCTTCATCGTCTGGAGTGAGTGCATTGCTTCCGCAATGGCATTTCCCTGCATCATTAGATCCAGCTCGTGGTATGCATACAACAGAGTTTTCTTCTCAGTTTGGGAGGGGGAAGCAATGAGCCGATCCACTACTGGTTCTGGGCCTTCAGCCTCCGGTTCTCCTCCTCGAGTTAGGCTATGTGTGCATCCTTTGCGGCAATAGTCGCAGCATCCTGCAAAACAATCAATGTTAGAACGAGAAAGATGTTCGACGAATGAACGGGATGCGAGACAGCTTACCATTCCATCCACTCGCAGGGCGAGAACATTCTCGGCAACGGTGAGCTTCCCCTTCAGGGTTACAACTTCCTTTGATAGAGCGGATAGTGCGACACTAAAATCTGCCACCTGTCGCGACATACGGATGCCGCGGTGAGCCAGTATATGAGCGAGCTCAATGTCGTGGAGTTGGGCCCGCGAACTCTCATAGGCAAGAGATTGCATAAGGGCCTCGTCATAGTAGGCGGCATTGTCTTGCCCATATAGCCCAAAGGCCAACGAGTAGGCCTGGCTAAAGACAGTTTTCCCTCCTGCCAAGAGGGGAGAACATTGGAGACATGTGTCCTGTTGACCTCCCGGTCCCATATCAGCAAGGGCTCGCCATCATCATATAGATACTTCTCGCCCAGGCCAAAGTTATTATGGCCTCTGGGCTCCACCTTCTTTGTCGCCGCCAGGGTCCCGACGATCTCATCGGCCTTCGTCCTAGCTAAGTCACCTATGGCCGGAGTACTCGCGGGAGGGACGGAGGATACATCCTTTCCTTTGGTGAGATTTGCGATTGCGGGCTTCTTAGGAGGTGGTGGAGGAAGTGCCTCGGGCTTCCGCTTCTGGCTACCTGATTTCAGCAGCGACTTCTGCTCGCTCATGCATACCATGGCGGAGACCTCCGTGGTGCCTTCTCGACAGCGAATGTTGCGCTGCTTGCAAAGGGTTGGTTGAAGAGAAGATCCCGCGCCCCTGCACATATGACATAAGTTAGTAAAATTATGTTATTCTTAAAAAGTAGCTGACGCCAAGAACTACCTTCCTTGGCAAGTACAAGAAGGAGCGAGTCGACGTTCTTTATCAGGTAGGGAGCGTCGAAGTCCTTTCCGAATAGAAACTGATGAAGCTTTGACTCATGACCGATAAGATATGGAGGGTAGTCGGTTTACTCTTCCTGCTGGATGGGCGAGAGCGGAATGTTGCCGAAATCACCGGAGACAAAAACAAATTTCCGAATCTAGTGATGGTTTTTGTTGGTGTGACCCTTGACCTTGAGGTTGTTGCTAGAGAAGAACACGATCCTGCCCCTCTAAGTGCAGAAGTTGAATAGCTTGCGGAAGATAGGAAGGCTGAACTCCATCTGCTCCTCCCACAAGTAGCAAGTGAATGCTACTAGTAAGGCAATGGAATTTGGGTTTAGCTACGTAGGAACAATGCCAAAGTAGTTTAGGGCCTGGCGGACTTCTGAGCATATAGGTAGGCGCAATCCCACCTCGAAGTGCTCTATAAGGATGGCGAGTATGTAAGGCGGGAAATGGTTGATCGACTCATCCTTCCCTGGGTGTCACGCGGAGAAACCTGCTGGGATATAAAGCTTGTTGAGCGAATGGTATTCTTCTTCGGAGAGGTTGCAATTCATGAAGGGGTAGTCGGTGAATGCGGTTGCACATTTGGTTCTACCATCAGCGTCCCCTATCATCTCGCAATAATTAGGAAAGCGTAGAAGTGCGAGTGTGAAGGAAAGAAAAGTAAGGGAAACTGTTGGGTGGTCTTAAATGCGATGGTTAATGCGCTAGGTGACGGGTCTATTTATAGAAAATTTTGGGTGGGAAAAGGATCCGGGCTAAGGAAAGTGCAGATAACAAATTCCCCGGATCTCACCGAAAGCCCCGCGGAGATCTCGCACTCCCCCTCGCCGCAAAGATCTCGAACTCCCTCGCCGCCAAAATAAAGTTGAATGCAACAGCCTTAAAAATAAGTTCAAAAACAAAGCGTGCACAAAAACACAGAGAATAAATGGCGAGAACGATCAAGAAAAGTAAAAGGAATAATAAATCATTCGTTCATCAACATTCGGCATAGAATCAAATTATTACAAAGATAAAAATAATAATAAAGAAAGAGAGAAGAGGGAAAGAAGGAGAGAGACGGTAGGACATCCTGTGGCTGTTACCACTGTCCCCAGCCTCACCTTCCAACCCTTGGGACCATGCACGAATACTACAACGTGAAAATGGTTTGCAAATCCTGTTGGGCAAGGCGTAGTTGATCTTTTGCTCGTGCGACGTTTATTTCGGGGAAGTCCCTCTTACTACCAGCATCTCCCCCCAGCTCGGCAATCAGTTGTGCGTAGTTGTTTTCCAGACAGAGCACCCTCTCCTCGATAGACTTGTGGTTCTCGTGAACTTGGTTGTAGAGCTCGCGCAGTATCAAGGCGTGCTTTCTCAGAATCTCTGCCATCAGCTATTTTAGCGCCCGACATCTTTTTAATCGCCTAAGAAGGCGACGATTGAGTCAGGTCAGGAGGACGCAAGAACTCCTCCTCGTCAATGTAGACATCGGTCGATGAGATCTCGCGGTAAACTGCAGTGGATGGTATTAGATGTGCGTGATCTTCATTCTTCTTAGGAGGCGAGTGTGATTGGTTACCTGGCCCATAGTCCGCCTCCTTGCCCGAGTGCCAGCGAGAAGTACTAGGCTTCACCTCGAAAGGAGTGTTGAATGTGATATGCGCATTCTCATGCCCATGGGTGCAGAGTTGTCGGCTCGGTGGAGGGAGCATCACCTTGAGCGGCGAGGTTGGGTGCACCACTTGCTAGAGGAAGTTGGACTGAGGCGTGATCCAGGGGCATCAGGTGAGTAGGGGATTTAGGTGTTGTAATACCTAGTCCTATGGTCCCAAAGGTAGGAGCTATAAGAAACAAGGGTAAACAAATTTATAGAAAGCGAATGGAAAGAAAGGGGAATTACCATTAGCCCGCAGGAGATCTTTCAGTTTGTGAGGAGAGGTGATCTCGGGGGCCATTTCGTCATTGCCAGCCTAAAGCGAGTGCGGAGCAGCACTCGCCTCCCCAACATCCTTCTCCTTTGGCAGGACCTGCAGGAGAGCATGTTGACATCTGTTTTTATCCTAGTGAGCAATGAAAAGCGAGTGAAGATACCCGCGGGATCCCGGAGTTGGAGGGAGTCCGCGAGATGGACTCATCCCGGGTCAGGTCACGCCTGACCATCTTGGCCTTCTTAATTTTAGGGGAATAGCTTGGATCTTTTCGGGTGAGCTAAGGGGCGAATGAGCCCATCAAGGCTTTGTTCCCAGCCTGAGAAGAGTTGAGGCGATCTTGGGCTTCCTTCAAAAGCGACATTAGGATGGATGCGACAAATTCAGAGAGAAAGGGGATTGGATGGGGGCAGAATTCAAGTTCGTGATTGGATATTTATAGAACCATGGACGGGCCCCACAAAAGATTCCCTTCTAGGTCAGCAGACACTCATCAAATACCTGGGGTTAGATGGTTCTTTCCGAACTTTGCGGAAGCTCGTAAAGAGCAGGGATTGTGTATAACCCCATATTCGATGAGTGCCCCCCTCTCCGGGATTAGTGTTTTGCGGGATCTCCAAGAGCGAGAGGGATCAAGACCTGAAGCAAGAACCTTCCCTTGTTCGTCGAGCAGGTCGCACAGGCCAGTACCTCTGGCATTGAGTGCGTTGAGACCTGTTGACACCTTCTGCCCTATGGCGTTGAGTGCAGCGAGACTTGTCGACGCCTTCGTCTCTTAGGCATTAAGTGCGGTGATACCTGTCGACGCCTTCTCCACTTGGGCGTTGAGCGCGGCGAGTCCTGTCGACGCCTTTTGCCCTCTGGCATTAAGTGTGGCAAGACATGTCGGCACCTTCTACTCTTAGGCGTTGAGTGAAGCTCGTCCTGTCGATGCCTTTTGCCAACTGTGGTTAGTGCAGCGAGACCTGTCGACACCTTCTGCTCTTAGGCGTTAAGTGCGGCGAGACCTGTCGATGCCTTCAACCCTCTAGCGTTGAGTGTGGCGAGACCTATTGATGCCTTCTACCCTCTGGCGTTGAGTGCGGAGAAACCTATTAATGCCTTCTACTCTTAGGAGTTGAGTGTTGCGAGACCTGTCGACGCCTTTTACACTTAGGCATTGAGTGCGGCAATACCTGTCGATTCCTTCTGCCCTCTGGCATTGAGTGCAGCTAGACCTGTCGCCGCCTTCTACTCTTAGGCATTGAGTGAAGCTCGCCCTGTCGACGTCTTCTGCCCTTTGGCGTTAAGTGCAGCGAGACCTCTTGACGCCTTCTTCTCTTAGGCATTGAGTGTGGCGAGACCTGTCGACGCCTTCTTCCCTCTAGTTTCGAGTGTGGAAAGACCTGTTGGCGCCTTCTGCTCTTGGCCAACGTTGAGTAATGTGATACCCTTCCAGAAGAGCAATTGCCCATAATTGGGGTGCCGTAGAGGTGAGTATCTGGCTTACCCAGCACTCACCCCTTTAGGCGAGTGGAGCCTTCATGGGCCACTCGCCTAGTAGGGTCTAGAGGAAAAATTACCTGGATGCCCTTGCAGGGCTGCAAATAGCCTTCCAGAATAGCGGAGTTTGGATGTTGGCAGACCACTTTTGGCTTCATATAGCCATTTAGAACAGCGGAGTCTCTTTATTTGTAGGCCATACTTCTAAATCTATAAATAGGCCCATGGGGGTACCTCAGAAGGTAAGCTTTCTAGTTCACTTATTCTCGTCTTACAGCGCTTTCTGAGGTGTCATTAGCTCAGCACAGGCTAAGGAGGGGAAGTGCTCTAAGATCATCCGAGTGTGTGGTGGGACCTCCGTGTTGGATCCTCTGGTTAGTTTCAAGTTCTAAGTCTTTTGTCAGCCAAGCTTGCTAGGCATAGTAAGTGTGCGATCACCCCATCCCCTTGGGTTCGGACTCCACAGAAGCCGGTTTTTGGTTTCAACGATATCTTACTTCTATGTTCTTTGTCCGGCTGTGAGAGACTGGATTATTCGAAATTGCTATCACACTGGAGGAGTCACAAAACATCGGAATCTCTTTAAATTTCAGGTTATAATACTCGAGCTGATTCCTAATCCAAAGAAGCTGTGCACAATAAGTACCGGTAGAGATGTACTCTGACTCGGTGATGCGCTTACGGCAAGTGTACCGTTCGCATAAGTAATATAAAATGGGGAGGATTTCCCAAATATCGAATTTCTCAAGGAACACCGCAAGGTGGAGTTTTCTTTCAAGGAGGATATGAGATTGAAGTCCTTAGGTCGACGTCAAGAAGGGGTTTGGTTTTAGATACAAGAAAATAAAAACTAATTAAATCTAATCCTATATAGGCCGCTATGCACTACTTCGCTCAGCAGAATGGAGGAGTAGGCAGGTGTAGGGAATGAGTAGAACTGTGGATTGAGGGTCGCAAACACCTCGTCGCAACGCATGCCTCTAGCGATCGCTAGTGCTGCAATACTAATTATGGTGGTGGGTGGAAATATGGGCACTGCTCAAGCAACTAAAGTAGTAAAATGATATAGATTCACATAGAAATGAAACAAATAATGCTTACGACAAAAGTGCAACATCATCTACATATGAAGATTTAACGACACATATACAACAATAAAGAAAGAAAATGTCAAGAAATCGACCGAATTCGTAGGCTCGTTGAGGAGTCACGGAAGGAATCGCCCGGTTATCAGTCCGCATCCAAGCTCGGTCCTCAACTAAGT
Organism: Platanthera zijinensis; assembly: GCA_039513925.1. Classification (NCBI taxonomy): domain Eukaryota; kingdom Viridiplantae; phylum Streptophyta; class Magnoliopsida; order Asparagales; family Orchidaceae; genus Platanthera; species Platanthera zijinensis. Next base: position 70,589,935 of record CM077098.1, on the reverse strand, counting down.
CTGGGGTAGAGAAGTCTGTCACTACCCTCCAATGGACCCATCTTCTTCGTGTCACGATACGAAAGAAGGTTGCAAGCTTCCCTTTGCTTGATGGCTATGGCGTCAAAACTTGCAATAGAGCTAAGAGGTTAAGGAGAAGGCTGAGAGCAAGCACCGGCGAGAGGTAAGCTTCGCGAGCATGGCCGGAGCTTTTCTCCTTGGTGGAAGATGAATGGCGGAGGAGGAACGGCAGAGTTTTGCCTTAAAAAGGCGACAGGAATGGCTGAAAACGATGCTATCTCGGCAAGTGCACCGATCGCCGTCAAGTAATAAACTGGGGGAGTTATCCTACGAGTATCGAATCTCTCGAGGAGTGCATATTGGGAGTGTGTTCTTCCTCATTGGAAAGTGATTGCAAACACAACAAAGGTTTGGGGGTTGAGTTTTTGTTTTAGAACAAAAAAAAATTAATTACGCAGGTCGCCTTCACTGCTTCGCAATGATGGAATGCTCCGATGAGTATTAGTCGTAACAATTGAGGGTCGAAAACACCTCCTTGCCAAGCCAGCCTCTAACACACGTTAGTGTAGAGTATCACCAAGCATCAACCCAAAGCAAGCAAAGGAAGTAAAGCCAAACTATGGATTACAACAATATTTGCAATAGTAAACCATCATGAACATTGTTAAGAGTTCCTATTAAGTTTAGCTAACATCCAAATCATAGAAACAACATCCAGATGAGAGTAAAGAGGAGATTTACAACCCAATGCATGAAGGCTAGCCACGATTCTCGGCCAGAGTCGAAGGTTGCCGGTCTTTGTCTGGGATCGGTCGGTGGTTGACGTCCGAGGAAGCTTGAAGTGTTGTCACCTACTTCAATGTTGTTTTCCCCGTCTTCTTCACGATCTGTGAAGGCTGGTAGTCGTCAGAAAGCTCTCCAATGGAAGCGAGAAGGAGCTTTAAATTCTTCTCTGGAGAAGGAGATGAAGAAAACAGCGGAATATCTTCGCTTGTAGTGAAGTTTGGAGGAAGAACGGTGGCCGGACGAGTTCTCTAAGGAGGAGAGAGGAAAAATGGCTGGAGGAAGATTTTCCCGCTCAGAGGAGAGGAAATGGAGGAATCGCCTGCTCCAGTCAACTCCTGAGCTTAAATATGAGTAGGCCATAAAATGGCCACGCACGGTTTGGCGCACGACCGTGCATTAACCGTGCGATATTATCTTCCAGGACAAAGCTTGCGGAAGAAGATGAGTTGACCCGTGCATTTTACTCATGCATGGATGCTTCCGCCTGAACGTGAAGGAAAACACACGGGTAACTACAGAGCACTGAAATTCCCGGCAAGCCGGTGGAACCGTGTGTTTTACTTGTGCACGGGCATTTCTACCCAAGCGTGAACAAATCGCACTATTAACCACAGAGCACTATAAAACTAGACAGCTACAGGAAAACCGTGCATCTCCTTCGCACATGGTTTAGAAGAAACCATGCATGAAGAAATCACACGGGTTGGTCAATCCTCCATAGAAACCTGCAGAAAATGCACAATTTGGTAGAAAGCGTTCGCTAAGGAATCGCACGACCGTGCATTTTTCACAAGTCAGAATTCCTGATTTGGGGGAAAACTGACCACCCGCACAAAAAAAACCATAGCTGGAGCAAAATCTCCCACCACAAATATACAACATAAAATAACCAAATCCGTATGGAGACTATCCCAATACTTACCCCTGACATCCCGGTGCAATTTGCAAACTAAAATGGGTCGAACCAATGCAATAATGGCTAAGTGAAGCCTTAATCAAATATATGACTTTTCCTACTAAAATAGTAGTGCACATACAAGATAATAAGCCCAGATGAGTCTGAAAAACCCAATATAAATCGGACTAATCACTCGGCAGTGGAAGTTGTGATGGAGACTACGGCGCGCAACACCTTGAAGACAGCGCACTGACAAATGACCGTGAAGAGCATCGCCATAATAGGCGTCCTGATCGCAAGCCGATTTATTAATAATTAATAATAATTATTATCAAATTATTATTAATTATTAATCCATGCTTTGTGTGTTTTATTTTTAATAATTGCACTTCTATTTCATGTAATATGTACATTATGGTTATGATATAAAACCATGATGTATGTGTGTTTTATTTTCATGTTTTCGTGTTTGGGCCGCAGGTAGCCAGTTGGAGTGTTATTGTTGTTGTATCATATATATAGACATGTCCCCCCGTCTATTTGGAGGGATTGAATGAAAAGAAAATTTGAAAACCCTAACCTCTTGAAGCTTCCTCCTTCCTCATCTCTTGGCCGAACTTTCTCTTGCTCCTCCTTCTCTCTCCTTGGCCGCCGACCACCCCTCATCCCCTCTCTCAAATCTCGGCTTTCCTCCTCCCTCCTCCTCCCCTCTACCCCTTGAAAAAAAAACCGATCCCTAGCCACCATCATCAACTCGGCCCCTCCCTCTTTCTCCAACCCGGCCACCACTCCTCTCCTACCCGAGCCACCATCCACAACTCCCAAGGTCGCCACCTCTTCCTTTTCCCTACAACAAGAGCTGACCAACCTCCTCCTTTCTCCTACCCGAACCACCACCATCAGGGCCAACCCGGGGCACCTCCACCTCCACCAAGACAAGCCGCCACCTCCACTACAAAAACAAAACCAACCCCCTCCCTCATAAATTCCTTCCTAACTCCAAAAGATACCCTTCCAAGCTCATTCTAAAATCGTACCATATTTTCCCTCCTCTTTCCATAACCAAAATATCACCTACCATAAATTCCCTTAACTCTCCATATTGGGAATATCTCTTTCCATTAATATTTCCAATCCACCACCTTTTATCTCTCTTACCATACTTGAAGATATTTATTTCCATATTAAGATGATTTCGACGGGACTCTCCATTTCCAGCGTTACGGGACGAAGGCGGACGAATTTCACTGCTACCGGTGTGATTTTGGTGGAGCCGTTGAAGAATGATCCTCGCTGAGTGAATCAGAATCATCCATTCCGGTTGGGTAACGAACCTTTCCACTTTCGTGTGTTTCTTTTCTTATATAATCTTTGGTGGAATTTCTGGCATTAAATTCTGAAATCATTTGAAATTTTGTGATTAGCTTTAATTGTTTTTGCGTTGTTTTCTTGATTAACTTAATTTTCGTAACGGGTTTGGCGAACCCTCGTTTCTTTTATTGGGAGAGATCTACCTTTTTTAAATTTGTGAATATTTTCGGTAGATCTCTTTGGGTACAATCTTCGCTCGTCCGGATCCAATATTGGTCTTTTTTGCTCGATCGGATACCGGCCAATCGCCCTTATTTGATCTCAAAACGGTTTGGCTACCCGTACGCTAGCGTGAAATTGAAAGAATGTAATAGCGTGGAGTGGCGTAGAACAATTGTGTGAGCGTAGAATTAGTTCGTGAAGAGATAGTCGTGTGCGTCTGTAGTTATAATTCGGCTCTAACGCGTACGCCTACATCAATTTGGAATCAGAGGGAGGTTCACATAGATTTCCTAATTGCCCCCCTCCCCCTTTTGCTTTGAGCACTGACACACACCTTGCACGTTCATTGCACAACATAAAAAAATCAATTTTAAATTTTTGGTCTGCAAATAGCGGCCTAAAATTTTCAATTTTTCTCAAATCTCAAAAAAATAAAATTCTAAAATTTCTCCATTATTTTCTTAGTAAGAAAACAAAAAAATAATTATATTTTTCATTAAGTAATTATTTCTATTAAGTATTTTTAAAATTTTAATTTTGGTCTGCCAATAGCGGCCTAGATTTTTATTTTCTCAGTAAAAAAAATCCAGACAAATTTTTTAATGATCCTGATATTTTTCCAACAAAAACCCTATTTTATCATATTAGTGGTTAAGCAGGAACAATTCCATTTTCGTTAGAGTTAAGTTGTCCCGGTACCCTTTTCCTTGCACATACACTAAGTCTGGGTGAATTTTTCTCCCCGGTTCGCGCTAAGATGGCTTATGACGTACATGCTACTCATTCCCACACTTATCCTCCCACGTTTAGTAGGACCCCCATGTATGACGGTTTAGGGTGTCCTAAAATTTTTAGGGATTGGCTTAAGGGTATAGAACTTCATTTTAAGTGTTACGGATGGGATGACCCCCAAAAGATTCACTTTGCCCGAGAGCGGTTAATAGGTCAGGCTCAGTTATTTTGGATGAATGAAGAGCGTTGTGTTGATGGTTATCAACATAATTGGCAGGCAATTCGTAGCCTCATATCGGATCAATTTGATCCCCCTATCTCCATACTACCAACACCAAGCCTGTGAGTGAGTATCGTTATGGTACTAGTTCCATACTAACTTGTAGGACTGACGATTTGGCTCCCCTTCAACAAGGGAATAAGTCGGTCTCAGATTATATGAAATTCTTTAAGGACGTGACTGTTAGGAGCGGTGTGAAAGAGTTGCTTGAGGTCACCCTTTATAGGTTTCGTAGGGGTTAGACCCCTACATCCAGGATAAATTACTACATTATTGTCACACCGACCTAGACATCACCTTTAGTACAGCTTTGGAGATTGAGAAGCACCGACCTCCTAGGAGAAAGGTTCACTCACGTCAGAAGATTACTACCTTTGAGTCAAGTGGCGTATCCGATTTTGGTTCTATTGAGTGTCCTCCCATGATTATGCCCATAGAACCTTTTGAGTCTTCCCGTGTGTTGCCTGCTCTAGTTATTGACTCCTCTGATGAGTCAAAGGAAAGGCCTAGGATGGTGCCCGTCATTAAGGATGAGGCTGTTATCCCTAACGATTATAGCGCCGATGAGGATATTGGTTACCCTAGTGACCTGGATGAGGATTCAACCACTGAGGAATCATCTCCACTCCCCGTCGACGACATTTTGGAGACTACGGTTACTCCTGCTGAGATTACACCTGAGTCGGTAGGCATTTTACCTGATGATGAGAGTTTACTTAGTAGTGACTTAGGAGATGATCTGTTCGGACTCGAGTTGGTTCCTCTTAGACCGAGATATTTTGAGGACTGTTCTGATGATCTTGATATATTGGACATTCCGACTGATTGGGAAGACTTAACGTTGGTGAACGAGTCATGCTTGGATGATTTTAGTTCTATGAGCCCGAACGATATTTCTTTGATGCAAACACCTTTATCTGACGTCCTTGATTTAAAGCTTCCGTCGAGCTCAATTTTACCCTTGTCTGAGACCATAATTGATTCTAAATTATAAAACTTGGATAGTGTGTCAGAAGAAATTATAAGCAAGGAAGTTGAATTATTGGTCGACTTTTTGGATTGTACCCCGGATTTGATTTTACCGACTCGTCCCCCTGATCCGTTGACTCGACGTACTGATCATTTAGGACATGAGTGTGTTACGATTGATTACAGGAGTTCTACGGTACCCCCTGAGTTCATTCTGCCAGTACACCCAGATGAGGTCCCGTTAGTGCCTCCAGATCTTGTATTATTTTTGCAGACCTATGAGCCGACCACTGATTCTGAATTACATGATATATCTAATGAATTGGTAGACATATCACACGAATTTTTTGTAAGGGCGAATCCATTGTTTGAATTTTCATATGGCTTTAATGGCTTGCAACTGGGTGATCTTTCTTGGATGTAAAACCCGTGTTTCGACGTTGAGAATGACTTAGCTTCTCCTTTAGACATGTCCCCTTTGACGACCTATTACCCTACGAGTTCGTCGTTGGTCACACCCTCGGATGTTTTAGATTTTATTTCTGTGGCGACAATTTCCTTTATCCTAATTTTATCCTCCATGAACTCTAAAGAAAATCATTTATCGAATTATACGTTTAGGATAGGGCCGCTTATAGTGCCTCCTGATGAGATTCCCTCGGCGCCGCCAGATTTAGTTCCGTTGGTGCCGCCTTATGTCGTTCCGTTACCACTGAATGCACTAAATACGTTTGCACATGATTGTGCTCGCAATGAATTTTATTTACGTAAGCACTTTAGTGAAGCGCCAACCACGTTACAACAATCTATTCAAATTCTTGCTAGCTTACAAAAAAGAGCGTCTTACGGTATAATTTACGATTTTGACTTGGTGCTTCTCATCCCTGAAAGGTTGCCTTCGGGCACTATATAAAGTGGGCGAGTTGGCGAGCTGGACCATTTGCGGAATTTAATGACATTAGGAGAACGCGCAGTACTTTTGAGGTTTTTTACTGTTTGGGGTGATACCCCTATTTTTAATGTTTCTGATTTAATGCTGCATGTTTTTCCACCACTTGAGTTATTTTCCTATCTGTCTGGTTCCACTTCGTTCTCTTATGGGTTGGGTAGTGAGTTTGTGCCTGGATCACTCTCTTTTTCAGTCTTCACAGGAGGTACATTTGTAGTTGATGTTGAAATTTTCCTTCCTTTATTTCCTAATGCTTTTCCGAGGTTCCCCAGGACCATCTTTCTACATTACAGGATACTCCAGGTTGAAGTGCTCCCCTCTACTTGTGGCGATGTTGGCCACTACCTGCTTCGTTGGCTTGATCGTCCAGTCTCCGATGTCCATTGGCCGTTTTGATCGGAGGTAGCTCGTTTGATTGTAGCTCTCCCGCACTGGTGCAGTCAAATCCACTCATCGGTGATGAGTATTTTCGAGTGGGGGAGGATTGATGGAGACTACGATGCGCAATACCTTGAAGACGGCGCACTGACAAATGACCGTGAAGAGCATCGCCATAATAGGCGTCCTGATCGCAAGCCGATTTATTAATAATTAATAATAATTGTTATCAAATTATTATTAATTATTAATCCACGCTTTGTGTGTTTTAGTTTTAATAATTGCACTTCTATTTCATGTAAAATGTACATTATGGTTATGATAAAAAACCATGATGTATGTGTGTTTTATTTTCATGTTTTCGTGTTTGGCCTACATGTAGCCAGTTGGAGTGTGGTTGTTGTTGTAGCCTATATATAGGCATGTCCCCCCCTCTATTTGGAGGGATTGAATGAAAAGAAAATTTGAAAATCCTAACCTCTTGAAGCTTCCTCCTTCCTCATCTCTTGGCCGAACTTTCTCTTGCTCCTCCTTCTCTCTCCTTGGCCGCCGGCCACCCCTCATCCCCTCTCTCAAATCTCAGCTTTCCTCCTCCCTCCTCCTCCCCTCTACCCCTTGAAAAAAAAACCGACCCCTAGCCACCATCATCCACTCGGCACCTCCCTCTTTCTCCAACCCGGCCACCACTCCTCTCCTACCCGAGCCACCATCCACAACTCCCAAGGCCACCACCTCTTCCTTTTCCCTACAACAAGAGCCGACCACCCTCATCCTTCCTCCTACCCGAACCACCACCATCAGGGCCAACCCGGGGCACCTCCACCTCCACCAAGCAAAGCCGCCACCTCCACTACAAAAACAAAACCAACCCCTCCTCATAAATTCCTTCCTAAATCCAAAAGATACCCTTCCAAGCTCATTCTAAAATCATACCATATTTTCCCTCCTCTTGCCATAACCAAAATATCACCTACCATAAATTCCCCTAACTCTCCATATTGGGAATATCTCTTTCCATTAATATTTCTAACCCACCACCTTTTCTCTCTCTTACCATACTTGTAGATATTTATTTCCATATTAAGACGATTTCGACGGGACTCTCCATTTCCAGCATAACGCGACGAAGGCGGACGAATTTCACTCCTACCGGCGTGATTTCGGTGGAGCCGTTGAAGAACGATCCTCGCTGAGTGAATTAGAATCATCTATTCCGGTTGGGTAACGAACCTTTCCACTTTCGTGTGTTTCTTTTCTTAAATAATCTTGTGGTGGAATTTCTGGCATTAAATTCTGAAATCATTTGAAATTTCGCGATTAGCTTTAATTGTTTTTGCGTTGTTTTCTTGATTAACTTAATTTTCGTAACGGGTTTGGCGAACCATCATTTATTTTGTTGGGAGAGATCTACCTTTTTCGAATTCGTGAATATTTTTGATAGATCTCTTTGGGTACAACCTTCGCTCGTCCGGATCCAATATTGGTCCTTTTAGCTCGATCGGATACCGGCCTATCGCCCTTATTTGATCTCGAAACGGTTTGGCTACCCGTACGCTAGCGTGAAATTGAATGAATGTAATAGCGTGGAGTGGCGTAGAACAATTGTGTGAGCGTAGAATTAGTTCATGAAGAGATAGTCGTGTGCGCACGTAGTTATAATTCGGCTCTAATGAGTACGCTTACATCAAGTTGCCACACAATTTTGCTTCTTGCTGCTCCATGAAATAAGTCTTCTTCCGAGAAATTGGCATGTCCCGGAAGTGCTTTTCCTATCATCCCTGCTACCTGCAAAATCTGCATCTGAAAATCCAATTAGCTCGACATCATTACTTCTTGGGTAGCATAAGCTAAGATTTGGTGTACCCTTAAGGTATCTTAGAAATCGCTTTGCAGCGACGTAATGAGATTCCTTCGAGTTCACCTGAAATCTAGCGTATACACATGTCGAGAACATTATGTCTGGTCTACTAGCAGTATGATAGAGAAGGATCCAATTATGCTTCTGTACTTGATTTCATCAAAAGGTTTCCCTTTCTCATCCTTTTCTAGAGACATAATTAAACCCATTGGAGTCCTCATCAAGGTTGTGTTCTCCATTCCGAATTTCTTAAGTAACTCCTTGGTGAACATCGTCTGAGAGATGAAAATTTCATCTTCAGATTGTTTCACCTGAAGTCCTAAAAAATCATTCGTCTCTCCCATACTGCTTATTTCAAACTTTCCTTGCAAAAGTTTAGAAAACTTCTTGCAAAGGTTATCTTCTATAGAGCCAAAAATAAAACCGTCGACATAGATTTGCACCAGCAAAATCTTTCCTTTTACTTCCCTAAGAAATAATGTCTAATCTATCTTTCCTCTTGTGAACTTGTTCTCAAGAAGAAAGCTAGATAACGTCTCATACCAAGCTCGGGGAACTTATTTTAAACTGTAAAGAGCTTTATTCAGAAAGTAAACTTAATCAGGGAAAGTAGAGTGGACAAAACCTGGGGGTTTTGCTACGTATACTTCCTCTTTCAGATTCCCATTGAGGAATGCTGACTTCACATTCATTTTATAGACCTTGAAGCCTTTGAGGACAGCATATGCAAGAATCAACCTGATCGCTTCGAGTATGACCACCGGAGCAAATGTTTGATTGAAGTTGATCCCTTATTCTTGTCTGTTTCCTTGTGCTACAAGCCTTGCTTTGTTTTTTTATGATTACTCCATTTTCGTCCAACTTGTTTCTGAATACCCATTTTGTACTGATCATGTTCTGTCCTTTGGACCTGGGCACAAACTCCTAGACTTTGTATCTTTTAAACTGATAGAAATCCTTTTGCATGGCCCATATCCAAGAGGCATCTTTGTCTGCTTCTTAAAACTTCTTTGGCTCAACCTGAGTGAAAGTGAGGGTTAGATCTAATATACTTTAGAGGGGGGTGAATAGAGTATTTCTGAGTAATTAAAATCTTTTACTGAATAATATGACTTTGTTCCTAAACTTAGATTCTATATCACAGCACAACAAATTCAATTAATAAAAATCACTGAATCCTAACTATCACAGCCACATGAAGAATAAAAGAGAAAGGCAACCAGACAATACAAGAATTTTATAGTGGTTCCCCAACCTGGGTACATCCACCCTTCTACCACCCTGGTAGGAATCCACTCAGGTTTTTGATCAGGTGACTGCCACCAATGAGCTTTTGATCAGGTGCTCAATAACCAAGCCTCAAGTCTTTTGGTTAGGAGACATGCAACTAGGAATCACTTTTGAAGGGAATAGAGAACCCTTTTTACAGAGGGGGTGAGAGAGTGATGATGTCTTCTATTTCTCATGTATTCAACTGAGAAGACTTTGTGGATTTGATGGTGGCAAAATCTCCCCCTGAAATACTGAATTTATTCAGGGTGAAGGGAACTTTGCTTCAGGGTGATAGGACTTCAAGCTTTCAACTTCAACCAAAAGATCTTCAGGAACTTCTTTGGCTGATGTAGTAGTTGTTGTCCTTTGAAAGTTCCTGAGGAGATGACAGAAGAAGAAGACTCTTGATTTGAATATTTGTTCTTCCTATTCTGAAATCTATTCTTCTTCTGGTCTAGCCGTTCTTTCTTTCTAGCACTTTGTTGTCAAGAGAGAGTGAGAGCAGAGAGAATCCTTGTTGCGAGACGATGGTGTTATACTCTTCCTGACTGGTTTTCTGTGTGTTTGTATCAGTTATATCTACTGGAAGAGGACAAATCCATCTTTTATATTTTCTACCTTTTGAATTTCGAAATCCTTTCTGCATTCAATGTTGATGGCTAGAGAATATTTTGCATTGATTGATTTCCCTAACTATCCCTTTGGAAAATGGCAGGCAATAATCTTGATGAAGACCATAATTAATGTTCTTGTCTAATAGTAATATTCAGAGAATATTAGAGCATTAACTACTCAGGAATCATTGCAATATAATAGTAATATAAGAGGGAAACAACCAAGTCTGTATTCGTCGAACTGAGTCCATAGTTCGTCGAGCTGAAGTCCAAGATCATCGACCTCTGAATGGCTGCCTGCTGCTTGACGAATTTCCAATTCTGTGCACCAAGTTCGTCGAGATGATGTCCAAGATCGTCGACCTGAGACTTGAGAATAGCTGTGGTCCAAGATCATCGACCTGAGTTTTTATTCTGGACTTAGACTGTTTTATGGTGCTGAGTGTTGAGACACCATTTCGGCATTGAGTGTGATGTTCTCTGTCGTTTAGTGTTGAGACATCATTTTTGCGTTGAGTGTGAGGTCCTCTGTCGTTGTGTATTGAATCATCATTCTGGCATTGAGCGTGATGTCCTCTGTCGTTGAGTGTTGAATCATCTTTCTGGCATTTAGTGTGATGTCCTCTGTCGTTGAGTGTTGAATCATTTGATTCAGAATTAGTCGATCTGGGACCAGAGAACAAATTTGGTCTAGCTGATGTTCTAAGTTTGTCGACTGAAGTTTGACTTAGAAGTGTTATCACTTTGTCCAGGGTTCGTCGAGCTGAGAACCAAGTTCGTCGGGCTCAGCTCAGAGAATTGTCTCTTAGTTCGTCGAGCCGAGCATGATTTTCGTCGACCTAAGATCGACGAACGTAGAACTCTTTTTCTAATTCTTGATATTTCTCTAAGACGTGAATCTCTTGTAGTGTTAAAGGCTGGTCCCTAGCATTGTTCACTTCTAAGGACTAGACCTACACTCTAGGACTCAACCATGACCCTGACTATACATGTTGGGTCATATCCTAACTTAGTGAACCTATCCCAAATCCAACTAGGGATCCAAAAATCTCCCCCTATTTGGGTGAGGTCACTAATTATAGACTTAATGATAAAAAAAATGTACAAAGCAAAAATATATATATCTGGCAGAGAATGAAATAATATATATATAGCAGATATATTTACATAGTTAGCTTTATATCATAGAACAGAGTTTTTCAAAAGTGTACCATACACATAGGAGTTCAGGTTCTATTTCTTCTGTTTCTCTGCTTCTTTGCTCTTATCCCCAGGCTGAGTAAAGATGATTTCCCTGTTAGGATTAGCAGCTTCATTCTTTGATATGTACATATCTGCTGCTCCAATCATTGTCAGGGTGGAGGTTCTGGGTACTACATCCTCTGGGTGTATTCAAATGTACTCTGCAGGATTAAACACTTTCTTGCTCACTTGAAGTTTATCCAGTTCTTTTTCTCTATATGAAGACGTAGTTGTGAACTTTGTTGGATCTTCACCTTCTTCTCTATCTTTCTTTTTTTGTGACAGACCAATCAACTCTTGGAGACTAACCATCCTGAAGTTGGGATCAACATCCTGACTAACAGATGATTGATCATCTTGTGGGGGTAGCAGGGTAACAGGCTTGAATTGAGTGGACTGTGCTTGGAAATTTGTTACTTTTTGGCTTTCATCATTTTGAGTATACAGAGACTTTGGAGGAGCAGTCTCACTATATTTTCTTTTGGGCTTGTGGGATTCTGTGTGCCTTCTTTGTTGAGCTTGCTGTTTCGGAGGTGAGAACTCTTGTTTCTGATAGACTACCTTCTTTATTTGCTCTTTAGAACTGACATTCCTTTGCTAGCTGCTTCCTTGAGAATGATATCTAGATGACCTTTCCTACCTTTGATATGTTTTGGTGAAGGATGTAGGCTTGGAAGGTGCATCTGTCCTTTGAGAAGTAGTTCCTGAGGCACCAACAGGAGGAGGAGGAGGAACTCTCTTGAATTTCTATGGGGGAGGAGAATATCTTCTGCTCTTCTTCCTTGCCTTTTGATCATTTTTGGACAGCCACATCCAAGCTGGCATACCCTTGTATTGAGTTATGTTATGCAGAATGTAATAGGGTGTGTCATTTGCTGGATTTGGTTTTGGGGCAGGAGGTGGAGGAGCTTTCCTTTTCATTGAAACTTTCTTCCTCTTTGGGTCCTCATCAGAATCATCATCATCATCAGAAGGCTGAGGATTATCATACATGTAATCAATCTTTCTTATTGTATCATCAAAAGTTATTGTCTTTTCTGTCTTTGAGGGAACTGGAGGGGAAACTAGAGAACTGTGTACATCAGTGCTTTGAGCAGCTGATTTATTTTCTTCCTCAATATCAGCCATGACCAGTGCATCTAGATCAGGCATAGGAGAATAATCCATAACATAGACTGGTGCTATAGGGGATGAGATGGTGGGGAAAGCAACTCTGGGAAGAGACTCTGGAGTTGCAAAAGTGGCCTTGAGCCAAATTAGTGAGGTATATGGAATTATAGCCATAGATGGCTTAGTGCTATTTATTGGAACATCTTCTGCTATAACTTCTTCTGGTACATCTTCTGCCATAACTTCTTCATGTACATTTGCTGCTGTTTCTTCTTCTGTTGCTAGATCTTCTACTGTAACTTCTACTGTATCCATATCCTTTTAAGCTGATTCTACTGCTGTTGCTTCTATTATAACTGCTACTTCTTCTTCATAAAGTATCTCCCCCTGCCTAGTTTCAGTAGGTACTGAAGCCAGGCCCCCAACTAAAGAGGGAACAGTAGTGAAGGCAGTAATTGTGCGGCTAGAGAGGAGATGGAGGCAGCAAGAGGAGAGATAGCCTCTGCTATGAGTGATTTTAGGAGGGGTGTGAGGAGGGTAATGAGTGGGGAGACAAGGGAGGTATCCAAGTGTGGAGAGGTAGATGTTGTAGCAGTAGTTGGTTGAGTGGATATGGTAGTTACTGGTGGAGTTAGAGGTGGAGGAGGAGGTGGGATTGGAGTGTGTCACAACCCGCATTTTCTCCGAATTAAGAATTATTAGAGTAAGAGAAAACACGCGTCATGATGCCACGTCAAGCAGGGGATAACTGCTGACGCTCAGGCAAATCCAACTACAATCTTTATGCAAGAAAATCATGTGCTTAATGAATAGAAAATCAATTATGTTTAGAGTCCGTATCCCTCGGCTCAGTGGATCATCTAGTCCACAAAAGAAACTATATTTAAACGCTGCGGAAAATTACTTTAATTAGGTTTTACACCCTAAAGAGCGCATAAGGGTCCCAAGAGAACCACTCATGCTATGCAAGACACTACACTTAGTTTATATAATATATATATAAGAAAACGGTTTTCGTACGTGATTTGGAAAATAGTGATTAAGTTTACAAAACATGCTGATCATGAGCTTCATTTATAATAGTATTTATAGTTTAAAAATAACTAGCAACCTAGCATAAAACCTTCTCAAAGCAAGTAGACTATCTCCAGAAAAATAAATGGTAGCAGCAATAGTATATATCTAGTACAAGGTAAAACTACTAGTGGGCGCCAACAACCTGACACGAACCCACCAGCACACATATATGTCTGTAAGAAAATACTGAAAACAATCTCACAAACAAGGTAAACAAAACTCCAAAGTCCGGAGTCCACCAACAACAACACCTCCAACTAGCCACCAAACTGGCTACAGCTCAGAACCTGGGGTATTCCAAAAGAAAACAGAATACCTCAGCAAGCAAAAATCAAGGTAAAACTGCATGAAAGAGTCAACCAAAAGGACAAAATAACAGAAAACATGCAGTAGAAAGAGTCACAACTGTCCATAACAGGACAACAAGAAATGCACAACGTGCAAAGAAACAGCAACGACCCAGCCCAGGAACAACATCCTGCAGGGCCTACTAGACTACCAAGAGTCAGAATGCTGCGAACTACCAAAGAAGAAACTTCTAACACCCTAAACTGCGGGAAGTGATAGTAGCAAAAACAACAACGAGGAACCGGATCGAAGGCAAACGCAGTCCCCCAATCCACCATGTCCAAGTCAAAAGCTCGAGGGTCAACACGTGAAAACACAAGGGACCTTCCACCCGACATGCCCAGCCCGTACCTGGAGAAAGAAATCCATGGGTGGCCTTGGCTATATCACACAACTCCACCCCCATAAAGAGCTACAACCACCACTACTATCCACGACCCACGATTCGGCCTTTAGGAAAATAAAGAAAACGGCCGACAAGAAAAACCAGAAATACAACTGGAAAAATCCACTCGGAAACGAAATACAAGGTAAAGGAAGAGTGTTGAAATAAACCAACACGACTAGGCGTTGAGTGAAACCCACTCAGTGCCTACCTAAACTTTGGCCTTGAGTGAGCTAGCCTCACTCGCCGCCAAAATTAAGTTACTACCCACAAACCCACTAAAGAAAACGGAGCTCGACGACAGTCGAACGACCAAGGCAGAAGATCCAGAACTCAAGTAATTGCCTGCCACTTGAGTATCTAAACTCCCGCACTCGAAACCATCTAAATTCGCCTATCAAAAGAAAATATACAAAGCGCACGATCAGTGACGCACGATCAGTGGTCGTGCGCACTCATCGGCTGATGATCGTGCGAAACGAACCTGGAAACCTGACAGAAAACCTAGCAACTGCGCACGATCAGTGTCGCACGATCAGTGGTCGTGCGCACTATTGCCAGCGCTCGTGCGATTGCCCGAGACAGAACTTTGGAAACTGAAATTTATACGCGCACGAACAGAGGCACACGACCAGTGGTCGTGCGCCCTAAAGGTTAATGACCGTGCGCGGCAAACCTGTACCATTTGGAATTTTTCGAATGACACCGGAACGCTCATACGACTCACGCCACTGCAGTAGCAGTAGACAACTATCAACGTCGCACGCTACTACCGTATAAACTATGCCTAACCATTCGAATAATACCATAACGAAGGAAATTGGCAACCACACCCCCCTCCTAACTCTCCCTCTCGGCTACGCCCGAACCAGAGCATCAATCAAAATTAAAGGAAAACAACGGCTTCACGCCGACCATTTGGATTCCAAACATCACAACATAGGGGGGGTTTCAGTAGGAAGAACTAAGCCCTATAGTTAGCAAGAAAACGAGAACAACAAGGCCTCTAACCTGGGCTAACCGGGAGTTCAATTTCAGCAAATAAAATCAAAGAAAACACTTGGCAAGGGCAAGAATACCACTTGCCTCAAATCTCAGCGAAGCTTTGGACTGCTTTCCTCCTCTTCGCACGGATCAAGACGGCCGCAACACCTAGAACAAAGACTCGGCCATTAATGGCGGAAAACTTCCAAAACTGAAAATTCCAATCCTTCCAAAACTCCATGAAAATCGAATTTCTTACCGCAGGAATGAAGGTCTCGACGAGAGCAATCCGTATCCACTCTCGGAATCGAATTCCGTCCACAAACGCTCCGGGAATCGGCGTCCGAAGGGAAGGCTCGGCGGTTACTCGTTTCTCTCGTACAAGGGCGGCGGTTTCTTACGTGAAGAAGATGATGGGGCTTTTCATTTCATCTTATTATGTATATATATATATATATAATTATATAATTATATAATTAATTACAAAATTACATAAAGCACCAAATCGACGCGAAAACCAAACTACCTCGGAATTCGACGAAATTCGCACCGTAGCTAAATACCCACGCTACGAACACAACGGCGAAGTCGAAATTAACTTTCGACGAACAGAACTCGAGTTATGCCCAAACAAAGCCAAACACAAACATCCCCCCGAGAGGCCACACCGGGTCACCAAAACGACTCGGTTTGCTAGGGAGATCTTGCCAACAGGCTACCAAACAGGGCACTCAGTTCTAAGGAGCTAAACCATACTCCACACATGGCACAAGCCACGGAAACGCGTCATCGTAACGCCAAACGAGAATAAAAATAATCGCTGAAAAGACGGGGCGTTACAGTCACTCCCCTAAAAGAAAGTTTCGTCCCGAAACTTTACGCACAACCCTCCTACAAAAGAAGGAAAAAGTAACAAACAGAAGTTACAAAGGGAAACATACCGATCAAATCAGAGAAACAGGTGAGGGTACGCCCTCCTCATGGCCGACTCTAGCTCCCAAGTCGCGCTCTCCAAATCCTGATTTTTCCATAGAATTTTCACCATCGGTATGGACTTCTTTCGCAGCACACGCTCCTGAGAATCCAAAATACGATCTGGCACTTCAACGAAAGAGAGGTTGGGCTCTAACTGGGGCACAACATCCAAGAGTTTCCCACTGCTGCGCACACACTTCCGTAATTGGCTAACATGAAAAACATTATGAACACCAGGGAAGTTCGCTGGCAAATCCAATCTATAAGCAGACACACCAATCCGCTCCAAGACCTCAAACGGGCCCACATACCTTGGGTCCAATTTCCGATTTTTACCAAATCTCTTCACACCAACCATTGGAGAAACCTTGAGGTATACATGATCCCCTACTAAAAACTCCAAAGCAGACCTACGCCGATTGGCGTTCTTTTCATACCTCTCCTGGGCTAAACGAAGCTTCTCCCGAATAAGCTTCACGGCGACTTCCATCTCTTCCAGAGCATCAGGACCCAACAAAGGCTTCTCACCAGCCTCAGCCCAAAACAACGGAGTCCTACAGCGCCTCCCATACAAGGCTTCGAACGGAGCCATCTGCAAGCTTTCCTGATAACTGTTATTATAAGCAAATTCCATGAGTCGCAGACGCTCATCCCACGCTCCACCGTGGTCTAAAATATAGCACCGGATCATATCCTCAACAATCTGATTGACCCGCTCCGTCTGCCCATTGGTCTGAGGGTGGTACGCAGTAGAATACCTCAGATCCGTACCCAAACCCTCCTGCAGACTCTGCCAAAAACGAGAAGTAAACCGGGAGTCTCGATCAGAAATGATGCTAACTGGCACACCGTGGAGTCGGATGACTTCATTCAAGTACAACTCCGCTATCTTCTTCATCGGGTAATCAATCTTATAAGGCACGAAGTGAGCACACTTCGTCAATCTATCCACTATAACCCAAACAGAATCAAATCCTCTCGGGGATTTTGGCAAACCCGTAATGAAGTCCATAGATATACTCTCCCACTTCCAAGTCGGGATCTCTAGCGGAGTCAACTTACCACCAGGCCTTCCATGATCGGCCTTCACACGCTTGCAAGTGTGACACTCAGCAACATATCGGGCTATATCTCCTTTCATACCATACCACCAAGCAATTTGCCTTAAGTCACGGTACATCTTCGTAGATCCTGGATGGTAGGCAACGCTAGAACCATGAGCCTCACTGCAAATCATACTCTTAATGTCCCCAACAGCGGGGACGCAAAACCTGCCACGGTACTTCAAAGTACCCGCATCATCAATAGAAAAATCTGGCAACTCTCCCTTCTCTGTCCTGGTAAAAAGGTGCAACAGATCCGGATCGTCCTTCTGATGCAATCTAGTCAAAGAAATCCAGGACGGCTCTTCCACTGATAAGCTACTCTGTAAACTACAGCATCCCACTGAAATATCCATAAGGAGGAACTCCTCAACTAATCGATCGGCGGAGAGGTTAAAGATCTTTCCCGTCTTTCGGCTCAGGGCGTCGGCCACCACATTGGCCTTGCCCGGATGATACTGGATTTCCACATCATAATCCGCCACATACTCAAGCCACCTCCGCTGACGCAGATTCAACTCCTTCTGCGTGAACACGTACTTCAGGCTCTTATGGTCAGTAAAAATCTTGCACTGAGCCCCATAAAGTAAGTGCCTCCACAACTTCAACGCATAGATAACCGCTGCAAACTCAAGGTCATGCGTAGGATAATTCCGCTCATGAGTTTTCAACTGCCTTGACCCATAAGCAATTACTTTTCCATCCTGCATTAATACGCATCCCAGACCTATATGCGAAGCATCCACATACACATCATAATCCACGCCCTCAGTAGGTAGGGTCAGAACGGGAGCAGTACACAATCTCCTCTTTAACTCCTGAAAAGCTTCTTTGCACTTCTCGCTCCAAACAAAAGCCACATTCTTCTGAGTCAGCTTGGTCAATGGTGCGGCTAGAGAAGAGAAACCCTCCACGAATCTCCTGTAATAGCCAGCCAACCCTAAGAAACTTCTGATCTCCTTAGGAGTATTCGGCCTACTCCAATCCGTCACTGCTGCAATCTTTTCTGGGTCAACCGAGATCCCATCCTTGTTCACCACGTGGCCTAGAAAAGAAACCTGAGGCAACCAAAATTCGCACTTGCTCAACTTGGCGAATAACTTGTGGTTCCTCAACTCTGATAGGACCAAACGCAAATGCTGCTCGTGCTCCTCAGCACTGCGAGAATAAACCAACACGTCATCAATGAAGACCACAACGAACTTGTCTAGGAAATCCTTGAACACCCTGTTCATCATATCCATGAAGGCTGATGGTGCGTTGGTCAAACCAAACGACATCACCAAAAACTCAAAGTGCCCATGCCTCGACCTAAACGCAGTCCGTGGAATATCTGCCTCACGGATCCTGAGCTGATGATAGCCCGAACGAAGATCGATCTTGGAGAACACCGTGCTACCACGCAACTGGTCAAATAAATCATCGATCCTCGGCAGAGGGTACCTGTTCTTGATAGTGACCTTGTTCAACTCTCTATAGTCGATGCAAAGCCGCATCGACCCATCTTTCTTCTTTACGAACAAAACAGGAGCACCCCAAGGCGACGAACTCTGCCTGATAAAACCTTTAGCCAATAACTCATCTAACTGAATTCGCAACTCCTCTAGCTCACGAGGGGCCATCCGGTACGGCGCCTTAGCAATAGGACGCGTACCCGGCTCCAAATCAATAACAAACTCCACATCCCGCTCAGGAGGGATACCAGGAAGATCATCAGGAAAAACATCGGCAAAACCACGAACAATAGGAATCTCCTCCAAGCGTGGCACGCTAACAACGGTTCCAACCACCGAGACTAAACAAACACAACAATCAGAAAGAAACAATCTCTGAACACATACCGCAGAGAGAACAGGAGAATCCTGACATGGATCAGCATACACGCTGCCGGGCTGACCGTCGTCCCTGATGAAGTCCAAGCGCTTTCCCTTGCACTGAATGACCGCATCATACCGAGAGAGCCAGTCCATGCCCAAAATGACATCGAAGTCCTCTAGATCAATCATCTTCAGATCCGCCTTCGCAAGAAAATCCCCCAACAAAACCGGGCAATCCAAAATACCCAAATCTGACAACACAGATTCACCAGAGGGAAACTTGACACGGAAGGAATCCCGAACACGATCTAGAGACAACCGATGACGCTCCACAAAGGCTCTAGCCACGAACGAGTGGGTAGCGCCGGAGTCAAACAGAACACGCGCCCAGCGGTTCTTCACCTTAAATTTCCCTATAGGAACGCACAAAGCTAAGGAAGTAGCACAACAGTACCGCAAATAATCTAGCAACTAAACTACCAGGCTAGAAAGAAAACAACAAACAACTAACTACTAACCTGAGATCACCTGGGTCGAAGTCTGAGCCTCCTCGGAAGAAATCACGTTCAGCTTCCCTTTTCCCTTGTCCACATGCTGAGGTGGAGGTAATGCCTGCAATGGAACTGCAGGAAGAGCTGACTGGACCTGAGGACACCTCGACTTAACATGACCCTTCTGCCCACACTGATAGCAGACTCTAACCCTGGACCAACACTGGGCTGCATCATGCCCAGATCGCTTGCAAACTGAACAGGAGACATCTCTCCCAGGAGCACCCTGAATATGATGAACCTGCTCCTTCTTCTGAGCTGCCGCCTTCTTGAAACACCTCTCAACAGGATGGCCTGACTGGCCACAAAAACTGCACACCACCCTGCTCCTCTTTCCCGGAACAGCATCGGGTACCAGGGGTTTCTTCTCCTCTACCAACTTCCTCTTATCCTTCCTCAACTGCTGGCCTCTGCTCTTCGCCGTCTCAATGGCCTCAACCTTAAGAGCAGCCTCTACAACTCCAGCATAAGTCACTGACCCATAAGCACTGGCCAACTGCTGCACCTCACTCCTCAAACCACGAGGAATCGCTTAACTCGATCAGCCTCCACGCTGACCAATCCAGGGGCAAAACGGCTCAACTTACTAAACTCTATCTCATACTCACCCACCGTGAGCTGCCTTTGCTTCAGATAGAGGAAATCATTCATGAGGCGGTCACGCTCGACCGAGGGTAAGAACTTCCTCAACAGCATCTCCTTGAACACTTCCAAGAGCATCCAGCCACTAAGCTCTCCTTCTCTCTCAGCCACCAACTCTTAGCTAATCTTTAAGCTGATAGGCGGCTATCATCACCCTCTGATCATCTGCAATCCCTGAGTACGAGAACATCTCCTCCATGGAGATCAGCCAATCGTCTATCACCATGAAATCTGCCTTCCCATCATAAGTGGGAGGGCTCAGCCTCTGAAACTGCGAGATGAAGTCCATCTCTGCTGGCACCACCACTGGAGGCCTCAAGGGCGCAGGAGGAGGAGGAACAGCTAACCCCCCTGCAGGAACTTGCGCACCCTGAGCCTGCCCTGCCACAACTGCCACCAAAGACTGAATCTGGGCTTGCACTTCCTCCAACTGCCTCCCCATAGCTTCGCTACTCTGACGCAGACCCTCGATCACCGCATCGTTCTGAGCTCCAGAAGATTCACCCTCAGACAGGGGAGTCGATCGGGTCGCAGGACGCCTAGCCATCCTAAAAAAAATTAATATAACGCAAATCAGAACCAAATCCCACGACTAGAACCGACTACCAGTACAGACAATACACATGTAGATATAGACTTAAAGCTGCTAAACTTGCTCTGAGAGTTTATCTTCTTCACAATAATTAGATGATATGCCCTAACCTAGGATGGTTAACCACCACCTCACTAACTCTTGTGCCTAGATCGGATGCATGAACTTATGTTAGTTTGAAAACTTATGTGTGTACATATGTCATCCTGCAAATCTTTAGCTCGGCGCATTGTGCTTATGCAATGATATGATATGCATGATTGTGCTATGCATTCTAAAAAGAAGGCCCTAATGCATGATATGAGCGGCGTACACATGAAAATGTTATGCATCCCATACTACATAACATTTCCATGCAACGAAAAAGAAACGTGCTAGTCGCAGTCATGTGGTGAGGTTATGCATCCCATACTACATAACCCTCACATGTAGCCCCTATGGTGGATCCATATACGAACACATATTATGCATCCCATACTACATAATATGCCCCGTATACTTCATGTTATGCTATGAGTGTAGTGTTCGTGCTTTTGCCAAGACGTGCTGATGACATATCGGTGTGTGAATGACATGATGCTGAACTACTAACAGCATCCAAGGAAGGTTGCCCAACTAACTTGTCAAGCAACCTCCCTCTGATACCAACTGTCACAACCCGCATTTTCTCCGAATTAAGAATTATCAGAGTAAGAGAAAACACGCGTCATGATGCCACGTCAAGCAGGGGATAACTGCTGACGCTCAGGCAAATCCAACTACAATCTTTATGCAAGAAAATCATGTGCTTAATGAATAGAAAATCAATTATGTTTAGAGTCCGTATCCCTCGGCTCAGTGGATCATCTAGTCCACAAAAGAAACTATATTTAAACGCTGCGGAAAATTACTTTAATTAGGTTTTACACCCTAAAGAGCGCATAAGGGTCCCAAGAGAACCACTCATGCTATGCAAGACACTACACTTAGTTTATATAATATATAAATATATATATAAGAAAACGGTTTTCGTACGTGATTTGGAAAATAGTGATTAAGTTTTCAAAACATGCTGATCATGAGCTTCATTTATAATAGTATTTATAGTTTAAAAATAACTAGCAACCTAGCATAAAACCTTCTCAAAGCAAGTAGACTATCTCCAGAAAAATAAATGGTAGCAGCAATAGTATATATCTAGTACAAGGTAAAACTACTAGTGGGCGCCAACAACCTGACACGAACCCACCAGCACACATATATGTCTGTAAGAAAATACTGAAAACAATCTCACAAACAAGGTAAACAAAACTCCAAAGTCCGGGAGTCCACCAACAACAACACCTCCAACTAGCCACCAAACTGGCTACAGCTCAGAACCTGGGGTATTCCAAAAGAAAACAGAATACCTCAGCAAGCAAAAATCAAGGTAAAACTGCATGAAAGAGTCAACCAAAAGGACAAAATAACAGAAAACATGCAGTAGAAAGAGTCACAACGGTCCATAACAGGACAACAAGAAATGCACAACGTGCAAAGAAACAGCAACGACCCAGCCCAGGAACAACATCCTGCAGGGCCTACTAGACTACCAAGAGTCAGAATGCTGCGAACTACCAAAGAAGAAACTTCTAACACCCTAAACTGCGGGAAGTGATAGTAGCAAAAACAACAACGAGGAACCGGATCGAAGGCAAACGCAGTCCCCCAATCCACCATGTCCAAGTCAAAAGCTCGAGGGTCAACACGTGAAAACACAAGGGACCTTCCACCCGACATGCCCAGCCCGTACCTGGAGCAAGAAATCCATGGGTGACCTTGGCTATATCACACAACTCCACCCCCATAAAGAGCTACAACCACCACTACTATCCACGACCCACGATTCGGCCTTTAGGAAAATAAAGAAAACGGCCGACAAGAAAAACCCAGAAATACAACTGGAAAAATCCACTCGGAAACGAAATACAAGGTAAAGGAAGAGTGTTAAAATAAACCAACACGACTAGGCGTTGAGTGAAACCCACTCAGTGCCTACCTAAACTTTGGCCTTGAGTGAGCTAGCCTCACTCGCCGCCAAAATTAAGTTACTACCCACAAACCCACTAAAGAAAACGGAGCTCGACGACAGTCGAACGACCAAGGCAGAAGATCCAGAACTCAAGTAATTGCCTGCCACTTGAGTATCTAAACTCCCGCACTCGAAACCATCTAAATTCGCCTATCAAAAGAAAATATACAAAGCGCACGATCAGTGACGCACGATCAGTGGTCGTGCGCACTCATCGGCTGATGATCGTGCGAAACGAACCTGGAAACCTGACAGAAAACCTAGCAACTGCGCACGATCAGTGTCGCACGATCAGTGGTCGTGCGCACTGTTGCCAGCGCTCGTGCGATTGCCCGAGACAGAACTTTGGAAACTGAAATTTATACGCGCACGAACAGAGGCACACGACCAGTGGTCGTGCGCCCTAAAGGTTAATGACCGTGCGCGGCAAACCTGTACCGTTTGGAATTTTCCGAACGACACCGGAACGCGCACACGACTCACGCCACTGCAGTAGCAGTAGACAACTATCAACGTCGCACGCTACTACCGTATAAACTATGCCTAACCATTCGAATAATACCATAACGAAGGAAATTGGCAACCACACCCCCCTCCTAACTCTCCCTCTCGGCTACGCCCTAACCAGAGCATCAATCAAAATTAAAGGAAAACAACGGCTTCACGCCGACCATTTGGATTCCAAACATCACAACATAGGGGGGGTTTCAATAGGAAGAACTAAGCCCTATAGTTAGCAAGAAAACGAGAACAACAAGGCCTCTAACCTGGGCTAACCGGGAGTTCAATTTCAGCAAATAAAATCAAAGAAAACACTTGGCAAGGGCAAGAATACCACTTGCCTCAAATCTCAGCGAAGCTTTGGACTGCTTTCCTCCTCTTCGCACGGATCAAGACGGCCGCAACACCTAGAACAAAGACTCGGCCATTAATGGCGGAAAACTTCCAAAACTAAAATTCCAATCCTTCCAAAACTCCACGAAAATCGAATTTCTTACCGCAGGAATGAAGGTCTCGACGAGAGCAATCCGTATCCACTCTCGGAATCGAATTCCGTCCACAAACGCTCCGGGAATCGGCGTCCGAAGGGAAGGCTCGGCGGTTACTCGTTTCTCTCGTACAAGGGGCGGCGGTTTCTTACGTGAAGAAGATGATGGGGCTTTTCATTTCATCTTATTATGTATATATATATATATAATTATATAATTATATAATTAATTACAAAATTACATAAAGCACCAAATCGACGCGAAAACCAAACTACCTCGGAATTCGACGAAATTCGCACCGTAGCTAAATACCCACGCTACGAACACAACGGCGAAGTCGAAATTAACTTTCGACAAACAGAACTCGAGTTATGCCCAAACAAAGCCAAACACAAACATCCCCCCGAGAGGCCACACCGGGTCACCAAAACGACTCGGTTTGCTAGGGAGATCTTGCCAACAGGCTACCAAACAGGGCACTCAGTTCTAAGGAGCTAAACCATACTCCACACATGGCACAAGCCACGGAAACGCGTCATCGTAACGCCAAATGAGAATAAAAATAATCGCTGAAAAGACGGGGCGTTACAGAGTGTCTAGGGGAGAGTCATGTGGAGGAGAGGGAGTGTTTAGTGGGGATGATAAGAGGCTGAAGAATGAGAGGGATGATAGGTTGGTTTGGGGGATATCAGCAAGATGATGTGGAAGACGAGATTAGGGTGGTGAGGGTATAGATGTGTCATGCTGGGGGGATGGAGGATTGGAGGGAATGTTTGTTGGAGAGGCAGTAATTTGGGATGCTGGAGGTGTAGAGGTAGGGACTGTAATGGTAGTAGGGACTATAATGGTAGTGGCAGGAAGTTGGGATGCTAGAGTTGTAGAGGTAGGGATTGTAAAGGTAGTAGGGACTGTAATGGTTGTGGCAGGAAGTTGAGATGTTGGAGGTGTAAAGGTAGGGACTGTAATGGTAGTGGAAGGTGGGGTTGATTGTATTGCTGTTTGGGATGGAACCTGAGGAGCTGGAGATGGTGGAGGGGTGGAATAAATCTTTTTAATGGGATGGGGAGTGGCTGGTACTGCCCTGGTACTTTCAGAAGTTCCGGTGGAAGAGGAGGGAGCCTTGGTTGGCTTTGTGATTGTCCTCTCCCACTTGCTAAACAGAGCACAAGTGAGTCTCTTGCTATCATTGATGAATATGGTCGGGGAGACCAGTAATTCAGCAGCCTTCTCCTTGAGGAAGATCCCTAGGATCCTTCCAAAGCAAACCTCCTTTTTGTTGTTCTTCTTTCTAATCAGATCAAATAAGATCTGTGCCCAGTTCACTGTCTTTTTTTTCACTATAGCACACATGACCAGGAACTGATGCCTGGTAATATAGTCATGTACAGTGTGCTTTCCTAGCAGTACCTTCCCCACAATGTCTGCAAGAAACTTGTAATCTGCAGACACATGTTTCTTGAGCAATTTAATGGGGGTTTGTCCCGAATACCCCATAATGCTAAGCATCATATCAATTTCCTCCGAATATATTTCTAATTCTTCATCACCATTACTTAAAACAAAAATTTCAGTTAAAACATCTGGGGTAAGAGAAATAATAGTACCCGCGATTATTCTAGTCATCGTATTTTCCTCTGTAGAAGATGTGTAAACCCATTCCCTGATCTCTGTTCCTGATATCTTGATGCGGGTGGAGAGCAGAGTCTTCAACTGTTGGTCTTCAAGTAGTTGTAGAATATTCAGGAAGATGGGATCGGAGTCTTGGAAAGATTCGAAGTCCAGGTCGAATCCCATATCAAACTTCATCGCTACTAGATTTCCTGCTGGAATCGCCATGAGAGCACCTGCAAGAGCTAAACGAAGATCAAGTGCAAGAGAACTGAAAGCGCGGGACTAAGGTCGAAGAAGACCTAAATATAAGGTTTTCCGGAATACGAATCGACAGACTCCGTTCCATGAAAAAGAATTAAATCTTCGATCTGAGGTCGACGAAACAATTTAGAGTTAATCAATTCGTCGAGCTCAGTCTGAAGAGTTGAAGACATTTCGCCAAGCTCCGTTCGAAGAAAGTTTTCTGAAGTAGGTTCGTTGATCTCAGTTCGACGAAACCAACTTCACTCACAGACAGTTCGTCGATCTCTAGTCGACGAATATCTCAAGAGCCTTTCCTAGTTTGTCGATCTCCGTTCGACGAACTCTGGAAAATTCGTCGAGTGCAGACAGAAACTAAACTAAGTCTTCTCCATTGATCATGCCAAGCTGATTTACAAAGAACAAGTGATTTCTTTCATCCAAGGGTTTGATGAATATGTCAGCTCATTGTAAATCAGTGTATATATAGACAAGTTTAATTTTGTTTTTGTCTACACACTCTCTAATGAAATGATGCCTAATGTCTATATGCTTAGTCCTACTGTGATGGACTGGATTTTATGCTATAGCAATAACACTTGTGCTATCACATAGTAGAGTTGAATTATTTAAGTTGAACCCATAGTCTAGGAGTTGGTTTTGAATCCACAGCATCTGGGAACAATAACTGCCAGCTGCAATATATTCTGCTTCAGCAGTTTATGTCGACATAGATGATTGTTTCTTGCAAAACCAGGACACTAATCTCATACCAAGGAACTGACAAGTTCCGTAGATACTCTTTCTGTCCACTCTGCATCCAGCAAAGTCAGCATCTGAGTATCCAGTTAACTCAAACTCTGACTCAAAAGGATACCAGAGTCCCAGACTAGGACAACCCTTTATATATCTTAAAATCCTTTTTAGAAAAATTAGATGAGATTCTTTAGGTTTCACCTGAAACCTAGCACAAAGGCATGCGAAAAACATGACATCAGGTCTGCTAGCTGTAAGGTATAGTAGGGATCAAACAATGCCCCTATATATTTTCTGATCCACAGGTTTCCCATGTGCATCAGAGTCTATTGCAGCATTTGTAGCCACATGTGTTTTCTTTGCTGAGGAATCAGCTATCCCAAACTTCTTAATAAGCTCTTTAGCATATTTAGCCTGGGAAATAAAGATTCCATCAGGGAGCTGCTTCACTTGGAGACCAAGGAAGTAGGATAGCTCACCCATGCTACTCATCTCAAATTTTGAATGCATGAGGTCAGAGAACCTCTTGAATAATTTGGGATCATTAGACCCAAATATGATGTCATCCACATATATTTGTACTAACAAGGTTTGATCCTTATGATGTCTAGTGAATAATGTTTTATCTATAATATCTCTAATGAAATTATGCTCTATCAAGAAGCTAGCTAAAGTCTCATACCAAGCTCTTAGAGCTTGCTTTAGACTATAGAGGGCTTTATGTAATTTAAAAACATGATAAGGATGAATTGGAGAGATGAAACCTGGAGGTTATTCAACATAAACCTCTTCCTTTAACACTCCATTCAAAAAGGCACTCTTCACATACATCTGATAGACTTTGAACTTCTTGTAGGCAGCATAGGCAAGAAATATTTTGATTGCCTCCAATCTTGCAATTGGTGCAAATGTTTGGTCATAGTCTATTCCCTCTTCTTTCCTATAACCTTGAGCAACAAGCCTTGCCTTATTACTCACAATTATACCTTGGGAATCCAGTTTGATTCTGTATACCCATTTGGTTCCAATAACTGGGTAGTCTTTGGGTCTTGGAACCAAATCCCAAACTCTATATCTTTCAAACTAGTTGAGTTTCTCTTGCATAGCAATGATCCAGTGGGGATCTTGCTCAGCATCTTTTATGGTTTGAGGTTCAACTTGAGAGAGGAAACAGGAATGCAACAAGTCTTGGTTCAGTTGATGCCTTGTCTGTACACCTGTTGTTATGTCTCTAATCACTTGGGATCTAAGGTGATCTCTAAGTGTGACAAGATCATTAGGTGGAGTTGGTTCAGCAACAGTTATTGGATTTAATTCCTCTTGTGGAATTGCATTAACTGTTGAAGGAAGTTGAACTGCTTCCACAGTTTCTTCATCATTGTCAGCTTCTTCTACTTATTGTGGAGGATGATGTGATTCAGCCTTTGGGGTAAGGTCTAGATCATCCAAATTATCACACAAATTTGATACCTGCAAAGTACTCTTGGTAGAAATGTTTTTCTCCTCGTAAAACATGTTAGTCTCATCAAAGGTTACATGCATAGACTCTTCAATCTTCAAAGATGATTTATTAAACACAATATAGGCTTTGCTAACTTGGGAATATCCTAGAAAAATTCACATTTCAGCCTTTGCTTCAAATATTCTAAGATACTTCTTTTCATTGTTATGAATATAGCATACACATCCAAATACTTTAAAATATGTGATTATTAGTTTCTTCCCTTTGAGTAGTTCATAGGGAGTCTTAAGCTTTAGTTTATGTATTAAACTCCTGTTTAGGACATAATTTGCTTTGTTTACTGCCTCTGCCCAATAGGATAGAGACATGTAAGCATCTGCAAGCAATGTACCTGCAGATTTAATGAGTGTTCTGTTTTTCCTTTCAACTACCCCAATTTGTTGAGGAGTTCTAGGAGTTGAGAAGCAATGCCTAATACCTTCCTTCTCACAGAACTCATGCATAAGAAGAGACCCAAACTCTGTACCATGATCACATCTGATCAATGCAACATGAGTAGAGTACTCAATATGTATGGTCTTGAGAAAATCTGTAAGAACCTTAAAAGTATCTGACTTAGATCTCAAAAAGAATACCCAAGTGAATCTGGAGAAGTCATCTACAACCACTAAGGTATAAGATTTCCCTCCTAAGCTTTGTACAGCATGGGGCCAAAAAGGTCGTGTTGGGTATTGTATCCACAATGTACCTGATTTGAAGAAGCCCCTGGACCAGCTAAGGTGAATTGACATTGTATTTTATCATTTGTCTTCAAGTTGTGCTTGCAGTTATTCCACGCTAAGTACACACCAATGTCAGGGTGTAGTGGGTCAATATACACGGGTATGCGCAATGTAATCCCTCATTGAGCAGATCAGTGTGTTGGTCTACGTGTACTCTCTCTATTGGAGTGTACTTACTTTCAAGTACAGGGCTGAGAAAGATCAAGAGCAGACAAGGAGCAAGGATGGGTCAAAGCAACTCGCGGGAAGAAAGATAAAAATCGTCTAAGTAGAAATCGTCGAGAATCAATAAGTGATTCTCACCGATTCGACTAGTATTCTCGCCGAATCGTCGAGAATCACTCGCTGATTCTTGCCGATTGCAGCCGGCTGTCTCAACGCCGTCTTGATTTCTGCTTAAGGCAGAATCGTCGAGAATCACTAGTTGATTCTCGCTGAATCGTCAAGAATGACTTTGCATTCTCGCCGATTTACTCTGGATGGCAAGATCTTCAGCCAGAATTCTGCCAAGTAGAATTCAGCGAGAATCATAAGTGATTCTCGACGATTCGTCGGGAATCACCAATGATTCTCGCCGAATTTGCCTTAGGCGAATTTCTTCTGCTCGCTGGACCGGTCCAAATATTCAGGGGCTGTTTTGAACCGGACTTAGGGTTTCTACTGGTGGGGCCCACAACGGTCATATTGGTTTAATCTACAGTATAAATACTATCCTAAGTTGAACGAAATAAGCAGCGAAGAAAAAGGAAACGCGCGGCCGCCGTCTTGACCTAGCGGATCGCAGATCGTCGTCCGCCGCCGTCGCCACTCGTGGAGGTGGTCGTCGCCACTGATCGTGGATTCTTCCTGATCTCCCGACGACAAAAGATTAGCCAAGCAACGCGTCTCACGTGTCTATCTTGAGATCTTTTGTCTCTTGGTTTGTTGAATGGGAATACCTTCCCCTTCCGAATCGATTGAGACGATCGATCCAATTAAGATCGTTGGTAGACCTTGCTAGCTTTGCTACGAAGTTTGGATCTCGAAAGCATCGTCGCCGCTCTCCTTTGCAGCCGCCGATCTTGATAGTATCGCTGCCGCAAGCTTTGCAGCCGCCGATCTTGATAGTATTGATGCCGCAAGCTTTGTCGCCGCCGATCTTGAAAGAATAGCTGCCGCAATCTTTGCCGCCGCCGATCTCGGGGAGATCCTTTCCAAGTGAGAGCTAAGGTCGTGGACTCTTCATCGTCTTCAATAACGCGTCATCGAACGAAGAGGGACACCTAGCGCTCCAAAAGTAGTTTGTATTTTATACATTCCATTTTCACTTTTGTTGTAAAGGAACGTTGGTTCCTCATTGTAAGGGTTGGGTGTAACCCGTGGTGGAGGAGTGGTGACTCCTTCGGGTGGAAGGGTTCCTTCCATTAGTGTGAGGATTGGTTTTCAATCCTGTTGGTGAAGTGACCGAGTCGTCCCAGGTTGGGAGATAGGTCGAAGGGGGAAGTGGGCGTACCCAAATCGGGAACCACTATAACTGCCTGTGTCTTTCTGTGCTCTGTTTGTTTTCTTTTATTGTGCAGGTAGAATTTTTATTCCGCAAAAATGCTGCAAGACCCCTATTCCCCCCCCCATAGGTGAAGGTAGTTGGCACTAGGTGGACCCTCAAGTGGTATCAGAGGGAGGTTGCTCAGCAATAAGGTTAACACCTTGAGTAAGATCCTGCCTCTAGTGTCAACAAGAAGACAAGACTCAAGCATGGAGCTGGACTTTGATGTCCCTCCTCTGAGACTCCCTGCTTGCACAATAGAGTATTACCCCATCTGGAAGATGAGAGTTATGTTTCATCTGGAGGCCAATGACCCTCGGGCGTCACTCATCTTGGAAGAGGGTCCCTTCATTCCCATGAAGGCTTCCGGTTCAGGAAAGGATATCCAAATCCCCAAGAATCCTGAAGAGATGTCTGAGACCAAGCTCTCACTGTTCAACTTGGACAAGTTAATACGTCAGATCATCACCGACGTCTGGTCTGGTGTATCTCGTTCAAGAGTGGACAAGTGTAGGATGGCCAAGTCCATGTGGCAAACCATCTCAGACCTCATGGAGGGATCAGAGAAAGCAGGGACTAGTTGTCAGCAAGAGGATGAAGCCTATGTGGGTGTCCTCATTTCTGAAGATGAAGGGCATGATCAATCTGTCAGTATCAGGGCTCCTGTGTCCTTGTCAGAGACTGAAGAAGAAGCTGAGGAAAGCAGTTCTGAGGAAGCTGACTCAACAGTCTCTGCCAATCTTGATGGTAACCCTTAACAGCAAAGCCAGGAGCAGGTAACTTCTTCCTCATGCCCCTCTCCTCTTGAAGTTCCTGAAGACAGGAATAGTTCAGAGGGTAGTCCTTCCAGTGATGCAAGGGATATGGATAGCTTAAATCAAAAGATTGAAAATCTTGATTCCCTTAAGAGTGCCCTTCATACAAGCAACTTACTTATTGAGGAACAAGCTAAGGAGATTGCTCAGCTGAAGATCTTGATGAATTTCCAACTGGAATCTATCAAGGTAAAGGACTCAAAGATCTCGGATCTAGAGAGTTGTCTAGAGACCAAGAAGAGGATAGTTTCTAACTTTTCCAAGATAGATGCTATCAAGAGAAAAGCAGAAAATGGGTGGATCTCCCAAATTATTAATTCATGGAGAATTGGGGAAACTGTGTTCAGACCCCCCACCCCGAGTAGGAAGGGCACTCATCATGCTTTCAGGTATGACCATAGAAACAACGTTGGTCACTGCAAGAATGATCAGCCCTTAGGTGGAAATACCCACAGTGCCAGAGCTGTCATGGCTACCCATGAGAGAATGCCCAAGGCTCATTCTGAACCCTTTGTATTCTCAGCCTCAGCCCCAACTCATCATGAATATGCAGGAACCAGTTCTCACTGCAGTACTTTCCACCCTAGGACACGGGAAAGGGGGGACAGGAAACATGTGGTAAGTACCCATTGGGCCTCTGGAAGTGTGCTGACTGAAAGGAAGGCACCACCTCCCAGGCCTCATGACACTCACCACATGCTCTCTATCCACCCTCCCACGTGTCACGGTGGAAAAGGCAAATTTGTGAACAGAACCTGCCCTGTCCCGTTCAGACCTAAGATTTCGACTACCTCAGTCAGTAGATCAGGTCAGAAACGGCGATACAACATTCATGAGTGTTGGTGCTGTGGCAAGATGGGTCACTTTGCCGTAGATTGTTGGCACAATCCCTCTATGCCAAGGGCAAGGGTATGTCCACTTCCTCTGGGCAGAGTTAGCCTTCCTGACAGGATTCCTGTAGGAAGGCATTCAAGATTTTATGCTGACAAGAACCTAGGACCCAATACATATTGGTTTCCTAAGGAAAGGTAATTCTTTTTTGCAAGATAGTCTAGGTACCCATGTACATGATGGGACCTAGACAAGAGATGTTTCAGGCTTGCCATGGAACAAGATTAAGGGAAAAGAGATAACGCTAACTACGGTGCAAGGCTTGAACAACTAAGTTTCCTGAAATCCTTTCTAGCCATCTTATAGAATCTCTTAGCAAAGAGACTCATGAGTTTATCATTCACTGGCAGACTTGGTGATTCTTCTGTAGCTTTGAATGCTAGTTATGCTCCTTTCTTGTTGGTGTTGGAGCTTTTGGTTCTACAACTACTTCTCTTGATTTCACCAACTTCTCATAGGACTTGAGCTTACCCAACAGAGATTCAGTTGATATCTCTGCCATGCTCCTTGCTTCTCTCATGAGCCATATTCTCGAATTTCATGTGCTAGGGAAGCACATCAGAATTTTTTCATTGACCTCTGTTAGAGTAATCTCCTTGTCCAAGGTCTTTAGTTCACTGATGATGGAACTAAGCCTATTGTAAATTGCTTAAATTGTCTCTCCTTCATCCTTCTTGAAATTTTCATACTGAGTAATAAGGTTTGATCTTCTATCTTTCCTCTCATCTGCTGATCCATCCACCATTTGGTTCAAGGAGTCCCAAATGACCTTAGCTGATGAGCACTCAGCAACCTTTTGAAAGATTTCATCAAATATTGTTTAAGCCAATATGTTTATGGATCTGGCATCAGCTACCTTTGCATTTTTCTATGCATCTGTCCTTCATGGGGGTGGGAATGCACTCATGTCAGTTGATGTAGATGGAGTTGAAGCTACTGGAGTTGGTGGTCCTGTTAAGATAGAGTTAAAAATATCTTCATCAATAGAATTCATATATAACTTTATTCTTGCCTTCCAAATGACAAACTTGTTCAGGTTGCACACTGGAGGTCTGGTGCTTGCATAATCTTTGTTCTGGGCCATGCTGTCTATGTGAATCTAATAAAAATATAAAGAGATCTAACTTAGGATTTTTGGTTCAAGGGTTAACTTATATAACCAAAAGAACTCCCATCTGATACCAATTGAAAGTGAGGGTTAGATCTAATAAACTCTAGAGGGGGTGAATAGAGTATTTCTGAGTAATTAAAATTTTTTGCTGAATAATATGACTAGTTCCTAAACTCAGATTCTATATCACAGCATAGTAGATTAAATTAATAAAAATCACTGAATCCTAACTATCACAGCCACAACAAGAACAAAAGAGAAAGGCAACCAGATAACACAAGAATTTTATAGTGGTTCCCCAACCTGGGTACATCAACTCTTCTACAACCCTGGTAGAAATCCACTCAGGTTTTTGATTAGGTGAATGCCACCAATGAGCTTTTGATCAGGTGCTCAACAACCAAGCCTCAAGTCTTTTAGTTAGGAGACTTACAACCAGGAATCACTTTTGAAGGGATTAGAGAACCCTTTCAATAGAGGGTGTGAGAGAGTGATGATGTCTTCTCTTTCTCAAGTATTCAACTGAGAAGACTTTGTGGATTTGATGGTGGAAAAATCTCCCCCTGAAATACCGAATTTATTCAGGGTGAAGGGAACTTTGCTTCAGGGTGATAGGCCTTTAAGCTTTCAACTTCAACCCAAAGATCTTCAGGAACGTCTTTGACTGATGTAGTAGTTGTTGTCCTTTGAAAGTTCCTGAGGAGATGACAGAAGAAGAAGACTCTTGATTTGAATATTTGTTCTTCCTCTTCTGAAAGCTATTCTTCTTCTGGTCTAGCAGTTCATTCTTTCTAGCACTTTGTTGTCAAGAGAGAGTGAGACCAGAGAGAATCCTTGTTACGAGACGATGGTATTCTACTCTTCCTGACTGGTTTTTGTGTGTCTGTATCAGGTATATCTACTAGAAGTGGACAAATCCCTCTTTTATATTTTCTATGAAAACGTCCTTTTGAATTTCGAAATCGTTTCTGCATTCAATGCTGACGGCTAGAGAATATTTTGCATTGATTGATTTCCCCAACTGTCCCTTTGGAAAACGGCAGACAATAATCCTGATGAAGACCATAATTAATGCTCTTGTCTAACGATAATATTCAGAGAATATTAGAGCATTAACTACTCAGGAATCATTGCAATATAATAAGAAAAGAAGAGGGAAACAGCCAAGTATGGATTCGTCGACCTGAGTCCATAGTTCGTTGAGCTGAGAATGGCTGTTCGTCGAGCTGAAGTCCAAGATCATCGACCTCTAAATGGCTGACTGCTGCTTGACGACTTTCCTATTTTGTGCACCAAGTTCGTCGAGCTGATGTCCAAGATCATCGACCTGAGACCTGATAATAGCTGTTCTCCAAGATCGTCAACCTGAGTTTTGATTCTGGACTTAGACTGTTTTCTGGTGCTGAGTGTTGAGACACCATTTTGGCATTGAGTGTGATGTTCTCTGTCATTAAGTGTTGAGACATCATTTTGGCATTGAGTGTGATGTCCTCTGTCGTTGAGTATTGAATCATCACTCTGGCATTGAGTGTGATGTCCTCTATCGTTGAGTGTTGAATCATCATTCTGGTATTGAGTTTGATGTCCTCTGTCATTGAGTGTTGAATCATCTGATTCAGAATTAGTCAATCTGAGACCAGAGAACAGAGTTCGTCTAGCTGATGTTCTAAGTTTGTCGATTGAAGTTTGACTTAGAAGTGTTGTCACTTTCCCCAGAGTTCGTCGAGCTGAGAACCAAGTTCATCGGACTCATCTCAGAGAATTGTCTCTGAGTTCGTCGAGCTGAGCACGACTTTCGTCGACATGAGATCGATGAACGTAGAACTCTTTTTCTAAGCCTTGATATTTCTCTAAGACGTGAATCTCTTGCAGTGTTGAAGGATGGTCCCTGGCATTATTGTCTTCTAAAGACTAGACCCACACTCTAGGACTCAACCATGACCATGGCTATACATGTTGGGTCATATCCTAACTTAGTGAATCTAGCCCAAATCCAACTAGGGATCCAACACTGAGACAGAAAACTAAGATTTAGAATTTCATTAGCAGTACCTCTTCTTGTTCTGACACCGTCGTCTGGCTCTCCAATTATCAGATCAACTGGGTGATCCCTTTGGTGTCTGAACGCTCGATTTCTTCCTCTCCCAACAGCAGGTTCTGCCACATCAATTTCATCTCCTGCAGATTTAGGTAGTTCTTCACCTAATCAATCTTCATCCACCATACTTGGATCGACGACCTTGACTAAGCTTGGAGCATCTTCCTTGACCCCTTCTTCCAAGATTAGATCCTTGAGCCTGGTACCTGCATCTACACCAACAAAAATAGATGCGCTGCTATGAAGCATTCTTGTCTCGTCAAATACAACATTTATAGACTCTTCTACCACCAAGGTTTTCTTATTAAAAATCCTATATGCCTTACTATGGCTATTATAGCCTACAAAAATACCTTCAAAACATTTGTACTAAACTTCATGCGGTAATACTTTCCATTGTTTAGTATGAAGCATTTACTGCCAAATATCCTAAAGTAGGACATGGTCGGCTTTCTGCCTTTCAATAGTTCATTGGGAGTCATATGATGGTTTTTGTTGATTAGTGCTCTATTTTTCACGTGATACGTTGTGTTGACTGCATCGGCCCAGAAGTACTCTGGTAGTGAAGCATCATTCAACATAATCGTACAAGCTTCAATGAGGGTTCTATTCCTTCTCTCGGCAACTCCATTTTGTTGTGGAGTATACGGGGAGGAAAATTCATGAAAGATACCTTGAGTTCCATAGAATTTTGACATGGAACCAAAAACAAATTCTATTCTGTGATCACTTCTGATTTTGACCACTGAGCAGGTCAATTCGTTCTGAATTTGCCTAACAAAATTAGTAAAGGCTTCAAAAGTGTCTGACTTGTGTTTTAGAAAGAACACCCATGTTAAACAAGAGTAGTCGTCAACAATGACCAACATATAGACTTTACCTCCTAAAGTGTTAATTGGCATAGGAACGAATAAGTCCATATGGAGTAAATACAAACTCTTAGAGGAATCTTTTTCAGAAATATCCTTAAAGGTAGCCCTTATCTGCTTACCCATCTGGCATGCGTGACCTGGACTCTCTTTAAGGCACTTAATGTTGGGGTCATCACACACTAGGTTGTGAGAAAATAGCATATTTATAGTTTTTAACTTAATATTTGATAATCTCTTGTGTCATTGGTCATAGAGAGATGCACTATATTTTGCCAAAAAACACACTGGTGTAGAATTGTCTAAACACAGAAACTTTAAACATAAAATATTTCTACTCCGAGTGCCTGTTAAGACTTTCTCCAAATTTGTAGATGATTTTATCAGGCACTTGTCCTTGTAGAACTCAACAATATAGCCTTTGTCACATAATTGACTTATGCTTATCATATTATGTTATAATCCTTCAACATAAGCCACATTGTAAAAGAGACTATACCATTGGAAATCATATCGTAGCCTTTACTTATTCCCTTGTCAGACCCTCCAAATAAAACTTTTAGTCCGTCTTTGACTGGGGTGAATTCTAGCAATAGGCTTCTTGTCCCGGTCATATGCCGAGAGCATCCACTGTCCAAATATCATATTGGTGTTTTATTATCCTTTAGACATACCTATAAACATAAATCATTTTAAATTAGGAACCCAAACAGACTTGGGTCCTTGGTTCCTTGTTAGTGGAACCCCACTTGGAACATAAACATTACGAGTGGTTGGTCTCGCACTGTTAACTCATGGAGTTTCAAACTTTACCGGATGAAACCAGCAATCTATGGCGAAGTGACCAATCTCGCCGCAACATTAACAGTCAAAGCTGTTGTACCTTATCTTGTACTCATGCTTTACCTTTTGTACGGGAGGTCTACCAATGGATACAGACTTGGAAGTGGAAGCCTCATAATTGCAGCATACACAAGGCTTCACAGATTACTTGGCCTTGGGAACAATAGTGTTGGATTTTGGAGCCTTACCACTTGGTCCATGAATGTAAGGACAATAGTTTTTAAGTGGAATATCTTCATAAGGTGCTTTAAAAACACTTGCACCAAAGTCTCGATGACGGGTCTATGCTTAATAAAGCTTTTTAGGCTCCACATAAGTAGGCCTAGCAAAGTGACCAAAGGACGACTCAAGGTCAAATTTGTTCGTTGGGAAGATTACCTTCTTAAATGAGGGTTGACCTTATGGTTCCTTCCCTTTGGCTTTGGTACTGACTTTCTTAGCAACCTTACCTTTTCCAGAAATTTGGCCAAGAACACTACCCTTCTTAGGAGGGGAAAACTCATCAATGTGGGTAAGAATGGTCTTTGGCTTCGAGTAGTTTTCGACCAGCTTCCTTTCTACCAAGATCTTTTCTTCCAGCCCATCTAAGTATTTCTCCTTCTGACTAAAGAGTTCAGGGAGCATTTCAATTCCTCTTGTAAGGAGTGAACTTCACTTCTGAGAGGAGTCAATTTAGCAATTTCCTCCCTAAGGCTTGATTCCACTGCCTTGAGAGAAGCAATCTCTTTTAACTGCTTCTTGACTACCTTGCAGTATTTGTCAAAAGCTTTCAAGAGTTCTTGATGCTGAGCCATTCAGTCAGTTTCATCATCCTCAAAGGAGTACTCTTCATCACCATTTGTGTAGGTTTCTGACTCAGAGAGGATTGCATAAGATTTTACCTTCCCATGGAATTGGGAGTCTCCTACTTCCTTATTTGATTGAGACATGAGCCCGAAGTAAGCTTCCTCATTTTTTGAACTTGACTCACTCGAGTCACTGTCTATGAGAGTCTTTTACTTCTTAGCAACGAAGCTTTTCTCTTCCTTTCTCTTACCTTTGAAGGATCTCTTCTCTTCCTTCTTGGAACCTTCCTTCTTCTAGTAAGGACACCATGCAATCATGTGTCCTAGCTTATTGCAACAATATCAAACCACGTCAAAGGAAGAATGTTTATTCAGTTTGGACTTATACTTGTCCTCTCGGTTGTAGCTCTTCTTGGAATAATCACCTTCCCGATGTGATCTTCTGAAATCAGAGGAGGAGGACTGATTTTTCATTTGCCTCCTCTTATTGAGCAATCTTTTGAACTACTTGGAGATGAGTGAGAACTCTCCATCAGATAACTCAGATCCTGACGTGCTTATCTCAAAGTCTTCTGGAGTATTTGGAGCTCGTGTCCTTATTAGTGATGCAGATTTAGACTTTTTTGAACCTTTAGCTTTCAAGGCAACTGATTTCTCTCTGCTCGAAGTCATACTGGTTTGTTCCTCCTTCTTTCTTGTTTTCATCTGAAGTTCATAGGAGAGTAGCTTTTCGAATAGGTTATGGGGGTCAATATATGGTAGCTTTCCCAACTCCCTAATGGCTACAATTTTTGTATTCTAGTCCTTTGTCAAGGATCTGAGGAATTTGTCATTTAGTTCACAATTAGTGAAGGTGCGTCGATAGTTTTTGTGCCCGTTGACGATCTTGAAGAATTTCTCAAAGCTGTCAGCTAAAGTATCACTTGCATCTTGATTGAACGCTTCGTGTTCTTGATTCAACAAAGATCTACGAACGTCTCTAACTTCTTCAGTTCCTTCAATGAGCACAACAAGATAGTCCCACATCTCCATGGCAGATTTGCAGTGGAATAAATTTTTGAGCTTCGAATCGTTCACTGTGCAAGCTATAATATTCTTTGTCTTCTTATCCAACAAGACCAAAACAATTTCATCCTTAGTCAGATCCATCATCTTCTTTGAGATCATGACCGCGGGATTTAGAGCTGAGGCTTGTATAGGAATATGAGGTCCTTCTTCAACAATTCGAAATATTCTAGGATCTGTTGATTCCATGAAGAACCTAACTCTTTCTTTCCACATGGGAAAGTTCTCTTTTATGCACACAAGTAACTTCATAGAAGACATATCCTTGCTTCTGTCAATAGCAATCGAGTGGGATCTCTAGACAACTAGATGAGAGATCTTTTTAATGTGTTAACCTTATGCCTAACAACCTCCCTCTAATACCAATTGAAAGTATCTAGTGTCTACCTAAATAACCTAGAGGGAGTGAATAGGTGATGTCTGTGTCTTTTTGCGGAATAAAAATAACTTAAAAATTAAAGCATATAGAACATAGAGATCTATAATGGTTCCCCAAGTTGGGTACGTCTACTGTCTGCCTCGCCTATCTACCATGAAGGGCTAGATTCGGTTATTCACCTTTCTTAGATTTCAACAAATTTTTCTGAAAGTTAATACTATGGGTAGATAATCACCTAGATGTGGGGGTGAATAGGTGTATTTTAAAATACTTTGTCAATTCTTTGTCACTTAATTGTTCAGTATATAACATACATGAAAAATTAGCTTCACAATAACTCGGCACAATTGAATCACAGTACACAACACATGCAAATCTCAGAACATAGCACACAAATAATTTATAGTGGTTCACCTATCTAGGGTACATCCACTTTCCCCATTCTTCCTCACTAGCAATGTGCTAGATAAGGTTATAGCTCCTCCTCTTCAACTCGGATCCAAAGATCTTACAGGCTCAGATTCTGTTAAGAAACCTACACTCAGACCAATTGGTCCTACCTCAGAGATTCGCCCAATCTCCTACCTCAGGTCCCTCAAGAACCCTACATCAGCCTTTATAATACAGGCTTACACCTAGTGATCCCACTCAAATCACCTACCTCTGCCTTTATAAATTTGGCTTACAACTCAAAGATTATCTCTCCTACTCACTCAGATCTCACAGAGATCTTACAAAGATTAAGAGGTAGAAATATTTAGAAAACAAATCTATAATCTGACTTATCTGAATGAATTCAGATTCTTCAATTCAGCTGCAAAGAAACAAATCTTGATGAATAATCGGGCTGAAGAGAATCTTCACTGGCTCTGCAATCTTCTTGATGATCGACTTGATTTCCTTGAAGAATTTGTAGAACAGATCCAATTGAATCTTCTGATCACTTGATGAAAGGATCTGAAGATCTTCTTGAAGACTTTCGTCTTCCTTCTCCAACTTGGGATTGAGGCCCTCCTCTGACTTAGAAAAATCTTGATGAGAGAATGGAATGATTTGTCTTATTGTTTCTTTCTGTGTAGACAACCCCTCTATTTATATCCTTTATGGATTGCTGGTTTCTGATTGATGACATCAGCATGTGACATCATACTTCAAATTCTCATTTAAACTATTTCTATTGAGATACCACATTACTGTAGCAGATGTTACAGTTCTGACTTATCGTTACACTTCTATTTGACTCTGCACATCTTCAAAAACATAAGTGTCGAGATGTCCAAAGTGTCTCGACACTTGTTCTTAGAATGTGTCAAGACATCTTTGTAGTCTCGACAAAATTTTACTTAGAAAAATTTTCATCTGAACTTGAAAGTGTCAAGACAGTTGACTTATCTCGACACAACTGTCATCTGTGTCTGTACAACCCCGTAGCCGGGCGAGTGGGACCCTCCACAAATATTGGTCTATGGGCGTGCTATGGGCGACGATTTGGTGCAGCCCCGTTCGAAGAGATGCGGATGCTCGTGCGTGTGTACGGAGGTTTTATGTGCATAAACTTTTAATATATATATAATATATATATGTTAAATATTATAATATAAATATATATATTATATTATATATATATATATATATATATTATGTTATATTATATATGAGATGGATATTGATAGAGGATGGGACAAAAGAAAAGAGGCAGGTGGGGGGGAGCAGGCGGGTACAACAAAGAGGGCAGAGAGGAGATAGAAAAAGGAAAAAAGAAAGAGGGAGCAAGGGGCTGGGAGGAAGAGAGGAAAAAAAGAAGTTAAGAAGAAAAAAGGAGCAGGAAGGGGCGGGGGGGTGAAGAAACCCTAGCCCGATCTACAGCAGCCGGCCGCCCGATCTACAGCAGCCGGCCGCCCGACCCCCCTCCCTTTCCCTCTCCCGTCGGTTTGGAGCCCGGCGCCACCCCTCCCCTCTCCCTCTCTCTCGGCCAGGAGCAGGCCGAGCCCCGCCTCCCTCCATTCCACCTATCCAGGCCGCCGCCGGCTTCAGAGACCGAGCCCCGCATCCCCCACTCTCCGTCCAGGCTGCCTCCACTCTCCACCGTATGGAGCAAGTAAAAAGAAGGGCTGCCTCCCCTTTTCTCTCTGCCAAGGCAGCCGCCTAGAAGTATAGCCTGACCTAAGGCTCGGCCCCCTCTTCCCGTCGCCGCCTCAAGTAGGGCCGAGCCCTAGCATTCTTCTTCACCACAGCCGCATGGAGCAAGATCGGCCGGGAGCTCCTCTCCCGGCATCGCCTTCAACAAGAACAACTGGGAGCTCTTCTCCCGACATCGTCTTTAGCAAAAATAGCCCGGAGTTTCTCTCCCGGAACCGCCGCCAAGCACGCGGCAAGGGTAATGATGTTTCTACTCGGGCAGGTGAAGCCCTCGATTTACATTCGAATGGAAGCCCCTCTCCACCAATGGGTGGAGGAAGGGAGCTCTCCGACGGGTTGACATGTACGTCCCCGCTATTAATTGCATTTAGTATCCGGAAGTGTGAGTACGGATTTAGGCATGCAGTGTGAAGCCCATCCGGACGTGAGAGCCGGATTGGTGATGTTCTGGGGTTCCCGGAGAAGACTCCGTGGAAGTTGTTTATTAGCCGCTTGCAGGGAATACGCGCCATAGTCCCAAAAAAGTGGGGGCGCGCATTATGTTTGGCCCGCTTTTGTTAGCCGACCGATGCCTCGTTGGCTGCCGCTCGTCGAGACGTTGATGTACAGGTGTTGCAGTACCAAGTGAGGAATAGCGGGCTTCAGCCCAAGCTTGCGCCGGCCCTCGAAGACCTAGTTTGTTTATATTTCCGGCCTGCGTGCCGATGTATGGAATTTATATTCCTGTAAATTTATATCTGTGATGCTCTGCGAATATATGGTTTAGTTTCTTTGCATTGGGCGAGTGGTGTGCTCGTGAACCGCTCGTCCCGTGGGAGCCCCGAGGTTTATGCCGAGAAGCCCCTGATGGCATGTTGATAGCCTTTTAGGGCAGCGGAGTCGCGCTGTTTGCAGCCTAGTTGGGCGGCGTTTCGTAGAATTTCTTGGCGATGTTACACCATTAGTAGGGCGGATGAGAAGCATTTTGTATTGACCCAAGGAGACACATCTGGATAGGAGAGAGTTGGTCTTGATATCCTCCTTAGATGATCCGGTCGGCCAAGAACGCCCTCCGAAGGTGTCTTAGCCCAGTCTTTGGCTTGGGAGGGGAAGAGTTTGTTAGTCTTCCGGGTACGCGGTGGGACCTCCACGCTGAGACCTTGGGTCTGTCCCTCATGTTCCTAGTCTAGTGTCAAGATCGTTCGTTTGAGGGTAGTAGGTGCGCGGTCACCCCTCTTTTGGGACCCCGAACTCCACAGAAGTCATTTTTGGCTTCAACATTTTGGTGCGGTGAGCGTGGAGAGTGACCAGCACAGAAGAACTCATACGAACGTCATGGCTATAGACGAGGAACCAAGTGACGACCATGGTCATGTGCTGGTTTTTTGTATGTAAGATCCCCATACTTGGAGTCGTCCCCTCCTTGAGTTTAGGATTTTTGGGCAACCTGTATTAAGTCTATGTTGAGGTTTAAGTGATGATATAGCTATGTGTTTGATTTATTCAAATGTCAATTCTATTTTGTCATGAACGCTTAGGCTTTTGGGTTTGTGTTTGATAAATGTTGCCCAAATCACAAATCTACTTGGTGAGTAATTCTATGTGTTTGTTTAGTATCCCGTCCTAAAACTGTTGCTAGAATCCCATGGTATTTGAAGTGGGATCTGCACCTGTTTGAAGAAATGTGATGTTCATCTAATCATGTAAAAAATGTTTTTTCATGAATAAAAAAGATTTATAAAAAAGAAAAAGTTAGTTTTCTTTCTCCTGGGAAGCGAGTTCGACAATTTTTAGTGCAAAGTGGTCGCATTGTAGGGGCAAAGGCTGCTTGTATGGGTTGCCCCCTCGTTAATTGGAGGTTGTTCGGAGAGGAGACCCCGAGCAGACCCACTGCGCAGGCTCCCATCAAGCTGGCAGGGCTGTAGGCTCACTCGGTGGTTTGAGGTTGTTCGGAGAGGATACCCCGAGTAGACCCGCTGCGCAGGCTCCCATCAAGCTGGCAGGGTTGTAGGCTCACTCGGTGGTTGGAGGTTGTTTGGAGAGGAGACTTCAAGCAGACCCGCTGCGCAGGCTCCCATCAAGTTGGCAGGGCTGTAGGCTCACTCGGTGGTTGGAGGTTGTTCGGAGAGGAGACCCCGAGCAGACCCGCTGCGCAGGCTCCCATCAAGCTGGCAGGGTTGTAGGCTCACTCGGTGGTTGGAGTTTGTTTGGAGAGGAGACCCCGAGCAAACCCGCTGTGCAGGCTCCCATCAAGCTGGCAGGGCTGTAGGCTCACTTGGTTATTGGAGGTTGTTCGGAGAGGAGACCCCGAGCAAACCCGCTGCGCAGGCTCCAATCAAGCTGGCAGGGCTGTAAGCTCACTCGGTGGTTGGAGGTTGTTCGGAGAGGAGACCCCGAGCAGACCCGCTGACTAGGCTCCCATCAAGCTGGTAGGGTTATAGGCTCACTCGGTGGTTGGAGGTTGTTTGGAGAGGAGACCCCGAGCAGACCCGCTGCGCAGGCTCTCATCAAGCTGGCAGGGCTGTAGACTCACTCGGTGGTTGGAGGTTGTTTGGAGAGGAGACCCCGAGCAGACCCGCTGCGCAGGCTCCCATAGAGCTGGCAGGGCTGTAGGCTCACTCGGTGGTTGGAGGTTGTTTGGAGAGGAGACCCCGAGCAGACCCGCTGCGCAGGCTCCCATCAAGCTGGCAGGGCTGTAGGCTCACTCGGTGGTTGGAGGTTGTTTGGAGAGGAGACCCCTAGCAGACCCGCTGCGTAGGCTCCCATCAAGCTGGTAGGGCTGTAGGCTCACTCGAAGGCTGGAGGTTGTTTGGAGAGGAGACCCCGAGCAGACCCGCTACGCAGGCTCCCATCAAGCTGGTAGGGCTGTAGGCTCACTCGGTGGATGGAGGTTGTTTGGAGAGGAGACCCCGAGCAGACCCGCTGCGCAGGCTCCCATCAAGCTGGTAGGGCTGTAGGCTCACTCGGTGGTTGGAGTTTATTCGGAGAGGAGACCCCGAGCAGACCTGCTGACCAGGCTCCCATCAAGCTGGCAGGGCTGTAGGCTCACTCAGTGGTTGGAGGTTGTTCAGAGAGGAGAGCCCGAGCAGACCCGCTGACCAGGCACCCATCAAGCTGGCAGGGTTGTAGGCTCACTCGGTGGTTGGAGGTTGTTTGGAGAGGAGACCCCGAGCAGACCCGCTGTGCAGGCTCCCATCATGCTACCAGGGTTGTAGGCTCACTCGGTGGTTGGAGGTTGTTCGGAGAGGAGATCCCGAGCAGAACCGCTGACCAGGCTCCCATCAAGCTGGCAGGGTTGTAGGCTCACTCGGTGGTTGGAGGTTGTTTGGAGAGGAGACCCCGAGCAGACCCGCTGCGCAGGCTCCAATCAAGCTGGCAGGGCTGTAGGCTCACTCGGTGGTTGGAGGTTGTTCGGAGAGGAGACCAGGAGCAGACCCGCTGCGCAGGCTCCCATCAAGCTGGCAGGGCTGTAGGCTCACTCGGTGGTTGGAG
Organism: Platanthera zijinensis; assembly: GCA_039513925.1. Lineage (NCBI taxonomy): Eukaryota > Viridiplantae > Streptophyta > Magnoliopsida > Asparagales > Orchidaceae > Platanthera > Platanthera zijinensis. Next base: position 70,544,959 of record CM077098.1, on the reverse strand, counting down.
GTTGTTTGGAGAGGAGACCCCGAGCAGACCCGATGTGCAGGCTCCCATCAAGCTGGTAGGGCTGTAGGCTCACTCAGTGGTTGGAGGTTGTTCGGAGAGGAGACCCAGAGACGACCCGCTGCGTAGGCTCCCATCAAGCTGGCAGGCCTGTAGGTTCACTCTGTGGTTGGAGGTTGTTTGGAGGGGAGACCCCGAGCAGACCCGCTGCGCAGGCTCCCATCAAGCTGGCAGGGCTGTAGGCTCACTCGGTGGTTGGAGGTTGTTTGGAGGGGAGATCCCGAGCAGACCCGCTGCGTAGGCTCCCATAAAGCTAGCAGGGCTGTAGGCTCACTCGGTGGTTGGAGGTTGTTTGGAGAGGAGACCCCAAGCAGACCCGCTGCGCAGGCTCCCATCAAGCTGGTAGGGCTGTAGGCTCACTCGGTGGTTGGAGGTTGTTCGGAGAGGAGACCCCGAGCAGACCCGCTGACCAGGCTCCCATAAAGCTGGCAGGGCTATAGGCTCACTCGGTGGTTAGAGGTTGTTTGGAGGGGAGACCCCGAGCAGACCTGCTGCGCAGGCTCCCATCAAGCTGGCAGGGTTGTAGGCTCACTCGGTGGTTGGAGATTGTTTGGAGGGGAGACCCCGAGCAGACCCGCTGCGCAGGCTCCCATCAAGCTGGCAGGGCTGTAGGCTCACTCGGGGGTTGGAGGTCGTTTAGAGAGGAGACCCCGAGTAGACCCGCTGCGCAGGCTCCCATCAAGCTGGCAGGGCTGTAGGCTCACTCGGTGGTTGTAGGTTGTTTGGAGAGGAGAACCCGAGCAGACCCGCTGCGCAGGCTCCCATCAAGCTGGCCGGGCTGTAGGCTCACTCGGTGGTTGGAGGTTATTTAGAGGGGAGACCCCGAGCAGACCCGCTGCCCAAGCTCCTATCAAGCTAGCAGGGCTGTAGGCTCACTCGGTGGTTGGAGGTCGTTTGGAGAGGAGACCTTGAGCAGACCCGCTGCGCAGGCTCCCATCAAGCTGGCAGGGTTGTAGGCTCACTCGGTGGTTGGAGGCTGTTTGGAGAGGAGACCCCGAGCAGACCCGCTGACCAGGCTCCCATCAAGCTGGCAGGGCTGTAGGCTCACTCGGTGGTTGAGGTTGTTTGGAGAGGAGACTCCAGGTAGACCCGCTTCGCAGGCTCCCATCAAGCTGGCAGGTCCGTAGGCTCGCCTGTGGTGGAGAGTTCGTGTTCTTGGTCCTTGGTTCTGCTCTACCCCGAGCGCGGCTCGGCCCCGGGTAGACTCGCTGTCCAGTCTCTCATTAGCTGGGCAGGGCGGTAGGCACACCTGGGGGGAAAGGATGTGGATTGGGAAAAGGTTTTGGAAAGGGTTTGTCTCATAAGAAAAATCTGAAAGATGTGCAATACTTTTTCAAAAAGGGATAACCATAGTTTAAATCATATTTGAAATCAACATTTTTGTTTTGATAAACGGAGTAGACTAATATTAATACATCACTTGATTTAGAGCTGAAGAAGAATATGTGGTATTTTGTTTCTTTTAATGCTGATTCTGCGAAATATATCAATTGCTTCTGGGGAAACGAGATGATTGTGTTTATAGAATATACGCTCGTTTTAAATAAGATTCTCTTGCCTCTCTAAACATGTATCAACATTTTTGGCCTCCACATCAAATGGTAGCTTGGTTCAGTTTTTTACAAATGGATTTGTTTTGGCGGCATTTTCATGGTGAGTTATTTTTGATTTAAGCCCTGGTGCGGAGCTCCCTTAATCTCCAGGTGGGAGATTCTCTCAAAATTTTTCTTTGGGTCGGCTCCCACTTGCCGGATACTTGGGGTTTGACATTTCTTTTTGAGCTTGTGCCAACCTCGAAAAGAGCGGGGATTATGTACAACCCCGTAGCCGGGCGAGTGGGACCCTCCCCAAATATCGGTCTATAGGCCTGCTATGGGCAACGATTTGGTGCAGCCCCGTTCGAAGAGATGCGGATGCTCGTGCGTGTGTGCGGAGGTTGTATGTGCATAAACTTTTAATATATATATAATATATATGTTAAATATTATAATATATATATATATATTATACTATATATATATATTATATATTATGTTATATAATATATGAGTTGGATATTGATAGAGGATGGGACAAAAGAAAAGAGGCAGGTGGGGGGAGCAGGCGGGTACAACAAAGAGGGCAGAGAGGAGATAGAAAAAGGAAAAAAGAAAGAGGGAGCAAGGGGCTGGGAGGAAGAGAGGAAAATAAGAAGTTAAGAAGAAAAAAGGAGCAGGAAGGGGCGGGGGGGGGGGGGGGTGAAGAAACCCTAGCCCGATCTATAGTAGCCGGCCTCCGGACCCCCCTCCCTCTCCCTTTCCCGTCGGTTTGGAGCCCGGCGCTACCCCTCCCCTCTCCCTTTCTCTCGGCCAGGAGCAGGCCGAGCCCCGCCTCCCTCCATTCCTCCCATCCAGGCCGCCGCCGGATTCAGAGGCCGAGCCCCGCATCCCCCACTCTCCGTCCAGGCTGCCTCCACTCTCCGCCGCATGGAGCAAGTAAAAAGAAGGGCTGCCTCCCCTTTTCTCTCTGCCAAGGCAGCTGCCTAGAAGTATAGCCCGAGCTAAGGCTCGGCCCCCTCTTCCCGTCGCTTCCTCAAGTAGGGCCGAGCCCTAGCTTTATTCTTCACCACAGCCGCATGGAGCAAGATCGGCCGGGAGCTCCTCTCCCGGCATCGCCTTCAACAAGAACAACCGTGAGCTCTTCTCCTGACATCGTCTTTAGCAAAAACAACTCGGAGTTTCTCTCCCGGCACCAACGCCAAGCACGCGGCAAGGGTAACGATGTTTCTACTCGGGCAGGCGAAGCCCTCGATTTACATTCGCATGGAAGCCCCTCTCCACCAATGGGTGGAGGAAGGGAGCTCTCCGACGGGTTGACATGTACATCCCTGCTATTAATTGCATTTAGTATCCGAAAGTATGAGTACGGATTTAGGCATGCTGTGTGAAGCCCATCCGGACATGTGAGCCGGATTGGTGATGTTCTGGGGTTCCCGGAGAAGACTCCGTGGAAGTTGTTTATAAGCCGCTTGCAGGGAATACGCGCCATAGCCCCAATAAAGGGGGCGCGCGCATTATGTTTGGCCCGCTTTTGTTAGCCGACCGATGCCTCGTTTGCTGCCGCACGTTGAGACGTTGACTTACAGGTGTTGCAGTACCAAGTGAGGAAAAATGGGCTTCAACCCAAGCTTGCACCGACCCTCGATGGCCTAGTTTGTTTATATTTCCGGCTTGTGTGCCGATGTATGGAATTTATATTTCTATAAATTTATATCTGTGATGCTCTGCGAATGTATGGTTTACTTTCTTTGTATTGGGCGAGTGGTGTGCTCGTGAACCGCTCGTCCCGTGGGAGACCAGAGGTTTATGCCGGGAAGCCCCTGATGGCATGTTGATAGCCTTTTAGGGTAGCGGAGTCGCGTTGTTTGCATCCTAGTTGGGCGGCGTGTCGTAGAATTGCTTGGCGATGTTGCACCATTAGTAGGGCGGATGAGGAGCATTTTGTATTGACCCAAGGAGACACATCTGGATAGGAGAGAGTTGGTCTTGAGATCCTCCTTAGATGATTCGGTCGGCCAAGAGCGCCCTCCGAAGGTGTCTTAGCTCAGTCTTTGGCTTGGGAGGGGAAGTTTTTGTTAGTCTTCCGGGTACGCGGTGGGACCTCCACGCTGAGACCTTGGGTATGTCCCTCATGTTCCTAGTCTAGTGTCAAGATCGTTCGTTTGAGGGTAGTAGGTGCACGGTCACCCCTCTTTTGGGACCCCGAACTCCACAGAAGTCATTTTTGGCTTCAACTGTGTCGACATCTGTAAATCTGCACTGTGTCAAGACAGTTGAATTATCTCGACACAACAGTCTTCTAGTTGTCGACACATCTATGCTTGCTTTATTTCTTCACTGTGTCGAGACAGTTGAGTTGTCTCGACACTCCAGTCTGCTGATGTCGACACTTGTATACTAGCTTTCTTTCATCACTATGTCGAGATAGTTGAATTGTCTCGACACAACTGTCTACCGATGTCGACACTTGTATACTAGCTTTATTTCTTCACTGTGTCAAGATAATTGAATTGTCTCGACATAACTGTCTGTCGGTGTCGACACTTGTATACTAGATTTATTTCTTCACTATGTCGAGAAAGTTGAATTATCTCGACATAACTATCTACCGATGTCAGCACTTTTATACTTGCTTTAATCCTTCATTGTGCCGAGAAAAATGATTTGTCTCGACATTATTTTACTTAGTATAATTTTAAGTTTTGTTTGTGTCGAGATTGTTGACTTGTCTTGATACCGCTGACTTAACCTTCAAAAGTTCAAGTTAGCTGACTTGTCTCGACACTTCTGACTTAGCCTTCAAAGTGTCGAGTTAGTTGACTTGTCTCGACACAACTTCTGCAAAGGTGTTGACATAGTTGAAGTGTGTCGACACATATGTACTTAGACAATTTTCTGCACTGCAAGTTGCTAGGTGCTGACTGTGCTGACTTCATTCAATGCTTTTATACTTCGACAATTTTCTTTACTTTTTAGTCAACTTCTTAGATTCCACCTGTCAATGTAACTTTGACTACATGTCAAATCAATATGACATAGGCAACCTGCAAGCATGAACTAAAATATACATCAATTACATGTTTGTGTATATCATTGAGTTGAAAGAGCTTCTTCAAATTAAGTACATTGTGTCCAATGTATCCAACAATCTCCCCCTATTTGGAGTTTCCATAACCCTAAATCAATGATATACACCTCAATACCAAAATAAATTAATTATGCTGTATAAGAAAAATGCTGAACAAAATAAAAAGGAAGACAATAAAAATAACACAGATATCACCAGATACAACCAAAATTTTTCATTCAAATTTTTCAAAGATTATATCTTTTAGTTTTGTTACAATGTTCTCAAAGACAAATAACTTAATTTTTTTAGAAAATAAAAAAATAAACTAAGAATCCCCTGGCTCCTTGATGACAATGCTTTTTCCTGACTATATTTTAGCTTTTACTCCAGGCACTTTATCATCAACCATTTTCTCCTTTCCCTTGGCATCCTTAGCTTTAGAAATTTATTCTTGCTTGAGCCTCTGCCTCTCAAAATAGTGACAGGGATTGGGACAATATTTGATGGGTTCAATGGAGTCGGCTGGGATCTTCCATACCTTTAGATCTTTTCTGAATTTGTAGAGAATCTCCTGCTGCTTTGTGTGTTTGGCCCACTCTTGCTATGAATACCATTTTCCCTTTCAACTGCATTGGTATTGACTTCTTTCTATGTAGTGAGAATAATGGATCTAGAAGTTGGACTCTATTGCTCAAAATCAGGCTTTGCTTCAACCTGTTCCCTCAATCTTTTCTTTGATAGTTGAGCTTTTTTTCCTTCAACATTTCAGAAGCAGTCATCTCCACCTCTTCACATTCTATATTCTGAATTTATGGTGGAGTACTGTAAAATGACTGGGCAACAGTTTGAATAGCCTCAAAAGGAGCTGGTTGGCAACCAAACTCAGCAGTTTGGTCTCCATCATACCATATGGGTGGATAGCCAAGAGTCTCTCTGATGTTATTTGAAATCCAAGTAGCATGTTCAAACTTTACTTTATCATTACTCTCTCCCCCTTTATAACTTCTGTTTCAACATGATCTCTTAAGTCATTCTTGCAAAATCTTACTTGACCATCTAGATAATTGATTCCTGAGGTTAAATTTTCTTTACTTTGAGTAAATGTTCATCCAAATCTTTGTTAGAAGCCTTGATATCCTTAATCAAAGAGTTAGAGTGAGTTGATAGCTTAGTTTTAATATCCTTGGAAGTAGAAGTAATCTTAGTATGCAAAGCAATAGTTTGTTTAGCTATCTCTGCCAATATAGTATCATGCATAACTACCATATTCTCATTCATTCTTGTTTGATTTTCCATGACAAAACCTTATTTTATAGCTATGTCATTTTCAACTTTCTATGATTCCACTTGCTGTTTAGCAATATATGCTATAACATTTGCTCCTCTTTCAAAGAAATCTGTCATATGTTTCTTTAGCAAGTTTACTTCAAATCTAATTGATTTTATGTCCTAAGCCAGCTGAAACTGAAATTCTTTATTACTTTCATCTACATACTTCTCAAGTTGAGTTCTTTGTGGGTTAAGCATTATTTGTAGTTGAACTATAGTTGAACTAAAATCCATAGAAGGAGCAGGTGTTGTTCCAGACCGAATAATCTTCTTTTAGCTTTTACTCTTCTTTTTGAGTTCAGTTATTTTCCTTTTCTTTAGTTTAGAGGCATCTTCCTCCTCAGATTCTGAAAAACTAACCACCTCAACAGATGCCGGCTCTTTAGCTATTTCTGTAGTTGGGGCCTGATCTACAAATGCCCCATCAACCATTGCACCTTCTTAAATATTTTTGATGTTTTTCAAGTTAGCCTCATCTTGCTGAACTTCAGCATTAGGAATAGGGTCCTTTGGAGTAGCAGTTATCTCCCCTAGATTTCTATTTTTGTAGGCAGAATAATTTCCCCTTCAGTTTCCTTGGAGATTGTATCTTCACTCTCTCTGTTAGGCATTTCTTGGCCAGGAACCTCTGTTTGCTGCAGAGCTGTGTCTAGCTCTTCTACTACTTTCATTATAATAGTGTTTACACTATCCATATCTATTTCTGACAGTACATTGAGGTTTTCCCCCTCAATTTGATCTTCTCTTATAGATTCTCCCACTACACCTGATCACCAATTCTAGGTGAGGGCCTTGGAGAATTCTCAGCTATTGTATAATCCTGTTTTTCAGAACTTTAACTTTCTTATTCTTTAGATTGACTAGAAGAATCTTCTTCCACAACTACGGCCTTCTTCTATTTCTCCTTTTCCTCCTCCACTGCAGGTGATTCCTTGGATAGGAATCTATCCCACCTTGCTAAAAATCTCATATCCATTCTCCTCATATAATTGATCTTGGATCCAATCTTGAGGTTAAGGCAATCTGGAATGGCATGAGCCAAGTATAGACTTAGAATTCTGCCCATATTTGGCTTCTATATACTTTCAAAAATTTTGTCAAAGACCACTCTACTCCAGTTAGTCTTGATTTTGAAAATTATTCTTGTCATATGCTCAAACATCGGAGCAGATATCCTGTCATGTTCTCATGTTTTACACAACATCTCCTTCCCAATAATTTCATAAAGGAATTTTCCTTGTGAATTCATATCCTTCCTATTCAAGGTGCTTCCAATCTTAGTGGTTGGGGCCAAACCACACCACACAAATGCTTCTGTAGTCCTGGTGGAGTCGATGTACTCTTCCTGATCGATTCTTAGTATGTGAAATATCCTTGCCAACCTCTTGGTTTTGAGTTTAACCTTAGCTCCATTCACTATAGAATTTATCTTTGCTGAGTTTGAATCTAGTTTAGCATTTGAGAAGAACTCTAAAACTTAAGTTTTCTAGATTTTGATGGTTCTGAAAGTAGATATTCCAGACTTGCCTCAGTGATTAGGTAAATGAAGTTCCTAATTTCTTCTTGCATAGAGACGAATCCATTGTGCACGAGATCATAACCTCCAAAGATGTTGTAGTCATTCTTGGGATCCATTGGAGTTGAGAGAAAGGATTGATGAGTGTTGACTAATCAGGATTCTAGGTCTCAGCACTCAGGAATCAAAAGCTCAAGAAATCAGGAAAGCGTAGTCGACTCCTACTCTCACACCCTATTTATAGTCTAATCTTTTTTAAAGACGAAAGGGCGCGCTACATTTAGACTTTTCCAAAATTTTACGGTAAATACCTAGTCTTGACATTGGGAAAAATTGTCTATCGAGATGTGTCGACTAAAGTCGACACACTAATACCATGAAAAATTGTTTGTCGAGATGTGTCGACACAAGTCGACACAAGGATAATGTCTCTCGATATATAACTTTGGGTCTTGACACCCTTATATTTCGACACTTACTTTAGTGTCTCGACACTTTGCAGTTATCTTGTGTCGACACACTTTCTGGTGTCTCGGCGCATTACTATATATAGTGTTGACACACTTTCTAGTTTCTTGACACTTTCTTAGATGTCTTAACACATTCTCTGGTGTCTCGACACCACTTTTAACTTAGACAAAATTTTATTCTCTAAGTTAAAGATACTTGACATTTATGAGGTATATTCTTGATATCTAAATAAGTAAACTTAATTACAGACTAATTACTTTATTCTAATTTTGTATCAGTTTTTTATGTGTGCATTAATTACTCAAGATTCAACATTCCAAGTTCAATCTTAAAGAAATTTAATTTCTCTTCTTCTAGGGGTTTAATAAAAATATCATCAATTTGTTTATTTGTTGGAACAAATTCTTACCTAATATTCTCATTTTCAACATGCTCCCTAATAAAGTGATATCTAATTTCAATATGTTTTGTATTACTATGTGACACACGATTATTTGCAATAGAAATACCACTAGTAGAATCAAAAAATAAAGGAATTTTACTTATCTTTATGTTGTAATCTTGTAATTGATGATGGATCCAAAGCAATTATGCACAACAACTTTCAATTGAAATGTACTCTGATTCAATAGTGGATATTGCTACACTTGTTTGCTTTTTGTTGCTCTAAGATACTAGCCTTATCCAAAGAAATTAACATGTACTTGATGTGTTTTTCCTATCTTCCTTACATCCTGCATAATCAGCATCTAAAAAGCCTATCAGTTCAAAATTACTATTCCTGGGATACCATAGACCAATATTAGCTGTGCCCTTTAGATATCTCAATATTCTTTTAACTGCTATATAGTGAGATTCTTTTGTGCTTGCTTGATACCTAGCACAGACACAAGTGGCATACATTATGTCTGGTCTACTGGCTGTTAAATAGAGTAGTGATCCAATTATACCCCTATACAAGGTGATATTAACTGGCCAGTCAGCAACATCCTTGTCTAAAGACATACTGGACCCCATAGGAGTTCTTATTGAAGTGGTTGTTTCCATGCTATACTTCTTGATTAACTCCTTGGTGAACTTACACTCACTAATGAAAAGTCCATCTATATTTTGCTTAACTTGGAAACCCAAGAAAAACTTTAGTTCACCCATGCTACTCATCTCAAACATACCATGCATAAGTTTGGCAAACTTAGTGCAAAGTGAGACCAAATATAATTTCATCTACATATATTTATACTAAGATGGTCTTGTCTTTGACTTCCCTAAGGAATAGTATTTTCTCTATATTCCCTCTTGTGAATTTATTCTCCAGATAGAAATTAAACAGAGTCTCAAACCAAGCACTTGGGGCTTATTTTAATCCATAGAGAGATCTTAATAACAAATAAACATGATTAGGTTTAGTAAAATTAACAAAATATGATGGTTGCTCAACATAGAACATTTATTTAAGGTTACCATTTAGGAAGGCTTACTTCATAACCATTTGGTAAACTTTAAATACTTTGTAGGCTACAAATGCCAGGAAGAGTCTAATAACCTCCAATCTAGCCACTGGTGCAAAGGTTTGATTAAATTTTATACCCTCTTCTTGTCTATATCCCTTTGCAACCAGTCGAGCCTTATTGCTGACTATAACAACATTCTCAACAAGTTTGTTCCTTTAGATTCACTTGGTTCTTATGATATTACATTAATCTAGTGTGGGAACAAGCTTTTAGACATTGTATCTCTTGAATTGGTTCAAATATTCCTTCCTTTTTCCTATCCAAAATGGATCTACATCGACTTCTTCAAATTTCTTTGGTTCTATTTAAGACAGAAAACTTGAGTACATCACAGTGTTGTGATGTTTACTTCTTGTGGTTATACCCTGAGCTGTATCTCCAATGATTAATTCTCTTGGATGATCCCTTAGATGTCTGACAGCTACAGGTAATATGACTACATCTCTTGGACCAGCTATATCTTGTTGCTGAGTGTCTTCTTCAGGTTGTTCCTGTGCAAGCACTTTTCAATAATGTTGACTTATCTTATATATTTTGTCTTTCTAGAACTGAATCTTCTATAGACAGCTCCTTTAGCTTTAAGTCTTCTCCTATTGTGCTTGATGTACCTAGTTTATCATTATAAAACATAAAACTTTCATCAAATACAACATGAACAGACTCCTCCACAACTTGATCCCTCAAGTTGTAGACCCTATAAGCCTTACTATGGTTACTATAACCAATAAATATGCCTTCATTGGACTTCTCAACAAATTTAGTTATGTATGTTTTCCCATTATTTAGGACAAAACATCTACATCTAAAGATTCTTAAATAGGCCAAGTTTGGTTTCCTGCCTTCATTAGTTCATAAGGAGTCTTATTTAACCTTTTGTTGATTGAAGCTCTATTAAGAACATGACATGATGTATGAATTGCTTCAGCCTAGAAATATTTTGGGAGAGAAGAATCACTCAGCATAGTTCTTCCAGCTTCAATGAGAGTTCTGTTCTTTCTCTCAGCAATTCCATTTTGCTAGGGTGTTTTTGAAGTGAAAAACTCTTGTTGTATCCCAAGTTCTTCACAAAATGTTGTCATGCATTCAGATGAAAATTTAGTTACATGATCACTTCTAATTCTGACCGCAGAACTGTTCATTTCATTCTGTATTTGTTTGACAAATGTCTTGAAGACATTAGGAGTTTATGAATTTTTTCCTTAGAAAGAAAACCCTAGTAAAAATTGAATAATCATCAACAATCACAAATGTGTAGACTTTCCTTCCTACACTATGAACTGGCATAGGACCAAACAAGTATATATGCAAGAGGTATAAACACCTCATTGAGATTTTGGTTTCAATACTTTTGAATGAAGCTTTGGTCTGCTTGCCTTTTGGCATGCAGAGCAAATGCTCTCCTTAGAGCATTTAGTGTTAGAACCATTCCTAACTACCTCTTTTCTGAAAAGTTTGCCTATGGCCTTGTAGTTCAAATGAGCTAGCCTATTGTGGCATTTGACATAGTGTGAGACTTTTTCATTTGCAACTAGACATAAGGGTGAGTCTGAATTTAAACAAAGAAAATTGAAACAATACACATTCCCACATCTAGTGCCTGTCAAGATGACTTCTTGGTCACTTGACTTCTTTATTAGGCACTCATCCTTGTGGAATGAAATTTCATTAATTAGGTCATAAAGATGGATTATGCTTATAAGGTTGTGTGACAACCCTTCCACATAAGCTACTTTGCTGAAAGTGACTAAACCATTTGTGATCTTACCATAACCTTTTGTAATTCTTTGTTAGCTCCACCAAAGATCACCTTTGGACCTTTCTTCATAGGGATAAATTCCCTCAAATTGCCTCTTATTCCAGTCATGTGTCTAGAACACCCACTATCAGAGTACCAGATTGGTCTATCTCTGGTGCTTGGACATTCATACAAAATAAGAATTTATTTTTCCTTAGGTACCCAAATTATTTTGGGTCCAAGGTTCTTGTTAGTTGTGGCTCTACTGAGATCACCTGTTAACTTCTTAACTGGATACCTTTTCTGAACATTAGACACAATGCAATTGAACCAACAGTCCAAGGAAAAGTGTCCTAACAATACTAACATTCCTATCTATTGTACCTTCTTTTTTCGAGGAAAAGAAGGAGATTTGTGATGACATTCCTTAGAGTAGGAATTAGCAAACTTGGCAGTGGTATTTTGACTTGCAGTAAAAAGGTTATTTTGTCTCTCAATTATAATAATTCTCCTTGGAGCAGGCACATTTGTAATAGTTTTCCTATTCACATATAAACTTGGTCCAACAGGTCCAGACTTCTGGGTTTCTTTTCCCTTAGTCTGAAACACAGGTTATGCAATGACTGGACCCTTTTATCCTGTCAGCTTTTTGCCTCTTCTTTTCTTGGGTTTAACATAACCATGTACACTTCCAGGTGTTCCTGAGAAGGTATCTATAATGGGCAACATAGTTTTTAGGTTTATAAAATAGCTGTACTAGTCTTTTCTCATTCAGGAGTTTGAGTTCTAACTCCTGGATGATTGCATCTTCTTATTTTATCCACATAATTTGATCATCAATGATCTTAGTCAGCTTTGCTAACTTTTAACTTTGAAGACCTATCTTCTGAGTATCCATCTTATGATGATACTCAAGACCTTTTAGTGATGTAATCTCTATGGCTTGTTCTTTGACAAGCTTCTTGTTATTTACAAGAGCTTCTTACAGTTTTCCAAATTTTACTATGAGCTGCTGCAGTTTAGTCTTATTGTTACTTATGTGAATCAATCTTTGAGTCACATGAGTCTAGCTCATCCACAGTCTCATGAACAGAATTTGTAGAACAACAGGAATTGTCAAAGATTACCTGAGTATCCTGACATTCAACAATTTCTGTATTTGGATTATTAGACAGTGCCATCAAATTAACCTCCATATCATCTTCAGAATCACCATAGTGTGATGAAGTTATGGAGCTATTGCCCATGTATATGGCCTCTCTGATGAATTCTTCTTCATAGGAGAACAGTCAAGCATGTTCTTCTTCTGATTCAGTTGAATCAGTATCACGATCATATAAGGTCTTTGGCTTCTTTGACATCAGACCCTTTTCTGATTTCTTGTCTTTATAGAACTTCTTTTCTTTTGACTTTTTGTTCTCTTTTCTTTATACTAGACAGTTAGCAATGACATGCCAAGGCCTATTACAGCAATAGCAGATAATGTCAGTCTTAAATTGTTTATTTTGATGAGAATCATACCTGACCACAGATTTGTCTCTGTGTTTGTCTTTGCAATTACTAGAAGTTGGTACAGTTTATTTATTCTTATTCCACTGCTTCCTTCTTCTCATCATTTTCTTGAATTGCCTGGTAAACAATGCAAATTCATCATCTGATAATTCTTCTGATGAAGAATAGGTCTAGTGTTATCTGTATCTTCATCCCTTATTGGTGATGATGGGATTTCTCTTATAAACTTCTTTGATGTTTCTTCTTTGAAGGGCAAAGATTTAGTCTGAGTTGAACTTCTAGCAGATTCAACTTCAAATTTTGTAGAATTTAGCTGAAGCTCATGTAACAGTAGCTTCCCATATAAGTCTTGGCATAATATATTTCTCATATTCCCCATTTCTCGTACATCACAAATATTGATTTCCCATTCTTTATTTAGGGATCTGAAAAATTTGTCATTAAGCTCATAATTTGACAATTCTCTGCCATAATTTTTTAATTCATTTACTATTCTAAAGAACTTTTCATAACATAGTTCTATAAAATCAGTCTTTCCTCCTCTAAATGCCTCATACTGCTGATTTAGTAGAGACTTTTGGTCATCTCTTACTTCTTATGTGCCTTCCATTTAGACTATGAGAGTGTCCCACATCCCTTGGATGTTTTATAGTACACTAGATTCTGAAAAGTTGAATTATCTATTACACTAACTATTATGTTTTGAGCTCTGAAAGTTTATCTAGTGTCAACTAGCTTCACCTATGGGGGGATAGGTGATTTGCAGTCTTTTGCGGAATTAAAAATTAACCTGCACAAACAATAAACACAACACAGAAAAGCACACCAGAAATTATAGTGGTTCCCCGATTTGGGTACGTCCACTCTCCCCGTTCGACCTATCTCCCAACAAGGGATGACTCGGTCACTTCACCAACAGGATTGAAATCCAATCCTCTCACTATGGAAGAAACCCTTCCACCCGAAAGAGTCACTACTCCTACACCATGGGTTGAACCCAACCCTTACAACGAGGAAACAAAGTTCCTTACAACAAAGTTAAAATAGAATGTACAATAAATATAAACTACGTTTGGAGAAACCGATGTCCCTCTTCATTCAATGAAGCTTTATTGATGAAGACGAAGAGTCCACGATCGGCCACTCTCTTGGAGAGGATCTTCCCGAGATCGGCGGCGGCAAGTGAATGCGGCGGCGATGCTTTGTAGATCCAAACTTCTTGACAAAGCTAGAAAGGTATACTAATGATCTTACTTAGATCAATCGTCTCAATCGATTCGGAGGGGAGAAATATTCCCGCTCAACAAATCAAGAGATAAAGGATCTCAAGATAGAAACTTGATACGCTAAGCTTTGCCTCGTTTCTGTCGCCGGACAATCAAAGATGACCTCTAAGATCAGCGGCGGCGAATGTCTTGCGAGCGGCGACGGAGACGGAACGAGTTTCGCGATCGGCTAGGTTACGCTCGACGGCTTTGATTTCTCGTAATTGATTACTGTTGGAGTTTGAGAAACGCGAGTATTTATACTGTAGACCAACCCTAAATTACCATTGTGGGCCCCACAAGGAGAAGCCCTAAGCCCGGTCCAAACAGTGCCTGAAATCTTGGTTCGGTCCAGCGAGCAGGAAGAAATCGCCTAAGGCAAATTCGGTGGGAATCATTGGTGATTCTCGACGAATTTGCGAGAATCACTTATGATTCCCGTCGAATTATCCTTGGTAGAATTTTAGCAAAAAAGCTTTCCATCTGGGGTGAGTCGTCGAGAATCAAAACCATTCTCGATGAATCAGCGAGAATGTAGAGTCATTCTCGACGATTCGGCGAGAATCACTTATTGATTCTCGACGATTCTGACTTGGCAGTATTCTTGAAGGCGTTGAGTCAGCCGGATGCAGTCGGCGGGAATCAGCGAGTGATTCTCGACGATTCGCCGAGAATCACTAGTTATTCCCGTCGAATCGGCGAGAATCACTTAGTGATTCCCGTCGAATTTAACTTAGACGAATCTTCGTCTTTCTTCCCAGGAGCTGGTATTTGACCCATCCTTGCTCCTCTTAAGCTCATGATCTATCTCAGCCCTGTAATTGAAAATAAGTACACTCCAATTGAGAGAGTACACGTAAGCCAACACACTGATCTGCTTAATGATGGGCCAAAACCCGAACAGGCAAGCGTACCTGTCGAATCGTAGTATTAAGGTCGTATTTAAACACGGGGCTGTCAAGTACTGCTACTCACGCTTGAACTATTATCCTACCGGAAAGTTGTTGGATTTTGAGAATTTTTAAAAGTGAAATAAACGATAATTAGCGAGACGAAAAACTTATATTAAAAAGCTAGCATTCGATCATTGATTCACCATAAAATGAAACGAGAGAGATAAAAGGTATAGTTTTAAATTTGCAAATCATACTCGGCCGTGACGGATCCGAAAATGAGACAAAATCTCGCTAGAGCATTAGGTCTCCTAACTTATAGACTCTTTGATCGAAATCTCTTTACAAACCAAAGAAGCCTAAAGTTGCATTATCGAAGTGATCCGCACTATTGGATTTGAATCCAATCCGGAAGATTTACGTCGTCCTATCTCTAGGGTTGCGTTCAACTCCTTCCTTCTTTGAGTGATCTTTCACATTCACGAGCCTCTCGGCTACTCAAATATGAGATTGGATGCCTACAACAGTATACCGGAAATACGGAGTCGACGAAATAAAAATCAAAGAAGGACCGAGTAGAATTAAGCAAAAATAAAACAATGAAATAAAAGAAACCCTCATCTTATTTTATGGATCCTCACGATCGAATGCTAAAGGAAAATTAGCTACGCATATTCGAAATGAAAGATAAAGTAAAATAAGAGAAGAACATGTTTTATTACTTGAACAAAGAAAGAGTACAAAGCAAGGAAATAAAAAGGCCAAACTATGCCACTACAAGGAAAAGAAAATTATAACATGAAATCATAAAAAAAAATAAAGCTTGCACTAATGAAACACTATGACAATAATGAAAGGAGAATTACAACTCACAAACACTCAAAATCTCCAACTCAACACTCAAACTTGCTTAAAACTTCACTCCAAAATTTTTCATCCTTTGGCTTGAGGGTTGGGGTGGCTTATATAGGGGATGGAGAGGATTCTAAAACATAAGAGATATGAAAGGGCACAAGGGGGCCAGCCATGTGGATGGAAGGAGGTTCATGCATGCAATTATGGAGGGGAGAGAGAAAAGAGGGGGGCCGGCCACTTCAATGAGGAGAGGATATTCATGCATGCGAATTAATGGAGAGAGAGATAAAGGTGCATGTATGAGAAAATAAAGGTGGTCGGCCATGCATGAAAATATTCATGCATGGCATTTAATGAAAGAGGGGGGCTTCTCTTGATGGTATGAAGGGGGCCGGACACAAACATGGGGATATGTTAATGCATGTAATTAAAGATGAAGGAGAAAGAGAGAGGGGGAGAGCAAAAGGTGGCCGGCCATTGTGGGCTTGATGTACATGGGCTCGGGTAGGGGCTGAGGAGAGCTTTGTGGGCTGCTTACTTGAAGAGGTGGGCTCGGGTAGAGGGCTAGGTGCTGCTCCAAGTGAGGTGGGCTGCTTCAATGGGCTTCATGGTGGGCTACACAAGCTGCATGGCTTGAGGGGCTCGGGTAGGCTTCAAAGAGGAGGCTCGGGCTGCTCCATGTTGATGAACTTGGGCTTGAGCTGCACTTGAGGGAGGGGCTGGCCAACCTACAAAATAAAATAAAACATTAGACACTTATTATAATAACATATCATGATATAAATTTAAATAAAACTAAACGTAAAACATAACATTAATCATGCTATTAATTAGTTATAAGAAATAAAACTAAAAAAAATAAACATAACATTAATCATTATAACATTACATTAGTCATGTAAACCTAAACTATAACAAAGATAATAATATAAAACTAGACATAACAATAACATAAACATACCATAAAATAACAACCAAACATAAAATAAAACTATAGATTTATAAAAAATAACACAACAACAACATACAAGCATACAAAAACATAAAATTATAATAATACTCAGGAATTTAAGCTACTAAATTACCCCAAAAATGATGACTAAAACTAGTCATCAAATTCCCCCATGCTTAGACATTTGCTTGCCCTCAAGCAAATAGAAATAAAGGACTAGGGAAAAACAAAAGACATATATTTTATTTTAGGTTCCAATAATAAAGAAAAGCAAAATATGAAAAATTAAACTATCCTAATTTCCATGTTATCAACTAGTGGGGTGAGAAGTGCAACATAGAAAATTTGAAAGTGGAACCCTAAAAATCTCATTAAAACATAAGAAAAGTCTACACATTTCTAAATCTTAAAACAAGGCATCCAAAATAAATGAAAATAAGGAAAAACAAATGTAGAGCTTCTAAATAAACGGCGCATTAACAAACTACTAGGTTGCTAGATAAACATTAACCCTAAAACACTCCAAGATAACCTCCAAAGAAATCCATCAATGATGGTGGCCATAGGCTTGTACGTTCACACTTTCTCCACTACGCGAATTTACGTTCTAAAGATCAATAGGACTTCTAATAGGCGTTAAGACTTGGCTTAGGTAAATAATTAGGAAGTGAAAACAAGGATAAACCTGAAGGCTTAAACACTAAACCAAGGTGAGCTCAAAAATAAAAATAAACTCATGATAACAAAATGAGAAATTACAAGCAAGTCATTTCTCCAATTCAAACTACAAAACAAGGCGATAAAATTTTCTTTTATAAATTTGGCCAAACATAAAATTTTTTCTTCATTCATTTTTTTGATTTTGATTTTTTCATTTTTTTTCAATAACATTTTGATAAGAAAAGCTCCAAAAATAGGCTTTATAATATCCTTTTCATGTCAAAGATAATATGATGACTAGTTTTAGTCATCCTTTTTTGGGGTAATTAAGTAGTTAAAATCCTTAAGTTTTATTATAATTTTGTGTTTTGTATGCTTGTTATGATGTTATTTTATGATTTGGTATAAAAATATATATATAGTCTTATTTTATGTATTATGTTACTATATATTATGTTATGTTTAGTAATTATAATTAGTATTAGTTTATGTTGTGTTGTTTTATTTTAACGTTTTAATGTTCTTGATGTTTTGTTATTTCATTTTAATGTTTTAATGTTATTATGTTGTTTTTATTTTAATGCTCTTGATGTTTTGTGTTTTAACTTTATTTATAATATAACTAATCTATGTTTGTTTTATTGTAGGAGCAGCCCAAGCACAAGCCCAACCATCATTCAAAGCATGGCCGGCCACCTATCAAGCCCTACCCGAGCCATTGTTGCAGCCCAAGCATTGGAGCAGCCAGCCTTCACATTTTGGAGAAGCCCCTAGCCCAACCCGAGCCTATATAAAAGCCCAAAGCAGCCCCCATGCAGCTCCTCCCTCAAGAGCAGCCCACCTAGCCTCTAACCCGAGCCCTATGGCCTACCCGAGCCACCAAAATAGCCCATTCAAGCCCACAATGGCCGGCCACACCCCCTCTCTCTCCTTTATTATTTTTCCACCTTTCTCATGCATGCATATGTTTTTCTCTCTCTCCCTTATTTATTACATGCATGAACCCATCCTCATGAGGTGGCCGACCCCTACCATCTCTCTCCTCTCCTTTATTTTCCATTCATTCCCCCCATTTTATATTTTTACATTTTTCATTAAATACATGCATGCACTCTACCATTTCTCTCTCCTTCATTAATAACATGCATGAACATTTCTCCCCCCTATGGCCGACCACCCCTTGGGCTCCCCCTATTCTAGATGCTTCCCTCCTCTTCTATAAAAGGAACCCATGTCTAAAGCTTTAAAAGGTTGGATTGAGAGTGGGCTTTTGGAGATAGCTTTGGAGAGTTCAATTCAAGAGAGTTCATTGTAATTTTTCATTTCTAGTTTTTTTTCATTCTTGTAATCTCATTTTGGTTTTGGTAGTATAGTTTTGTTTTTCATTATCGTGTACTCCCTTTCCTTTTATTATAAGAAATATGCAAACTTCTCCTTTTATTATCGTCGCTTTCTTTTCCAGTATGCGTAGCTAATTTCCTCTTAGCATTTGATCATAAGGATCCATGATTTGAAATGAGAATTACTTTTATTCCATAGTTTTATTTTTGCTTAATTCTACTCGGTCCTTCTTTGATATTATTTCGTCGACTCCGTATTTCCAGTATACGGTAGTAGGCCTTGTTCTCATTTCATAGTAGTCGAGAGACTCATGATTTGAAAGATCACTCAAAGAAGGAAGGAGTTGAACGCAACCCTAGAGATAGGACGACGTAAATCTTCCGGATTGGAGTCAAATCCAATAGTGCGAATCACTTCGATAATGCAACTTTAGGCTTCTTTGGTTTGTAAAGAGATTTCGATCAAAGAGTCTATAAGTTAGGATGCCTAATGCTCTAGCGAGATTTTGTCTCATTTTCGGATCCGTCACGACCGAGTTGGATTTGCAAATTTAAAACTATGCCTTTTGATTTTCTCGTTTCATTTCATGGTGAATGATCGAATGCTAACCTTTTTTATATAAGTTTTCGTCTCGCAATTTATCGTTCATTTTACTTAAAAAATTTTCAAAATCTAACTATTTTCCGGTAGGATAATATTTCAAGCGTGAGTAGCAGTAATTGACAACCCCGTGTTTAAATATGACCTTGGTACTATAATTCGACAGGTACGCTTGCCTGTTTGGGTTTAGCCCATCATAATACAATACCCCTCCCACAAGAATGTTTTTAAGCTCAAGGTTATAGTGTGAAAAATAGGAAAGGTGATGGCCGCGGAACAGAGACCTACTGTGGTTGGTTCGAAATGGTCAGATTCCGCGGGCCGGTTAGAAGATCGAGTTTTCTAACGAGAGGAGGCAAGTGCACCTATCGCAAGTAGTACTCGGTATTCGGGAAAATACCGAGCTCGTATTATTCTCGGGGACGCGTTGATTATATCTACTCTTCCAGGAATACTATTATCTTACTATCAGTAAGGTGGGATTTTTTAGTTTAATTAAAACGGAAAGAAAGAAAGCAGAATTTTGCTAAGTTAGTTCGATGACGGGTTAACGCCCGGCATCGAATCGGATTAAGACTAAAATAATTCTTAACAATTATTAAACTTTGTTTTTAATTTAATAAAAGGCACTTGGCCGTGGGGGTTCCAAAAATATGAGCGCACTTATCTCTAGGAATATTGCTCACCTAAACATTAAGACTATTCGACCGATCGTTAGACCGACGAAGGATTCCTCTTAATGCCCGCTTTACGCTAAGAACCCCGCTATTGGGTGGGGAACCCAATCCGGCAGAACTACGTTTCTCCTCTTTCGAGGGGGCGTACGCAGTTCTCTTTACCTAAGGGGGATCGGTCCATACGTGCAGCCTCTCGGCGTCGCGTATGGATAACGGAAATAGAGCCCACACATCGATTATGTGGTCCTATGCGTCGTTAACCCGGGGTAAACCTTAAGTCCTTAAATTAAAATAAAAATAAAGTTTTTTAATTATTTCAAATCATTTTTTATGTCCCAATGCTCTTCGATGCCGAAGGCTAAAAGAGATTAGCCACTCATCGGTATGGGGACGGCTTTATGTTTTTAGGTGAAACGTGAGTGTTAAATTAAGCACTGAACAATTATAAGAGAAAACACGAAAAATAGGACAATTAGATAAATTGAAGGCTAATTGATGCAGGCACTCACGCACACTTCAAAACCATAAAGAAAATTAAATAAAGCAAGCCCTACTCAAATGAGTAGGCGGAAATAAATGCACACACGCACACACTCTTCTTAATTGAAGAAAACGATAAATAAAGCGGTAAAATTATCTCCTACACGCACGCACTCTACATAATTGAGAAAGCGATAAAATTGCAAGTCCCGGCTCAAATGAGTGGGCGGGAGTAAATTTATCTCATACACGCACGCACTCTACTTGAAAGTAAAACACACACACACACTCTACAGAAATGAAAACACACGCACCCACACAAAGTTTTCCTACTCAAGTGAGTAGGAAGAAAATGAAAGCAGTAAAAAGACAAGTCCCACTCAAACGAGTGGGCGGGAAATGAAAGCAGAACGCCATTTAACTCTTAACGAGTAGGCGAAAATAAATGCATACGCACACACGCACTCTACAGGAGTTGAAATAAAGCAGTAAAACCTAACTCATACACGCACACACACTTGCAAAAATAAGAAAACAAAGTGCTCAGAAAATTAAAACGACTGCATTTCTACCGCTAGAATGCGGTAGAAATGCATAAAAAGTGAAAATAAAAATTAACCGAGCGAAATTGTTTTGCAAATAAACGCAAAATGGAAGTACTCGAAAGATTAATACAACTGCATTTCTACCGCTAGAATGCGGTAGAAATGCATAAAAAGATGAAATAAAAATTAAAGGGACTAAAAGTTTTATGAATAAAAAGCTAAAATGAAGTGAGCAAAAAATTATAACGACTACATTTTTCTTCATAAGTTTTTATAAAACCTCCAAAAAAGTGAGAATAAAACTAAAAAGGAACGAGAAGTTTTACAATCCTAAGAGCCTAAGTTAAAGAAAATAAAAACGAACACTTTTAGGGGAGTTTTTATAAAACCTATATGAATAAAAATGATAAAGAAGAAAAAGCTAAAGCTAAAAAGTGCGGAAAATGAAAACTAGACGGACGGCACAACGGCTAGAAATGCCGATAAATCCTAAATCTAACTAAGTTATGAAAGCTAAAAAGATGAAAACATAAAAGAAATACAAAAAGATGAACGAAAAATTGCTTAAGTAGGCGCATTCAAATTGATTTTTCATACTAATTAAGAGAGAAAAATTCAAATTTTATTAAAGTAAAAACCCTAATACAAACTAAGAGAGAGAGAGGGGGGAGAAATTCTCCTTACATAAGTATGGAATCCAATTGGGCAGCACCTCCCCTAAGCAAAGTGGTCAAAAAAGTGGACAAAATAAGCTTCCTGGAAGCTCTTATTTATAGACAAATTTTCGGGTTGGTCACGCCCGTGACTAGGGCGTGACAGGGGGGCGTGTCGACACTATTCATGAGCTGATCGGGTGACTTGACTGGAAAGTTGACTTCGGCTGAAAACGTGGCGGTCACGCCCTAGGTCACGGGCGTGACATGTGTCAGTCACGGGCGTGACTGGGGCGTGTCGGGGAGGTCGATCTGGGCGCGGTCCGGCCGCAAAGTCGTGCGCGTCACGTCGGGCCAGGTGGCAAGGTCAAGCCCGTGTCACACCTTGACACGGGCGTGTCGAGTTGGGTTTGATGATCGCCGATCGTCGAGCTGGCACCTGTGGTTGGCGATCGTTGAGGGCATGACACGGGCGTGTCGGTCATGTGACACGGGCGTGTCAGTTAACTTTTTGACTATTTTTGGAATTTTTCTGGAAATTTTCTGCAATAAAAATAAAGCTAAGTTAGAAATAATATTTACAAAAATAAGCAATTTATTGGATAAAACAGATAAAAAAAGACAAAAAACAAACAAAATTGACTTAAATAAAATACGAAAATATAGGTATATTTACAACTCATCAAACACCCCCATACTTAAGCTTTTGCTATTCCAGAGCAAAAGTTTGAGATGAACTTATAAGGAATAATAAAAAACCCTAAGTTCTGCTACCGCTAAATTAATTATAAGAGAGATCAAATAAAAATATACGGGGTATAAGAGTTAAGTCCTAAAATTATTTAGATGATTTAAACAGGGCAAAAGTTTTGGCCAAAAGACTTCTTGATGTAATCAAATAGAAAGCAATAATTGTATTGGTTAGATTAACAAAAAATAGTTTGGAGTTATACGAACTTTAGCTTATAGGAGTGTTATCGGAAATAATGCAATTTACGAATTATGCTCTCAAAAAGATTTTTGAATTAATTCTAGAGTCATGAAATTGGCTAAGGGGGGTTGATGTTGGTTTATGAAGATGCTTGGATTTTGAGGCGAGGTTATTTTTTCTCGAACCTCCAATTTTTTTGATTTGGATGTTAAAGGAAAACGAAATATTATTTTCCTTAACATAAAATTTTTCTTCTTCATAATTAACCCAATGTATATGTGTTGGAGTAATGAATTTTATCCTCTTACTCCGTAACGTATAATCTTTTAATTTATTGGGTGCCTATGTTTACGGAATGAAATCTTATTCCTATTGACATAAGATCTTTTTCTTTTAGGGGAAATATTTTTATCATACCAAGTAGGTTATGATAAGTAAGGGGAGAAAAGAGAACTAGATTTTTAATTGAAAAATAATTGAGAGCAACCTTTATAAATTGTACGTTCCAATTTTTCAGAAAGCTAAAAGCAAGCATAATTGAATTCTATAGTCGTTATTTTCTAACATGGTACACATGCTCCTATCTATGAAAAATTAGAAGTAGTGCCTAAAACGAGTTCCCTATTTTTAACAAAGTATAATAAATTTTTTAAAACTTAACCCCGGCTATTTAGATTTTTCAATCTATAATTAACAAACGAATAGTGAACAAAAAATTGATCAAATTCGCATATAAATAAACTCAAAACGAAAGTTTTGGATAACAAGAAACTTAAGAATGAGATGTTTGATTTATTTGTTTCAAAACTTACATAAAAATTTTTTTTTGTTGTTGTTTTTTTTGAAGTTATGCACTTTTTTTTGTATTTTTTTATTTATATCTTTAATATATACATACTAAAAAGAAAGAAAAATGCGAAAATAAAAATTTTTTTTAGATTTTTAAGTTTTGTGAATTTTTTTGTATTTTTAAATTTTGTGAATTTTTTTGTATTTTTAATGAAATTTTCATTCTATTTACAAAAATTTGGGAAAAAGAAAAAATATTTACAAGGATGAGAGGGAAAAAGGGAGAGGGGAAAGAGAAAGAATATTTACAAAAAGTATTTACAAAAATTATTTACAAAAATATTTACAAGAATATTTACAAAAATACAAACTCGGTAGCCGCGAGATGACTCGTTATGTGGATGGCTCGATGAGCCGGATCTCGCGGACCGAGTTAAAAATAAGTCAAAGTTTCAAAAATGAAACTTCAAAAATTTTTAAAATTTTTTTTTTGATTTTTTTGTGTTATATATATTTTTTTTTGAAGTTTTGTTTTTTTAAAATTTTTTTTTTTTTTTGTTTTTTTTTGTAAGTGAAAAAGAAAGTACGAAAATACGAAAACACCCCCATACTTAGATCCAACATTGTCCCCAATGTTGTATGCTAAGCATGAGGAACAAGACAGCAGGTATATGTACAAAAAAAAAGAGGGGGGCAGAAAACGTCCCTGATCCGCGCTCGGGGAAGCCCATTAGAAACCCTGCATTTATTAGAAAAATAGAAAACATAATAAATAAAGACGTAAAAAAGATAGACATGGGGTGCCTCCCAGGAGCGCTTTGTTTATAGTCGCGTAGCTTGACTATTGTGGCGGGTTTATATATGGAGAAGGGTAATGGTTTCGCTCCTACTGATCACAGGGTCGCCCGCTATATAAGACTTTAACCGATTACCGTTCACCTTAAAAGTGCCTTTTTCGGGGTGGGAGATGAGTATGGTCCCATATGGCCAAACCTCTTCAACCTTGAAGGGGCCGAACCATCGCAATTTTAGCTTACCCGGGAAAAGCCTAAGACGTGAATTGTAAAGAAGGACTAGATCGCCCGGAGAAAAATTTTTGGGGGTTTTAATTTTTCGATCGTGATAAAACTTAGAACGCTCCTTATAGAACTTATTGCTCTCGTAAGCGTTCGCACGCCATTCATCGAGCTCGTTTAGTTGCAGTTTTCTATTCTGAGCGGCTAAGTTAGAGTCGAGGTTTAAGAGTTTTAATGCCCAAAGTGCGCGGTGCTCCAGTTCTACGGGTAAATGGCACGCTTTGCCATTGACTAATCGAAACGGGGTACAACCGATAGCGGTTTTGTACGCCGTACGATACGCCCATAACACGTCGTCGAGCTTAGCGGACCAATCTTTCCTATTAAGTGAAACGGTTTTTTCTAATATGTGTTTTATCTCTCGATTTACTACCTCAACTTGGCCACTTGTTTGCGGGTGGTAGGGGGTGGCAAGCTTGTGCGTGACTCCGTATTTAGCTAACGTCTTAGCCATTAGAGCGTTACAGAAATGCGTTCCCCTATCACTAACAATAGCGCGAGGCGTGCCGAAGCGAGAAAATAATTTTTTTAGAAATGTAACGACGACTCGCGCATCATTGGTGGGGAGAGCTTGCGCTTCCGCCCACCGTGATACGTAGTCGACCGCTACTAAAATATACATATTTTTATAAGAAGGAGGGAGGGGGCCAACAAAATCTATGCCCCATAAATAGAAAACTTCGCATTCTAAAAACATATTTTGGGGCATCTCGTCGCGACGTGAGATGTTACCCGACCGCTGACAGCTATCGCATGCGCGCACAAAATTGTGCGCGTCTTTGAAGAGAGTGGGCCAAAAGTAGCCCGCCTCTAGCGCCTTCCTAGCGGTCCGGTTGGCTTGATAGTGCCCCCCGGCTGGACCCTCGTGGCAGTGCCTCAAGATTTGTGTGCACTCCACTCCCGCGACGCATCTTCGAACCGCTTGGTCCGCGCAGATACGGAAAAGAAATGGGTCATCCCAAAAGAAATTTTTCAAGTCGGAAAAGAATTTCTTCTTTTGATGACTTGAAAAATCTTTTGGAAGTACCCGCGCGACTAAGTAGTTCGCAAAATCTGCGAACCAAGGCGAAGATGACGAAGACGAACGAATGACGAGAAGGCGTTCCTCGGGGAATCTGTCATTTATCTCAGATTCGACGAGCGCTTCCGCACCCGGATTTTCTAAACGGGAGAGGTGGTCTGCCGCTAGATTCTCCGCGCCCTTCTTATCTCGGATCTCCAAGTCAAACTCTTGTAGGAGGAGAATCCATCGAAGAAGGCGGGGCTTCACGTCGGCTTTAGCTAATAGATATTTAAGGGCGGAGTGATCGGTAAAAACGATAACTTTAGATAGCGAAACTTATCGAAAGCGAAAACGATGGCTAAGAGTTCCTTTTCCGTCGTCGTGTAATTCACTTGTGCGGAAGTGAGCGTCTTGCTAGCGTAATAAATAGGATGAAAATGTTTTTCTACGCGTTGGCCAAGAACGGCGCCTAAGGCAATATCACTAGCGTCGCACATAATTTCGAACGGAAGGGACCAATTAGGTGCCACTAGAATTGGAGAATTGATAAGTTTTTGTTTTATAAAATTAAAAGCAAACTCGCAATCGTTACTAAAGACAAAAGGTGATTCCTTTTCCAAGAGGTGAGTAAGCGGCTTTGTTATTTTTGAAAAATCTTGAATGAAGCGCCTATAAAAGCCCGCGTGGCCTAAGAAACTCCTAATGGATTTTATGTTTGTCGGCTGAGGAAGTTTTTCTATGATTTCAACTTTGGCCTTATCGACCTCTATCCCCTTAATCGAAATCTTATGGCCGAGGACCAAACCTCCTCGAACCATAAAGTTACACTTTTCCCAATTTAAAACAAGATGCGTGTCCTCGCATCGCTGGAGGACACGATCGAGATTACGAAGACAATCCGGGAATGATCATCCGAATACAGAAAAGTCATCCATAAATATTTCCATAATATCTTCTACTAGCTCACCAAAAATTGCTAGCATACATCTTTGGAATGTAGCCGGCGCATTGCAGAGGCCAAATGGCATTCTTCGATAGGCGAAGGTGCCAAAGGGGCAAGTAAAAGTTGTTTTCTCTTGGTCTTCGGGGGAAATAGGGATTTGGAAAAACCCCGATAAACCGTCGAGAAAACAATAAAAAGGATGACCGGAAAGACGCTCAAGAATTTGGTCAAGGAACGGTAGTGGAAAATGGTCTTTGCGGGTGGCATCATTAAGTTTGCGGTAATCGATGACCACCCGCCAACCCGTAACAGTACGAGTTGGGACGAGCTCGTTGTGCTCATTCGCCACTACGGTTAGACCGCCCTTCTTGGGCACGACATGAATGGGACTAACCCATGCACTATCAGAAATGGGATAAATAATCCCCGCATCTAATAATTTAATTATCTCAGCTTTCACGACGTCTTTCATGTTTGGGTTAAGACGCCGCTGCGGCTGAATGGTTTTGCGGTAATTATCGTTTAAAAAAATTTTGTGAGTGCAGAAAGAAGGGTTAATCCCCTTTAGGTCAAAAATTTGCCACGCAATTGCGTGGCGATGTTTATGCAAAACCTCCAATAAATCGGAGGTCTCCAAATCGCTTAAATACGAAGAAATGATTACCGGGAGTGTATCATTTTTCCCCAAAAAGGCGTATTTTAGGGATTCGGGTAATGGTTTGAGTTCAAGGATGGGCGGTTCTTCTAGTGAGGTTTTAGTGCTAATGTCTTTTGAACCAATTGGTTCAAAAGGCATATTCGTAGACTCGTCCTTATCGCAATAAAAATTTTCGAGCGAAAAAATATTTTCGTTTAAAAATTCGGACTCGAAAACCGGAGAAGAACAATCTCCATAAAAAAGAATCTAAAGAATAGCAGAAATCGTCGCTCGGCGACGAGTCTTCCATAGAGGAGTTAATAGAAAAAGTAACTTGGTCGTCTCCTACCCGAAGGAGAAGCTGACCATTACTTACATCAATTAACGCACGTGAGGTCGCGAGGAAAGGGCGACCAAGTATTATTGGTACGTTGGCGTCTTCCTCGATGTCCAAGATGACGAAGTCCACCGGGAAGGTGAACTTGTCTACTCGGACAAGGACATCCTCAACAACCCCGATGGGGAACCTAACCGAGCGATCCGCTAGTTGGATGCGCATATTGGTAGGAGCAGGAGTACCCAAACCTAAACGCAGGAAGAGCGAGAACGACATCAAATTAATGCTCGCGCCTAAGTCTGCCAAGGCGTATTTTACTAATACATTGCCAAAAAGGCACAGGATGGAGAACCGTCCCGGGTCATTTTGTTTTAAGGGCAATTTACTAGTAAGAGCCGCCGAGCAGACAGCGTTGAGAGATATATGCGAAATATCCTCGAGTTTGCGTTTATTAGAAAGTAGTTCTTTTAAAAATTTCGCATATTTAGGCATTTGCGAGATAGCCTCGCAAAAAGGAACATTAATATGAATTTGTTTAAGTAATAAAATAAATTTTTCATATTACGCGTTTACTCGCTCATTATCTAACTTATGCGGGTAGGGCAACGCCTTGTTTAAAATAGTTTTGTCGTTAAAAATCGGTAAGGGTTGTGTAATCGAAGAAGAGGGAAGAGGGGTCGGAGGTGAAATATGTACCTGAGGATCGATCCGTTTTGGATCGACCACCTCCTTACCGCTACGGAGGGTTATAGCGTTGGCGGTTTCCCTTGGATTGGGATCCGTGTTCCCTGGCAGTGCCCCTAGGGCGCGTTCTGACATAAGTCGCGCCAGCTGTCCAACCTGGAGTTCTAAATTTTTTAGCGATCCGGTGATGTTCCGGATATTTGGATCGCGACACATAACGATTAAAATTTTCCTCCACCGGGGATGGCTTCATAGGAGGGGGAGGAGGAAACGTTGGCGCAAAAGGAGGGGGAGGGGGACGCTGCGCGTTGTTCGGGTTGCTCCAGGAGAAATTCGGATGGTTCCTCCAACCCGGATTATAGTGGCTACTATAAGGGTTGTTTTGAAATGAGGGACGCACCGTATTTCCCATGTAGTCCACGAATTCGTCGACTACGCAGACGTTAGAGGGGGGGGGGGAGAGAAAACAAGGCGGAGTGGAGGAGGCAACAGACATCTCCGCCACCTGCTTAGTTAGCCTTTCCACTTGGAGGGCTAGCTGAGCAGTGGCATCCACTTCAAAAATGCCTGCCTGCTTAGGGCGTGCCTGCGGAACATTCCACTGGTAGGCGTTCACTGCCATTTCCTCGAAAAGGGCCTGGGCGGCCTCGGGGGTCTTATTGTTCAGAGTGCCCCCGGCAGCCGCGTCAATCATTTGACGCGTCTGACTATTCAGTCCATTATAAAAAATTTGTACCTGCAACCACGTTGGCAGAGCGTGGTGCGGGCACCGGCGGAGGAACTCCTTAAAGCGTTCCCAAGTCTCGTAAAGAGACTCGGAGTCGTTTTGGACGAACGAAGATATGTCCGCCCGCAGTCTTGCAGTTTTCGCAGGCGGAAAATACTTCGTAAGGAATTTCTCAGCCAATTCCGCCCAGGACGTGATGGATCCCCGCGGGAGGGAGAGTAACCACGCCTTAGCCTTGGACTTAAGAGAGAAGGGAAAAAGGCGCAAACGATTGGCGTCATCAGTGACGCCATTAATTTTAAAAGTATCGCAAATTTCAAGAAAATTAGACAAGTGATTATTGGGGTCCTCATCCGGCAGTCCGTCGAACTGCACGGCATTTTGGATCATTTGAATCACACTTGACTTAATTTCAAAATTATTGTTGGCCACAGCGGGCCGAACAATACTCGACCCCGTATCATCCAAGTTGGGCCGAGCGTAGTAAGACATAGTACGCTCGGCCGGTTGGGCATTATTCGGGTCGGCCATAGAAGAAGAAGTGGGTTCTCCGATAGATTCTGCGGGGTCTAAAAAGGGAATTCGACGGAGAGATCGGATACGCGCAAGAGAGCGGTCGATCTCGGGGTCGAATTCAAGATTTTCAGAACTCGAAGGTTGTCCACGGGTCATGCACCCTAAAAAAACGAAAGGGGGAAGGAATTTTTTTGTATAAAATTTTTTATTTGAAAATAAAGTAAAATTAATAGAGTCCCGGATTCAATATAACAACCGTGCATTCCCCGGCAACGGCGCCAAAAACTTGATGGCCGCGGAACAGAGACCTACTGTGGTTGGTTCGAAATGGTCAGATTCCGCGGGCCGGTTAGAAGATCGAGTTTTCTAACGAGAGGAGGCAAGTGCACCTATCGCAAGTAGTACTCGGTATTCGGGAAAATACCGAGGTCGTATTATTCTCGGGGACGCGTTAATTATATCTACTCTTTCAGGAATACTATTATCTTACTATCAGTATGGTGGGATTTTTTAGTTTAATTAAAACGGAAAGAAAGAAAGCAGAATTTTGCTAAGTTAGTTCGATGACGGGTTAACGCTCGGCATCGAATCGGATTAAGACTAAAATAATTCTTAACAATTATTAAACTTTGTTTTTAATTTAATAAAAGGCACTTGGCCGTGGGGGTTCCAAAAATATGAGCGCACTTATCTCTAGGAATATTGCTCACCTAAACATTAAGACTATTCGACCGATCGTTAGACCGACGAAGGATTCCTCTTAATGCCCGCTTTACGCTAAGAACCCCGCTATTGGGTGGGGAACCCAATCCGGCAGAACTACGTTTCTCCTCTTTCGAGGGGGCATACGCAGTTCTCTTTACCCAAGGGGGATCGGTCCATACGTGCAGCCTCTCGGCGTCGCGTATGGATAACGGAAATAGAGCCCACACATCGATTATGTGGTCCTATGCGTCGTTAACCCGGGGTAAACCTTAAGTCCTTAAATTAAAATAAAAATAAAGTTTTTTAATTATTTCAAATCATTTTTTATGTCCCAATGCTCTTCGAAGCCGAAGGCTAAAAGAGATTAGCCACTCATCGGTATGGGGACGGCTTTATGTTTTTAGGTGAAACGTGAGTGTTAAATTAAGCACTGAACAATTATAAGAGAAAACACGAAAAATAGGACAATTAGATAAATTGAAGGCTAATTGATGCAGGCACTCACGCACACTTCAAAACCATAAAGAAAATTAAATAAAGCAAGCCCTACTCAAATGAGTAGGCGGAAATAAATGCACACACGCACACACTCTTCTTAATTGAAGAAAACGATAAATAAAGCGGTAAAATTATCTCCTACACGCACGCACTCTACATAATTGAGAAAGCGATAAAATTGCAAGTCCCGGCTCAAATGAGTGGGCGGGACTAAATTTATCTCATACACGCACGCACTCTACTTGAAAGTAAAACACTTACACGCACTCTACAGAAATGAAAACACACGCACCCACACAAAGTTTTCCTACTCAAGTGAGTAGGAAGAAAATGAAAGCAGTAAAAAGACAAGTCCCACTCAAACGAGTGGGCGGGAAATGAAAGCAGAGCGCCATTTAACTCTTAACGAGTAGGCGAAAATAAATGCATACGCACACACGCACTCTACAGGAGTTGAAATAAAGCAGTAAAACCTAACTCATACACGCACACACACTTGCAAAAATAAGAAAAACAAAGTGCTCAGAAAATTAAAACGACTGCATTTCTACCGCTAGAATGCGGTAGAAATGCATAAAAAGAGAAAATAAAAATTAACCGAGCGAAATTGTTTTGCAAATAAACGCAAAATGGAAGTACTCGAAAGATTAATACAACTGCATTTCTACCGCTAGAATGCGGTAGAAATGCATAAAAAGATGAAATAAAAATTAAAGGGAGTAAAAGTTTTATGAATAAAAAGCTAAAATGAAGTGAGCGAAAAATTATAACGACTACATTTTTATTCATAAGTTTTTATAAAACCTCCAAAAAAGTGAGAATAAAACTAAAAAGGAACGAGAAGTTTTACAATCCTAAGAGCCTAAGTTAAAGAAAATAAAAATGAACACTTTTAGGGGAGTTTTTATAAAACCTATATGAATAAAAATGATAAAGAAGAAAAAGCTAAAGCTAAAAAGTGCGGAAAATGAAAACTAGACGGACGGCACAACGGCTAGAAATGCCGATAAATCCTAAATCTAACTAAGTTATGAAAGCTAAAAAGATGAAAACATAAAAGAAATACAAAAAGATGAACGAAAAATTGCTTAAGTAGGTGCATTCAAATGGATTTTTCATACTAATTAAGAGAGAAAAATTCAAATTTTATTAAAGTAAAAACCCTAATACAAACTAAGAGAGAGAGAGGGGGGAGAAATTCTCCTTACATAAGTATGGAATCCAATTGGGCAGCACCTCCCCAAAGTGGTCAAAAAAGTGGACAAAATAAGCTTTCTGGAAGCTCTTATTTATAGACAAATTTTCGGGTTGGTCACGCCCGTGACTAGGGCGTGATAGGGGGGCGTGTCGACACTATTCATGAGCTGATCGGGTGACTTGACTGGAAAGTTGACTTCGGCTGAAAACGTGGCGGTCACGCCCTAGGTCACGGGCGTGACATGTGTCAGTCACGGGCGTGACTGGGGCGTGTCGGGGAGGTCGATCTGGGCGCGGTCCGGCCGCAAAGTCGCGCGCGTCACGTCGGGCCAGGTGGCAAGGTCACGCCTGTGTCACACCTTGACACGGGCGTGTCGAAGGGCGTGTCGAGCTGGGTTTGATGATCGCCGATCGTCGAGCTGGCACCTGTGGTCGGCGATCGTTGAGGGCATGACACGGGCGTGTCGGTCATGTGACACGGGCGTGTCAGTCAACTTTTTGACTATTTTTGGAATTTTTCTGGAAATTTTCTGCAATAAAAATAAAGCTAAGTTAGAAATAATATTTACAAAAATAAGCAATTTATTGGATAAAACAGATAAAAAAAGACAAAAAACAAACAAAATTGACTTAAATAAAATACGAAAATATAGGTATATTTACAACTCATCAAAAGGCATTTGGCTTTGGTGAAAATAGTGAAAGGAAAGGTGGAGCTAAAAACAAAGAAAACAAGAAAAGGCCAAAAATTGTTTAGCAATGGTGATGTTTTTGGTGGGCAAGAAAAGCTCAAACTAATCAAATGGTGGCCTACATCATTTCTAAAGAACGTAAAAACGACGCAAATATTTCGAGAGTAGCTTGGGACAAGTTCTAGACACCAAGAAAGACTATCCCGCAAATGAAAAAGAGCTAATGATACCTAGCAACCATTCGTAAGCAACTTGACCGAATAAAAAGACATAACTACAAATTGCTAACTTATAAATTTTTTAAACGGATGCCTATATTTAAGAAAGAGAAACTAGTAGAACTAAACTATGGTAGAATGATAAGTTTAGGAAACATTTTCAAAGTAATCTACATAGAACTACAAAAACCGCACGGGCCTACACATCACTAGAAGAAACATAAAAATAAAGATATAAATAATTTTAGATTTTGTTTTTCAAATAGATTTTAGCACAATTTTTTTGTTGTTGTTTTTTTTTCTACTTTTTTGGGTTTTATATTTTATAATTTTTTGGATTTTTTGTTGATGAAGTTAAAATAAAGTACTATACTAATTTAAAACATAATCTTTTTTTAAAAAAAAAAGAAAGAAGAAAGAAAGAAAGAAATAAACCCTCCCCCATGCTTAAACTCTTCATTGCCCTCAATGAAGGAAACAAAAAGAAAAAGAGAAGGGGACTGAGAAGAAGAGAAAAAGAAAATGCAGGAAAGAAAATAATAATAAATAATAATAAAAAAAAGAACAGGACTTTCCCGGGGTTGTGAGATGAAGGCGGATGTCGCTCCCCCATGCTGGCTTTTTAGTGCACTTGTTCGTCAGCAGGTTTGACTTGATCCATTTGATATCAGCAGCGGCAGAGCGGCGACCACGAACTTGAAATTGATTGGCCTCCGGTGGGAAGAGCAAAATAAAAGCAGAAAAATAATAGAGCCCATGGGCAGATGCCCAATAGTGTTCTTTATTACAATAATCCAAATAAAAGAGTTTCATAATAATAATAAGAAGTAGTCCAAAAATAAAAATGTCCATAATAAAATAACAATCTACGAGTCCAGAATAAGATTCTCCTTTGCAGGAGATACAGAATCATTAGAAAAATAAAGTTTAAGTCTATGGCCATTCACTTTAAAATCCCCCTTATCGGGGTGCGAAAGTAACATAGTGCCGTAAGAAAAAACATCCTTGACCGTAAACGGTCCAGACCATCTAGATTTAAGTTTTCTAGGGAAGAGACGTAAACGCGAATTAAAAAGAAGAACCTGATCGCCTGGTTTAAATGTTTTATGATGGCGCAGGTTCTTATCGTGATACAATTCCGTGCGTTCTTTATAAATTTTATTATTCTCATATGCGTACGCTCGCCACTCGTCAATCTCATTTAGTTGGTGTTTTCTATGCTCGCCGACCGAGTGTAGATCGAAATTTAAAAATTTTAACGCCCAATACGCACAGTGTTCTACTTCTACTGGAAGATGACACGATTTTCCATAGACTAATAGGAAAGGAGTACAACCGATGGCGGTCTTGTACGCTTTCCGATAGGCCCAAAGAGCATCGTCTAATTTTAAAGACCAATCCTTATGAGAATTAGAAACGGTTTTTTCCAAAATTCGTTTAAGTTCTCAATTAACTACCTCGACCTGACCGTTAGTTTGGGGGTGATAAGCAGTCGAAAGTTTATGCGTAACGCCATATTTAGTTAAAGCTTTAGCGAGTTGGGCGTTGCAAAAATGACTTCCCCTATCACTAACGATCGCTCGAGGAAAACCAAAACGAGAAAATAATTTTTTAAGAAAAGCAACAACAACGCGAGCATCATTATTTGGTAAAGCTTGGGCTTCCGCCCACCTGGAAACGTAATCAACTGCGACTAAAATATATTTATTACCTAAACTGGAGGGAAATGGGCCGACGAAGTCTATGCCCCACAGATCAAAAACTTCACACTCGAGAAAATAGTTTTGTTCCATTTCATTTTTATTAGAGATATTACCAGTCTGCTGGCATCGATCGCATCCGCCCACAAAGATTTGTGCATCTTTAAATATGCTTGGCCAATAAAAGCCAGCACTAAGTACTTTGTGTGCGGTGCGGTTTGCTTTAAAGTGCCCGCCAGTCGGACCTTCATGAACATGTTTTAAAATTTGATGACCCTTTTCCCGGAAAACACATCTCCTTACCACCCGATCCGCACAAATGCGAAATTGAAATGGGTCTTCCCAAAAATAATACTTCATCTCAGAAAAGAATTTCTTCTTTTGGTGAGTTGAGTATTCTTTTGGAAGGACTCGGGCCACAAGATAATTGGCCAGATCGGCAAACCAGGGGGTAGAAGAAGAAATATTTAAAAGACGCTCATCCGGAAAAGAGTCATTAATAAAAGTTTCATTTAAAATGTCAAGATCGAGATTTTCAAGACGTGAAAGACGATCAGCTGCTAAGTTTTCCGCTCCTTTCTTATCCAGAATCTCCAAGTCGAATTCTTGAAGTAAGAGGATCCAACGGATAAGACTTGGCTTGGCATCCGGTTTAGAAAGGAGGTACTTCAAAGCGGAATGATCCGTGAAAACAATAACTTTAGAAAGAGTAACATACGGTCGGAATTTATCTAAAAGCAAAAATAACCGCTAAGAGTTCTTTCTCCGTTGTGGTGTAATTTTCTTGAGCAGAAGTTAGAGTTTTACTAGCATAGAAAATCGGATGAAAGTTCTTAGCGATTCGTTGACCTAGAACCGCACCTACCGCATGATTACTCGCATCGCACATAATTTCGAATGGTAAAACCCAAACTGGGGCGATCATAATAGGAGCATTTATAAGTTTTGATTTTATTAATTCAAATGCCTCGAGACAAGATTCATCAAAAACGAAAGGAGTGTCTTTTTCGAGAAGGTGGGTGAGAGGCTTAGTGATTTTTGAAAAGTCTTTAATAAATCTACGATAAAAACCCGCGTGCCCTAAAAAACTTCTAATCGGTTTAACAGTTGTAGGTGGCGGTAACTTTTCAATTATTTCAATTTTTGCCTTGTCCACTTCAATTCCCTTAGCGGAAATTTTGTGGCCAAGGTCTAAACCTTTACGTACCATAAAGTGGCACTTCTCCCAATTTAAAACGAGATTTGTTTCTTCGCATCGTTTTAAAACTTTTCCTAGATTATTTAAACACACTTCGAACGAGTCGCCAAAAACTGAAAAGTCGTCCATAAAAACTTCCATTATATTTTCTACATATTTATCGAAGATGGCTAGCATACACCACTGAAAGGTAGCTGGTGCCTTGCATAGCCCAAAAGGCATCCTAAGGTAGGCAAATGTTCCGAAGGGGCAAGTGAATGTTGTCTTCTCTTGGTCTTCGGGTGCAATAGGGATTTGGAAATATCCCGAAAGACCGTCGATAAAACAATAAAAACTATGCCCAGATAAGCGTTCTAAGATTTGATCGATAAAGGGGAGGGGGAAGTGATCTTTACGAGTGGCATCATTGAGTTTTCGGTAATCGATGCACATCCTCCATCCCGTTACCGTCCTAGTTGGAATTAGATCGTTATTTTCATTTGTTATTACCGTGACCCCACCCTTTTTAGGAACAACCTGGACCGGACTTACCCACTGACTATTTAAAATAGGATATATTATTCCCGCATCTAATAACTTAAGAACCTCACCCTTCACAACCTCTTTCATGTTGGGATTAAGACGACGTTGAGGTTGGACTACACCCTTAGAATTATTTTAAAAAAATATTTTGTGGGTGCAGAAGGAGGGGCTTATGCAAGGAATATCAGAAATTTGCCACGCTATAGCTCGGCGATGTTTTTGTAGTACTTCGATCAACTGATCATTTTCGGATTTAGAAAGATAGGCCGAGATTATAACGGGCAATTTCGAATCTTTTGCAAGAAAGGCATATGTGAGATGCTCAGGAAGTGGTTTTAAATCAAGATGGGGTGGTTCATCATAAGATCTTTTTAAATTCTTTTCTTTTTCAAAAATGAGATTTTCATACTTTTTTCTACCAAAGACGGAATTATTTCAAAATTTTCTTGTATTGACATCACCGTGTTTTCAAAATCATTTGAAGAAATTTCAGAAAAAGAAGAGGAAAATTCATTAGAAGAAATGTTAGAAAGGGAAAGGGAAGAATCTTCATTTAAAACATCAATAAAAACACATGAGTCATCATTTTTTAAAGAGTTTTTCATGGATTGATTAATAGAAAATGTGACCTCATCATCTCCCACATGCAAAGACAACGTTCCGTTACTAACATCGATAACTGCTCGAGAGGTGGCTAGGAATGGTCGCCAAGGATAAGAGGGACCTCGACGTCCTCTTCAATATCAAGAATGACAAAATCCACCGGGAAGATGAATTTGTCGACCTTTACTAGCACGTCCTCAACGATACCTAATGGATACTTAATGGACCTATCAGCTAATTGGATACTCATTCTTGTAGGGCTAAGAGTGCCCAATCCTAGTTTCTTAAATAAAGAAAAAGGCATCAAATTGATGCTCGCACCAAGATCTGCTAACGCATGTTTAACAAATAAATCACCAAAGATGCAAGGAATGGAAAAACTACCCGGATCATTTATCTTTTTAGGAAGGTTAGAGTTTTTAACGACCGCCGAGCATTCTTCATTTAATGTTACATGTGATAAATTTTCCAATTTCGTCTTGTTTGTTAATAGATCCTTAAGGTATTTTGCATACTTAGGCATTTGACTAATCGCTTCATGAAATGGCAAATTTATATGAATTTGTTTGAACATTTCAAGGAAGCGTTGGTACTGATCGTCTAGTTTTTCCTTCCTAAATCGAGCCGGATAAGGAGGTGGCGAAAATTACTTTATAATAATAGGAGCATCATTTTGAAAATCAGAAAGAACAGAAATATCTTTTTCTTTGTCAAAAATAGATTTTTCATTTTCAAGAGTTGATTTATCATTTTCTGTGGGGATAATAATAGGAGGGACAATCACCCTTGGCTCTTCCCTTGTGGTGGGCTCGTTAACAACCTTACCGCTCCGAAGGGAAATCGCATTTGCGTGCTCCCTTGGGTTAGGCTCAGTGTTCGAGGGAAGAGTTCCAGGTGGTCTCTCAGAAAAAGCCTTGGCGAGTTGGCCGACCTGATTTTCTAAACTTTTTATTGATCCCGTTATGTTTCGAATAGTAGCATCGTTCGAGCTTATATACTTAGCGAGGATCTCTTCCAAAGGGGAAGGTTTTTGAAAATTTTGTTGTGGTGGTGGTGGTGGTGTAAAATCGTGCGGTGGCCGTACAACATTAACATTATTACTCCAAGAAAAATTAGGATGGTTACGCCATCCAGGATGATAAGTGTTCGAAGAAGAAGAAAAACCAGGAGGAGAAGAAAAATTCGAAAAAGCAGAAAAATTATTGGCAGAATTATTTTGAGCAGGCCTTGGTATGTTCCCCAGATAATCCACCTGCTCGGCAGCAGTAGCATTTTCATATACCTTAGCGGCGGAGGGAGCAGTCATCTCCGAAATCTTCTTGTTTTGCATTTCCACTTGTAGCGCCAGTTGCGACACCGAATCCACTTTATATATACCTGTAGGTTTAGATGGGCGAGTCCTAGACGAATTCCACTGATAGGTGTTCATCGTCATGTCCTCGATAAGCTCAAGAGTGGCTTCCGGAGTTTTGCGGTCTAAAGAACTAGCAGAAGCGGCATCTATCATCTGCTTAGTTTCTTGGTTTAGCCCATTGTAGAATGTCTGGACCTGCAACCATACAGGCAGAGCATGGTGTGGGCATCTTCTGTAACATCCCATTTCCGGCTAGACCCCTAGGAGTCGGTTGGTTGCGGTAGAACCTTAGAGAGCCCAAAAATTGAAATAAACCGACCAAGATTTCGGGTCACGGGTTGGTCACGCCCGTGACCGACCCGTCACGCCCGTGACCTAGGGCGTGACTCATTCGACGATCGTCGAGCTCCGGGAGACGATCGTCGGGCGCAGCATTTTCAATCCGGCCCTGTCACGCCCGTGACCCAGGTGTCACGCCCGTGACCTGGGGCGTGACCCCTTCAACGATCGTCGATTTCAGTTAGACGATCGTCGGACGCGGAATTTGCCTCATGGCCTGTCACGCCCGTGACACTTAGTGTCACGCCCGTGACATAGGGCGTGACACGCCCGACGATCGTCGATTCCAGTTCGACGTCGTCGAACCCAGAATTAGTCATCAGGCATGTCACGCCCGTGACCCACAATGTCATGCCCGTGACATAGGGCGTGACACGCTCGACGATCGTCGATTCCAGGTTGACGTCGTCGAGCCAGAATTGGCCGCACAGGCCTGACACGCCCGTGACCCAGGTGTCACGCCCGTGACCACCCTTCGACGATCGTCGATCTCAGTTCGATGATCGCCGAACCCAGAACTGGCTAACCGGGCCTGTCACGCCCGTGACCTATGTGTCACGCCCGTGACCAAGGCCGAAACGTCAGCCAGACTGGAAATTTCGGTAACCGACGCCATAATAAATTCTGACTATGGGAATGAAAATCAAGAGTATTTATGGGTCGTTCCCTACTTTAATTATGTTAATAATTAAGGAAAAGCGGGTCCAATAGGAAATTGCCACCTGGCAAACACCTCTTCATCTCCAGCGTTTCAACTGCCATTCGTTATAACCAAAACGTCATTAAGGGGATTATTAATGACCGCCAACGTTTCACCCTTTCCCCTCCCCCCTTGCTGATCTATAAAAGACTCCTAAGAGCAAGAGGAAAAGGTTACACTCTCCCTCAAACTGTTTCAGACTTTCCCCCTTGCTGTTGAAGAATTTCCAGCGATGCCACCACCGCGCCAATGGCTTCCCGACGCTCTGCACGCCTTCAGCCCACGAACAAGGTCCTCCCCTCCCTCTTCTTCTGCGGGTAGATCTTAGGAATCGTTAGGAGAGATATCGGGCTCAAAAGAGCCAGATCGGGTGAGCGCTTCCACGTTTTTCCGAAAATCTCATGGTGGCGGGTTCGCCGGAAACCGCCTCTCCGGCGGCCGTGCCGCCGCCCGACGATAGCCCTCGCCTCAACGGAGGTGGTGGTGGTGGTGGTCGGCCAGGGAGATGGCTAGATGGCTGGGAAATAGCTTGGAAAGCTACCGGAAATTAGGTTTTCAGGCCTCTGGTTTCGGGCTGTAGAAGAAGATGAACAGTGCCGTTAAATTAGATTTTATTTTTAAAACAATTTCTGAATGAAATATTTGTCATTTTAAATAATTTGGGAAAAATACCTAGAGGCTCCTACAGGAAAAATGATCAACATAGAAAATGTAGCCCTTGAAGTCTACTTTAATTCAAAATTGATTTCACTCGAGTTGGATCCTGGATAGACCACAGCACCCTGTTTGGGGAGGTCTATCCAGAGGGCTGTCTTGACCTTAGAAAAATCACCCACTCCAATCCATTCATCGAAATGACTTGAAATTTATGGTGTGGCCTAATCTTACCTATATCTAGGTGTTATCCAAAAATGATAATTTTTGGAGAATATTTTTCTATAGTTTTTAGAAAAATTCAATAATCCTAGCCGAATTTAATTAGATAGCTAAATAATTTCCAAACCCTCCCAAATTTTGGTGAGTGGTCCCTGGGTTCACCATAAGGTTCTGTATAATTTTTCATCTCATTTGGAGATGGTTTGGATTAGAAATGATCAACCCTAAGTTTGGCCCTAATAAGGGGTCTTAGGTTAAAAGTGCACTTTTGAAGTTTGAGTGGTCAGATCACCTCAACAGAGGCTGAGATTTTTACCACTGGCTAGTAACATTCTCTAGCACCCCCCTCATGGAGTTTGAGGTGGATCGGAGTAAGTTTACCCTAAGGACCAAGGCCAAACCCTTAGGATGGATCCCGGTGGTTTGTGAAGGTCATGTGGTCAAATGACCTTGGATTGACCCGAAATTGGGTGAAGAGAACCATAGGGCCAATATAGTGCTCTGGATGAAATCTTAGTAGATTTGGAGGCCGTTAGGATACCTAAAAATCTAACCCTAGTTTAGGGCGCAAAATTTGTAGTGTTAGGAAATGACACTAAATCACATTGAAAAGTGGTGAGATTTGGGTAGAGTGAATTATAGTGGATTGTACAAGCTTTGGATATTTTTCTATGAATTTTATGATCATTATTTTGGATACTTCCTTTAATGATTTAGTAGTTGTATGATTTGCTTAGAAAATTTATTATGGAATACACACCTTCTGGAAAGTGATGAAATTTAAGCAGGGAACGTTTATTATGATTTTAATTCTCTGTGAATTTTTATGGGATTTTTGGAAGATTAATTCTAAGGCTTGCTTCATTAAGTATGTTTTACCTTGATTATTTGATTAAATCTTTAGTAGTGTTTAGCAAGCTAGTAAAATTATGATTCTCTGCACAAGGATCTTTTATATATGATACTACTGACTAGTGATTTTTCTATAATTTTTAGATGAATAATTTCAGTACTTTCTTCATTACGTAGAATTAACGTGATTATACTGAATAAATTATTTAGAGGTTAAATACTTTCTATAAAATTCTGAGAATTTGTATTTGAGGTTGTTTTGCTGTTATTTAATGATCATGATTTTTGAGTAGCCATTACTTAGGAGGATCATGTAGTTCATGTTTAAAATGACCCGTGGCACGTCCTTTGGGAAAATTAAATAAATATCAGATTAATTAGGAAAATTATAAGTTTCTGGTTTTAGGCAAAGTATGATATGGTAGACCTCCAGTAAATATTATAGGAGATTTGGAAGACAACTTGGTGTACCTCCCCTTGGGTACCTCATATAGTTTAGGATGGTCTGCAAATAGTAAAGCCACGGAATTCTGGTAATTGATGGTTGGTAGGGCAAGTTAAGATTGAGTTCATCATTAGAAGTCAGGATAAGTAGAGTGTGGGACTGGTTAGGATAAGTGAGTACGGGAACGACGAAAGATCGTCCATCCCGGGAAGAAGAGGAAGAGTCTTAATACTCTAGGGTTAGAACTAAAGTAACTAAAAGAGGATCGGGTTAAGGGAGACCAACCAATAATAATAAGTGCCTTGCGAAAGGGAACTTCGGGCCGTAATGCCGCCGTCTTGGTTCCTAGTGCCCCTTGAGAGCCCTTCACGGGGTATACCGGGGGCAGTCCTGGGCTAACGTAAACCATAGGAATAATAAATTAAAAGAGCAACTAGTATAACTAGGGTTGCACATACACACTCCCCGATAGCTAGGAAAGTAGAATAATAGGACTTGTTGCCATTCAGACAGTAGCTCTGAAGGTAGTTGCACGGACGGGACTGTCCGGGGGGCCGAGGGCTCGAGGGTTGGAGTACAGAATAAAGGTGGTGGGTCTTCGGTATCTGATTGTCGTTCACACCGACATCGGTACGCTGACTCGGCGGTGTGGGACACTTAGCCAAAGAAAGTCTGGAGGGTACATCCAGCAGTAGTACGCGGATACTCTAGGTTGTGTTCTTCTAGGGGCGTACGGAAGGGCTAGGCCTGGTAGTGTGGATGCCCGCCTAGGAGTGGGGGGCCCGACCCACTGTCTCCGTTTGCCACTACGGAGGTTCCTGGGAGTGAAGCTAGCTGCCCGAACAGGGGGAACTAAAGGTCTGTGCGCATAGAGTCGTGTGCGTGAGTTGCACTTGCATGAATCATGGCATAGCATATCACTACACTCATATTTGCATACAACCGACACCCCAACGTATAAATCGGTATGGGACTTTTTATACGATGGGAGCCTTGCAGAAGATCCCTTAACTTATAAGTTTGTATGGGCATTCATATAAGTTAAGGTTACATACTTATTTACTTATTGTTTACTTACTGTTCTCTAGCTGCCTTTTTATATAAATTGCTACTTATTAATTGTTCTACCTATTACAACATTTATACTGTTCACCTGTTATAACTTGCTAGTTAGTTCCACCATCACCTGCTTGATTATTCTCCACCTTTGTAGCTTCCCTTTCCTCCTCTCCGCCCAGTGCTTAGGAGCCGTGGTGGGAGGAGTAGGGGATGATAGGGCTTAGTC
This sequence comes from Platanthera zijinensis, assembly GCA_039513925.1. Classification (NCBI taxonomy): domain Eukaryota; kingdom Viridiplantae; phylum Streptophyta; class Magnoliopsida; order Asparagales; family Orchidaceae; genus Platanthera; species Platanthera zijinensis. The sequence goes on along the minus strand of CM077098.1, from coordinate 70,502,472 downwards.
TTTATGACTAATGGTTTTCGAACCACAACATTACAGGAGCTCCGGATGGGAGACAGGGACCAGCAGTCCAGGGACCAGCACCAGCGGAGTACGGTGCGCATAGAGGTGGGACAGTCTAGAACCGGTGCACCTGCGACCAGCTCCGTGAGTGATTAGTATTTTCTTAGCTTCCGCGATGATCGACTTGTAGTGAGGACTCTGATGTACTGGGCTCGAGCCCATTTATCTATTTTCTTGTTGTTATGTATTGATGGACTGGATATGATTCTCTTTTATTTACATGTTTCTGTGGACTTGATTACATTTTTGTATAAACACTTCTCTCTCTTGTGATCGAAAAGGGCCGGCAGAATTGGCGTTTTGTAGTGGTTGCCTTCCCGTGAGTCGGTGCCACCGCAAAGCGGCAATTCTGGGCTAAGACCCCGGTGGTTAAAAAGAAAAAAAAAGGGGGTCTTACATCTTCTCAAAAGTTCCTTGAACCTCTCCCAAGTGTCATAGAGGGTCTCAGAAGCAATTTGAGAGTACGAAGTAATATCATTTCGTAGCTTAGCAGTTTTGGCGGGGGGAAATATCTTGCAAGAAATTTTTCAACTAAAATGTTCCAAGTAGTGATTGATCCTCTTGGAAGAGATCTCAACCACTGTTTGGCCTTGGTCCTTAAGGAGAAGGGGAAGAGTCTTAGCCTTATAGCATCGTCTTAGACACCATTGATTTTAAAGGTATCACAGATTTCAAGAAAACTAGCAATATGTAAGTTCGGATCTTCATCTTGCAATCCGTCGAACTGTACATATTGCTGCACCATTTGTATAATGCTAGGCTTAAGCTCGAAGTTATTGTTCGCGATCGCAGGTCGAACAATACTCATTTCAGTCCCCTCCAAATTGGGTTGAGCATAATCGAACATGGTCCTTTGCTGAGCCATTTCTGGGTTAGGATCTCCCATTTCAGAATTGAAATTGCAATCCCCGAAGGAATCCTCAACCGCTGTTTGAGAAGTGGAAGCCCCAAATCGTAGTTGTCTCCGAAAGGAGCGTTCGATTTCTGGGTCCAAATCAACAAGTAGCGACGGATTCGCTCGGGTCATGCACTAGCAAAGAAGACGAAGGAGGATGAAAATGAAAACTTGAAAAAGAAAGAAAAAGAGAAGAAAGGATTTTTTTTTTGAAAATAGATTTTTTACGGTTTGGCTCTCGAACTTCCCAAGGGCTACCCGGTGAAGGTTTCGCAAGGTACTAGGTAAAATGGTGGCGCTTAAAGCCCCTTACCCTTTTCGAGAGATTTTAGGTTGGGTAGAAAATAAGATGAGGTGGGTTGATTAATAATAAAAGAAAATAATAATTTTTTTTTTGATTTTGAAGAAGTAATAACGAAAGCGTTTTCAAAATATTGACGAAGAAAAATCCCCGGCAACGGCGCAAAAAACTTGATGGGCCAAAACCCGAACAGGCAAGCGTACCTGTCGAATCATAGTATCAAGGTCGTATTTAAACACGGGGCTGTCAAGTACTGCTACTCACGCTTGAACTATAATCCTACAGGAAAATTGTTGGATTTTGATAATTTTTAAAAGTGAAATAAACGATAATTTGCGAGACGAAAAACTTATATTAAAAAGCTAGCATTCGATCATTGATTCACCATAAAATGAAACGAGAGAGATAAAAGGTATAGTTTTAAATTTGCAAATCATACTCGACCGTGACGGATCCGAAAATGAGACAAAATCTCGCTAGAGCATTAGGTCTCCTAACTTATAGACTCTTTGATCGAAATCTCTTTACAAACCAAAGAAGCCTAACGTTGCATTATCGAAGTGATCCGCACTATTGGATTTGACTCCAATCCGGAATATTTACGTCGTCCTATCTCTAGGGTTGCGTTCAACTCCTTCCTTCTTTGAGTGATCTTTCACATTCACGAGCCTCTCGGCTACTCAAATATGAGATCGGATGCCTACTACCGTATACCGGAAATACGGAGTCGACGAAATAAAAATCAAAGAAGGACCGAGTAGAATTAAGCAAAAATAAAACTATGAAATAAAAGAAACCCTCATCTCATTTTATGGATCCTCACGATCGAATGCTAAAGGAAAATTAGCTACACATATTCGAAAGGAAAGACAAAGTAAAATAAGAGAAGAACATGTTTTATTACTTGAACAAAGAAAGAGTACAAAGCAAGGAAATAAAAAGGCCAAACTATGCCACTACAAGGAAAAGAAAATTATAACATGAAATCATAAAAAAATAAAGCTTGCACTAATGAAACACTATGACAATAATGAAAGGAGAATTACAACTCACAAACACTCAAAATCTCCAACTCAAAACTCAAACTTGCTTAGAAACTTCACTCCAAAATTTTTCATCCTTTGGCTTGAGGGTTGGGGTGGCTTATATAGGGGATGGAGAGGATTCTAGAACATAAGAGATATGAAAGGGCACAAGGGGGCCGGCCATGTGGATGGAAGGAGGTTCATGCATGCAATTATGAGGGGAGAGAGAAAAGAGGGGGGGCCGACCACTTCAATGAGGAGGGGATATTCATGCATGCTAATTAATGGAGAGAGAGAGATAAAGGTACATGCATGAGAAAATAAAGGTGGCCGGCCATGCATGTAAATATTCATTTATGGCATTTAATGAAAGAGGGGGGCTGCTCTTGATGGTATGAAGGTGGCGGGCCATAAACATGGGGATATGTTAATGCATGTAATTAAAGATGAAGGAGAAAGAGAGAGGGGGATAGCAAAAGGTGGTCGGCCATTGTGGGCTTGATGTACATGGGCTCAGGTAGGGGCTGAGGAGAGCTTTGTGGGCTACTTGCTTGAAGAGGTGCGCTCGGGTAGAGGGCTAGGTGCTGCTCCAAGTGAGGTGGGCTGCTCAAATGGGCTGCATGGTGGGCTGCTCAAGCTGCATGGCTTGAGGGGCTCGGGTAGGCTTCAAAGAGGAGGCTCGGGCTGCTCCATGTTGATGAACTTGGGCTTGAGCTGCACTTGAGGGAGGGGCCGACCAACCTACAAAATAAAATAAAACATTAGACACTTATTATAATAACATATCATGATATAAATTTAAATAAAACTAAACATAAAACATAACATTAATCATGCTATTAATTAGTTATAAGAAATAAAACTAAAAAAAATAAACATAACATTAATCATTATAACATTACATTAGTCATGTAAACCTAAACTATAACAAAGATAATAATATAAAACTAGACATAACAATAACATAAACATAACATAAAATAACAACCAAACACAAAATAAAACTATAGATTTATAAAAAATAACACAACAACAACATACAAGCATACAAAAACATAAAATTATAATAATACTTAGGAATTTAAGCTACTAAATTACCCCAAAAACGATGACTAAAACTAGTCATCACTTAACGAGGGATTACGTTGCGTAGACCCGTGTATATTGACCCACCTCACCCTGACATTGGTGTGTACTTAGCGTGGAATAACTGCAAGCACAACTTGAAGAAAATCATCAAATACATTATCAATTCAACTTAGCTTGTTCAGGGGCTTCTTCAAATCAGGTACATTGTGGATACAATACCCAACAATCTCCCCCTATTTGAAGAAACCTAAACCCTACAAGCTAAGGTGAATAGAACATATGGGAATGAAAATCATAAACTAAGAATTCAGTTGAGAGTGAAATTCATTACCACTTTCCTGAGAGCATACTTGGGGCCACCTCAGCCTTAGCCGAGAGGGTAATCTCCCCCTTTTCGGCTTCTATAAATCTGGGACTTCACTTAGAGCCACATACTCCCCCTCAGATCTTGCATCCATGTTCGAGCTTTAGTTCCTTGCTGATGCTCCCCCTTGATCCAAGAGCCTTGAGCCTTACAGTCTTCACTCTTCATAGTTCAGCATGCCGAGTTCAGTTTTGAAGAGACTGAACTTGGCCTCGTCTAGGGGCTTTGTGAAGATATCTGCAACCTGCTTATCCATGGGGACATAGCAGAGAGATATTGTAACGACCCCATCCGTTACATGACGTATAGTAGAAGGTCCGGCCGGGGCCCCACACTATATGCCACAAACAGACGGTGAGGTCACAGGATAATACCAAACCATACACGTATCCTAACTCAGAGCATGCTAGCGGAAGCTTTAAGTTGTAAATTGAACTCTAACCAGGAATGTCCAATATATAAACCACAGTTATATATACAGCCACGGAATGTACAACAAAGGTTTGGCCTTAAGGCCTTACAGTTCCTCTTTCCATACAACATGGATTACAAACATCGGCGCGCAGGCCAGTCATACATGAGGAAAAGCAAAACAAACAAAACCATTCGCTCAGCCTTCAAGGGCTAGCCGCAGCAGCAGCAGCAACAGCAGTAGGGCTCCAGCCCTTCATTTACCACTTGGCTCTCCAGCACCTGTATAGGGACAATCCACCCAAATGGTGGCAAACATGGCAACGGTCAGCATTCAGCTGACCCAATTATAACAATCCTACCCCTTTCTCGGGGCAGTAGCACTCTTTCCCTGCACAGCATGGTATCAACAATAACAACTATGTGCGCGCAGGCACATTCAAGCCATCACAACCGTCGGCCACACGGCCCGACAGTCCGTGCACTCAGGGCACATTCTTGGTGCACCGGAAAACCAGGGTCAACACCACCGTCTACACGGTATTTGAGCATTCTAGTCTTTTCGGTGCGCGGGCCTAAGACTCTCATTAGGCGCTCCAACAAAACCCATAACCAGGCTTCCAAGTCGGATAGACCTAACGCAGGTACGGATCAGCCACCCACCGTTGCTCAAGTCGCCGTGCCACCTCGAATACGGAAGTATCCATGGCAATTTATAGGCGCGGGTCGGTTTCACCTTTCCTGTTCGGCAATCTGCCTTTTCATCGAGTTGCAGCACAACGGCTCAACCGCACACAAAGTGGCAACGCACGGCCACAAGAGTTGCATCCAACCCTCTTCATTTCCTGGACTTCATCCAGTACTTCCTGCTGCACCAAGCAACAGGTAGGCACAAGGCAAACAAGCCATAATCACGGAGTCTTCTCCGATATGCAAACAAGCATCACCAATCCAGACCAGCATGTCCAGATGGGCTTCACACAGCATGCCTAGATCCGTACTCCAATTCCGGACTCTAATAAGGGGGACTTCACATATCTACCCCAAGGGACACCACAACCCACCGCCCACTCGCTGGGAAGGATTTTCCCTATGCAATGCAGCAAAGAAGGACTTCACATGTCCAAGAAGGGAGATCGTTACCCTTGACGATCTCTTGGGAGCCATTGAAAACTAGCCGATGAGAAAGCACCGCAGCAGCTTTGCCTTCACAACGCTGGCCTCGGATCACGAATCGGACCACGGGAGCTCCACCGGTGGCTTGATCTCCTCCTCCTTCTTCTTCCTCCTCTCCCTTTCTCTCTTCCTTAACCAAATGAAGAATGATTTCTTCATCAAGCCTCTGCTGACTTAATCCAGCCAGGAATCACCTGAGCCCTTGGATCAAAATAGAGAAAAGGAACGACCACGATTTTCCCAAAATCCCATATTTTTGGCTGACACGGCCTGTGACACGCCCGTATCACAGGCCGTGTACCCTTAAGCGGCACACGCGGTACTCGTACCGACTGAACTTTACCAGAACACGGGCATCGACACGCCCGTGTCGAACCTGACACGCCTGTGTCAGTCATGAGACACGCCCGTGTCACCCCTGCCTCATCGAGCTCCAAACTCAACCAGCAGTACACGGGTAGGCACACGGCATCGGACACGCCCGTGTCAAATCTGACACGGCCGTGTTCAAGGCTTGGTTTCGGGCCGTGTAATCTTCTGACTCAATCCGCCTATTATTTGAGTGACACGCCCTGGGACACGCCCGTGTCCCAGGCCGTGTACCCCCGACATGCCCTGGGACACGCCCGTGTCCCAGGCCGTGTAAAACAACCTGTACCTCAAATCCATTTTTTGAGATTTTTGGGGTGTTACAATCCTCCCCCCCTAACAAAATTTCGTCCCGAAATTTGCACGGTAAGGAAACAAGGAAATACAATGCTATAACTTGATAACTCTGTTATAACAAAAGGTACACGGTCTACAGTTTATACAAACAGCTCGGGAAATTCAGCTCGCATGGTCTGCTCTCGCTCCCATGTTAGCTCTTCACGGCCACAATTGTCCCATCGGACTTTGACCATCCCGATCACTTTGTTCCGCAACTGTTTCTCGGCGCGATCCTCGATCCGAATGGGTCGAACTCTCGTCATTAGCCCATACTCGACCGGTACCCGATCATTCTCCACTACTTGAGTTGGATCCTTAACAGCCTTATGAAGTACTGAGATGTGAAATACATCATGTAATCCACCCAAGTCTGCTGAAAGTGCTAGTCGATAAGCAGCTTCCCCAACTCGCTCCACCACCTCAAATGGACCAAGATACCTCGGACTTAGCTTTTTCAACCGCCGAATCCGAGATACGCCTTTGAAGGGCTTGATCTTCAAATATACCCAATCACCCACCGCGAACTCCACGTTCCGATGTTTGGCATTGTAGTACTTTGCTTGACGATCTTGGGCTATCAATAGCCTCTCCCGAATAGAGCGTATGAGCGAGGTAGCTTCTTCGACTTCCTTTTTCCCATTCAGCGTAGATTCGCCTGCTTCTGCCCAAGCTAACGGTGTTCGGCATTTACGACCATACAACGCCTCAAATGGTGCCATACCGATGCTCGCTTGGTAGCTATTATTATAGGCAAATTCTACAAGAAAAATATAATCTTCCCATCTCTTACCAAAGTCTAGGGCGCACATGCGGAGCATGTCCTCCATCGTCCTGTTGGTTCGTTCAGTCTGGCCATCCGTTTGGGGATGAAAGGCCGTACTAAACGCTAACTTTGTACCCAACATTTGATGAACTAGCCGCCAATCATTCAATGTGAATCGCCCATCACGGTCACTAACGATGCTCCGAGGAACACCGTGCAGTCGAACAATCTGCTCCACATAAAGCTTGGCCAAGGTTTCCACTGAATCGTCTCTTTTGTTTGGAAGGAAGTGTGCCACTTTTGTCAACCGGTCCACAATCACCCAGATTGAATCATGACCGCGTTGCGATCTCGGCAACCCGTACACGAAATCCATCGAAATGTCATCGAACTTCCACTCCGGAATAGGTAACGACTTCAGGAAACCGCCAGGCTTCTGGCATTCCGCTTTCACCAAAGCACAGGTATTGCATTCCGCCACATACCGTGCTACATCTTTCTTTAGTCCGGGCAACCAGAACAGCTTTTTCAGATCTCTGTACATCTTTGTGCTTCCTGGGTGAACTGAGTACTTTGCAAAGTGAGCTTCGTACATCAACTCTTCCCTCAATTTACCCACACTCGGAATGCACACTCGACCATTTCTTCGTAACAAACCGTTATCCCAAGAAAACTGGTCATCCGGCCCATCTTTAGCATAGTGCTGGAGACTTTCATCAAGCTCCGTTGCTCGCCGAACTCTGTCCGTAAGGTCATATTGAACCTCCGTCCAGTTCAAGCATGCATCGGTCGACGAACCCTTGTCAACACAAGATATCTCCAATGCTTCCAATTCCTGGATTAAACGCTGATCATGCCGCTGCAACCAGCTTTCCCGTACCGGAGTCTTCTGACTCAAAGCATCAGCGAGCACATTTCCCTTCCCGGGAGTATAGTGAATCTAGATGGTGTAGTCCCCAAGGAACTCCATCCATCTTCGTTGTCGCATATTCAGATCCTTCTGATCCAACAAGTACTTTAGGCTTTTGTGATCTGTATAGATGTCCACTTTAACGCCATAAAGATAGTGCCGCCACAACTTGAGCGCAAATATTACCGCCGCCAACTCCAAATCATGGACGGGGTAATTCCGCTCATGTACTTTCAACTAGCGCGAGCCATAAGCAATCAGTTTACCAAACTGCAGAAGAACGCAGCCTAAGCCGCTCCCGGAAGCATCACTATAGATCTCATAGCCATCTGTACAACATGGCGATGTCAACACAGGCGTCGTGGTCAAACGACTCTTCAGGTCTTCAAAAGCACGCGCACACTCCGACGTCCAAATGAACCTTTGATCTTTTCTCGTCAGCGTGGTCAGAGGTAAAGCAATCCGTGAGAAGTTTTCCACAAACCGTCTATAGTAGCCCGCAAGCCCAAGGAAGCTCCTGACCTCGGCCACTGAAGACATCACTCGCCAATTTCGAATGGCACTTATCTTCAACGGATCCACCGCGATACCTTCTCCACTTACCACATGGCCTAAAAAGGCTACTGAAGAGAGCCAGCACTCACACTTTGAGAACTTGGCATAAAGATTATTCCTCCGCAGGGTATGCAAGACCAACCGCAAATGGTTTGCATGATCCTCTTCCGACTGAGAGTATACTAAGATGTCATCAATAAACACAATCACGAACAAATCCAAGTACTCTCGGAACGTTCGATGCATAAGATTCATAAATACCGAAGGCGCATTACATAGGCCAAACGGCATTACCGTGAACTCATAATGACCGTAGCGTGTTCCAAACGCCGTCTTGGGAATATCATCTTCCCGAATTCTCAGGTTATAATATCCCGATTTCAAATCCAACTTGGAATAGACCGTTGATCCTGCCAGCTGATCAAATAGGTCATCAATCCGCGGAATCGGATATTTGTTTTTCTCCGTCAGCTTATTCAATTCGCGGTAGTCAATACATAACCGCAAACTACCGTCTTTCTTTTTCACAAATAGAACAGGCGCGCTCCAAGGTGACATACTTGGGCATATGTATCCCTGCTCCAACAAATCTTGCAATTGGACTTTCAATTCAGCCATCTCTTTTGGCGCGACGCGATATGGTGAGCGGGCCACAGGTTTAGCACCTGGCACCAACTCAATAGAGAAGTCAATCTCCCGCTGGGGTGGTAACCCAGGAAGATCTTTAGGAAACACATTGGCAAACTCTGACACAACCAGAACTTCACCGACACTGGCCTTTGGCTCAACAGCCTGAATTAGCGTGAAGAATAACTCCGCGCCCTTCCGAATAGCATTGACGACTTGGAGCGCAGACAACAAAGTCCCGCCAACTCCTCGCATACCAGTGAACTTCGTCACAAGTCCGGTATTCTGGCCTAGTGTGATCTCCTTGGAGTTGCAATCAATAAAGGCACGCTGCTCCGAGAGCCAGTCCATACCAAAGATCACATCAAACTCCGATAACGGTAGCACAGCTGCACTCAAACCGAAATCCCGACTTCCTATTTGAACATCCACATTGCAAGCCCTATCCGCAAGCATCACACAGCCATTCGGCAATAGCACCCTTGTACTATCAACCGTCACATGACTCGGCACCCCAATTCGAGATACGAAGTCCTCAGACAGAAAAGAATGCGAAGCACCCGTATCAAACAGGGCTCTCGCCGGACGATTCCGAATCAGGACAAAGCCTGCAGCACACACATCATGCACAAGCTACACATAACCAAAAGCAATAACACGTAAGCAAATAATCTATATTCACTCGTACCTGTGACGACGTCACTTTGCTTAATCGCCTCCTGCTGACCAAGGTGATAGATTCGGGGCTGTGCCTGGGACGCAGAGGAATCAACCACCGCTTTGCCCTTCTCAGCATAAGACGCACCCGTCTTCTTTTCCACTTTGGGCTGAACAACGCGACAGTCACGGGCTATATGCCCCACCCGGCCACAGTTATAGCATGTACGAGGACTCCGGCCTTGATGTTGCCCCCGACACAACGGTCGTAGTCACTTGCCCAGACGGCTTGGACCTCTTGCCCCCTTTCTTCTGGTAGAACTATTTGCTAGGGCGAGGTGCTTGTACCTCTGGCTTTGACACAACCAAGCCCTTGTTCCCTTGCACCCGTCGCATGTCCTTCTCCAATGCACATGCAGTATCAACCAACGCCTGAAACCCTTGGTTCACTGAACTCGAAAGCAGGAACCTCAACTCATCCCGCAATCCTTCATAGAACCTATTCGTTTTCCTTTGGTCATCCGCGAAGATTGTTCCCGCATACCGTCCCAACCTTGTAAACTCATGCAAGTAGGTATCCACGCTATCTTCTCCTTGCTTTAACCGTTGGAACTCATTTTCCATGGCAATGCGTTGCGCCGCTGGGACATGCTTCGCCAGAAAAATTCGAGAGAACTCCTCAATCGATACTTGCGTTAATTGCCTGCCCGCCAAATGGTGTACCTCAACCTCGTCCCACCACAACCGCGCCTCTCCTTCAAGCATGAAGGTGGCCAAGGTGACCTTTAGAGTTTCCTCCGCCCTGATCGCTGTCATTATCCGCCTGACACGCGATAACCAATCCTCTGCCTGCGTTGGGGATCCCAGTCCCGTAAACGTAGGCGGACTGAAGCTCATGAATTGCTTCAACTGTCGGTCAGCTGCTTGTGGATCGACTGCCTCAACTGGCTCGGGTCTTACATCAACACGAACTGGCACAACTGCCGGCTGCGCTTGCCCGGTCGGCTGAATCATGGCAAAGAGAGCCTCAGCAACTAAGCGAACAGTTTCCGCAGATGGAGGAGGTGTTGGCACCTCAGCTGGTGCCGCACTCTCATCAGAGCGCTGGGGCTCAGACTGCCCAGCACCACTACGCGTCACCTATAGGTGGACAAGACACACATTAGCGATCGTATGCAAGCAAAACAACACAAAAAGGAACGCGCAGATTCCTCAAACAAGATTATGTACATTCCTTAGTGGACATTCCAGAGTTCATTAGCGTTACAGCAGGGCGCACAAACACGCGCTCGCTACCCCATAAAAGAATTCGACCATGAATTCGAAAGAGGAAGACCGAACAAAGCTGATACCAAAATGTAACGACCCCATCCGTTACATGACGTATAGTAGAAGGTCCGGCCGGGGCCCCACACTATATGCCACAAACAGACGGTGAGGTCACAGGATAATACCAAACCATACACGTATCCTAACTCAGAGCATGCTAGCGGAAGCTTTAAGTTGTAAATTGAACTCTAACCAGGAATGTCCAATATATAAACCACAGTTATATATACATCCACGGAATGTACAACAAAGGTTTGGCCTTAAGGCCTTACAGTTCCTCTTTCCATACAACATGGATTTCAAACATCGGTGCGCAGGCCGGCCATACATGAGGAAAAGAAAAACAAACAAAACCATTCGCTCAGCCTTCAAGGGCTAGCCGCAGCAGCAGCAGCAACAGCAGTAGGGCTCCAGCCCTTCATTTACCACTTGACTCTCTAGCACCTGCATAGGGACAATCCACCCAAACGGTGGCAAACATGGCAACGGTCAGCATTCAGCTGACCCAATTATAACAATCCTACCCCTTTCTCGGGGCAGTAGCACTCTTTCCCTGCACAACATGGTATCAACAATAGCAACTATGTGCGCACAGGCACATTCAAGCCATCACAACCGTCGGCCACACGGCCCGACAGTCCGTGCACTCAGGGCACATTCTTGGTGCACCGGAAAACCAGGGTCAACACCACCGTCTACACGGTATTTGAGCATTCTAGTCTTTTTGGCGCGCGGGCCTAAGACTCTTATTAGGCGCTCCAACAAAACCCATAACCAGGCTTCCAAGTCGGACGGACCTAACGCAGGTACGGATCACCCACCCCCCGTTGCTCAAGTCGCCGTGCCACCTCGAATACGGAAGTATCCATGGCAATTTATAGGCGCGGGTCGGTTTCACCTTTCCTGTTCGGCAATCTGCCTTTTCATCGAGTTGCATCCCAACGGCTCAACCGCACACAAAGTGGCAACGCACGGCCACAAGAGTTGCATCCAACCCTCTTCATTTCCTGGATTTCATCCAGTACTTTCTGCTGCACAAAGCAATAGGTAGGCACAAGGCAAACAAGCCATAATCACGGAGTCTTCTCCGATATGCAAACAAGCATCACCAATCCAGACCAGCATGTCCAGATGGGCTTCACACAGCATGCCTAGATCCGTACTCCAATTCCGGACTCTAACAAGGGGGACTTCATATATCTACCCCAAGGGACACCACAACCCACTGCCCACTCGCGGGGAAGGGTTTTCCCTATGCAATGCAGCAAAGAAGGACTTCACATGTCCAAGAAGGGAGATCGTTACCCTTGACGATCTCTTGGGAGCCATCGAAAACTAGCCGGTGAGAAAGCACCGCAGCAGCTTTGCCTTCACAGCGCTGGCCTCGGATCACGAATCGGACCACGGGAGCTCCACCGGTGGCTTGATCTCCTCCTCCTTCTTCTTCCTCCTCTCCCTTTCTCTCTTCCTTAACCAAATGAAGAATGATTTCTTCATCAAGCCTCTGCTGACTTAATCCAGCCAGGAATCACCTGAGCCCTTGGATCAAAATAGAGAAAAGGAACGACCACGATTTTCCCAAAATCCCATATTTTTGGCTGACACGGCCTGTGACACGCCCGTGTCACAGGCCGTATACCCTTAAGCGGCACACGCGGTACTCGTACCGACTGAACTTTACCAGAACACGGGCATCGACACGCCCGTGTCGAACCTGACACGCCCGTGTCAGTCATGAGACACGCCCGTGTCACCCCTGCCTCATCGAGCTCTAAACTCAACCAGCAGTACACGGGTTGGCACACGGCATCGGACACACCCGTGTCAAATCTGACACGGCCGTGTTCAAGTCTTGGTTCCGGACCGTGTAATCTTCTGACTCAATCCGCCTATTATTTGAGTGACACGCCCTGGGACACGCCCGTGTCCCAGGCCGTGTACCCCCGACACGCCCTGGGACACGCCCGTGTCCCAGGCCGTGTAAAACAACCTGTATCTCAAATCCATTTTTTGAGATTTTTGGGGTGTTACTGATATATCTTTGTTTTTCACATGCTCCTGAATGAAGTGATAGCGCACTTCAATATGCTTTGTTCTGCTGTGCGACACAGGATTGTTCGCAATTGCTATTGCGCTCGAGGAGTCGCAATACATCGGAACTTCTCTGAACTGCAAGTCATAATCTTTGAGCTGATTTCTTATCCATAGAAGTTGTGTGGAATAGCTGCCTGCTGAGATGTACTCAGATTCAGCCGTGGAGGTTGTGACACAATTCTGCTTCTTACTGTTCCAAGAAATTAGCCGTCTTCCGAGGAATTGACACGTCCCGGAAGTTCTTTTCCTATCATCCCTACTTCCTACAAAATCAGCATCTGAAAAGCCTATAAGCTCGACAACATTTTTTCTAGGGTACCACAAGCCAAGATTAGGTGTACCTTTAAGGTATCTAAGAATTCGCTTTGCAGCGACATAATGAGATTCCTTAGTGTTCACCTGATATCTGGCACATACGCATGTGGAAAACATAATATCCGGTCTACTAGCAATAAGGTAGAGTAGGCATCCAATTATGCTTCTGTATTTGGTTTCATCAAAAGGTTTCCCTCTCTAATCCGTGTCCAGAGACACAGCGGATCCCATTGATGTCCTCATAGAGGTTGCATTCTTCATTCCGAATTTCTTGAGGAGTTCATTTGTGAACTTCGTCTGAGAGATGAAAATTCCATCCTCAGACTGTTTCACTTGAAGTCCCAAGAAATACTTTAGCTCTCCCATGCATCTCATTTCAAACTTTCCTTGCATAAGTTTAGAAAACTTTTTGCAAAGGTTTTTGTCCGTAGAGACGAAAATTATGTCATCGACATAGATTTGCACCAACAAGATCTTGCCTTTGACTTCCCTAAGAAACAATGTCTTATCTATTTTTCCTCTCGAGAACTTGTTCTCAATAAGAAAACTAGACAGAGTCTCATACCAAGCTCGAGGAGCTTGTTCCAAGCCATATAACGCTTTATTAAGAAAATAAACATGATGAGGGAATGTAGGATTAACAAAACCTGGGGGTTGCGCGACATATACTTCCTCTTTCAATTTTCCATTGAGGAATACAGATTTCACGTCCATCTGATAGACAGTGAATCCTTTGTGCGAAGCATACGCCAGGAACAATCTGATCGCCTCGAGCCTTGCAACTGGTGCAAAGGTCTGGTCGAAGACAATCCCCTGTTGTGAAAACCTCCTGTCTGTAACCTTGAGCCACCAGCCTGGCCTTGTTCTTTATGATGACACTGTGTTCATCCAGTTTGTTTCTGAAGATTCACTTGGTGCCGATCACATTCTGGTTCTTTGGTCTGGGAATAAGCAAACTACTTGTCCAGACGTTGCATTGTTCGAATTGATGTAGTTCAGGCCTCGCCTCGAGCCTGCATGGTGCAAAGGTCTGGTCAAGACAATATTGAGCCACCAGCCTGCTGCATCTTTGTTCGAAGATTCTTCGTCGAACTTCTTTGGCTGGGAATAAGCGTCCAACCTGTGACAATATCCATGGCATCTTTGTTCGCTTCGTCGAACTTCTTTGGCTCACTGTGAAGGAAACTAAGGTGCAAAATCTCGTTAATTGTACCTCTCCGAGTTCTGGCACCATCACGAGGATCTCCTATGTTCTGATCTCTGGGATGATCCCTCATGTGTCGGAGCTCTAAGACTCTGGCATCTGGAGCTCTAACATCTTCTCGGGCTTCTCCTTCTTCTAGGAGATTTTCTCCATCCTGATCTTCAACTTCTCCAATTGGCGTTGAGGTGGAGACCTCTACGTACTTGGGAGTTACATCTTTAGCGGTCTCATCGAGACTTAGCTGTTGAAGTCTTGCACTTGTATCTTCAAGAATGCCACTGGAAGAATTGCTGTGAAGCAAGCTTCCTTCATCAAAAACAACATTAATGGACTCCTCTACCACTAGGGTTTTCTTATTGAAGACCCTATATGCCCGACTATGGCTGCTATAGCCCATGAAGATGCCTTCGAAGCATTTTTATCCGAATTTAGTACGTGGGTACTTCCCATTATTGAGTACATAACATCTGCAGCCAAAAATCCTTAAATAGGACATGGTCAGTTTCCTGCCTTTCAATAGCTCATAAGGCCTCTTGCGATGATTCTTGTTGATAAATGCTCGGTTCTGCACATGACAAATCGTGTTGACAGCCTCTGCCTAGAAGTACTCTGGAAGAGAGGCATCATTCAACATTGTCGTACATACTTCAATGAGCATTCTATTTCTCCTTTCCGCAAATCCGTTTTGTTGCGGAGTACGCATGGAGGAAAATTCATAAAAGATACCAAGGTCTTCACAAAATTCTGTCATAGCCCCAGACTCAAATTCTGTTCCATGGTCACTTCTGTTTTTGACCACTGAGCAGTTAAGTTCATTCTAAATCTGCTTGACAAAACTTGTGAAGATATCAAACGTATCTGACTTTCGTTTCAAAAAGAACACCCACGTAAACTGAGAGTGATCATCAATAATCACTAGCATATACGATTTGCCTCCTAAGCTATGAACTTGCACTGGACCGAACAAGTCCATATGCAGAAGATAAAGACATCTGGAGGAGTCTTTGTCAGCAATGCCCTTAAAGGTAGCCTGAGTCTGTTTGCCCTTCTGGCATACAGGACAAGGGCTATCTTTGATGCACTTAATAGTAGGGGCATCCCTTACTAAGTTCTTAGACAACAACATATTAATTATCTTGAAATTAATATGTGCTAATCTCTTGTGTCATTGTTCACAAAGACATGCACTGCCTTTTGCTTCGAGGCACACGGGTGTAGAAGAATCTATGCTAAGAAAATCTAAACAAAATATATTTCTGCTCCTAATGCCAGTTAATACCGTCTACGAAGAGGCACACGATATTATCAAGCACTTATCCTTGCAGAACTTAACGTCATAACCTTTATCACACAACTGACTTACACTGATCAGGTTATGATTTAACCCTTCAACATAGGTCACGTCGGTGATAGATATTATACCGTTAGAAATCACACCGTAACCTCTTGTGACTCCTCGATCTGATCCTCCAAAGACGACTTTGGTTCCATTTTTGACTGGAGAGTAATCACGCAGCAGGCTTCTTGTCCCAGTCATATGCCAGGAACATCCACTGTCCAAGTACCAGATAGGCGTTTTGGTGGCCATTGGACATACCTGCAAAACAGAATCAGTTTCCCTTAGGAACCCAATCGAACTTGGGTCCTAGATTTCTTGTTAGCATACTCCCCCTCGGGTGGTTAACCCTACGAGTGGTCGGCCTCGCATTGCTAACATGAGGAGTCTCATTGAATCTTGGATTAAACCAGCAATCCACGGCAAAGTGACCAACTTTGCCACAGCAATAACAGTCGAACCTATTGTACCGCTTCCTAGGCTCCAGCTTCACCCTAGGAATGGTGGGTCCAGCTAGGGCCTTGGATCTGGAGGTGGAGGCATCATGATGACAGCAATCACATGATTTCTTCACTTCCTGTTCCTTCAGTATAACAGGCTTGGCTTTTGGTGCCTGCTTCCTATTATGGCCGCTAGAGAAGTGACCATAATTTTCCACTTGGATTTCCTCATAAGGTGCCTTGAAGACACTCTCGCCGTAGTTGCGGGGGAAGGCCCAACCATCATAGCGGCACTTGGTCTTTTCAACCGAGGGCCGGAAGAAGTGGCCATAGGTTGACTCAAAGTCCTGTTCATTGCAGGGAAAGCCAGGCTTCCTGAATTCAACAGGGTTGAGTGGGGCCTTTCCCTTTTCTACAGCAGAGGCCTTCTTAGCAGCCTTATTTTTTCTCTGCTTTCTATTTCTCCTGGATGATCTACCAGGCACACCCACATGCCCCAAGCTAGCCCCCTTAGCCTGAGCAGAGAAGGTATCAACTAGTGGAAGAACAGTCTTTGGCATAGAGAAGCTTTTGACAATCTTCCTGTCTGCAGCAAGTTATTCTTCTAACTTGTTTACTTCTTCTTGTTCAAGGTCACGGAGCCTTAGAGACTCTAAGTGCTCAGAAGTCAGGCCCATGTGTTCCTGTCGGAGAGAGATCAAGCTAGTGATCTCTTCTCTTAGAGACACACCCTCAGCCTTTAGGAATTTGACTTCCTTTTTCTGATCCCTCAACCTCTTACGACATTCCTCAAAGGTATTGAGCAGATGCTCAAACTTTTCGAGGAGCTCAGCTTCACGGGCAGATGGGCTATCCTCGAGATCATCATCAGGAGACTCAAGTCAGAGTCAGAGAGGGGGGTACGAGCTTTTACCTTCCTAGTAAATGGGGGTCAGTCTCCTTCTGAGTCAGAGCGACCCACTAGCCCGAAGTAGGCTTCCTCATCATCACTGGAGTCTGAGGAATCAGACTCACACAGTTTCTTTGGCTTTTTGGCGATGTAGCTCCTCTCCTTCCTATTATCTCTAGAGGACTTGTGCTCCTCTCCCTTCCCCTTATCTCTCTTGCCTTGGTGGCAGTCAGCGATGACGTGACCTGGCTTATTGCATCCAAAGCAAATAATGTCATTAGAGCGATGTTTGTTCTGTTTGGATTCATACCTGTCAGAAGAATAATTCTTCTTCTGATGTCTGGAGGAGGAGCCGTCTCTCTTTCTTTGATTCCTCAACTTGAGGAACTTCTTGAACTCCCGAGTGATGAGGGAGAAGTCTTCTTCAGATAGCTCTGAGCCGGAAGAGCATGGCTTAGATTCTTCTTCCTCATCCATTTTCCGAGAGCGGGATGAGGCTGCACCCTTGCCTTTCCTTGAGTGATTGGCTTTTAGGGCCACAGTCTTCTCTCTGGCAGCGGCTTTATCGCCTACTTCTTCAGCTTTTCTGGTGTTCAGCTGAAGCTCATAGGACAGAAGTCTCTCAAATAGAATCTGGGGATTTGTTTCTGCCAGCCTGCCAAATTCTCTGATGGCGCAAATCATGGTGTCCCATTCCTTAGTAAGGGATCTAAGGAACTTGTCATTTAGTTCACCGTCGGTGAACACTCTGCCATAGCCCTTCGGGGCATTGACAATCTTCAGGAAGTTCTCGAATGTCACTCCGATTTCTTCCTTGGGACCTTGCTTGAAGGCCTCGTACTTCTGGTTCAGAAGGGATCTTCGATCATCCCTTACTTCATCAGTGCCTTCCATCAAGATGATTAGGCAGTGCCAAATGTCCTTGGCAGTCCTGTAGTTGCAGAAAACCTGCATCATGGAATCATCGATGGCGCTTACCAGAATATTCTGAGCTTTCTTGTCGAGTCCAACAAGCACCATCTCATCCTTATCCATTTCCGAAAGTTTCTTGGGCACTTTCTTGGTTGGATCAATGGTGGAGGCCTTAGTGGGAATATAAGGTCCCTCCTCCACTACCATGAAGAGTCGTGGGTCGACTGCTTCCATATAGTACCTGATCCTTTCCTTCCAGATAGGAAAGTTCAGCTTGGTGCACACTGGGATCTTCCCTGAATACTTGAGTCCTTCCATTTCAGAGAGCTTCTTTCTTCTTGACACTAGATGCGGGAACTTACTCAAGGTGTTAACCTTATTGACGAGTAACCTCCCTCTGATACCACTTGAAAGTTTATCTAGTGTCAACTAGCTTCACCTATGGGGGGATAGGTGATTTGCAGTCTTTTGCGGAATTAAAAATTAACCTGCACAAACAACAAACACAACACAGAAAAGCACACCAAAAACTATAGTGGTTCCCCGATTTGGGTACGTCCACTCTCCCCCTTCGACCTATCTCCCAACAAGGGACGACTTGGTCACTTCACCAATAGGATTGAAATCCAATCCTCTCACTATGGAAGAAACCCTTCCACCCGAAGGAGCCACTACTCCTCCACCACGGGTTGCACCAAACCCTTACAACCAGGAAACAAAGTTCCTTTACAACAAAGTTAAAATAGAATGTACAAGAAATGCAAACTACATTCTGAGAACCCGATGTCCCTCTTCGTTCAATGAAGCTTTCTTGATGAAGTGGAAGAGTCCACGATCGGTGCACTCTCTTGGAGAGGATCTTCCCGAGATCGGCGGCGGCAAGTGAATGCGACAGCGATGCTTTGTAGATCCAAACTTCTTGACGAAGCTAGCAAGGTCTTCCAACGTTCTTACTTGGATCAATCGTCTCAATCGATTCGGAGGGGAGAAATATTCCCGCTCAACAAATTAAGAGACAAAGGATCTCTAGATAGAAACGTGAGAGGCTAAGCTTAGCCTTGGTTCTGTCGTCCGACGATCAAAGATGACCTCTAAGATCAGCGGCGGCGACTGTCTTGCGAGCGGTGATGGCGACAGAACGAGTTTCGCGATCAGCTAGGTTACGCTCGGCGGCTTTGATTTCTCGTAATTGATTACTGTTGGAGTTTGAGAAACGCGAGTATTTATACTATAGACCAACCCTAAATGACCGGTGTGGGCCCCACAAGGAGGAGCCCTAAGCCCGGTCCAAACAGCGCCTGAAATCTTGGTTCGGTCCAGCGAGCAGGAAGAAATCGCCTAAGGCAAATTCGGCGCGAATCATTGGTGATTCTCGACGAATCGGCGAGAATCACATATGATTCCCGTCGAATTATCCGTGGTAGAATTTTAGCTTAAAAGCTTGCCATCCGGGGTGAGTCGTCGAGAATCAAAACCATTCTCGACGAATCGGCGAGAATACAGAGTCATTCTCGACGATTCGGCGAGAATCACTTATTGATTCTCGACGATTCTGACTTGGCAGTATTCTTGAAGGCATTGAGTCAGCCGGATGCATTCGGCGGGAATCGGCGAGTGATTCTCGACGATTCGGCGAGAATCACTAGTGATTCCCGTCGAATCGGCGAGAATCACTTAGTGATTCCCGTCGAATTTAACTTAGACGAATCTTCGTCTTT
The DNA here is from genome assembly GCA_039513925.1 of Platanthera zijinensis. Taxonomy (NCBI): domain Eukaryota; kingdom Viridiplantae; phylum Streptophyta; class Magnoliopsida; order Asparagales; family Orchidaceae; genus Platanthera; species Platanthera zijinensis. The sequence continues at coordinate 70,482,694 of CM077098.1, read as the reverse complement.
CTTCCCATGAGCTGGTCTTTGACACATCCTTGCTCCTCTTCAGCTCTTGATCTATCTCAGCCCTGTACTTGAAAATAAGTACACTCCAATAGAGAGAGTACACGTAAACCAACACACTGATCTGCTCAACGAGGGATTACGTTGCACAGACCCGTGTATATTGACCCTCTGCACCCTAACATTGGTGTGTACATAGCGTGGAATAACTGCAAGCACAACTTGAAGAAAATCATCAAATACATTACCTATTCAACTTAGCTTGTTCAGGGGCTTCTTCAAATCAGGTACATTGTGGATACAATACCCAACAAGCTCTTTTATCCATAGTGGCAAGAACCACCTCATCCTTTTTCATTTCAGACAGTTTCTTAGTTGTTTGAACATTTGCATCTAGGATAGATATCTTCATTGGAATATATGGTCCTTCTTGTACCGTGACAATGATTCTTGGATCTTAAGCCTCCATAAACAATCTTACTCTCTGTGTCCATATAGCAATGTTATCCTGTGTACAAATTGGCAGTTTCATATAGCTGAGTTCTTTGTGAGATTCAGAAGCCATTAGATCTAATATTTTTCAACTATCCTTTAGATCTTTTTCAGACTGTTAGGTCTTTCTTGAATAACCTCCCTTGATACCACTTGAAAGTTAATCATATGGGTAGATAATCACCTAAATGGGGGGTTAATAGGTGTCTTTTAAAATACTTTGTCAATTCTTTGTCACTTAAATGTTCAGCAGATAATATACTTGAAAATTTAGCTTTACAAGAACTCAGCGCAATTAAATCACAGCACACAGCACATGCAAATCTCAGAACAGAGCACGCAAATAATTTATAGTGATTTCCATATCTAGAGTACATCCACTTTCCCCCTTCTTCCTCACTAGCAATGTGCTAGATAAGGTTTTATCTCCTCCTCTTCAACTCAGATCCAAAGATCTTACAGGCTCAGTTTTTGTTAAGAAACCTACACTCAGACCAATAGGTCGTACCTCAGATATTCACCTAGTCTCCTACCTCAAGTCCCTCAATAACCCTACCTCAGTTTTTATAACACAGGCTTACACCTCAGTGATCCCACTCAAATCACCTACCTCATGTCCCTCAAGAACCCTCCCTCAGCCTTTATAAATAAGGCTTACAACTCAGAAATTATCTCTCCTACTCACTCAGATCTCACAAAGATCTTACAAAGATTAAGAGGTAAAAATATTTAGAAAACAAATCTGTAATCTGACTTATTTCATTGAATTCAGATTCTTCAATTCAGCTGCAAAGAAAAAAATCTTGATGAATAGTCTGGCTGAAGAGAATCTTCTCTGGATCTGCAATCTTCTTGATGATCTGCTTGATTTCCTTGAAGAATTTGTAGAACATATCGACTTGAATCTTCTGATCACTTGATGAAAGGATCTGAAGATCTTCTTATAGACTTTCGTCTTCCTTCTCCGTCTCGGGATTGAAGCCCTCCTCTTACTTAGAAAAATCTTGATGAGAGAATGGAATGATTAATCTGATTGTTGCTTTCTATGTAGATAACCCCTCTATTTATAGCCTTCGTGGATTGCTGGTTTTTGATTGATGCCACCAGCATGTGACATTATACTTCAAATTCTCCTTTAAACTATTTCTATTTATATACCACGTTACAGTAGCTGATGTGATAGTTCTGACATGTCCTAACAGTTCTGTGTTAACTTTGTACATCTTCAGAAATATAAGTGTCAAGATGTCCAAAGTGTCTCGACACTTGTTCTTAGAAGGTGTCGAGACATCTTAGTAGTCTCGACACAATTTTACTTAGAAAAGTTTTTATCTGAACTTAAAAGTGTGGAGATAATTGACTTGTCTCGACACAACTATCATCTGTGTCGACATCTATAAATCTGCACTGTATCGAGATAGTTGAATTTTCTCGACACAACTGTCTGTTAGGTGTCGACACATCTATGCTTGTTATATTTCTTCACTGTGTCGAGATAGTTGAGTTGTCTCGACACTCCAGTCTGCCGGTGTCAACACGTGTATACTAGCTTTATTTATTCATTATGTCGAGACAGTTGAATTGTCTCGACACAACTGTCTGCCGATATCGACACTTGTATACTAGCTTTATTTCTTCACTGTGTCGAGATAGTTGAATTTTCTTGACACAACTGTCTGTCGGTGTCGACACTTATATACTAGCTTTATTCTTCACTATGTCGAGACAGTTGAATTGTCTAGACACAACTATCTTCCGTTGTCGACACTTTATACTTGGTTTAATCCTTCATTGTGTCGAGACAAATTATTTTTCTCGGTACTATATTACTTAGTATAATTTTCAGTTTTCTTTGTGTCGAGATAGTTGACTTGTCTCGATACAGCCGACTTAACCTTCAAAGTGTCGAGTTAGCTGACTTATCTCGACACTGTTGACTTAGCCTTCAAAGTGTCGAGTTCGCTGATTTGTCTCGATACAACTTTTACAACGGTGTCCACATAGTTGAAGTGTGTCGACACTTTTGTACTTGGCCAAATTTCTACACTACAAGTTGCTAGATGCTGACTGTGCTGACTTCACTCGACGCTTTTGTACTTAGACGATTTTCTTCACTTTTTAGTCAGGTTATTAGAGTCCACCTATCAATATAACTTGGACTACCTTTCAAATAAATATTACATAAGCAACCTACAAGCATTAACTGAAATATACATCAAATACATATTTGTCTATATCATTGAGTTGAAAGGGCTTCTTTAAATCAAGTACATTTTGTCCAATGTACGCAAGACTTACACCTCGGATCCTCAACTCCTATAACTCGGAGACAACGCTCCTACTACTCGGAGAACAAACTCTCCTACAACTCGATCCACACATGGATCTACTACTCGATCTAAATATGGATATATAACTCGGAGGCAAAGCCTCCTACAAATGTAAATAAAGATTTACATAAGAAAACAAAAGATTACAAATAATCTAATTTAGATCTAGGTCTTCACTCCGTCGTCCTTCAAATAGGTTGAACTTGAATATCTTGGAGAACACGGAAAATCTGAAATCTTTGAAGATTTGGATCACGGATCGACTAGATCTGAGAGAATCAGAAACTTTGGAGAACAACGATCCAGTCAATTTTCTTGAAGACAGTCGAATCGTGCAATACTGTCGTCGGTCGAGCGGAAGTCGCGAATGATGTACGGGAGCCGATAGAAACTTCTTTATCTTGAATATTCTTGATTTGAGCACGATTAGGGTAAAAGAAAAATCCACCATTAATATATATAGGAATCTTCATTTGCAATGGCTAGAAAAATCTTTCTATACCGAGAGACATACGGATGTCACTGTACATGGCTATCTGGAAGAACGAACCGGAATTTTAAATTGGGAAGAAAATAACCCTAAGTCTAATTCGTCGAGTATTTTCTAGTATAGTCGTGTATACTCGTCGAACTGTATAAGAAACTCGACGAAAAATACTTGGATAATTTTCAATCTAGTGGAAATTATAACTCATAGATGTAGCAAAGACATAATCGATGAATTTGACGAGTATCGGCTGACATACTCGATGAATTTGAGGAGTATCGGCTGATACACTCGACATATTCGAAGCATGCGCCAAGCTATATTCAACTAATCTGACTTAAAAAATTTTAGAGAAGTGAATTTGGAGATTTAAAGATATACCCTAGGAATCTCGACGAATTCGGTGTGTATCTACATATATATTCGACGAATTTGACGGTAACGGAAGATACACTCGATGAATTCGACGAGTATACTTGATAATACTCGACGATTATTACTTAACCGTTTTTCTAACTATCAGAGATTTCACCCTGCGAAAATACGACGAATTCGATGAGTGCCTGTAGGTATACATGACGAATTCGATGAGTATAAATGAATATGCTCGACGAATATCCCTTACGATACTCGACGAATTTTACTTAGGTAAAATTCCTGTTCTTCTGATTTCCACTCCTTGTCCTTCCTTGATCCTTCTTATGCACTTGAGAAAGAAGTACACCCCAATAGAGGGATTATACGTGGGTCAACACATTGGCTAACACAATAAAGGATTACAATGTACAGTCCTGTGTTTTATGACCTACTGTAACCTGACATTAGTTTTCTAACACCCCTATCCATCGCATAGCATATACAGTAGGTCCGGCCGGGGCTAGATTCCATATACCACAGACAGACTGAAGGGTTTCAGAATGAAACCATTCTTCCAATCACAACTGTCCTACATAGAGAATCTAGCGAAGTATTTTAAGAGTTACAAATAAAAGAACCCAACCACAATATGAATGTCCACTAATACACCCAAAAGGAATGAGCATACAAAACACACAAAGTACATGGCCTTATGGCATTACAAAAGTTTACTTAAATAAAAGATGTCTTCCATACAACGACACGTAGGCCGGTCACACATTAGAATAAAGTAAACAATACACTTCGGCCTTTGAGGACCAGTACTGCAAAAAGGGCTCTAGCCCGCTATTTGCCACTCGGTTTCGCAGGACCGGCAAACAAAACCAACGGTCAGCTAAAGCTGACCAAATTATAACAACCCAACCCCTTTTTGGGGTGGCGGTGCTCCTTCCCTGCATTGCATTACTATAATCCAACTATTAAAGAGAAAGTACCATATTTGCACAATTCATCAAAGATGCAGGATCGCATGGCCACACACCCCGTGCTCTCAGGGCACTTACTCGGTGAACCCGATGAAAATCCACTGTCTCAACACTGCCCCAATGATTGCAAACCTCGTGAGCATTATAGTCTTTCTAGGCCATAGCCTAAGACCCTCCATCTATGCCAACGGTAAGTACTACGTACCTTAGGTCGCTTTAACCAAACCACATAGAGCGTGTACGGTTCCACCTAACCCGTTGCTCACACTACAACGTCAATTTAAGCCATATGCGCGGGTCAAGCTTCCCCAAGTCCCACATCCATCACATGGTAATTACATAACCCAGGTATGTTCAAGTTTGCCCCAGGCCTAAAAGTTGGCAGAAATGCGTTTATGCCCAGTTTTCCAAGTGCACCTTGGAGTTAGTCCCCAAGGCTCCCTGTTGCAATCTACTGCGTAAAAAACCCAAAAAACAACCATCAGCACGGAGTCTTCTCCGGCTATTCATGCATATCAAAACATCACCGATCCAGACTAACTTGTCCGGGTCACACACCATGCCTATGTCCGTATTCGATTCCGGACTCTACATGCAAGACAACGAGGACTATTCATGTCTACTCGAAGGAATGCCTCACACTCTATGCATACTCGCGATGGCGGGCTTCCTATGCAAGAAGGAAAGAGGACTTCACATGTCCAAGTAGAGAATTATTACCCTTGCGGTTCTCTTCGGCGCCATGAAGATCTAGTCGAATGGAAAGCACCGTAACGGCCTAGCCTTCATAGATTTGGACTTGGTTTGTGATTCGGTGCTCCGAAGCTCTGCCGGTGGCCGGATTTCTCCTCCTCCCTCTTCCTTGCTCTCCCCTCTCTCAAACTCTTTTAGAAAGAAAATAGCCCAAGTAAAATGTGGAAGAAAACCCTCATCTCCTAGACTTAAACCAGCAGTGAAAATCCTGAAACGTTGGATCCAAAAATAGAGAAACGGACTGTCACGATTCACACTTAAAGTCAATTTACTGGGCCGAACATGGCTTGTGACATGCCCGTGTCCAAGGTCGTGTGCCCCCAACCGACACTAAAACCGTCACGTCCCGAATAGGACAGAAGCTATTGACATGCCCGTGTTACACTTGATACTCCCGTATGAGATAATACACGCCCTTGTTAGATAGTACACGCTCGTGTTGAGGGGCGTGTTCCTCCACCGATACGGGACAAAGCCAACCCAAATAGGACACGGCCCTCTGACATGCCCGTGTCACAAGTAGTGTGCCAGACATGCCCTAGGACACACCCGTGTCCCAGGTCGTATAGTTCTTTAGACACATCCCTACTAATAGCCCGAGCAGGATACAGCCCCGGACACGCCCGTGTCTCAGGACGTGTTCTCGACTTCTCCAAAACGTTGAGTGCATTTCGTCGACCACGCGGAAAATCATCGAACCCGAGCATGACATGGCCTTGGACACGCCCGTGTCACAGGCAGTGTCACCCCTAGTATTACACAAATTTGCCTTAAAATGCTACCTGGTCATTTTCGAGTTTAGGGGCGTTACAACACTCCCCCCTTAAATAAATTTCGCCCCGAAATTAAGGAATATAAAGTACTCAAACTTTAACGGTACTTGATAAGAAGAGCTTAGGATACTCCTCGAGCATAGTCTATTCTCGCTCTTACGAAAGATCCTCACGACCGCAGTTGACCCATCGGACATTGACCATCCTGATGTCTTTGTTACATAGTCGCTTGACTTTCGAGTACTCAATGCGAATGGGCTTGACCTTCGTCATCAAACCACTATCAACCGGTACTTGATCGACCGCAATCACTTGCGAAGGTTCTTGCTCCGCCTTCCGCAACACCGAAATGTGGAATAAGTCATGCAGACCACTCAGTTCCACCGACGGCTTTAGTCGATAAGCTGCTTCACTAATTCGCTCCAAGACTTAAAACGGTCTAAGGTACCTCAGGCTCAGCGTCTTCAAGCGTCGTACCTGTGAGACCCCCTTGAACGGCTTAATCTTCAAATACACCCAGTCTCCAACAGCTAACTCAACGTTCTGATGCTTGACATTATAGTATTTACTCTGCCTGTCCTAAGCGATCAACAACTTTTCTCGGATAGTTCGTACCAACGAAGTTGCATCTTCCACCTCATATCGATTGTACAGCCTCGTCTCACCCGTTTCCAACCATGACAACGACGTGCGACATTTTCTACCATAAAGGGCCTCAAAGGGCGTCATTTGAATGCTCGCTTGGTAGCTGTTGTTATAAGCAAATTCTACCAAGTACAAGTGATCTTCCCAGTACTTCCCGAAATCTAAGACGCACATGCAAAGCATGTCTTCCATCGTCCTATTGACTCTCTCAGTCTGACCATCCGTTTGCGGATGAAAGGCCGTGCTGAAACTCAACTTGGTTCCCAACATTTATTGCACCAACCTCCAGTCATTGGATGTGAACCACCCATCTCGGTCACTCATGATACTGCGGGGCACACCGTGTAGTTGAATAATGTTATCCACATAGAGTTTTGCCAGTTTATCCACCGAATCATCCTTCCTATTTGGAATGAAGTACGACACCTTCGTCATTCGATCTATGATCACCCAGATGCCGTCGTTCCCCCTTCTGCGATCTTGGAAAACCATGCACAAAATCCATAGATATATCATCGAACTTCCACTCCGGGATAGGCAAGGGTTTCAAGAAACCTCCGGGCTTCTGGGACCCCGCCTTCACCAAGGCGCACGTCCGACTTTTTGCCCCGTAAAGTGCCACTCCTTTTTAAGTCCTTGCAACTAGAACAATTTCTTCATGTCATGGTACATCTTTGTGCTCCCTGGGTGAATCGAGCAATTGGTATGATGAGCCTCGTACATCAACTCCACCCATAGCTTACCCACATTTGGGATGCACAGACAACTTTCTTTCCATAACAATCCATCAATAACAACTCCACCCATAGCTCCATCCATTTCCGCTACTGCATGTTTAGATCCTTTTAATCCAATAAGTACTTCAAACTCTTATGGTCGGTATAGATATCGACCTTCACAATGTATAGGTAATGCCTCTACAGCTTCAGAGCGAATATCACGGCGACTAACTCCAAGTCATGGACCGGATAGTTCCTCTCATGCACGTTCAGCTAGCGCGTGCCATAAGCTATCAATCTCCCATGCTGTAGTAGAACACAACCCAAACCACTGCCCAAAGCATCACTGCAGATCTCAAAATCTTCGGTCCCAACCGGCATATCATAGAATAGGCGTTGTGGTCAACCGACTCTTCAGTTCCTCGAAAGCTTACGTGGACTCCGGTGACCATACAAACTTTTGATCTTTCCTCGTCAAAGTCATGAGAGGTAATGCTATCCGCCAGAAGTTCTCTACGAAGCGCCTGTACTAGCCGGCAAGCCCCAGGAAACTCTGGACGTCCGCTACTGAACATAATACAGGCCACTCCCGTATCACAACTAACTTCACCGGATCCACTGCAATCCCTTCTCCACTGACTATATGACTAAGGAATGCCACCGAGGATAATCAAAACTAACATTTGTAGAACTTGACATACAGTTGGTTCCTCCTCAGCGTCTCCATCACCAAATGAAGATGCTTGAAGTGATCCTCTTCGCACTGCGAGTACACTAATATGTCATCGATAAAGACTATCATGAAATGGTCCAGGTACTCTCTGAAAGTTCTATTCATCAGATCCCTGAATACGGATGGCGCATTAGTCAGCCCAAACGGCATGACATCAATCTCATAATAATGCCCATATCTCGTGTTGAATGCTGTCTTAGGGACATCACTTTCTCTTATCCTTAACTGACATTACCCGGAATTAAGATCCAAATTCGAGTACACCGATTACCTGACTACCTGGTCGAACAGATCTTCAATCCTTGGGATCGGGTACTTGTTCTTCTCCGTTAAATTGTTCAGCTCTCGATAATCGATAAAGAGTCGCATACTACCATCCTTATTCTTAACAAAGAAGACCGGTGCGCTCCAAGGCGACGAACTTGGATGCACACAACCCTGCTCCAACAACTCTTCATGTTAAACCTTCAGTTCCGCCATCTTTTGGGCGCTAACCAATAAGGAGAGCATGACATAGGTTTGGCACCTTACACTAGTCAATAGTGAAGTCAATCTCCCGCTGAGGTGGGGCTGCGGGGAGATCGCTAGGGAACACATCAGGGTACTCGGATACAACTATGATACTTCCAAAGTAGTCTTAGGCTTCGAAATCTCCACTAGTATGAAGAACATCTCTGCACCGGCACGAACTGCCTTAACCACCTAAAGAGTAAACATCAACGTCTTGCTCGCCCCTTTTTAGCCTGTAAATGTCATCTCATGAGTAGTTCCCAACTTGACCTCTTGCGGTTGCAATTGATGTATGACTGCTGCTCCGAGAGCAAGTCCATACAAAAAATCACGTCGAACTCCTGACTCCCAATACGTATCTTTAAGCCACTGATTCTATCCGCGCGCATTGAACACCCATTGGGCAACAACACATCCAGCTTGTCCTTTGCCATCGAAGTAGGTACTCTGATGCGTGAGATAAATTCTTCGGAAAAAAGGAGTCTGAATCTCCCGTATCGAAGAGTGCTCTCGCCGGATTTTCAGAAAAAGGAAAAATCAAGACAAAGCCTAACCCAACCAATCATAAGCTCACGTGCAAAAGGTAACCAATGTATAAAGCTAATTTGCATTTAACTAACTCATAGTTGTCACCACAACAGTCTGCTTTTTGGCCTCAGGCCGGCCAAGGTTGTACTCTCTAGGCTTACTCTCGAACTTCTGGCGTTTGCTCCAACAATCTCGGGCAAAGTGTCCCGGCTTCCCACATTTAAAACATACACCCGGGGTACGACCTGTAGTAACCCCAAAAGCTCCGGGAGAAGTTGCTGGACTCGAAGTCCTAGCATTCTTGTTCCACCTTCGGAAACCGGACTTCGAAGTAGGCACCTTAAACTCCGACTTCTTCGCACTAGAGTCCTTTTTCTCTTGGACTCTCTCTTTCCATGCTCTGTGGTATGCAACCCTTATAGGAACTGGCAGGGTTCGGTACCCTACTTACTGGTATCTAGTGAGTACTCCCCAACTCTACTTCCAAAGATATAGCCGACTCCACCAAGGCTCGGAATCCCAATAACTTTGGTCCTAGAAGTAGAATTCGCAAATCGCCACGCAGGCCATTATAAAATCTATCGACTATAAACTGCTCATTCTCCAACTCAAAGCCTGGGTAGCGCCTTATCATAAGAAATGCCTGCAAATATTCGTCAACTGAGTGTGTTCCCTGCACCAAAAGCATGTTTAAATACTGACCGAATGGTCCTCTAAATGCAATATTCTCCATCAAACCACCCGGTGTTGAAACCACCTCAGGGAAAAATGGTTGCACATTTCTTCCATGTTGTGCTTTAGTTACAGCGAACACCGCTTCAACTACCCTTCTTATGGTTTCGATAGAAAGAGGGGTCTCAGGCATGTCACTGGGTGCACTAATTTCCTCAAAAAGCGGGCATTCTGACGGCCCTGTGCCACTCCTTGTCATCTATAGTAGTACAAAACACCCTTAAGTGACCAAACAAAATTGAAAAATGCAATTATAGGAACGCGAAGGTTCCTAAAAATGGGTATTTTCATTCCTTAGTGGACATTTATGGGTTCTTTTTATGTTATTATGATGACGCACACACACGTGCTCACCACCACTTAAAAGAATTCGACCACGAATTCCAATTAGCTTGACCAAACTGGTAGTCTGATACCAAATTATAACACCCCTATTTGTCACATAGCATATAGCAGTAGGTCCGGCCGGGGCCCGATGCCATATACCACAAATAGACCGAAGGGTTACCGAATGAAACCATTCTTCCAATCACAACCGTCCTACACAGAGCATTTAGCGGAAGTATTTTAAGAGTTGTAAATAAAAGAACCCAACCACAACATGAATGTCCACTAATAAACCAAAAATGAATGAGCATACAAAACACACAAAGTACTTGGCCTTATGGCCTTACAAAAGTTTACTTAAATAAAATGTGTCTTCCATACAACGACACGCATGCCAGTCACACATGAGAATAATGTAAACAATACACTTCGGCCTTTGAGGGCCAGTACTGCAATACGGGCTTTAGCCTGCTATTTTCCACTCGGCTCCGCAACACCTACAAGCCACATTCCACCGCACGGTGGCAAACAAAAGCAACGGTCAGCTAAAACTGACCAAATTATAATGACCCCACCCATTTTTGGGGTGGCGGTGCTCCTTCCCTGCATTGCATTAGTATAATCCAACGATTAATGAGAAAGTACCATATTTGCACAATTGATCACAGATGAATGCTCGTACGGCCGCACACCCCGTGCTCTCAGGGCACTTACTTGGTGAACCCGGTCAAAATCCACTATCTCACCACCGCCCCCATGACGGCAAACCTCGTGAGCATTATAGTCTTTCTAGCCCATAGTATAAGACCCTCCATTTATGCCAATGGTAAGTACCACGTACCTTAGGTCACTTTAACCGAACCACATAGAGAGGGTACGGTTCCACCTAACCGGTTTCTCACACCGCAACGTCAATTTAAGCCATATGCGCGGGCCAAGCTTCCCCGAGTCCCACATCCATCACACAATAGTTACATAACCCAGTTATGTTCAAGTTGGCTCCCAGGCCTACCAGTTGGCTGAAATGCTTTTTCGCCCAGTTTTCCGGGTGCACCTTGGAGTTAGTCCCCAAGGCTCCCTGTTGCAATCTACCGCATAGAAAACCCGAAAAAAACCTAGGCACGGAGTCTTCTCCGGCAATTCATGCATATCAAAACATCACTGATCCAGACAACCTTGTTTGGCTAGGCTTGACACACCATGCCTATGTTCGTACTTCGATTCCGGACTCTACATGCAAGACAACGGGCACTATTCATGTCTACCCGAAGGAACGCCTCACACTCTCCGCATACTCGCGAGAGAGGGCTTTCTATGCAAGAAGGAAAGAGGACTTCACATGTCCAAGTAGAGAATCGTTACCCTTGCGGTTCTCTTCGGCACCTTGAAGATCTACTCAGATGGAAAGCACCGTAATAGCCTCGCCTTCACAGATCTGGACTCAGTTTGTGATTCGGTGCTCCGAAGCTCTGCCAGCAGCCAGATTTCTCCTCCTCCCTCTTCCTTGCTCTCCCCTCTTTCATACTCTTTTAGAAAGAGAATTTCCCAAGTAGAATGAGGAAGAAAACCCTCATCTCCCGGAATTAAACCAGCAGGGAATATCCTGAACTGTTGGATCCTAAAATAGGGAAACAGACGGTCACGATTCACACTTAAAGTCAATTTACTGGGCCGAACATGGCTTGTGATACGCCAGTGTCCGAGGCCGTGTGCCCCCAACCGACACTGAAAATGTCACGTCCCGAACAGAATACGGGCTACTAATATGCCCGTGTCACACTTGACATGCCCGTGTGAGACAGTACACGCCTGTGTTAGACAGTATACACCTGTATTGAGGGGCGTGTTCCTCCTCCGATACAGGACCAAGCCAACCTAAATAGGAGACGGTCCTGTGACACGCTCGTGTCACAGGACGTATGCCAGACATGCCCTGGGACATGCCCGTGTCCCAGGCCGTGTAGTTCTTTGGACACATCCCGGCTAACAACCCGAGCAGGACACGGCCTCAGACATGCCCGTGTCTCAGGCCGTGTTCTCGACTTCTCCAAAACATCGAGTGCATTTCGTCGCCCATACGGAAAATCCACGAACCCGCGCATAACACAACCATGTATACGCCTAGGTCACAGGCCGTGTCACCCCTAGTATGAAACAAATTTGCCTTAAAATGCTATCGGGTCATTTCCGAGTTTTGGGGCATTACAAGGTTGTACTTAGCAATACAGTCCTGCAAGTACATAACTAAAACAAAGCATCAAATACAAACTCAATTCATCTTAGCTTAATCGGACCCTTCTTCAAATCAGGGTTATTGTGGATACAATACCCAACATAAGGATAAGTGAATTATATTTTGCAGGTTAGCTCAAGTACTCTCCTAAATTAGATATGATACTTGGACAATGGTTGTTGTAAACACAAGAATGGAACAAGGAGCTTATTAAAGGACTATTCTCCTATAAAGAATGGACCAAAGGTTATCTTTGGTGGATCTGATAGGGGTATCACCAGAGGCTATGGTTTGATTATCAATGGCATAGTTTCAATAATAAGGGTAGCTTATGTGGAAGGGTTGTAACACAACCTTATAAGCATAAGTCAACTATGTGACTTGGGCTATATTATTGAATCCACAATGACAAGTGCTTCATAAAAAATTCAGTTAACTTAGAGTTCATCCTCTCAGGCACTAGGAGCGGCAATGTATATTGCTTAGATTTTATTTGCAGTAGTTTTTTAACTCTAGTGTGTCTTGTAGCTAATGAGAAAGAGTCTATTTGTGTTTAATGGCACAAGAGACTTGCCCACATTAACTATAAGACAATGAACAAACTATTTTCTAAAAATCTAATTAGAAATAGTCCAAATATAAAATGTGTTAAAAGTTGACCCAATCATGCATGCCAAATGGGCAAGCAAACTAGGGCCACCTTTAAGAATATTGGCTCCAAAGATACTGAAAGATATCTTTATCTGTTGCATATGGACTTATTTGGTCCTTTTTCCCATTAAGAGCCTAGCTTGGTGGGAAATTGTATACCCTAGTGATTGTTGATGATCATTCAAGGTATATATGGGTATTCTTCCTTAAGAAGAAGTCGGATACTCTAGATATCCTTATAAACTATGTCAAGGCAATTTAGAATTAGTTGCAATGTACTGTTGTCAAAACAAGAACTGACCATAGTACAGAGTTTCAATCTTGGGCCAAGACAAAGTTATGTCAAGAATTTGGTATCACCTAAGAGTTTTCCTCTCCTAGAACTCCCCAACAAAATGGTGTTGCTGAGAGAAGAAATAGGACCTTGATAGAGGCTGGCAGAACACTGCTTGGTGACTCCTCACTCCCAGAATATTTCTACACTAACGCAGTCAATGCTGCATGTTATGTTCTGAATTGAGCCTCCATTAACAAGGCCTAAGGGAAAACCCCCTAGGAAATTTTGAAAGGCAAACAACAATTAATTTCATATTTTATAATCTTTTTTTTGCAAATGCTACATTTTAAATAATGGAAAAGCTCAACTTACTAAGTTTGCTGAAAAATGCAATGTAGGTGTTCTTGTTGGGTATAGCTCATATAGTAGATCCTATAGAATATTGAACAAGAAGACCCATGTATTTAAAGAATCTGTGCATGTTGTCTTTGATGAGACTAGCCTGCTTTATAAGGGCTAGTCCAGCACTCCTATCCTTATAGGTAATTATAAATAAGAGCTATCTATTCAAGACATACCCAGCTCAAGTTGGGTTACTTTAGAAATTAAAGCACTCAATGAGAAAGCAAATCTAGTTGGAGGTGATCAGATTACTGAAGAAGCAGATGCATTAAAAGAAATCCAGCAAGTAGCTGACAGATTGCCTGTTGCAAACAAACTTCTGAGAGATCACCCAACGAATCTCATTATTGGGAATGAAATTCAAGGTGTGACCATAAGAAGCATGGATCACAATAAGGCCTTATTCCTGAGCTTCCTATCTCAGGTTGAGCCCAAAAGTTTTGAAGAAGTAAACAAAGAAACCTTCTTGATCAGTGTCATGCAAGAAGAATTACAACAATTCAAGAGATGTAAGGTATGGAAGTTGGTGTCAAAACCACAAGGAAGGAACATCATTAACACCAAGTGGATTTACAGGAACAATCTAGAATAGAATAGTGTAATTATCAAGAACAATGCAAGGCTAGTAGCAAAAGGTTATAGGAAAGAAGAAGGAATAGACTTTTATCAAACCTTTGTCCCAGTTGCAAGGCTAGAGGCCATCAGTATGTTCCTTGCCTATGCTCCACACAAAGGATTCAAAGTCTACCACATGGATTTCAAGTTAGTATTCTTAAATGGTTACCTCAAGGAAGAGGTATATGTGGAGCAGCCCTCAGGTTTTCTACATACAACCCTCATTAATAATGTTTATGTTGGGTACATTGGAAAATGTGTACCTGATTTGAAGAAGCCTAACTTAGCATAATGATATACATCAAGGTGTATTTGATATTGTTTAAGTTGAATATGTGCAGGTTAAAAGTATGGAAAAATTTCTAAGTCCATGTGTCGACACTAGAATAAGATGTGTCGACACTTCAGGAAGATTGTGTCGACACTTGAAGAAGAATGTGTCGACACAGAGAAAATGAGTCGAACATCAACTGTGTCGACACCGGGAGGCAATGTCGACACACACAAGATTATAGTTGACATCAACTGTGTCGACACCAGGAGGCTGTGCCGACACACAGAGGCAAAGTCGACAATATTTGTGTCGACACCAGAAGACTAAGTCGACATATATAGGCAGAGTCGACAAAAGCTGTGTCGACACCTGAATGCAGTGTCGACACATACTATGTTCTGAATCTACATCAACAGTGTCGACACACAGGACTTGTGTCGACACACTGCCAAGTCTAGACCAAGTCATTTGATGAAGAATGATGAAGTGTTTGAGTCGACACAAAAACTCAGTGTCGACTCACTCTCAAGTTGTAGTATGCAGAAGCTGAGTCGACTTAAGGGAAAACTTATCGACTTCTCCAGAGGCAGTGTCGACGCCAAAGTTACTTGTGTCGACATATATAGACAGATGGTCTCGACACTTTCTGACAGACAGTCTCGACACTTTGCTGTCCAAGACAAAGGCACATGATCTGTTTGAAGACTTGACAGTTGTGGGTTACAACAGGTTAACTGAAGCTGTCAGACTTGTCAGAAAACAGTTAGAAACCAGACCAGCCGGTCACGAAAAACAAGGTCTATAAATAGACAGATTCAGAAGTAGAATAGAGATGATTTTATTTTTGGGATTGAGAAGCAACACACATAAAAACTGATTAAGGAATCAAATCAAGAAAGTGCAAGGCACTGAAGAAGATCTTCATCAGAAGATCTAAGAAGACATTCTGAAGGGTTCAATCTCTCAGGATCAGTCTAAGGAGAATTCGTCCTAGAATTCTGAAGTATTTTCAAAGGGATTGGATAGAGAGGGATTCAGCCATTTGAAGATTAAGAAGGAAGCTGTTACAGGTTTCAGAAGAAGCTGTTTGGAAATCAACTTAGCTAGTTCAGATTCAAGAAGCTTTGAAGAAAGCTAAGTTTCAGTTGGTTTCATCCATCAGCTGATCAGGTGCTGTCTTGTCCTTTCTCTCTTAACATGGGCAAGATTCTATAAAACTCTTTTTCTAAATCTTGTAGGATCTTTAATAGATCTGAGTTGTAAGCCTAATTTATAAAGGCAGAGTGTAGGAGAGATAATCTCTGAGTTGTAGGTCTTAAATAGAGACTGAGGTAGGGCTGGTTTGCCTGAGTTGTAGGAGTGTGGTATCACTCTGAGTTGTAGGAATCCATTTTGGATTCTGAGCTGTAGGATCTGAGGATCTGAGTTAAGGAAGGGAGTTTGGCCAAATCTAGCACACTGCTAGATAGGTGAAGGGGGGAAAGTGGATGTACCCAGATCTTGGGGAACCACTATAAAACTGTGTGCAATCTGTGATGTGTGAATTTCTGTGATTGCTGTGCTGTGTGTATATATTCAGTAGTTATATTCTGCCTAAAGTGAAAACAAGCATTAGAACCTATTCACCCCCCCCCTCTAGGTGTTTAGGTAATCTTGAAAGTAAAACTATCAAGTGGTATCAGAGGGAGGTTGCTCAAAGAAAGACTTAACAGTCTGAGTTAGATCTAAAGGCAGAATCAAGAATCAAGAAAATGGGTTCAAGTGAGAATCACAAGGAGTTGGGATCTATGAAGCTACCCATCTGCAGAAAAGAAATCATTGGAATCTGGAAGGAAAGGGTTAGGTTGTTTATGGAGGTCTCAGACCCAAGAATCTATATCACAGTAAAAGAAGGTCCATACATTCCAATGAAGATTTTTGTATTAGATGAAAATCAGCAAATTCCTAAGGATTTTTCAGAAATGACAAAGGATGAAATCATATTGGCAACTATGGATAAGAGAGCTCAGAATATAATAGTAAGTGCCATAGATGATTCTACATTCCAAAATCTGATTCACTGTAAAACCTCCAAGTAAATGTGGGACACTTTGATTGTCTACATGGAGGGTTCTGAAGAAGTTAGACAGGATAGGAAGTCTATGCTCAACCAAGAGTATGAGAGTTTCAGACAAGGGAAGTCTGATAGCATAACTGAATGTTATAAGAAATTCTACATAATAGTAAATGAATTGATGTCCTATGGAAGGATCTTCAGTACCTATGAACTGAATGACAAATTCCTAAGGTCCTTGACAAAGGACTGGGACACCAAGATTTGTGCCATAAGAGAAGTGGCTAAACTGGCAGAGATTTCTCCTCCAACCTTGTTTGGAAAGTTGCTATCTTATGAAATGCAACTAATGGTTAGGAAGGAGGAAGAAAAGAATTCAAAAGGAGAGCATAGAGACAAGTCAGTGGCCTTCAAGGCAGAAGTCACTAGAAAGTATAGGAGGATATCTCCATCTCCTCCTAAGGAAGTTGCAGAAGTTAATTCTGAAAATTCAGACAATCAGGTTTCAGAAAGTAGTGAGTCAGATACAGATTTTGCTGCTTTTACAAGACAGTTTCAGAGGTTCTTAAAGAAGAAGCAGTGGAAGTCAAGGCCCTCCACATCACAGTCAGCTGATGATTATTATCAGAAGAGAAAATCATCAAGGAAAGAGGGGAGCAGAACTAAGCCCAGCAAAGCCATTACATCAAAGATTGTATGCTATTGTTGCAATAGGCCTGGACATGTGGTGGCTGATTGTCCAGATAAGAGGAAGGAGTCATCTGACAAAAAGAAGACTCATCAAAAGGGCAAGAAGGAGAAATCCTTTGTTGCAAAGAAGGAAAAGAGCCTTACAGATCAGTCCTCATCAGAGTAAGAATCTGAAGCAGAAGCATACATAGGATTGTATGCAGCCAATGAAGAAGAAGAATTTCTGCAACTGATGGATTCCATTCATGATCAAGAAGATAAGGAATGCATGGGCCTGATGGCTGAGTTAGAAGATAATCAATGCCAGAATCAGCCTGGTCCTAGTAAGGTACAAAAGGTTTCTAGTTCTTCTGATTTTAGTACTGGTTCAGAGTCAGATTCATCTACATCAAGTGATGTGAATGAATCTGAATCAGAAGGTGATATTCATCAGTTGATGGATGAATATAGGGACTTGTTGCAGGCTTTTAAGAAAAGCAAGAACTTAGACAAAACTCAGGCTCAGGAAATTGCTGATCTTAAGAAGGCTTCAACTGAGTTTGAAAAAGTAATGGATCAAAAGTTAAATGAGATTGCCAAATTGAAAAATATAACCTATATTCAGATGGGCACAATCAAATATAACAATGATCAAATTAAGAGTCTGGAGGCCAGACTAAGAATAGAGAAAGAATTAGTGGCTAGTTACTCTAAGCCAAAATCTGTCTTACCTTTAATAGATGAGTTTGTGGCTCAAAAGGGTAAGGCTGGATTAGGCTTCAAAGGTAACCCCAGGGCTGTCCAATTCAAAAGAAAAGGCAAAGCTCCTGTTCAGCCTCTAAACCTTTCAGTCCCTGTTATGTTTAGAAAGGTGCACTTGCCTTCTAACAAATATGATCATGAACACATTCATGGTCATAAGAAGATTGAGGTTCTAAGTGACAAAGCTGTTAAAGCCAATAAGTCAGTCCATGACAATAAATCCCATCTTCCAAGGAAACCAATGGGTATGGCTGCATCAGCATCAGCACATGTCAGGAATTTTCCAGACTACAAAACGGCTAAGATTGTACCAAGAACTAGGTACAACAAATATGATTGCTGGTGCTGTGGCAAAATAGGGCATTTTGCCTTGGACTGTTGGCATAACACAAGTGTCAGGAAGAACACTAATCCACCTGTTAGAGGAATTGCTAAAAGATTTGATATGAATGGAGCTAACTTGAACCAAGGACCCAAGACATTCTTGGGCTCTAAGGGAAAGTAATTCTGTATTACAGGAAAGTCCAAGTTGTCATGCCCCTATATGGTACTTGGACAGTGGATGTTCCAGACACATGACTGGAACAAAGGGGCTGCAGAAGGAGTTCACATCTGTCAAAGATGGACCTAAAATAACCTTTGGTGGATCTGAAAGGGGAATCATCAAAGGGTTTGGTAATATTTCTTCAAACCAAATTACCATCACCCAAGTGGCTTATGTAAAAGGTTTGAAACAAAATCTGATTAGTGTTGCGCGCTAGGGTTCGAAGAAAATAAACGCAACCGAACTAGCAACCCGATGAGGCAAGTATACCTATCGAATTGTAGCAAGGGGACACAAGTGTCGTATTGAAATCCAACAACTGTTGGCTATGCTTACCACGAACGCTATTATCTTATCGACGGAAAAATTAGGGTTTTTAGAAAATCTAAGTGCAAGGGAGAAAGTAAAGCTATACTAGAAAAAGAAACGCCGCAATTAAGTAAAGCTGTTAAGTAAAGAACTATGCTAGAAAGGAAACTACTGCAGTTAATTAAAGAGCACAAGATAGGAGATTACTACGAAAGGTAGAAAATATGAAATGGAAATGCACCCGATCAAGATTCACCTCGGCTAAAGACGATTAATAAAAGAAAATAAAAATCTAAACTTAATAGGATAAGGGTCCTTGACCGTGGAGGTTCCTAAAGCTTGAACACGCTTCTCTCGAAGTCGTGCCCAACTGAGTTTAGGAAGGTCCGACCGACTCTCGTCTAAATCGGAGGCCTAAAACTCGCTTTACGCGGTGAACCCCACTATTGGATTTTACTCCAATCCGGGAGATTTGGACGTCTGCCTCTCTCGAGGGGTGCGTACAACTCCCTTTACTCTTGAATGCTCACTTCATTCTTTCGGCCTCTTGGCTAGCCCAGAATGAAAGCAAAGGCGGAGAGTATATATCGAAAATATACCTCCAATCCGTGATTAATCAAGAGTAATTCAAGGCCCTAACCTAAAAAGAAAAGATTAATTAAAACATCATAACTTAATCGCTCTAACCTCGGATCATCAAGATCGAGTACAAGGAGGATTAGTTAATAATAATGGAGTGGAGGGGGGGGGGGAATGAGTAGTAAAGCATAAAAAGAACACAAGCTAAACAAAGAACACTTCTATTAATAAAAAGGGGCAAGTTACACTTATTGAAAATTAAAATTACAAGTGCATGAAATTGAAATCCTATTCTAGCCCTATATTAAGCACTAAGCAACACTAAAGATTACAAAGAAAGCTAGTGCAACTAAATATTAAACCATGATTAAGCAAAAATTACAAAGGAAGAGAGAGAGAGAGAGAGAGAGAGAGAGAGAGAAAGCATAAAAAACTCAAGAACCAAAGGGGCAGCACCTCCCCCTCTCAACCAAAGCTTGCTGAAATGAAGAGGGGGGGTCTCTATTTATAGATTTTTTTCTCGGGTTGGTCACGCCCTCCGACACGCCCTAGGGGGGGCGTGTCAGGGGGCGTGACAGTACTATGTTGACCTCGGGCTCTGGATTCTGGCGGGAGGGATGATTACTTCGGTACGTCGGTGGTCACGCCCTAGGTCACGCCCGTGACAGGGGGGCGTGACAGGCACGTCATGTCCAAATCATTGGTCGGCAATCCGTCAGTCGTCGGAAAAGTTGATGTCACGCCCCAGGTCACGCCCGTGACATGGGGCGTGTCAGTACTGTTTGCGTGCTGTGGCGGGATGGCATTTAATGCGGCGGCAGGCTTTGCGGCAGAGGGCGACACGCCCCCGGTCACGCCCGGTGACACGCCCAGGGAGGGCGTGTCAGTGGGGCGTGACAGCGGTTTTGTCCGTTTTTCTGTCCCTTCAAGCAGGAGTCCTCGGGATCGGGTGACACGCCCTAGGTCACACCCAGGGAGGGCGTGACAGGGGGGCGTGTCAGGTCATTTTGGCAATTTTTCTGGAAACCTGCAAAAAGACAGGAAAAAGTTAGTGGCAATCAAATTTACATAAAAAGGATAAAAATAAACTAATAATAGACATAATTTGTACAATATAAAATAGAAAATACGATAATAGTTTAGGCTACAAAACGTATTATCAAATTCCCCCAAGCTTAAGCTTTGCTTGTCCCCAAGCCAAAATATAAAAACTAGATATTTATAAAAATGACTAATCAAAAAGTTCTAATTATGCCTACACAAGTACTATGCGAAATTCTAAGTAGGGAAAAGGTGAAATGAAAGTCTAAAACAATTATTTAGGTATGGTAAAACTTTTATAAACTTTACTTAATAAAAACAAATCATCCAAAATTTTAACGAAAATTTTTTAAATAGACTTAAGCAAAGCAACGAAAATGAAAAACACGCATTGAGTTGTTACTAGATCCAAGCAACGCATTATAATTATATCAATTTAATTAACAAAAATCTAGGTTTAAATCCAAAACTAAAACTGATTTACTTTTCTTCTTTTCTTAGTTGTTAAATAAAAATCAAAAAGCGTGAATCAAAAGGACTTAAATAGGATAGAAACGTTTGGCTTAGGAATATGATTAGGAGTGGAATTCAAAGATAAACTTGAAGGTTTAAAAACACACTAAACCAAAGCAAAGAGTTTCAAAAACTTTCATAAAAAGATAAATACACTTTTTTTTTATTTTTCTTCCTTTTTTTTCTTTTTTCAAAACAAAGGCCATAAATTTTTTTATTCTCCTTTTGAATTGGCCAAACATAAATGAACATCACTTTTGAGCATACTTTTTTTCAAAAATCTTTCTCCCACAAAAATCACAAAATATCCTATCAAAATCATCAAAATAATTTATGAAACTCAAAAAGGCTAGTGTGATTTGATAGGTTGGAAATTTTGGCTTTGGTGAAACTGAAATGAAGAGAGGAGCTATCAAATGAAATCGGAAAAAGGCTCAAAAAACGGCTAACTAGTGGTAAAAGTTTTTAGGTTGGCAGGAAAGCTCAAACGAAAACAAAAACGGCCTAAATCATTTTCACGCTTTTGAATTTATTTAAAACAAAGGTTTGAAAAATTTCAAAAAGCGAGTCCTAGATAATAAAAGAAGATTGATGAAATTAACTTGAAAATAGAAATAATAGGTGACTTGGATCGTTCACATCTACTACGTTATTCAAAAGTTGACTTTACAAAAATTATTCAAAAACGAAAAAGAAAATAGTGGATGATGAATTTTTGAGAAAGTAAAGGAAATAAAAAACAAAAAACCATAATAGAAATGCGAGTTTTAGAAAAATATTTCACCTTAACATGCTACCGCGAATTAGAAACACAGCATGGCCAATATTTTACTTGTGAAACATAATTAAAAAGAACGATTAGAAATATTATAATTAACTAAGTTGTTTATAGAAAATTTTGAGTAAAACAAAAACAAAACTAGGGGTACTATTGAAATACCAAAATGTCTAAACTATTCAAAAACACATATATATATTTTTTTTATTTTGCGAAATATTCTCTTTTTTTGGATTTTGGATAATTTTTCTCTTTTTTTTTTTAATTAAGATATTCATTTTTTTTTGGAAATATTTACAATATATACAAAAAGAAAATTATTTACACTAAGCAAAAATGAAGGAGGAAATCCTCCCCCAAGCTTAAAACAGACATTGTCCTCAATGGCTAAAGAAGGGGATTGGAGAACGAGAGAAAAATAAAGTACAAAATTGAAAGACAGAATTGAAATACAGGTACTTCCCCGGATTTATTTGCTACGAAAGCTGAGTGATGCCGCTCCCCGAATGTCTTCTTTGGACTTGTGATGGATTCAGCAATGTTGGAGCAGGCGATCGCAGAAGCTTCAGCGTGTCGGAGCCGTCCGAGGCAAAAATTGTAAAATAAAGAAAACAGAAAAAGATAACTTGGGTTGCCTCCCAAGAGCGCCCTTTGGTTAAAGCGTCGTTGAGCTCGACGCATCAAAAAATAATTTTGTCCAAAAATATTGTTGTCCCGAAATAAAATTGTTTTTAGCAAAAAAATAAAAGGTTCAAAGTTAGAGTTCGTGAAGCAGAAACTTAATAATGTTTGGACTGACATCATCATCACCAGAGAAATACAGTTTAAGACGCTGACCATTCACTTTGAAATTACCCTTATCAGGGTGAGAAATTAAAACAGTTCCATAAGGAAATACTTCTAAAACAGAAAACGGGCCAGACCAGCGAGATTTTAATTTGCCCGGAAATAAACGTAAACGAGAATTATATAAAAGGACTTGGTCGCCCGGCTTAAAGTTTTTAGGGTGCCTTAAGTGTTTATCGTGTAAACGCTTCGTCCGCTCTTTATAAAGTTTATTATTTTCATAAGCATAAGAGCGCCACTCATCGAGTTCATTTAGTTGAAATTTTCGAAGGTCACCGACTGAGTGGGGATCGAAGTTTAAAAATTTTAAGGCCCAAAAGGCGCGGTGTTCTAACTCTACGGGCAGATGGCACGATTTTCCATAGACCAGCCGATACGGCGTACATCCGAGGGCGGTTTTGTACGCTGTTCGGTAGGCCCATAGAGCATCGTCTTGTTTGGCTGACCAGTCTTTTCTAGAAGTTGAAACAGTCTTTTCTAATATTCTTTTTATTTCTCTATTAACTACTTCGACTTGACCGTTAGTTTGGGGGTGGTAGGCAGTGGAAAGCTTATGTGTAACGCCGTATTTGGTAAGGATTTTTGAAAATTGTGCGTTACAGAAATGGGAACCCCTATCGCTAACGATTGCGCGTGGCGTACCGAATCTAGAAAATAATTTTTTAAAAAACGTGACTACAACTCGGGAGTCGTTCGTAGGAAGAGCTTGGGCCTCAGCCCATCGTGAAACATAATCAACAGCAACTAAAATATATTTGTTTCCGAAGCTAGAAGGAAGGGGGCCAACAAAATCAATTCCCCAGAGGTCGAAAATTTCGCACTCTAAGAAATAATTTTGCGGCATTTCATTTTTATTAGAGATGTTGCCCGACCGTTGGCAACTATCACACCGGCTCACAAAGGCTTGCGCGTCCTTAAACAGGCTAGGCCAGTAAAAACCCGCGCAAAGCACCTTATGAGCGGTGCGAGCAGCTTGATAGTGCCCACCTGTCGGGCCTTCATGCAAATGTTTTAGAATATCGATTCCTTCCTCATAAGAAACACATCTCCTTATCACTTGATCCGCACAGATTCTGAAAAGATGCGGGTCTTCCCAGAAGTAGTTCTTCAGCTCAGAAAAGAATTTCTTCTTTTGCTGAGAGGAGAACTCTTTTGGGAGCACCCAGGCCACTAGATAGTTGGCGATGTGCGCGAACCAAGGAGAAGTAGATGTGTTAACAAAAAGCAGCTTCTCATCAGGGAAATAGTCATTAAAAGATTTTTCATTTAATTTTTCTATAAAGGGGTTATCTAATCTTGATAAATGGTCGGCGGCCAAGTTCTCGGCTCCTCGCTTATCACGGATCTCTAAGTCAAACTCCTGGAGGAGTAAGACCCAGCGAATCAAGCGAGGCTTGGCATCCGTTTTGGCAAGAAGGTACTTGAGGGCCGAGTGGTCCGTAAAAACAATGATTTTTGAAAGAGTAATGTAAGGGCGGAATTTATCAAACGCAAATACTACAGCTAAGAGCTCCTTCTCGGTTGTGGTGTAATTTTCTTGTGCAGATGTGAGGGTTTTACTAGTGTAATATATGGGGTGGAAGTTTTTAGATATGCGTTGACCTAATACGGCTCCCACCGCAAAACTACTCGCATCGCACATAATCTCGAAAGGAAGGTCCCACACCGGAGCTATCATAATCGGTGCGTTAATTAACTTTTCTTTAATTAATTCAAAGGCAGAAATACAAGAGTCATCAAAAATGAATGGAGCGTCTTTTTCTAAGAGATGGGTGAGGGGCTTAGTGATCTTGGAGAAGTCCTTTATAAAACGACGATAAAAACCAGCGTGGCCTAGGAAACTTCTTATAGCTTTTATGTTTGTAGGCGGCGGCAACTTCTCAATAACTTCTATCTTGGCAACGTCTACCTCGATACCTTTAGCAGAAATTTTATGACCCAAAACTAACCCTTCCCTCACCATAAAATGGCATTTTTCCCAATTTAGGGCAAGGTTAGTTTCTTCGCATCGTTCTAAGACTTTTTCGAGGTTTTCTAAACATCTATCGAAGGAATCGCCGAACACGGAGAAATCGTCCATGAATACCTCCATAATGCTTTCTACGTACTTGTCAAATATTGCGAGCATACATCGCTGGAATGTAGCTGGCGCATTGCATAATCCAAACGGCATTCTTCGGTACGCGAAGGTGCCGAAGGGACAAGTAAACGTAGTTTTCTCTTTGTCCTCGGGAGAGATGGGTATTTGAAAGTACCCCGAGAGGCCATCGAGAAAACAATAAAAGCTATGGCCGGAGAGACGTTCTAAAATCTGGTCGATAAACGGTAAAGGAAAGTGGTCCTTGCGGGTGGCGTCATTTAACTTACGATAATCTATGCACATACGCCAACCCGTCACCGTCCGTGTCGGGATTAATTCATTATTCTCATTACTAACTACGGTTATCCCTCCCTTCTTTGGAACTACCTGAACGGGGCTAACCCACTTACTGTCCGAAATAGGGTAGATAATTCCTGCGTCTAATAATTTCATTACCTCTCCCTTAACTACTTCTTTCATATTCGGGTTTATACGACGCTGAGGTTGAATAGAGTTACGCGAATTATCTTCCATTAAAATTTTATGTGTACAGAAAGATGGGCTTATGCCCTTGATATCAGAAATTTGCCAAGCAATAGCCCGGCGATGCTTACGTAGAACTAGAAGAAGTTTATCGTTTTGCGTATCCGTGAGGTAGGCCGAAACGATAACTGGTAACTTGGAGTCTTTTTCTAAGAAAGTATATTTAAGGTGTTCGGGAAGTTCTTTAAGTTCTAGGGTAGGGGGTTCTTCATAAGAGGATTTTGAGATTCTTTCTTTTTCAAAAATAATATCTTCATAAACTTTTTTATAAGGAACGTAATAAGGGGTGGGGCTAGCAGCTAAGACGGCTTCCTGTAGTGATTCAGTGGGAAGAAAAGAGGAAGAACAAAAATCAGAAAATTCTTTTTCAAACTCAGAAAGACCATAAGAAGATTCATCAATTCCTTGCAGTGATTCCGTTGTAAGAGAAGAGGAGCAAAAAGTAGAAAATTCTTTTTCAAAGTCGGAGAGGCAGTAGGAAGAATCATCACTCACGACGTCTACGAAAAAACATGAGTCATCGTTCGCTAAGGTGTTCTTCATCGAAGGGGTGATAGAAAATGTGACTTCGTCGTCGCCTACTCGAAGAAAGAGCTTACCATTGCTTACGTCAATGATGGCTCGGGAGGTGGCAAGGAAGGGTCGGCCAAGGATCAGGGGAACCTCGACATCTTCTTCGATGTCCAAAATGACAAAGTCCACCGGGAAGATGAACTTGTCGACTTTCACTAGAACGTCCTCCACTATTCCTAACTGGTACTTGACGGATCTATCGGCTAGCTGGATACTCATACGCGTGGGGTCAAGGGTACCAATCCCTAACTTTTTGAACAACGAAAAGGGCATCAGGTTTATACTCGCGCCTATGTCGGCTAACGCGTGTTTAACAAAAAGATCACCGAAGATACACGGGATAGAGAAACTATCCGGGTCACTGATTTTCTTCGGCAAACCATTTGTTAAAACGGCGGAGCACTCGGCGTTTAGCGTGACGTGCGAAAGAATCTCTAACTTCTTCTTGTTTGTGAGGAGGTCTTTGAGATATTTGGCGTATTTTGGCATCTGCGAAATAGCCTCGTGGAAGGGAAGATTAATGTGGATTTGTTTGAAGATGTAACGTCCTAATTCGCACTAGGCCCCTTGATTGCGTATTTGAGTCAAGGGGGCTGTGGTGAGCCCAATGGGGGTGTGGGTGAACAGGTGTGAACGTACGGAAAATGAGGAAAACAAGGCAAAATGGTAATTTTGGCCGACACGGGTATGGACACGGCCGTGTCCATACCCGTGTACCTCATGCCAAGATTAGGCTTATCAGTCAGAGAAGTACACGGGTGTTGAGACACGGGCGTGTCCCTACCCGTGTGCTGAGGACACGGGTCGAGACACGGCCGTGTCTCTACCCGTGTGCCGCAACCCCAACACGGCAGAAAAATATTCTGGGATGAACACGGCCCTAAACACGGCAGGCGACACGGCTGTGTCACCTGAACACGGGTAGGAACACGGCCGTGTGCCTACCCGTGTCTGCGGTGTATAAAAACGAAAAAGATGTGAAACCCTAGCATTTCATCCCCTTTCTTCTGCCCCGAAATTTCTGAGAGAGTTTTCTTGGCTGGAGGAGGAAGAGGCTTGCCGGAGCCATCCTTGGAAGAAGATTGCCGGGCCATCCTTGGCGGAAACGAAATGCCGCTACGAAGGAATGCGAGGCTCATGGCCGGCCATGGTGGTACCGCTGGACTTGAGGTGAGCTTTCTCCCCTCTCCCTTGGTGCTAGATCTGTAGTTATTTTAGGAGAGACATCGACTCCATAGAGTCTTGATGGTGAGGAGGAGAGTTCTTAGGATAAGCCATGCCTAGGTTTTCTAGGCTTAGTCTCCCTCAACCTTCTCATCATTCAAAGTGGAGATGAGAGGGGTTTTCGTTGATGGGTTTGGCTTTGAAAGGAGAAATAAGGTTGGGTGTGATTTCTGGAGAAGTTTATGCGAGGTCGTTGCAAGGAAGAAGATGAACGGATGCCGTTCATCTCGCCTTAAGATGCGTGCAGAAATCTGATTTCTGCACGCGGCGACCTTCATGGACAATTTCAGAGGTGTTATGGCCAGATCTGGGTGATCGACTCAACACGAAAGTCGTAGCCCTTGAAATTACCTTTCCAACGAGTGGTTGCACGTTTCCATGCGATACCTGTAGCCACGGGAAAGCTGGTTCGAGTCCGCTGCGTTCGGGAAAATCCTGTACAGGAAACTGTTTCCTGTACGTATTCGAGTTGAATTTCTGGTATGTTGCGACCAGATCTGGGCGATCGACTCAACACGAAAGTCGTAGCCCTCGCGAATACCTTTCCAACGAGGGGTTGAGCATTGTGATCGGATACCTGTAGCTCCAGGAATCCCAGTTTTAGTATCGGGCTATCCTATGTTAATGCACTTGTTAATTTATAATGTTAGCACTCTTGCAATGGTTGTGATTTGCTCATTTGTTATCTTGCTCCCATATATTTATAATGCTGTAGTTACTGTAATTTAGCATGGTTACTCATTTGGTTGTGTAATAAGGAATAACCATGTATTGGTAGAGAAATGGATTGGATGAGAAGACTAGAAATTAAGGGTTGAGATTGGTATAGAATATATTTATATAGTTTGGTGTTGAACATATCTATTACGCGAAGTGTTGAGGTGAATTCATTGAATAGATGGGCGTGAATATGATGAACACTATGTGAAGAGTATTTTGTAACCGTAATCCGAGCCCAAGGGGTTTATTAACAACCGATGCTTAGAGTTGTAGCCTCCCTACGGGTAGCATCGAGTGAGTTGTTTTGGGGCATGTGAGGTGCGACGATTCATCGTGTCGCGATATTGAGATAATGAATGTGGCAGGTCTACGGGTTCGCCAGTCGTCACACCGATGGGAGCCAATGGGTAGACCTTGGGCGGTAGGGTTAGATACTTGGTGTCCATAACCCGAGATCTCCTCCGCGCCATGAGAACGGTTGGGCTTACACCTCGTGCGTTTCCGAGGTTCCATCTGGTTCGAAATCAAAGGCCAGGTTGGGCTGTGTTCTTGGTGCACATCTACCCAAGACCCCTTCTGAGCCGTAGTACGCATGTGAGCTCCGCTATTGTGTTCTTAGCGTGGAGGCGTACGGGGGCCTAGGATAGGTAGTGTGATACCACCTAGTAGTGGAGACGCCCGCTCCACTGTCGCCGTCTGGCCACGACGGACGACGCCTGAGAGGTTAGCTACCTGCTCGAAAAGTGGGAACTTCAAGTCTGTGTCGACATAGCAACTTGCATGTGCGTGCGCATGATTCGGTCATAGCATAACATTCATATCATGTCATTCATTGCATACACAAGATCCTCATCGTATAAGTTTGTATGGGCACTCTTATACGATGAGTCACTTTACTGTTAAGCCGATCCTTAACTTATAAGTTTGTATGGGCACTCTTATAGGTTAAGTTACTATTCTGATTACTTATACCTGCTGTCATATATTATAGATATTTGTAGAACTGCTAGTTGTGTAGCGTAGTTTATACTCCACCATATTTACAGTCACCTGCTTGTTTACTTGCTTATATATATATATATATATATATATATATATATATTGTACCTTTGTTCCTTTCTCCGCCCGGTGCCGAGGAGTCGCCGGGGGAGCGGATGTGAAGCCACTTAGTCTTATGACTAACGGTTGCTACGTCTTCCTTTTTAGGAGGAAACCCCGCAGGTAGAGCAGCAACGGACTATGCAGCAGGATAGCCAGGCCCGGACGATAGGACCTGAAGTGGTGGTGCCATCGGCACCGTCAGTGACAGTCATGAGTGTTTTCATGTAGCCGTTTGGCAAAACATTTCTAGACTCTTATTCTTTTGTACAAGCCTGTTGTGCTTGTTATCTTCCGCTCTTTTGGACTTAAACTTAGTTGTGAATTGAACTGCTTAACTTTTCTGTTATGGTTGGGTTGGTATGGTTTATGTGATATGGATTATAGCCGGCGGAATAGGCGTCTTATGGTAAAGGCTAACCCGTGTGTTAGTGCTACCGCAAGGCGGCTATTTCGGGCATAAGACTCCCCTCGTGCCGTGTGTTGTGTTCCGGGAGGGGGGTCTTACAAATGGTATTAGACTTAGCCGATCTTCAACTAGAGAAGTCATGTAACAATGGGCCACTCCCGTTCGATTAGTCGGTTTGGGGACAAACCGACTTAGCGGAAGCAGTGGTGTGCCCATATGTAATTCACACTAAGTTGTCCAACTTTGACATTAGTTTTAGCCAACCTGACCCTAGTTTGTACCTTGCGTATAGGTCCCAGCGCAGGTGGAGCCGGTTGGGGGCACTCCTACCCCTTCCGTCCCTTCAAAATTCCAGCAGTCGGAACTGGGACAAACGCTGTCAGCCATATTGGATGCATTTAAAGCCCAGCAAGATCCGGTGCAACAACAAGCGCCAGGCTCCAACTGGTTGAGCACCTTCCGTGCCCTGTCCCCTCATGCCTATCTTGGGACAGAATCGCCGGTGCGCACCGAGGAATGGCTTGATACCGTGCAGGAATTGATGGCTGGCATAAGATGTCCGAACAGCGGTGACATTGGTAGTGACGCTGCTAGAGCTGCACGCCAAAAGGTGGTGGAAGTCCCTCATGGGCTCCACCTTCCAAGGGCG
This sequence comes from Platanthera zijinensis, assembly GCA_039513925.1. Classification (NCBI taxonomy): domain Eukaryota; kingdom Viridiplantae; phylum Streptophyta; class Magnoliopsida; order Asparagales; family Orchidaceae; genus Platanthera; species Platanthera zijinensis. The sequence continues at coordinate 70,452,483 of CM077098.1, read as the reverse complement.
GTTGTACACGGACATCAGTTGGAACGAGTTCACCGAGGCTTTTCTGGATCACTTCATCCCTTCTTCCGCTCGGGATGAACTTGAAGAAAGATTTCTGCAGCTGAAGCAGGGATCGAAATCGGTAACGGAGTACCAGAGGGAGTTCCAACACCTCGCTAGGTTTGCCATTCCTATGATTTGGACAATAGAGGCTACGCGAAGCGCTTCTACAAAGGGTTAAGGGACCCCCTGAGGCAGGCCCTTTTGTTTATAGCCGATGCAAGCCTGGCAGAAATCATCGACATGGCCAAGAGACTGGAGGCGGACCACATGGGATGTGGCAAGAAACCTGCGGAAGGAGTAATTGAAGTCGACCCTAGTAATAGAAGGCAGAATGATCATGGCAGAGGAAGGGGAAACCACAGAGGCGATCGGTGGGTCAACCGGAACGATCGGGGGGAGTACCCAATTCCGCAACCACCAGCTTTACCTCCACTACCGCAGCAGCAACATTATCAACAACCTGGGGGCCGACGTGAGGTGATATGTTTTGAGTGCAACCAACCGGGGCATGTCCGACGAGTTTGCCCGCGACTGATCGGGGATGCTCCTATTGCTCTCCCTCCAGTAGCTCCACGGGGGCGAGGGCACATGCGTGGCCGAGGAAGAGGACCACCAGGGAGAAATCAAGGACATGCACGGGAGCATGTATTCGCATTGGATATGACTCAGGAGAGAAATCCACAGGAAGTCATCACCGGTACGTGCAAAATTTATTAATAATATATGACTTGTTAGATTTACGATACAAATGATACGCGCAATTCTGGATAGTGATTACCCTTTTTGGAACCTAGGCACCGTCATGGTTAGCGGGAGCCCCGCCTATACGTTATTTGACACGGGTGCGTCTCACTCGTTCATTTCGGCGGACTTCGTGAAGGACTTGGATGGAGTGCAACACTTCACGGGCACTACTCAAAGGGTGTGCCTTCCGGACGGATCTGAGATGACGTCGTCAGCAAGTTGCGACTTCGACACCCTTATTGGAGGAAAGTCCTTTGAAACTCCGGCTACAGTGTTAAGAATCCAGGAGTTCGATCTCATCCTGGGCATGGAGTGGTTGAACTGGCACCACGCCAGGATAAATTTTGCGGAGAAGCAAGTTATGTTGAGGCATGGAGACTCGGAAGTCATCTTCCAAGGTATTAGATTCGCACCCCATAAATTATTATCTTCAATTCAAGTTATGAAATCTCATATGGAAGGGGACGAGGTCTATGTAATTTGCTTCGAGTTGAAGAAATTGACATTAGAGGTCAAGGATGTGCGGGTGGTGCGAGAATTTCCCGAGGTATTCCCCGAGAAATTGCCGGGACTACCCCCGCGTAGAGAAGTGGACTTCCAAATCAAGCTAATTCCGGGTGCCAAGCCCGTCTCGCGAGCTCCATACCGAATGGCTCCGAAGGAACTTGCAGAGTTTAGAGTCCAGCTTCAGGAGTTGGTGGAAGCAGGGTTCGTTCGCCCAAGCTCGTCGCCTTGGGGAGCGCCCGTTTTGTTCGTCAAAAAGAAGGATGGCACCCTGCGGTTATGCATTGATTATCGAGAGTTGAACCGGTTAACGGTGCGGAACACCTACCCCCTACCGCGCATTGATGAATTATTTGATCAATTGGTGGGATCGTATTGGTTCTCCAAGTTAGATCTGCGTTCGGGATATTATCAGCTGAGGATACAAGAAGATGACATTCAGAAGACGGCGTTCAGTTCGAGATATGGTTTGTATGAATTCACCGTGATGCCGTTTGGGCTCACAAACGCCCCTTCCGCCTTTATGAGCTTGATGAACAAGGTGTTCAGCCCTTATTTGGACATCTTTGTCATCGTGTTCATCGATGATATCCTAGTCTACTCCAAGACTGAAGCAGAACACGCCGAACATCTAACTTTAGTGCTGAGGAAGCTAAAGGAGCACCCTTTGTTTGCCAAGTTCAGCAGATGCGGGTTTTGGCTTCAAGAGGTCGCGTTCTTGGGCCATGTGATTAGTGGGGCGGGGCTAGCAGTAGATCCGGCCAAGGTGCGGGCCGTGAAGGAGTGGTCGCCATTGAAGTCAACGGCCGACATACAGAGCTTTCTTGGACTTGCCGGGTACTATCGCAAGTTCGTGAAAGGCTTCTCGAAGATCGCCCTTCCCCTTACTACGCTGACCAAGAAGGGTGTGCCGTTTGAATGGACACCCCAGTGCAAAGCTGCATTCCAAGAGTTGAAGGATAGATTGACGACCGCACCCATCCTAGCTCTTCCATCTGGGAAGGAGGGCTTTCAAGTTTACACGGATGCGTCGTATCAAGGGATGGGAGCCGTGTTGATGCAGAATGGGCATGTGATCGCTTATGCTTCAAGACAGTTGAAGAAGCATGAAGCCAGCTACCCGGTGCATGATCTAGAGTTCGGAGCGGTGGTATTCGCCTTGAAGATTTGGAGGCATTATTTATATGGCGTCCACTGCGAGATCTACTCGGATCACAAAAATCTGAAGTACGTTCACACCCAAAAGGAGTTAAACTTGAGACAGCGGCGGTGGTTGGAGTTCTTGTGCGACTACGAATTCACCTTGAACTACCACCCCGGGAAGGTTAATTCCGTAGCTGATGCCTTGAGCCGAAAAGCACCGGGAACGAGCACGGAATCCCGCTTGATGAGGATGGAGTTAATCCAGACACTGCAAGAGATGGAAGTCACTTTGGTCTTTAAGAATCAATCGGAAGAGTATACAGAATATTTGGCCGCGATGAGTATAGTTTGCAACATACGAGACCGGATCCGGACGGAACAAAAGAAGGATGCGGCTTTAACCCCGGCTTTCAAGTCAATGGAGGATGGGACTACGGAAGAATACTCCCTAAAAGACGGCCTCGTCCATTTTCGTGGCCGGCTTTACATCCCCGAAGGTGACAACATTCGGGAGGATATTCTAAAGGAGGCTCATTGCTCCAAGTACTCGGTGCACCCGGGGATCGCGAAGATGTACACCGATTTGAGAAAGACGATGTGTTGGCCGGGCATGAAGAGGGATGTCAAGTACTTTGTTACTCATTGTGTGGCCTGCCAGATGGTGAAGGCGGAGTGCAGAAGCCCCGGTGGAATGCTACAGTCGTTGCCCATCCCTGAATGGAAATTTGAGGACATCTCCATGGACTTCGTCCATGGGTTACCTCGCTCGCGCTCGGGGAATGATTCTGTGTGGGTGATAGTTGACCGGTTGACCAAGGTAGCCCGATTTATCCCAATGAAGAAGGAGGCGCAGGTGGGCATCTTAGTGCGTCTCTTTGTGGAGCAATTTGTGCGGTACCATGGTGTGCCGAAGACGATCGTCTCCGACCGGGATGGTCGGTTTACTTCAAGAGAATGGAGGGCTATACAGGCTTATTTGGGCTCGCGCCTCGCCTTTAGCACAACCTTTCACCCACAAACGGACGGGCAGTCTGAACGAACCATCCGAACATTGGAGGACCTTCTGAGGTTGTGTGTGCTAGATAAAGGAGAACCATGGGAGAGACTCTTACCTCTCGTGGAGTTCTCTTATAATAGCAGTCATCAAGCCAGTATTGGAATGGCACCTCATGAAGCTTTGTATGGAAGGAGGTGTAGAACACCCTTGTCCTGGGTGCAAGATGAAGATCCGAAGACATTGGGAAATGAGTATATTGATGACACGGACGCGGTGGTTAGGTTGATCCGGGATCGAATGCTAGAGGCTCAAAGCCGACAGGCGAAATATTACAACGCAAGGCACCGTATGGTGGAATTTCAAGTGGGTGATAAGGTGTTCCTGAAGATTCGACCGATGCACGGAGTGTCGCGGGTGCGTGGAGTCAAGAAGCTCAACCCAAGGTATGTCGGGCCCTATGTCGTAGTGGAAAGGATTGGCCCTCTGGCCTATCGATTGGAGTTACCACCGGAGCTGGAGAACCTTCACGACGTGTTCCATGTATCGTCGCTTCGGAAGGCTTTGTTGCGGCCTGAACGGTATATCCCCATGACGGATGGTGCCGTGGCGTCTGATAGGTCTGTGCGACTGGAGCCGATGCGGATCGTTGATAACGAGACAAGAACCTTGCGCCGCAAAAGTGTTCCCTTGGTGAAAGTGCTATGGTCTAATCATGGGAAGGAGGAGTTCACATGGGAGCCAAAGGATTTGATGCAAGGGCGCTACCCGGAATTATTTACCCCAGGTAAAAATTTTATTTGAAAGCATAGTTCCCTTTTATGTGTTTCACTCCCATAGCCTTACCCTGATTTCGGGGACGAAATCTTTTATTTTGTTTATAGGATTTGTAACGTCCCAATTCGCGCTAGGCCCCTTGATTGCGTATTTGAGTCAAGGGGGCTGTGGTGAGCCCAATGGGGGTGTGGGTGAACAGGTGCGAACGTACGGGAAATGAGGAAAACAAGGCAAAACGGTAATTTTGGCCGACACGGGTATGGACACGGCCGTGTCCATACCCGTGTGCCTCATGCCAAGATTAGGCTTATCAGTCAGAGAAGTACACGGGTGTTGAGACACGGGCGTGTCCCTACCCGTGTGCTGAGGACACGGGTCGAGACACGGTCCGTGTCTCTACCCGTGTGTCGCAACCCCAACACGGCAGAAAAATATTCTGGGATGAACACGACCCTAAACACGGCAGGCGACACGGCCGTGTCACCTGAACACGGGTAGGAACACGGCCGTGTGCCTACCCGTGTCTGCGGTGTATAAAAACGAAAAAGATATGAAACCCTAGCATTTCATCCCCTTTCTTCTGCCCCGAAATTTCTGAGAGAGTTTTCTTGGCTGGGGAGGAAGAGGCTTGCCGGAGCCATCCTGGAAGAAGATTGCCGGGCCATCCTTGGCGGAAACGAAATGCCGCTACGAAGGAGTGCGAGGCTCATGGCCGGCCATGGTGGTACCGCTGGACTTGAGGTGAGCTTTCTCCCCTCTCCCTTGGTGCTAGATCTGTAGTTATTTTAGGAGAGACATCGACTCCATAGAGTCTTGATGGTGAGGAGGAGAGTTCTTAGGATAAGCCATGCCTAGGTTTTCTAGGCTTAGTCTCCCTCAACCTTCTCATCATTCAAAGTGGAGATGAGAGGGGTTTTCGTTGAGGGTTTGGCTTTGAAAGGAGAAATAAGGTTGGGTGTGATTTCTGGAGAAGTTTATGCGAGGTCGTTGCAAGGAAGAAGATGAACGGATGCCGTTCATCTCGCCTTAAGATGCGTGCAGAAATCTGATTTCTGCACGCGGCGACCTTCGTGGCCAATTTCAGAGGTGTTCTGGCCAGATCTGGGTGATCGACTCAACACAAAAGTCGTAGCCCTTGAAATTACCTTTCCAACGAGTGGTTGCATGTTTCCATGCGATACCTGTAGCCACGGGAAAGCTGGTTCGAGTCCGCTGCGTTCGGGAAAATCCTGTACAGGAAACTGTTTCCTGTACGTATTCGAGTTGAATTTCTGGTATGTTGCGACCAGATCTGGGCGATCGACTCAACACGAAAGTCGTAGCCCTCGCGAATACCTTTCCAACGAGGGGTTGAGCATTGTGATCGGATACCTGTAGCTCCGGGAATCCCAGTTTTAGTATCGGGCTATCCTATGTTAATGCACTTGTTAATTTATAATGTTAGCACTCTTGCAATGGTTGTGATTTGCTCATTTGTTATCTTGCTCCCATATATTTATAATGCTGTAGTTACTGTAATTTAGCATGGTTACTCATTTGGTTGTGTAATAAGGAATAACCATGTATTGGTAGAGAAATGGATTGGATGAGAAGGCTAGAAATTAAGGGTTGAGATTGGTATAGAATATATTTATATAGTTTGGTGTTGAACATATCTATTACGCGAAGTGTTGAGGTGAATTCATTGAATAGATGGGCGTGAATATGATGAATACTATGTGAAGAGTATTTTGTAACCGTAATCCGAGCCCAAGGGGTTTATTAACAACCGATGCTTAGAGTTGTAGCCTCCCTACGGGTAGCATCGAGTGAGTTGTTTTGGGGCATGTGAGGTGCGACGATTCATCGTGTCGCGATATTGAGATAATGAATGTGGCAGGTCTACGGGTTCGCCAGTCGTCACACCGATGGGAGACAATGGGTAGACCTTGGGCGGTAGGGTTAGATACTTGGTGTCCATAACCCGAGATCTCCTCCGCGCCATGAGAACGGTTGGGCTTGCACCTCGTGCGTTTCCGAGGTTCCATCCGGTTCGAAATCAAAGGCCAGGTTGGGCTGTGTTCTTGGTGCACATCTACCCAAGACCCCTTCTGAGCCGTAGTACGCATGTGAGCTCCGCTGTTGTGTTCTTAGCGTGGAGGCGTACGGGGGCCTAGGATAGGTAGTGTGATACCACCTAGTAGTGGAGACGCCCGCTCCACTGTCGCCGTCTGGCCACGACGGACGACGCCTGAGAGGTTAGCTACCTGCTCGAAAAGTGGGAACTTCAAGTCTGTGTCGACATAGCAACTTGCATGTGCGTGCGCATGATTCGGTCATAGCATAACATTCATATCATGTCATTCATTGCATACACAAGATCCTCATCGTATAAGTTTGTATGGGCACTCTTATACGATGAGTTACTTTACTGTTAAGCCGATCCTTAACTTATAAGTTTGTATGGGCACTCTTATAAGTTAAGTTACTATTCTGATTACTTATACCTGCTGTCATATATTATAGATATTTGTAGAACTGCTAGTTGTGTAGCGTAGTTTATACTCCACCATATTTACAGTCACCTGCTTGTTTACTTGCTTATATATATATATATTGTACCTTTGTTCCTTTCTCTGCCCGGTGCCGAGGAGTCGCCGGGGGAGTGGATGTGAAGCCACTTAGTCTTATGACTAACGGTTGCTACGTCTTCCTTTTTAGGAGGAAACCCCGCAGGTAGAGCAGCAACGGACTATGCAGCAGGACAGCCAGGCCCGGACGATAGGACCTGAAGTGGTGGTGCCATCGGCACCGTCAGTGACAGTCGTGAGTGTTTTCATGTAGCCGTTTGGCAAAACATTTCTAGACTCTTATTCTTTTGTACAAGCCTGTTGTGCTTGTTATCTTCCGCTCTTTTGGACTTAAACTTAGTTGTGAATTGAACTGCTTTACTTTTTTGTTATGGTTGGGTTGGCATGGTTTATGTGATATGGATTGTAGCCGGCAGAATAGGCGTCTTATGGTAAAGGCTAACCCGTGTGTTAGTGCTACCGCAAGGCGGCTATTTCAGGCATAAGACTCCCCTCGTGCCGTGTGTTGTGTTCCGGGAGGGGGGTCTTACAGAAGATTTCTAAGAAGCGGGAGTACTGATCATCTTGACGTTGTCTATTAAGTTCAGAGGGGTATGGAGGAGTTGAATTATTTTTGAAGATGAGTGGTGGAGTGAGATTATTTTCTAAAATAGGGGTGATTACTTCTTCAGCAGAGGGTGGAAGCGGAGCGGAGCTTTGATTTTTAGAGGCGGGAGCGGAGCTTGCCTCGGGCTCTTCACTTACCATACCGGAGACTTGCTTCCCACTCCGAAGAGTTATAGCTTTCGCTTGCTCTCTCGGGTTGGGTTCGGTATTGGAAGGAAGAGACCCTGCGGGTCGCTCAGAAATTATTTTCGCGAGCTGTCCTACCTGATTTTCTAAACTTTTTACGCTTCCGGTTAAAGTTCTTATGGTAGCGTCATTTGTGGTGATGTATTTAGAAAGTAATTCCTCCAAGCTTGGAGGTTTTGGGTAATTTTGAAGAAGTGGTGGTGGTGGTGGTGCAGAAAAATCATTTTGCGGGGGTGGGCGCATCGCATTCGATGGATTACTCCATGAAAAGTTCGGATGATTTCTTAAAGCAGGATTATAACTATTCGGAAAATTAAAACCAGGCGGATGAAAATTCGCAGCAGAGAAATTATTAAAAGCAGTTCTAGGCATATTATTAACATAATCTAAATGTTCCGGAGTAGGGGTTGCAGATTCCCATACCTGAGGGGCGGAGGCAGCAGTCATCTCCGTGATTTTTTTTGCTTAGGATTTCTACTTGCAGAGCGAGCTGGGAGACGTTGTCCACTTCATAGATACCTGCAGGCTTGTTCGGGCGGGACCTAGGCACATTCCACTGATAAGTGTTCATGGCCATGTCCTCAAAAAGCTCAAGAGCGGCTTCCGGGGTCTTATGATTTAAAGTACCGCCAGAAGCTGCGTCTATCATTTGCTTCGTGCTTTGATTTAGCCCGTTATAAAACGTCTGCACTTGTAAACCATACAGGCAGCGCGTGATGTGGGCATCGTCTTAATAATTCTTTAAATCTCTCCCAGGTTTCGTATAGGGTTTCAGAGTCTATTTGTCCGAAGGCAGAGATGTCGTTCCTAAGTTTTGCAGTTTTAGCTGGCGGAAAATACTTCGCCAAAAATTTTTCAGTTAATTCATTCCAAGTGGTTATGCTATTCTTCGGAAGTGTGTTAAGCCACTGCTTAGCTTTAGTTCTTAAAGAGAAGGGGAAGAGTCTCAGCCTGATTGCATCATTTGTGACACCATTTATCTTGAAGGTGTCGCAAATTTCAAGAAAGCTAGCTATATGTGCGTTCGGATCTTCATCTTGAAGTCCGTCAAATTGCACATATTGCTGCACCATTTGAATTATGCTAGGCTTTAATTCGAAGTTATTATTTGCTATAGCAGGGCGGACTATACTTGATTCTATTCCCTCGAGGTTCGGTCGTGCATAATAGGACATAGTCCTTTGCATGGCCTCATCTACGTTGGGTTCTTCCATTCTTAAAGTAGTAAATGACTCGGAGTCCTCAACCGGCACTTGGATAGTAGGACCTTGAAATCGCGATCTTCTCCGAAGAGTACGCTCAATTTCGTGGTCCAAGTCCAAAATGACCGACGGACTCCCTCGGGTCATGCACTAAAAGAACAGAAAAGAAGAGGAGAAAGAGAAAAAGGATAAACTAGAAAAAAAAACTAGATTAGAAATTTAAATTAAAATCTTTTTTTTTTGAAATAGATTTTTTTATAGATTAACTCCCGAACTTCCCAAGGACTACCCCGTGAAGGGTTCGCAAGGTACTAGACAAGACAGTGGCGCTTAAAGCCCTTTGCCCTTTTCGAGAGAATTAGGTGGCGTAGAAAAATTGTGAAGTTGGTTTCTATTAAGAGCGGTGATAATTTTTTTTTTTTAAAATTTAAAGAAAGAGGATGAGAAAGAGAAGAGATAAAATTAATAGGTTCGTGTTTTCAAAATATCAACGGAAGTTGGATCCCCGGCAACGGCGCCAAAAACTTGTTGCGCGCTAGGGTTCGAAGAAAATAAACGCAACCGAACTAGCAACCCGATGAGGCAAGTATACCTATCGAATTGTAGCAAGGGGACACAAGTGTCGTATTGAAATCCGGGAACTGTTGGCTAAGCTTACTCACACGAACGCTATTATCTTATCGACGGAAAAACTAGGGTTTTTAGAAAATCTAAGTGCAAGGGAGAAAGTAAAGCTGTACTAGAAAAAGAAACGCTGCAATTAAGTAAAGCTGTTAAGTAAAGAACTATGCTAGAAAGGAAACTACTGCAGTTAATTAAAGAGCACAAGATAGGAGATTACTACGAAAGGTAGAAAATATGAAATGGAAATGCACCCGATCAAGATTCACCTCGGCTAAAGACGATTAATAAAAGAAAATAAAAATCTAAACTTAATAGGATAAGGGTCCTTGACCGTGGAGGTTCCTAAAGCTTGAACACGCTTCTCTCGAAGTCGTGCCCAACTGAGTTTAGGAAGGTCCGACCGACTCTCGTCTAAATCGGAGGCCTAAAACTCGCTTTACGCGGTGAACCCCACTATTGGATTTTACTCCAATCCAGGAGATTTGGACGTCTGCCTCTCTCGAGGGGTGCGTACAACTCCCTTTACTCTTGAATGCTCACTTCATTCTTTCGGCCTCTCGGCTAGCCCAGAATGAAAGCAAAGGCGGAGAGTATATATCGAAAATATACCTCCAACCCATGATTAATCAAGAGTAATTCAAGGCCCTAACCTAAAAAGAAAAGATTAATTAAAACATCATAACTTAATCGCTCTAACCTCGGATCATCAAGATCGAGTACAAGGAGGATTAGTTAATCATAATGGAGTGGAGGGGGGGGGGGAATGAGTAGTAAAGCATAAAAAGAACACAAGCTAAACAAAGAACACTTCTATTAATAAAAAGGGGCAAGTTACACTTATTGAAAATTAAAATTACAAGTGCATGAAATTGAAATCCTATTCTAGCCCTATATTAAGCACTAAGCAACACTAAAGATTACAAAGAAAGCTAGGGCAACTAAATATTAAACCATGATTAAGCAAAAATTACAAAGGAAGAGAGAGAGAGAGAGAGAGAGAGAGAGAAAGCATAAAAAACTCAAGAACCAAAGGGGCAGCACCTCCCCCTCTCAACCAAAGCTTGCTGAAATGAAGAGGGGGGGTCTCTATTTATAGATTTTTTTCTCGGGTTGGTCACGCCCTCCGACACGCCCTAGGGGGGGCGTGTCAGGGGGCGTGACAGTACTATGTTGACCTCGGGCTCTGGATTCTGGCGGGAGGGATGATTACTTCGGTACGTCGGTGGTAACGCCCTAGGTCACGCCCGTGACAGGGGGGCGTGACAGGCACGTCATGTCCAAATCATTGGTCGGCAATCCGTCAGTCGTCGGAAAAGTTGATGTCACGCCCAAGGTCACGCCCGTGACATGGGGCGTCTCAGTACTGTTTGCGTGCTGTGGCGGGATGGCATTTAATGCGGCGGCAGGCTTTGCGGCAGAGGGCGACACGCCCCCGGTCACGCCCGGTGACACGCCCAGGGAGGGCGTGTCAGTGGGGCGTGACAGCGGTTTTGTCCGTTTTTCTGTCCTTCAAGCAGGAGTCCTCGGGATCGGGTGACACGCCCTAGGTCACGCCCAGGGAGGGCGTGACAGGGGGGCGTGTCAGGTCATTTTGGCAATTTTTCTGGAAACCTTCAAAAAGACAGGAAAAAGTTAGTGGCAATCAAATTTACTTTAAAAGGATAAAAATAAACTAATAATAGACATAATTTGTACAATATAAAATAGAAAATACGATAATAGTTTAGGCTACAAAACGTATTATCAATTAGCATAAGTCAGCTGAGTGATCTTGGATATGACATTTCATTTGTTAAGGATGGATGTCATATCAAAAGGTCAAGTGATCAAAAGATCATATTGACTGGGTATAGAAAGAGAAATGTTTATTGTCTTAATTTTATATGTGAGAGAATGGCTTCTCCCATCTGTCTTGTAGCTGATGATAATGCATCTCATTATGTCAAGTGGCACAAGAGGTTGGATCATCTTAACTGTAACGACCCCATCCGTTACATGACGTATAGTAGAAGGTCCGGCTGGGGCCCCACACTATATGCCATAAACAGACGGTGAGGTCACAGGATAATACCAAACCATACACGCATCCTAACTCAGAGCATGCTAGCAGAAGCTTTAAGTTGTAAATTGAACTCTAACCAGGAATGTCCAATATATAAACCACAGTTCTATATACAGCCACGGAATGTACAACAAATACACAAGGTTTGGCCTTAAGGCCTTACAGTTCCTCTTTCCACACCGTATGGATTACAAACATCGGCGCGCAGGCCGGCCATACATGAGCAAAAGAAAAACAAACAAAACCATTCGCATAGCCTTCAAGGGCCAGCCGCAGCAGCAGCAGCAACAGCAGCAAGGGCTTCAGCCCTTCATTTACCACTTGGCTCTCCAGCACCTGCATAGGGACAATCCACCCAAACGGTGGCAAACACGGCAACAGTCAGCATTCAGCTGACCCAATTATAACAATCCTACCCCTTTCTCGGGGCAGTAGCATTCCTTCCCTGCACAGAATAGTATCAACAATAGCAAATATGTGCGCGCAGGCACACTCAAGCCATCACAACCGTCGGCCACACGGCCCGACAGTCTGTGCACTCAGGGCACATTCTTGGTGCACCGGAAAACCAGGGTCAACACCACTGTTTACACGGTATTGAGCATTCTAGTCTTTTCGGCGCGCGGGCCTAAGACTCTCATTATGCGCTCTAACGAAACCTATAACCAGGCTTACCAGTCGGACGGACATAACGCAGGTACGGATCAGCCACCCCCCGTTGCTCAAGTTGCCGTGCCACCTCGAATACGGAAGTATCCATGGCAATTTATAGGCGCGGGTCGGTTTCACCTTTCCTGTTCGGCAATCTGCCTTTTCATCGAGTTGCAGCCCAACGGCTCAACCACACACAAAGTGGCAACGCACGGCCACAAGAGTTGCATCCAACCCTCTTCATTTCATGTACTTCATCCAGAACTTCCTGCTGCACCAAGCAACAGGTAGGCACAAGGCAAAACAAGCCATAACCACGGAGTCTTCTCCGATATGCAAAGAAGCATCACCAATCCAGACCAACATGTCCAGATGGGCTTCACACAGCATGCCTAGATCCGTACTCCAATTCCGGACTCTAACAAGGGGGACTTCACATATCTACCCCAAGGGATGCCACAACCCACCGCACACTCGCGGGGAAGGGTTTTCCCTATGCAATGCAGAAAAGAAGGACTTCACATGTCCAAGAAGGGAGATCGTTACCCTTGACGATCTCTTGGGAGCCATCGAAATCTAGCCGGTGAGAAAGCACCGCAGCAGCTTTGCCTTCACAGCGCTGGCCTCGGATCACGAATCGGACCACGGGAGCTCCACCGGTGGCTTGATCTCCTCCTCCTTCTTCTTCCTCCTCTCTCTTTCTCTCATCCTTAACCACATGAAGAATGAGCTCTTCATCCAGCCTCTGCTGATTTAATCCAGCAAGGACTCACCTGAGCCTTTGGATCCAAATAGAGAAAAGTAACGGCCACGATTTTCCCAAAATCCCATATTTTTGGCTGACACGGCCTGTGACACGCCCGTGTCACAGGCCGTGTACCCTTAAGCGGCACACACGACATTCGTACCGACTGAAAACTACCAGAACATGGGCATCGACACGCCCGTGTCGAACCTGACACGCCCGTGTCAGTCATGAGACACGCCCATGTCACCCCTGCTTCATCGAGCTCCAAAACCAACAAGCAGTACACGGGTATGCACACGGCATCGAACACGCCCGTGTCAAATCTGACACGGCCTTGTTCAAGGCTTGGTTCCGGGCCGTGTACTTCCCTGACTCAATCAGCCTATTTCTTGAGTGACATGCCCTGGGACACGCCCGTGTCCCAGGCCGTGTACCCCCGACACGCCCTGGGACACGCAAGTGTCCCAGGCCGTGTCAAACGGCCTGCACCTCAAATTAAATTTTGAGATGTTTGGGGTGTTACATTAACTACAAGACAGTTGGCCAACTCTTCAGCAAAGAGTTAGTGAGGAATGGTCCTCAAGTTAAGTGTATAAAGGGAGGGATATGTTCAGCTTGTCAAAAGGGCAAGCAGACAAAATCCTCCTTTCATAGTCTTGAAAACAAGGATCCTGTGAGGTGCTTATACCTCTTACATATGGATCTTTTTGGTCCTATGCCAGTTCATAGTCTAGGTAGGAAGGTCTACACTTTTGTGGTTGTAGATGACTATTCTAGATACACATGGGTGTTCTTTCTGAGACAAAAATCAGAAATCCCAAGTGTCTTACTTAGTTTTATGAAACAAAATCAGAATGAAGTAAACAGTACAGTGGTCAAAATCAGAAGTGACCATGGCACTGAATTTCAATCTGAAAGTATGACAAAATTATGTGAAGACTTTGGGATTTTCCAGGAATTCTCCTCACCTAGAACACCACAGCAAAATGGTATTGCTGAAAGAAAGAATAGGACATTGATTGAAGCTGGTAGAACTCTATTGAGTGACACCTCTCTTCCAGAATATTTCTGGGCTGAGGCTGTAAACACAGCATGTCATGTGATCAATAGGGCTTCTATCACCAAGTGCCACAAAAAGACTCCCTATAAAATTATGAAAGGTAGAAAACCAAATCTATCCTACTTTAGGATCTTTGGTTGCAAGTGCTATATACTTAACAATGGCAAGTCATACCTAACTAAGTTTGCTGCCAAATCCCAAGATGGGATATTTGTTGGGTACAACATAAATACTAAGGCCTATAGAGTCTTCAACTTGACTACTCAAGTTGTAGAAGAATCTGTACATGTTGTGTTTGATGAATCAACATTAATCAACTGTGAGTTGCCTTGTAGTTCATACAGTCCAACAGGTATAAGCAAAAGGATGGACAAGCTTTCCATTGAAGAAGCATCAAATGCAGATGAAGCAGTGGAAAATGAAGGCTACTGTCCAAGGGGAGTACAAAACTCTATAGAAGCTGATGACTACCAAGAAGTACAACATGATGAAGGATCTGGAGATGTTCAACCTGAAGGAAATTTACCTCCAGCCATAAGACATCTAAAAGATCATCCAGCTAATCAAATAATAGGTGATCCAAGTCAAGGAGTACAAACTAGAAGCAGAAATCTGAGCACAGTCCTGCACTCAAGTTTTCTATCTCAAATGGAGCCTAAGAAATTTGAAGAAGCCATCCAAGACCAACATTGGATTAATTCTATGCAAGAGGAGCTTAATCAATTCAGAACGTGCAAAGTCTGGGAGCTTGTTCCTAAACCAAAAGACCACAACATCCTTGGAACAAAGTGGATATTTAGGAACAAGATGGATGAGAGTGGAGTAATTGTAAAGAACAAAGCAAGACTGGTTGCTAAAGGATATAGGCAGGAAGAGGGAATAGATTTTGATCAGACATTTGCCCCAGTAGCAAGACTGGAGGCAATCAGGATGTTTCTTGCCTATGCTGCATACCAAGGATTCAAGGTGTAAGACCCCCCTCCCGGAACACAACACACGGCACGAGGGGAGTCTTATGCCCGAAATAGCCGCCTTGCGGTAGCACTAACACACGGGTTAGTCTTTACCACAAGACGCCTATTCCGCCGGCTACAATCCATATCACATAAACCATGCCAACCCAACCATAACAGAAAAGTAAAGCAGTTCAATTCACAACTAAGTTTAAGTCCAAAAGAGCGGAAGATAACAAGCACAACCGGCTTGTACACAAAAATAAGAGTCTAGAAATGTTTTGCCAAACGGCTACATGAAAACACTCACGACTGTCACTGACGGTGCCTATTGCACCACCACTTCAGGTCCTATCGTCCGGGCCTGGCTGTCCTGCTGCATAGTCCGTTGCTGCTCTACCTGCGGGGTTTCCTCCTAAAAAGGAAGACGTAGCAACCGTTAGTCATAAGACTAAGTGGCTTCACATCCGCTCCCCCGGCGACTCCTCGGCACCGGGCGGAGAAAGGAACAAGGTACAATATGTATATATATAAGCAAGTAAACAAGCAGGTGACTGTAAATATGGTGGAGTATAAACTACGCTACACAACTAGCAGTTCTACAAATATCTATAATAAATGACAGCAGGTATAAGTAATCAGAATAGTAACTTAACTTATAAGAGTGCCCATACAAACTTATAAGTTAAGGATCGGCTTAACAGTAAAGTAACTCATCGTATAAGAGTGCCCATACAAACTTATACGATGAGGATCTTGTGTATGCAATGAATGACATGATATGAATGTTATGCTATGACCAAATCATGCGCACGCACATGCAAGTTGCTATGTCGACACAGACTTGAAGTTCCCACTTTTCGAGCAGGTAGCTAACCTCTCAGGCGTCGTCCGTCGTGGCCAGACGGCGACAGTAGAGCGGGCGTCTCCACTACTAGGTGGTATCACACTACCTATCCTAGGCCCTCGTACGCCTCAACGCTAAGAACACAACAGCGGAGCTCACATGCGTACTACGGCTCAGAAGGGGTCTTGGGTAGATGTGCACCAAGAACACAGCCCAACCTGGCCTTTGATTTCGAACCGGATGGAACCTCGGAAACGCACGAGGTGCAAGCCCAACCGTTCTCATGGCGTGGAGGAGATCTCGGGTTATGGACAACAAGTATCTGACCCTACCGCCCAAGGTCTACCCATTGGCTCCCATCGGTGTGACGACTGGCGAACCCATAGACCTGCCACATTCATTATCTCAATATCGCGACACGATGAATCGTCGCACATCACATGCCCCAAAACAACCCACTCGATGCTACCCGTAGGGAGGCTACAACTCTAAGCATCGGTTGTTAATAAACCCCTTGGGCTCGGATTACGGTTACAAAATACTCCTCACATAGTGTTCATCATATTCACGCCCATCTATTCAATGAATTCACCTCAACACTTCGCATAATAAATATGTTCAACACCAAACTATATAAATATATTCTATACCAATCTCAACTCTTAATTTATAGCCTTCTCATCCAACCCATTTCTCTACCAATACATGATTATTCCTTATTACACAACCAAATGAGTAACCATGCTAAATTAGAGTAACTACGACATTATAAATATATGGGAGCAAGATATCAAATGAGCAAGTCACAACCATTGCAAGAGTGCTAACATTATAAATTAACAAGTGCATTAACATGGGATAGCTCGATACTAAAACTGGGATTCCCGGAGCTACAGGAATCCGATCACAACGCTCAACCCCTCGTTGGAAAGGTATTCGCGAGGGCTACGACTTTCGTGTTGAGTCGATCGCCCAGATCTGGTTGCAACATACCAGAAATTTAACTCGAATACGTACAGGAAACAGTTTCCTGTACAGGATTTTCCCGAACGGAGCGTACTCGAACCAGCTTTCCTGTGGCTACAGGTATCGCATGGAAACGTGCAACCACTTGTTGGAAAGGTAATTTCAAGGGCTATGACTTTCGTGTTGAGTCGATCACCCAGATCTGGCCAAAACACCTCTGAAATTGGCCACGAAGGTCGCCGCGTGCAGAAATCAGGTTTCCGCACGCATCTTAAGGCGAGATGAACGACATCCGTTCATCTTCTTCCTTGCAACGACCTCGCATAAACTTCTCCAGAAATCACACCCAATCTTATTTCTCCTTTCAAAGCCAAACCCTCAACGAAAACCCCTCTCATCTCCACTTTGAATGATGAGAAGGTTGAGGGAGACTAAGCCTAGAAAACCTAGGCATGTCTTATCCTAAGAACTCTCCTCCTCACCATCAAGACTCTATGGAGTCGATGTCTCTCCTAGATAACTACAGATCTAGCACCAAGGGAGAGGGGAGAAAGCTCACCTCAAGTCCAGCGGTACCACCATGGCCGGCCATGAGCCTCGCACTCCTTCGTAGCGGCATTTCGTTTCCGCCAAAGATGGCTTCGCAATCTTCCTCCAAGGATGGCTCCGGCAAGCCTCTTCCTCCTCCAGCCAAGAACTCTCTCAGAAATTTTGGGGCAGAAGAAAGGGGAATGAATGCTAGGGTTTCACAACTTTTTCCTTTTTATACACCGCAGACACGGGTAGGCACACGGCCGTGTTCCTACCCGTGTTCAGGTGACACGGCCGTGTTGCCTGCCGTGTTTAGGGCCGTGTTCATCCCCGGGAGATGTTTCTGCCGTGCTGGGTTGCGGCACACGGGTAGAGACATGGCCGTGTCTCGACCCGTGTCCTCAGCACACGGGTAGGGACACGCCCGTGTCCCAATACCCGTGTATCTCTCTGACTAGTAAGCCTAATTTTATGAGGCACACGGGTATGGACACGGCCGTGTCCATACCCGTGTCAGCCAGAAATACCATTTTGCCTTGTTTTCCTCATTTCCCGTACGTTCGCACCTGTTCCCCCACACCCCCATTGGGCTCACCACAGCCACCTAGACTCAAATACGCAATCAAGGGGCCTAGCGCGAATTGGGACGTTACAAATCTATAAACAAAATAAAAGATTTCGTCCCCGAAATCAGGGTAAGGCTATGGGAGTGAAACACGTAAAAGGGAACTATGCTTTCAAATAAAATTCTTACCTGGAGTAAATAATTCCGGGTAGCGCCCTTGCATTAAGTCCTTTGGCTCCCATCTGAACTCCTCCTTCCCATGATTAGACCATAGCACTTTCACCAAGGGAACACTTTTGCGACGCAAGGTTCTTGTCTCGTTATCAACGATCCGCACCGGCTCCAGTCGCACAGACCTATCAGACGCCATGGCACCATCCGTCGTGGGGATATACTGTTCAGGCCGCAACAAAGCCTTCCGAAGCGACGATACATGGAACACGTCGTGAAGATTCTCCAGCTCCGGCGGTAACTCCAATCGATAGGCCAGGGGGCCAATTCTTTCCACTACGACATAGGGCCCAACATACCTTGGGCTGAGCTTCTTGACTCCACGTACCCGCGACACTCCGTGCATCGATCGAATCTTCAGGAACACCTTATCACCCACTTGAAATTCCACCATACGGTGCCTTGCATTGTAATATTTCGCCTATCGGCATTGAGCCTCTAGCATTCGATCCCGGATCAACCTAACCACCGCGTCCGTGTCATCAATATACTCATTTCCCAATGTCTTCGGATCTTCGTCTTGCACCCAGGACAAGGGTGTTCTACACCTCCTTCCATACAAAGCTTCATGAGGTGCCATTCCAATACTGGCTTGATGACTGTTATTATAAGAGAACTCCACGAGAGGTAAGAGTCTCTCTCATGGTTCTCCTTTATCTAGCACACACAACCTCAGAAGGTCCTCCAATGTTCGGATGGTTCGTTCAGATTGCCCGTCCGTTTGTGGGTGAAAGGCTGTGCTAAAGGCGAGGTGCGAGCCCAAATAAGCCTGTACAGCCCTCCATTCTCTTGAAGTAAACCGACCATCCCGGTCGGAGACGATCGTCTTCAGCACACCATGGTACCGCACAAATTGTTCCACAAAGAGACGCACTAAGACGCCCACCTGCGCCTCCTTCTTCATTGGGATAAATCGGGCTACCATGGTCAACCGGTCAACTATCACCCACACAGAATCATTCCCCGAGCGCGAGCGAGGTAACCCGTGGACGAAGTCCATGGAGATGTCCTCAAATTTCCATTCGGGGATGGGCAACAACTGTAGCATTCCACCGGGGCTTCTGCACTCCGCCTTCACCATTTGGCAAGCCACACAATGAGTAACGAATTACTTGACATCCCTCTTCATGCCCGGCCAACACATTGTCTTTCTCAAATCGGTGTACATCTTCGCGATCCCCGGGTGCACCGAGTACTTGGAGCAATGAGCCTCCTTTAGAATATCCTCCCGAATGTTGTCACCTTCGGGATGTAAAGCCGGCCACGAAAATGGACGAGGACGTCTTTTAGGGAGTATTCTTCCGTAGTCCCATCCTCCATTGACTTGAAAGCCGGGGTTAAAGCCGCATCCTTCTTTTGTTCCGCCCGGATCCGGTCTCGTATGTTGCAAACTATACTCATCGCGGCCAAATATTCTGTATACTCTTCCGATTGATTCTTAAAGACCAAAGTGATTTCCATCTCTTGCAGTGTCCGGATTAACTCCATCCTCATCAAGCGGGATTCCGTGCTCGTTCCCGGTGCCTTTCGGCTCAAGGCATCAGCTACGGAGTTAACCTTCCCGGGGTGGTAGTTCAAGGTGAATTCGTAGTCGCACAAGAACTCCAACCACCGCCGCTGTCTCAAGTTTAACTCCTTTTGGGTGTGAACGTACTTCAGGTTTTTGTGATCCGAGTAGATCTCGCAGTGAACGCCATATAAATAATGCCTCCAAATCTTCAAGGCGAATACCACCGCTCCCAACTCTAGATCATGCATCGGGTAGCTGGCTTCATGCTTCTTCAACTGTCTTGAAGCATAAGCGATCACATGCACATTCTGCATCAACACGGCTCCCATCCCTTGATACGACGCATTCGTGTAAACTTGAAAGCCCTCCTTCCCAGATGGAAGAGCTAGGATGGGTGCAGTCGTCAATCTGTCCTTCAACTCTTGGAATGCAGCTTCGCACTGGGGTGTCCATTCAAACGGCACACCCTTCTTGGTCCGCGTAGTAAGGGGAAGGGCGATCTTCGAGAAGCCTTTCACGAACTTGCGATAGTACCCGGCAAGTCCAAGGAAGCTCCGTATGTCGGCCGCTGACTTCAATGGCGACCACTCCTTCACGGCCCGCACCTTGGCCGGATCTACTGCTAGCCCCGCCCCACTAATCACATGGCCCAAGAATGCGACCTCTTGAAACCAAAACTCGCACTTGCTGAACTTGGCAAACAAAGCGTGCTCCTTTAGCTTCTTCAGCACTAAAGTTAGATGTTCGGCGTGTTCTGCTTCAGTCTTGGAGTAGACTAGGATATCATCGATGAACACGATGACAAAGATGTCCAAATAAGGGCTAAACACCTTGTTCATCAAGCTCATAAAGGCGGAAGGGGCGTTTGTGAACCCAAACGGCATCACGGTGAATTCATACAAACCATATCTCGAACTGAACGCCGTCTTCTGAATGTCATCTTCTTGTATCCTCAGCTGATAATATCCCGAACGCAGATCTAACTTGGAGAACCAATACGATCCCACCAATTGATCAAATAATTCATCAATGCGCGGTAGGGGATAGGTGTTCCGCACCGTTAACCGGTTCAACTCTCGATAATCAATGCATAACCGCAGGGTGCCATCCTTCTTTTTGACGAACAAAACGGGCGCTCCCCAAGGCGACGAGCTTGGGCGAACGAACCCTGCTTCCACCAATTCCTGAAGCTGGACTCTAAACTCTGCAAGTTCCTTCGGAGCCATTCGGTATGGAGCTCGCGAGACGGGCTTGGCACCCGGAATTAGCTTGATTTGGAAGTCCACTTCCCTATACGGGGGTAGTCCCGGCAATTTCTCGGGGAATACCTCGGGAAATTCTCGCACCACCCGCACATCCTTGACATCTAATGTCAATTTCTTCAACTCGAAGCAGATTACATAGACCTCGTCCCCTTCCATATGAGATTTCATAACTTGAATTGAAGATAATAATTTACGGGGTGCGAATCTAATACCTTGGAAGATGACTTCCGAGTCTCCATGCCTCAACATAACTTGCTTCTCCGCACAATTGATCCTGGCGTGGTGCCAGTTCAACCACTCCATGCCCAGGATGAGATCAAACTCCGGGATTCTTAACACTGTAGCCGGAGTTTCAAAGAACTTTCCTCCAATAAGGGTGTCGAAGTCGCAACTTGCTGACGACATCATCTCAGAGCCGTCCGGAAGGCGCACCCTTTGAGTAGTGCCCGTGAAGTGTTGCACTCCCTCCAAGTCCTTCACGAAGTCCGCCGAAATGAACGAGTGAGACGCACCCGTGTCAAATAACGTATAGGCGGGGCTCCCGTTAACCATGACGGTGCCTAGGTTCCAAAAAGGGTAATCACTATCCAGAATTGTGCGTATCATTTGTATCGTAAATCTAACAAGTCATATATTATTAATAAATTTTGCACGTACCAGTGATGACTTCCTGCGGATTTCTCTCCTGAGTCATATCCAATGCGAATATATGCTCCCGTGCATGTCCTTGATTTCTCCCTGGTGGTCCTCTTCCTCGGCCACGCATGTGCCCTCGCCCCCGTGGAGCCACTGGAGGGAGAGCAATAGGAGCATCCCCGATCAGTCGCGGACAAACTCGTCGGACATGTCCCGGTTGGTTGCACTCAAAGCATATCACCTCACTTCGGCCCCCAGGTTGTTGATAATGTTGCTGCTGCGGTGGTGGAGGTAAAGCTGGTGGTTACGGAATTGGATACTCCACCCGATAGTTCCGGTTGACCCGCCGACCGCCTCTATGGTTTCCCCTTCCTCTGCCATGATCATTCCGCCTTCTATTACTAGGGCCGACTTCAATTACTCCTTCTGCAGGTCTCTTGCCACATCCCATGTGGTCCGCCTCCAGTCTCTTTGCCATGTCAATGATTTCTGCCAGGCTTGCATCAGCTATAAACAAAAGGGCCTGCCTCAGGGGGTCCCTTAATCCTTTGTAGAAGCGCTTCGCGTAGCCTCTATCGTCCAAATCATAGGAATCGGCAAACCTAGCGAGGTGTTGGAACTCCCTCTGGTACTCCGTTACCGATTTCGATCCCTGCTTCAGCTGCAGAAATCTTTCTTCAAGTTCATCCCGAGCAGAAGAAGGGATGAAGTGTTCCAGAAAGGCCTCGGTGAACTCGTTCCAACTGATGTCCGTGTACAACCACCCTTGGAAGGTGGAGCCCATGAGGGACTTCCACCACCTTTTGGCGTGCAGCTCTAGCAGCGTCACTACCAATGTCACCGCCATGTTGTTCGGACATCTTATGTCAGCCATCAATTCCTGCACGGTATCAAGCCATTCCTCGGTACGCACCGGCGATTCTGTCCCAAGATAGGCAGGAGGGGACAGGGCACGGAAGGTGCTCAACCAGTTGGAGCCTGGCGCTTGTTGTTTCACCGGAGCTTGCTGGGCTTTAAATGCATCCAATATGGCTGACAGCGTTTGTCCCAGTTCCGACTGCTGGAATTGTGAAGGGACGGAAGGGGTAGGAGTGCCCCCAACCGGCTCCACCTGCGCTGGGACCTATACGTAAGGTACAAATTAGGGTCAGGTTGGCTAAAACTAATGTCAAAGTTGGACAACTTAGTGCGAATTACATATGGGCACACCACTGCTTCCGCTAAGTCGGTTTGTCCCCAAACCGACTAATCGAACGGGAGTGGCCCATTGTTACATGACTGCTCTAGTTGAAGATCGGCTAAGTCTGATACCATTTGTAAGACCCCCCCTCCCGGAACACAACACACGGCACGAGGGGAGTCTTATGCCCGAAATAGCCGCCTTGCGGTAGCACTAACACACGGGTTAGTCTTTACCACAAGACGCCTATTCCGCCGGCTACAATCCATATCACATAAACCATGCCAACCCAACCATAACAGAAAAGTAAAGCAGTTCAATTCACAACTATGTTTAAGTCCAAAAGAGCGGAAGATAACAAGCACAACCGGCTTGTACACAAAAATAAGAGTCTAGAAATGTTTTGCCAAACGGCTACATGAAAACACTCACGACTGTCACTGACAGTGCCGATTGCACCACCACTTCAGGTCCTATCGTCCGGGCCTGGCTGTCCTGCTGCATAGTCCGTTGCTGCTCTACCTGCGTGGTTTCCTCCTAAAAAGGAAGACGTAGCAACCGTTAGTCATAAGACTAAGTGGCTTCACATCCGCTCCCCCGGCGACTCCTCGGCACCGGGCGGAGAAAGGAACAAGGTACAATATGTATATATATAAGCAAGTAAACAAGCAGGTGACTGTAAATATGGTGGAGTATAAACTACGCTACACAACAAGCAGTTCTACAAATATCTATAATAAATGACAGCAGGTATAAGTAATCAGAATAGTAACTTAACTTATAAGAGTGCCCATACAAACTTATAAGTTAAGGATCGGCTTAACAGTAAAGTAACTCATCGTATAAGAGTGCCCATACAAACTTATACGATGAGGATCTTGTGTATGCAATGAATGACATGATATGAATGTTATGCTATGACCAAATCATGCGCACGCACATGCAAGTTGCTATGTCGACACAGACTTGAAGTTCCCACTTTTCGAGCAGGTAGCTAACCTCTCAGGCGTCGTCCGTCGTGGCCAGACGGCGACAGTGGAGCGGGCGTCTCCACTACTAGGTGGTATCACACTACCTATCCTAGGCCCTCGTACGCCTCAACGCTAAGAACACAACAGCGGAGCTCACATGTGTACTACGGCTTAGAAGGGGTCTTGGGTAGATGTGCACCAAGAACACAGCCCAACCTGGCTTTGATTTCGAACCGGATGGAACCTCGGAAACGCACGAGGTGCAAGCCCAACCGTTCTCATGGCGCGGAGGAGATCTCTGGTTATGGACACCAAGTATCTGACCCTACCGACCAAGGTCTACCCATTGGATCCCATCGGTGTGACGACTGGCGAACCCGTAGACCTGCCACATTCATTATCTCAATATCGCGACACGATGAATCGTCGCACATCACATGCCCCAAAACAACCCACTCGATGCTACCCGTAGGGAGGCTACAACTCTAAGCATCGGTTGTTAATAAACCCATTGGGCTCGGATTACGGTTACAAAATACTCCTCACATAGTGTTCATCATATTCACGCCCATCTATTCAATGAATTCACCTCAACACTTCGCATAATAAATATGTTCAACACCAAACTATATAAATATATTCTATACCAATCTCAACTCTTAATTTCTAGCCTTCTCATCCAACCCATTTCTCTACCAATACATGATTATTCCTTATTACACAACCAAATGAGTAACCATGCTAAATTAGAGTAACTACGGCATTATAAATATATGGGAGCAAGATATCAAATGAGCAAGTCACAACCATTGCAAGAGTGCTAACATTATAAATTAACAAGTGCATTAACATGGGATAGCCCGATACTAAAACTGGGATTCCCGGAGCTACAGGAATCCGATCACAACGCTCAACCCCTCGTTGGAAAGGTATTTGCGAGGGCTACGATTTCGTGTTGAGTCGATTGCCCAGATCTGGTTGCAACATACCAGAAATTCAACTCGAATACGTACAGGAAACAGTTTCCTGTACAGGATTTTCCCGAACGCAGCGTACTCGAACCAGCTTTCCTGTGGCTACAGGTATCGCATGGAAACGTACAACCACTCGTTGGAAAGGTAATTTCAAGGGCTACGACTTTCGTGTTGAGTCGATCACCCAGATCTGGCCAGAACACCTCTGAAATTGGCCACGAAGGTCGCCGCGTGCAGAAATTAGGTTTCCGCACGCATCTTAAGGCGAGATGAACGGCATCCGTTCATCTTCTTCCTTGCAACGACCTCGCATAAACTTCTCCAGAAATCACACCCAACCTTATTTCTCCTTTCAAAGCCAAACCCTCAACGAAAACCCCTCTCATCTCCACTTTGAATGATGAGAAGGTTGAGGGAGACTAAGCCTAGAAAACCTAGGCATGGCTTATCCTAAGAACTCTCCTCCTCACCATCAAGACTCTATGGAGTCGATGTCTCTCCTAGATAACTACAGATCTAGCACCAAGGGAGAGGGGAGAAAGCTCACCTCAAGTCCAGCGGTACCACCATGGCCGGCCATGAGCCTCGCACTCCTTCGTAGCGGCATTTCGTTTCCGCCAAGGATGGCTTCGCAATCTTCCTCCAAGGATGGCTCCGGCAAGCCTCTTCCTCCTCCAGCCAAGAACTCTCTCAGAAATTTCGGGGCAGAAGAAAGGGGAATGAATGCTAGGGTTTCACAAATTTTTCCTTTTTATACACCGCAGACACGGGTAGGCACACGGCCGTGTTCCTACCCGTGTTCAGGTGACACGGCCGTGTTGCCTGCCGTGTTTAGGGCCCTGTTCATCCCCGGGAGATGTTTCTGCCGTGCTGGGGTTGCGGCACACGGGTAGAGACACGGCCGTGTCTCGACCCGTGTCCTCAGCACACGGGTAGGGACACGCCCGTGTCCCAATACCCGTGTATCTCTCTGACTGGTAAGCCTAATTTTATGAGGCACACGGGTATGGACACGGCCGTGTCCATACCCGTGTCAGCCAGAAATACCATTTTGCCTTGTTTTCCTCATTTCCCGTACGTTCGCACCTGTTCCCCACACCCCCATTGGGCTCACCACAGCCCCCTAGACTCAAATATGCAATCAAGGGGCCTAGCGTGAATTGGGACGTTACACAAGGTATACCAAATGGATATGAAATCAACATTTCTGAATGGAGATCTAAAAGAAGAGGTCTATGTGGAACAGCCATCAGGTTTTGTAGATTCTCTTAAACCTGATTATGTTTTTAGACTTAGGAAAGCATTATATGGGTTAAAGCAAGCCCTAAGGGCTTGGTATGACACCCTGTCTACTTTCCTTATTGAGAACAAATTCTCAAGAGGGAAAATAGACAAGACTATATTCCTTAGGGAATCTAAAGGCAAGATAATCTTAGTCCAAATCTATGTGGATGACATAATTTTTAGGTCTACAGAGAACAATCTTTGCAAGAAGTTTGCCAAACTTATGCAAGGGAAGTTTGAAATGAGTAGTATGGGGGAACTTAAGTTCTTCTTGGGACTCCAAGTAAGACATACTGATGATGGCTTGTCCATATCCCAGTCTAAGTTCACGAAAGATTTGATAAAGAAATATGGTATGGAATCTTCCTCTACCATGAAAACTCCTATGGGAACAAATATGCCTATATGTAAAGATGATACAGGTAAGCCTGTAGATGAGTCTTTGTATAGAGGAATAGTTGGTTCTCTATTATACCTCACAGCTAGTAGACCAGATATTATGTATGCTACATGTGTATGTGCTAGGTACCAGGCATGCCCTAAAGAATCTCATTACACTGTTGTTAAAAGAATTTTGAGATATTTAAAGGGCACACCAAATCTAGGCCTTTGGTACCCTAGGAATGGAGATTTTCAACTAATTGGTTATTCAGATGCAGATTTTGCAGGCTGTAGAGAGGATAGAAAGAGTACTACAGGTACTTGCCAATTCTTGGGAGGAAGACTGATATCATGGAGCAGTAAGAAGCAGACCAGTGTGGCAATATCCACAGCTGAGTCTGAATATGTTGCTGCTGGAAGTTGCTGTGCACAGCTATTGTGGATTCAGCATCAATTAAAGGATTATGGTATTCAATTAAGTAGAACACCTTTATTGTGTGATTCTAAGAGTGATATTTCTATTGCTAACAATGCTGTTTCTCATAGTAGAACTAAGCATATAGAAATAAAATACCATTTTCTTAGAGAGCATGTAGAAAGGGAAGACATCTCATTAGAATTTGTTAAGACAGATTATCAAATTGCAGATGTATTTACTAAGCCTCTGGATGAAACAAAATTCAATAAATTTAAAATTGAATTAGGAATGCTGACCATTGATTAGTATATCAACAAACAGAAATTAGCTAAGTAAAATGGTGTCGACACTTTCAATGATAAAGTGTCGACTCAATATAGTTATGTCGACTTGTCAGAGAATTTGTGTCGACACAGAGAATTTGTGTCGACACTTAAGGGTCAAATAGTCGACTAATCCAGAAATGTAGTGTCGACTTCACCAGAATAATGGTGTCGACACTTACAGATTTTGTGTCGACACTTGTACTAAGAGTCGACACAGAATTTCTGATGCTCTACTATGTCTCTCTTGTGTCGACATATCCTCAATTGGTGTCGACACACAGTAGTCTACATTGATGTCGAGACAGTAAAAGTTTGTGTCGACACATTTCATCTGTGTCGACACATTTAGTCTATTTTTGCCCGACTTTTGATCTTCTTTCATTAGAGGGTATAAGTTGGTCAAGAACGTATTCTGTCGACACGCTCACAAGGTTTTCAAGACTAAAACCCTGTGTCGACATTCTCTCTCTTCTCTTCTCTCCGGTTTTCTAATCTTTCTAATGGCGCCAAAGGTTGAGGATAACGTCAATGAGGGATATGAGCTGGTTAGGGCTGCGTTCAACAATGCCTCGCCTGAAATAAAACAAGTGATATCTTATCTTGCTGATAACGGATTGGAATTTCTGGTTTCAGAACCCACAAAGATCTGGAAGAAGGAGGTACTTGAATTTTACACTTCAGCATCCGTGGATTCTTCTGGACTCAAGATCAAATCCACAGTTCATGGAACCAAGGTGAAACTTACTCTACGGAGTTTAAGGAAGATTCTTCAATTACCAAGCATTGAGAATGTAGAAGAGGTCCCAGACTCTAAGACAAGGGAGGCTCTTCAATGGTGTGGATTGGATCCAACCGTCAAGATTGGAGCAGCCATCAACAGAAAAGGAATGAATCCACAAGGCAAATTTCTATCTGAAGTGGTTGGGAAGGTGATTTTGTGTAAACCTGGCGGCCATGATAGGATTTTGGCCTTAATGTTTAACCTCATGACAAGGATAATCTTCAGGATTAACACAGACTGGTCAGCAGCCGTGTTTGATAAAATCAAGGAAGGACTTAAGAAGCCAAATCTGGCTAGGATTTCGAGTCTATATCTGGCTGGACTCATCCCAGAGGTCATACAATAAATTCATGGGACTAAGATCAATCACATGTGAAAAATGGACATGAGGTTGTTCTCAAGATGGGATAGAGTTCTGTCCAAAGAGCTGCCTGATGTGGACAGGCAGGACACACCAGAGAAATCCCGAAGTCATGATCAAGGTACTGAACAACTTCAAGGAGATCAAGTGAGAGAGCGGGCTGAAAACCAGCCTGAGTCTATTCAAGTACAGGATGAATCTTTACCTGCACAGGTGTAGGGGGAGCAAGTTTATTCTCTCACCCAAGTCATTCCTAATACTGAACAGGTGCAGGGGGAGCAGAATTCTGATCAAGTGCAAGAGGAAGAACAAATAGATTTATCAAAAGATTTGAACCCTGCTGGACTAGATAACTCATCTTCTGCACAGGCACAAAAGGAATTCACTCTAGATGAGTTGTTTCCTGATGTTGAAATTACAACTAATAAAGTTGAGGAGGAGCAAGAAATTGAGAAGGAGCTCGAAATTGAGGGGGAGCAAGAGATTGTTGAAAAGGATCAACATGTCACTGAGACAGATATTCCTCCTTCACCTCCTGAGAGAGTTCAGATTGAAAGCTCTTCAGAATCTGAGTCTGAAGAAGCCAGAGTGGCAAAGACAAGGAAGCTCATGGTCTTCAAAAGAAGAAGCCTTAGCTACAAGCAGGCTCTACAAACTACAACTCACCAATCTCAATCTGATTTTAATTACAACAAGTTCATGGTAGATTTGCAGATGAAGCTAGATAATTAGAGATTAGCCTTGGAGAAATATGTTGATGAAAGTCATAAAAGTATTCAGTTTGATCTGGCTCAAGATATCAAGTCTATAAGATTTGAAGTCAATCAACATAAAAGAGAAATAACAGATTGTTTTATAAAAGGGGGACATGCTATTGTATATCTGGCCAAGCAATAAGCTGAAATGAAGAAAGAAATAGATGCCCAATCTATTAATCAAGGATACATTCTTGAAAATCAGACAAGGCTAAATGAAAATCTGACAACAGCCAACACAGATATTCTTGCTCACTTTCAAACAATAATGACTAAATTGGCTGAAGCTAGGGCAGCTGAAATGCTAGCATATGATATCAAATTCAAAAATGCTTTAGACTCAGTACAGTCAGCCATAACCACTTCCCAGCAGGAAATTACTGCAAAACATAACAAGTTGAAGCCCTTCTTCAAAGATGGCATTAATTATTTAGATGGTCAGATCAGATTTCAGAAGGACGATCTCAGAGATCATGTAGAAAGAGAAGTCCTAAAGGGGGAGAGGGTACTTATTTCTGCTGGCTCAGAACATGCCAAGTGGGTCACTAACAGTGTCAGAGCCATATTGGGATATCCACCCCTTTGTGATGATGATAATATGGCAGAGTCAGGAGTACTACCTCAAGGTCTACTTGAAGGTAACCAACCAGAGGTTGCTCAAGTAATATACCTCCCTGCATATTTTGAGGGCATTCATCAAATGGTGCAAACTATGTATAGTCCTCCAGAGGAGGTTTCAAATATTATACTTGGAAAAGTAGACATGACTGAAGCTGCTATCAAGGCTCAACAAGAGGCTCAACTGTCAAAGAAGAGATTTAGGGAGCAAGCTGAACTCAAACCTGATTTTGAACAGTGGAGCCCTACCTCTAAAAACATCATTCTAACTGCCTGGAAAGCTGTCAAAGATCAAGTCCATGAAAGGGGCAAGTGGTACAATGAACAAGAATGACAGAAGCATGAAGCCAGACAGGAGGCTATTGTTCAGTATAGAAGGAAAGCTAAGATGGGAAAGCTACCTCCTGATGCTATGGAGCCTAGCAAATACTTTCCCAAGCCATATCACTATTTTGAGAGAAAAAGACTGAAGGCTGAGGCTCAGGAGAAGGCTGATCTTAAAGGCAAAAAGCCCATGACAGAAACTGAACCTTCTGTGCAGGCTCAAGTACAACCAGGAAAAGGGTTTGTTATTAAAGAGCCTAATTAGTCTTAGTCTTAGATGTCTTTGTTTTAATTTAAAAAATGTGTAATGTGAAACATTCAGTGTTAAACATTTTGTAAACAATCATTTTGATATAATACACAAATCCTGCTCTCTAAGTCTTTAATTAATTTTTTTTGTGTATATGCTATTATCTCTGTGATGAATCTGTGCAAGTGTTTTGATTGTTAATATTTCCTGTAATATTAAGCTTATATACATCATCATCATTTTGTTTATTATTATCATAAGTGGTGTATATCATTAGCTAATATGGGTTATGACTTCTCCAAATAGGGGGAGATTGTTGGGTACATTGGAAAATGTGTACCTGATTTGAAGAAGCCTAACTTAGCATAATGATATACATCAAGGTGTATTTGATGTTGTTTAAGTTGAATATGTGCAGGTTAAAAGTATGGAAAAATTTCTAAGTCCATGTGTCGACACCAGAAAAAGATGTGTCGACACTTCAGGAAGATTGTGTCGACACTTGAAGAAGGCTGTGTCGACACAGAGAAAATGAGTTGAATATCAACTGTGTCGACACCGGGAGGCAGTGTCGACACATACAAGATTATAGTTAACATCAACTGTGTCGACACCAGGAGGCTGTGTCGACACACAGAGGCAAAGTCGATGATATTTTTGTCGACACCAGAAGACTGAGTCGACACATATAGGCAGAGTCGACAAAAGCTGTGTCGACACCTGAAGGCAGTGTCGACACATACTATGTTCTGACTCTACATCAACTGTGTCGACACACAGGACTTGTGTCGACACACTGCCAAGTCTAGACCAAGTCATTTGCTGAAGAATGATGAAGTGTTTGAGTCGACACAAAAACTCAGTGTCGACTCACTCTCAAGTTGTAGTATGCAGAAGCTGAGTCGACTTAAAGGAAAACTTGTCGACTTCTCCAGAGGCAGTGTCGACACCAAAGTTACTTGTGTCGACACATATAGACAGATGGTCTCGACACTTTCCGACAGACAGTCTCGACACTTTGCTGTCCAAGACAAAGGCACATGATCTGTTTGAAGACTTGACAGTTGTGGGTTACAATAGGTTAACTGAAGCTGTCAGACTTGTCAGAAAACAGTTAGAAACCGGACCAGCCAGTCACCAAAAACAAGGTCTATAAATAGACAGATTCAGAAGTAGAATAGAGATGATTTTATTTTTGGGATTGAGAAGCAACACACATAAAAACTGATTAAAGAATCAAATCAAGAAAGTGCAAGGCACTGAAGAAGATCTTCATCAGAAGATATAAGAAGACATTCTGAAGGGTTCAATCTCTCAGGATCAGTCTAAGGAGAATTCGTCCTAGAATTCTGAAGTATTTTCAAAGGGATTGGATAGAGAGGGATTCAGCCATTTGAAGATCAAGAAGGAAGTTGTTACAGGTTTCACAAGAAGCTGTTTGGAAATCAACTCAGCTAGTTCAGATTCAAGAAGCTTTGAAGAAAGCTAAGTTTTAGTTGGTTTCATCCATCAGCTGATCAGGTGCTGTCTTGTCCTTTCTCTCTCAATAAGGGCAAGATTCTATCAAACTCTTTTTCTAAATCTTGTAGGATCTTTAATAGATCTGAGTTGTAAGACTAATTTATAAAGGCAGAGTGTAGGAGAGATAATCTCTGAGTTGTAGGTCTTAAATAGAGACTGAGGTAGGGCTGGTTTGCCTGAGTTGTAGGAGTGTGGTATCACTCTGAGTTGTAGGAATCCATTTTGGATTCTGAGCTGTAGGATCTGACGATCTGAGTTAAGGAAGGGAGTTTGGCCGAATCTAGCAGACTACTAGATAGGTGAAGGGGAGAAAGTGGATGTACCCAGATCTTGGAGAACCACTATAAAACTGTGTGCAATCTGTGATGTGTGAATTTTTGTGATTGCTGTGCTGTGTGTATATATTCAGTAGTTATATTCTGCCTAAAGTGAAAACAAGCATTAGAACCTATTCACCCCCCCTCTAGGTGTTTAGGTAATCTTGAAAGTAAAACTATCAGTTTATAAACTTAAGAAAGCTTTATATAGTTAAAAATAAGCCCCAAGAGCTTGGTATAAAACCTTATCTACATTTCTCATCAAGAACAAGTTCTTGATGGTGTTGGAACATGAAACCAGGAAGTTAGTATTTCGAGTCGCAGTGACCTATCTAGTCAGCGGTCTAGCAGTTTGGACCAGCGGCTTGTCTGGTAGCCTTCCTAGTGGCTTGGTGAGAGTCTGCAGTAAAGGGCTGGTGGTTGCCGTAGCAAAGGCCTGGAGACTGTCCGCAGCAGCGGGCTGGAGGTTAGCCATAGTGGAGGTCTGGTGGTTTACCGCAACAACGTTCAAGAGGTTAGTCGCATCACCGGTCTTGTCATTATCCACAGCAGCAGTCTGGAGGTTTGCCATAACAGCAGTCTAGTCATTAGTAGTAGCAGCGGTCTGATGGTTAGCCGTAGTAGAAGTGTAACATCCCATTTCTGACCAGACCCCTAGGAGAGGTTTTGTCATGACCAAGTCATGACAAAACCCTAGAAATCCCAAGGAGGCCAAGTGACCCATGCTTAGGGTGAAAATCACCTTGGTCTGCAAGTAGTAGATCATATATGCACTTAAAACAGATTTTGGGGCAGGCGTTTAGTGCGTCGAGTGCACTCAAAGCCATAGGCTGGATGGAGTTGAGTGCGTCGAGTGCACTAAACGCCATAAGCGGAATGGCATTGAGTGCGTGTAGTGCACTCAATGCCATAAGCTGTGTAAGACCCCACTCCTGGAACACAAGACACAACACAAGAGGGGTCTTATGCCCAAAACAGCCACCTTAGGGTAGCACTAACACTCGGGCTAGCCTGTATTACAGGACGCCTATTCTGCCGGCTACAACAAATATCAATATATATATATGCCAACCCAACCAAAATGATATAAAAGAAATCAAATCCACACAAGCTATAAGTCCAAAAGTACTGTAATAGAGAAGCTAAACATGCATCTACAAAATCAGAGTATAGCTATAAAGTTGCCCCAAAGGGCTACAACAAAACTCTCATATACTCACGTCGTCAGTAACATATGGTAGCGATGGCACCGTCCCTTCAGACCCTATCGTCCTTGCCTGGCTGACCAGCTCCATGACCTGCTGCTCCACCTGCGGGGTTTCCTCCTAAAAAGGAAGACGTAGCAACCGTTAGTCATAAAGACTAAGTGGCTTCACATCCGCTCCCCCGGCGACTCCTCGGCACCGGGCGGAGAAAGGGATACGGTACAATATATGTATATAATGTGCAGGAGTATAAACAAGTAAGTGGTATAATAAGTAGAAAGGTATTCTAACATTTCTACCATTTATCACCGCATATAAATATAGAGTTATAACAAAAGGTAACTCAACTTATATGGATGCCCATACAAGCATATAAGTTGAGGATCGTTCAGCAGTAAGTAGCTCATCGTATAGGAGTGCCCATACAAACTTATACGATGAGTGTCTTGTGTATGTAATGAGGTACAATGTTATGTATGCGATGCAATGACACACCCATGATCACGCACATGCAGTTGCAATGTCGACACTGACTAGTAGTTCCCACTTTTCGAGCAGGTTGCTAACCTCTCAGGCGCCAACCGTTGTGGCCAGACAGTGACAGTAGAATGGGAACTTCTACTACTATATGGGTATCCACACTACTTCACTTAGGCCTCTGTACGCCTCAACGCTAAGAACACAACAGCGGAGCCCATACGTACTAAGGCCCAGCGGGTTCTCTTGGGTAGATGTGCACCAAAATCCTAGCCCCGAACTGGCCTATGCGTAATATGGAAGGAGCCTCGGAAATTAGCACGAGGATCAAGCCCAACCGTTCACTTGGCACAGAAGGAGCCCCGGGACATGAACACTAAGGGACAAGCCCAACTGCCCAAAGTCTATCTGTCAACTCCCGTCGGTGTGACGATTGGCAAGACCATATACCTGCCACACTATCCTTACCCAGGATTATGACACCGCGTGTCGACTCACACCGCATGCAATTCCACAACACCGTGGCTTGGAAGGAGCCTCGGAGAAAGCACGAGAATCAAGTTTAACCATCCACTTTACACACCTCAACACCATTCCGACTAGTATCGGCCAACACCGCACTTATTAACTTCCACAATGCTACCCGTAGGGAGACGACACTCTAAGCATTGGACTACTAAATTTAATTCAATCAATTCAACATACATCATGGCCATAGTTTATTCATCTACATGTCCTTCTGAATAATTTTCAACATAATATAAAACAATGCGCATAAATGATAATCTACCAATTTATATAAAGCCATTTCATTTGATTCAAGCTTGCTTAACAACTCGTTATACGAATTAAAATTAACAAACTTCAACCTTTATCACACTACGGGGGTTATCAAAAAAGAGTTCACCCGAACCTCGAATTAGATTGCAATATTAATTCCACCGAATCTAAATCTATGTTATACACTACCCAGAAATTTAGGTGCAATAATAATCTGGATAACAACTTCAACAGAAGATTCCAATGGCTACAGGATTCTAGTGAGTACGTGTAACCTCTCGATGGAAAGGTCTTTCAATCGGCTACATCTTTCATGTTCATTTTGCAACCCAGATCAGATAATATCCCACCTGAAATTGGCTCCAAAGCCTGCAACATACATAATACAATTCTGTGCGCTTAGCCTATAGCTCTTACTTCGATCCGACATTCCCGTGGCTACAGGCTTCAACCGAAGGCGTGTAACCAATCGTTGGAAAGGTAATTTCAAGTGATAAAACTTTTTTGTTTAGTAGAAAGCCCAGATCGGACCATTTCTTGCCTGAAAATAGCCAAGAAGGTCACTGTGTGCAGAAAACAGATTCTGCACGCATCTTGAAGCGAAATGAACGGCATCGGTTCATCTTACTCCTCAAGGCGATTTCCCCCAAATCGTAACCAGAAGTTCCTCCACCCTTATTCTCCCTCTCAAGGCCATTCCTCTTCACGAATTCACCCCCATCATCACTTTGAAGAAGGAGAGGTTGGAGATGACTAGTCATTAGAACAAACGTTCTAGATAGTCCTCCCTAGAAAGCTTCTCCTCACACATCAAGAATCATTTGATTTGATGTCTCGCCTAAGAATATCTAAGGATCTAGCACCATGGGATTGGGTAGGAAGCACACCTCATTTCCAGCGACACCACCATTTCCAGCCATGGATCTTGTCATCCTTCTCGTTGGCATCGCTTTTTCCTTGACGGCGGTGGCATTTCTCCTCCTCCAAAGTTTGCTCCAGCAAGATCTCCTCCTCCAGAAAGTTTTCTCATGAAAAAGGGCTAGAATTAAGAGTGAAAATGGCTAGGGTTTTTCTTTTGCTTTTTATACAGAAGTGACACGGGTAGGGACACGATCGTGTCCTTACCCGTGTCCTGCTCTGGCGAAGCGGCACGACTGCTGTTTCGTGCTCATACACGGGTACTGACACTCCCGTGTTGGTACCCGTGTTCACGTGACACGGGCGTGGTCATGGCCGTGTCAATACCCGTGTCTTGGTCGGGACACTTCTTGTCTTGTTTGCCTTGGAGCACACGGGTAGGGACACGCCCGTGTCCCAACCCGTGTCCTTCTCTGGACCGACTCAACGCCACTGAACACGGGTAGGGACACGCCCGTGTCCCTACCCGTGTCCTTCTAGGGACACACCACTCAATGCCACTGAACACGGGTAGGGACACGCTCGTGTCCCTACCCGTATCCTTCTCGGAACACACCACTCACGCCATTTTAGAATCACTCAGCACCATAGTCACTCAAAGCCACTGAACACGGGTAGGGACACACCCGTGTCCCTACCCGTGTCATGCTCAACACAAGTTTTTACCTTGTTTCCTTTTCCCCCTCAAGTGCGCACCTGATCACCTGCACCCCCTTGAGCCTACAACAGCTCTCCTGATACCAAAAACACACAAAAGGGGCCTAGCGTGAATCGGAATGTTACAAATCCTATAAACAAAATGAAAGATTTCGTTCCCGAAATCAGGCTAAGGCTATGGGGAGTGAAGCATACAGAAAAAAAAATATTCTTTTAAATAAAATTACCTGGAGTAAACAACTCCGGGTACCGTCTTTGCATCAAATCCATTGGCTCCCATGTGAATTCCTCCTTCCCATGATTAGACCATAACACCTTCACCAAGGGAACACTTTTGTGGCGTAAGGTTCTTATCTCGTTGTCTACGATCCGCACCGGCTCCAGTCACACAGATTTATCAGACGCCACAGCACCATCAGTTGTGGGGATGTATTGATCAGGCCGCAACACCGCCTTCCGAAGCAACGACACATGGAACACGTCGTGGAGATTCTCCAGCTCCGGCGGTAACTCCAATCGATAGGCCAAAGGGTCAATCCTTTCCAATATGACATAGGGCCCTACATACCTTGGGTATAGCTTCTTCACACCACACACCCATGATACTCCATGCATCGGCCAGATTTTCAAAAGTACTTTATCACCCACTTGAAACTACACCAGACGGTGCCTTGCATTATAATAATTTGCCTGCCGACTTTGATCCTCTAACATGTGATCCCGTATCAACCTAACCACCGCATCAGTGTCATCTATATACTCAACTCCCAAAGTCTTCGGGTCTTCATCTTGCACCCAAGACTAGGGGGTTATACACCTTCTTCCATAAAGGGCTTCATGGGGCGCCATGCCAATGCTCGCCTGATGGCTGTTGTTGTAAGAGAATTCCACCAGGGGTAAGAGTCTTTCCCACATCTCTCCCCTATCCAACACACATAATCTCAACAGATCCTCCAATGTCCGGATGGTCCGCTTAGACTGCCCGTCCATCTGAGGATGAAATGCGGTTCTGAAGGTAAGGTGCGAGCCCAAATATGCCTGTACCGCCTTCCACTCCTTGGAGTTAAAGCGACCATCATGGTAAGAAACTATTGTATTAGACACGCCATGATACCGTACAAACTGCTCCACAAAGAGGTGTACCAAGACATCCACGTGAGCCTCCTTCTTCATAGGGATAAACCGGGCTACTTTTGTCAGTCGATCGACGATCACCCATACTGAATCATTCCCTGAGCGTGAGCGAGGTAGCCCATGTACAAAGTCCATGGAAATATCCTCGAACTTCCAATCGGGGATGGGTAATGACAGTAACAATCCGCCGGGACTCCTGCACTCTGCCTTCACCCTTTGACAGACTTTACAATATGTAACAAAATATCGGTCATCCTTCTTCATTACCGGCCAACACATGGTCTTCCATAAGCCGGCGTACATCTTTTCAATTCCCAGGTACACTGAATACTGAGAGCAATTGCCTCTCTCAAGATATACTCCCGGATTTTACTGCCCTTGGGAATGTAGAGCAGGCCGCGAAAATAAACGAGGCCGTCTTTTAGTGTGTATTCGTCGGTAGTCCAATCTTCGATTGACTTGATTGCCATGGCCAGAGCCGCATCCACTCCTTGCTCCACACGAATCCGGTCCCGGATATCACAAACTATGCTTATGCTGGCCAAGTACTCCGTATATTCTGCCGAAGGAGCCTTAAATATCAAAGTAATATCCATCTTCTCAATCATCCAAGCCAACTCCATACTCATCAACCGAGACTCTAGGCTCGAGCCTGGTATTTTTCTACTCAATGCATCAGCTACTTAGTTCGCTTTTCCGGGGTGGTAGATCAAGGTGAACTCATAGTCGCATAGAAATTCTAACCACCGCCGTTGTCTTAATTTCAACGCCTTCTAAGTATAAACGTACTTCAAGTTTTTATGGTCTGAAAAGATCTCGCAGTGATGCCGTATAAATAATGCCTCCAAACCTTCAAGGTAAACACCACTACTTCCAGCTCCAAATCATGAACCGGGTAATTGATTTCGTGTTTCTTCAATTGTCTTGAAGCATAAGAAATCACGTGCCCGTACTGCATCAATACCGTTCCCATCCTTGATATGGCGTGTCCGTATAAACTTTAAATCCCTCCTTCCCAGACGGAAGGACAAGGATGGGGGCGGAGGTATGTCTATCCTTCAATTCTTGTAATGCAACTTCACATTGGAGTGTCCACTCATACAATACCCCTTTCTTCGTCAAAGCAGTAAGTGGGAGGGAAATATTGGAGAATCCTTTAACGAACTTGCGGTAGTACCCAGCAAGTCCAAGGAAACTCCGCACGTCGGCCGCTGACTTCAAAGGCGACCACTCCTTAATGGCGCGCACCTTGGCCGGGTCCATAGCTAGCCTAGCCCCACTGATCACATGACCCAAGAAGGCAACCTCCTTAAGCCAGAATTCGCATTTGCTAAATTTGGCATACAAGGCGTGCTCCTTCCACTTCTTCAACACCAAGGTCAGGTGCTCGCCATGCTCCTCCTCCGTCCTAGAGTAGACTAGGATATCGTCAATAAAAAAAATGACGAAGATGTCCAAATAGGGCTCAAATACCTTGTTCATCAGGCTCATGAAAGCTGAAGGGGCATTTTTGAGCCCAAACGGCATTACGGTGAACTCGTATAACCCATATCTTGAACTAAAGGCTGTTTTCTGGATTTGCCCTTCTTGTATTATCAACTGGTAATACCCTGAGCGCAAGTCCAGCTTAGAAAACCAATGCGCTCCCACTAGTTGATCGAACAACTCGTCGATCCGAGGTAACAGGTAAGTGTTCTGCACCGTCAACCGATTTAGTTCCCGATAATCTATGCACAAACGCAGGGTTCCGTCCTTCTTCTTCACGAACAATACAGGGGCTCCCCAGGGTGACGAATTGGGGCGAACAAACCCTGAATCCACCAGTTCTTGTAGTTGAACTCTAAACTCCGCGAGTTATTTCGGGGCCATTCGGTAAGGGGCCTTGGATACAGGCTTGGCACTCGGTATGAGATTAATTTGGAAGTCAACCTCTCTATGCGGGGGTACTCCTGGCAGTTTCTTAGGAAATACCTCGGGGAAGTTCCACACTACCCGTACGTCTTTTACGTCCAATGCAACTTCCTTCAACTCGAACTAGATCATAAAAACTTCATCCCCCTGCATGTGGGATTTTACAACCTGAATGGATGATAACGTCAGACGAGGTGCGAAGTTAATACCTTGGAAGATGACGTCGGAGTCTCCATGTCTCAAATAGATCCACTTCTCCGCGCAGTCGATCCTTGCAAAGTGCCAGTCCAACCACATCATGCCCAGAATGATGTCAAATTCCGGCATTTTCAAGACAGTGGCAGGTGTAATGAAAGCCCTTCCCTCAATAAGTACCTCAAGCTCACACTTAGAGGTTGCAACCATATCCGAGCCGTCCGGAAGGCGCACTAGTCGGGCTATTCTAGTAAAATATTGCACACCCCCCATGTCCTTAATGAAATCCTCGGACACAAAGGAGTGTGAGGCACCGGTATCGAACAGCGCATAAACCGTCTTTCCGCCAATCATCACGGTGCTTGCAATAACATTTTGTGGATTTCGTTCTTACGCCATGTCTAGCGCGTACACTTTATCCCGGATAGGGTCGGGGTTACCTCCTCGCGGTCCTTGTCCTCGACCACGCATGTAACACCATCCTTGAGGGGCCGCCGGAGGGAGAGCGGGAGGGGCGTTCCCAAACAATTACGGGCAGAAGCTTCGAATGTGACCCGGTTGGTTGCATTCAAAACACACCAGCCCACGACACCTCTCGAGTTACTGAAATTGCTGAGGCTGTGGCGGTGGAGGCAACGCGGGCAGTTGCGAAACTGGATGCTCCACCATATAGTTTTGGTGGACACGCCCTCCACCTCTTTGATATCCTCTTCCTCCTCTAAAGTCTTGTCTCCTTCTATTGCTCGGACCAGCTTCCGTAACACCCTCTGCAGTACCCGCTGGTATTTCGTAACCGTCTTTGATCCTTGTTTCAATAGAAGAAACCTCTCCTCAAGTTCATCTCGAATGGAAGAAGGAATGAAGTGCTCTAAGAAAACATCCGAGAATTCACTCCAACTTATCTCTATATAGACTTGTCCTTGGAAGGTGGAGCCCATGAGTGACTTCCACCACCTCTTAGCGTGCAGCTCCAAGGTGGACACCGCCAGAGACACAACCATGTTAGCTGGACAACGGATACCAGCCAATAACTCCTGTACTTTGTAAGGCCATTCTTCTGTGCACACGGCTGACTCCGTCCCAAGGTAAGTGGGAGGGGAGAGAGCCCAGAAGGCGCTCACCCAGTGAAAGCCTGGGGCCTGTTGTTGCACCGGAGGCTGCTGTGCCCTAAAAGCATCCAATATGGCGGTGAGCGTCTGCCCCAACTCAGGTTGTTGGAACTGAGTGGGTATGGGAGGGGCAGGAGTGCCCCCCAACGACTCAACATGCACTGGAATCTATACGTAGAATGCAAACTTATGGTCAGGTTGGCTAATCTTAAGGTCAGAGTTGGAAATACTTAGTGTGAATTACATATGGGCACACCACTGCTTCCACTAAGTATGTTTGTCCCCAAAATGACTAGTCGAACGGGAGTGGCCCATTGTTGAAAGACTTCTTTAGTTGAGGATCGTGGCAAACTGATACCATTTGTAAGACCCCCCCTCCCGGAACACAAGACACAGCACGAGAGGGGTCTTATGCCCAGAACAGCCACCTTGGGGTAGCACTAACACTCGGGCTAGCCTGTACCACAGGACGCCTATTCTACCGGCTACAACCAATATCAATATATATATATGCCAACCCAACCAAAATGATATAAAAGAAATCAAATCCACACAAGCTATAAGTCCAAAAGTACAGTAATAGAGAAGCTAAACATGCATCTACAAAATCAGAGTACAGCTATAAAGTTGCCCCAAAGGGCTACAACAAAACTCTCATATACTCATGTCGTCAGTAACAGATGGTAGTGATGGCACCATCCCTTCAGGCCATGTCGTCTTGGCCTGGCTGACCGGCTCCATTACTTGCTGCTCCACCTGCAGGGTTTCCTCCTAAAAAGGAAGACGTAGCAACCGTTAGTCATAAAGACTAAGTGGCTTCACATCCGCTCCCCCGGTAACTCCTCGGCACCGGGAGGAGAAAGGGATATGGTACAATATATATATAATATGCAGGAGTATAAACAAGCAAGTGGTATAACAAGTAGTAAGGTATTCTAACATTTCTACCATCTATCACAGCATATGAATATAGAGTTATAACAAAAGGTAACTCAACTTATATGGATGCCCATACAAGCATATAAGTTGAGGATCGTTCAGCAGTAAGTAGCTCATCGTATAGCAGTGCTCATACAAACTTATATGATGAGGGTCTTGTGTATGTAATGAGGTGCAATGTTATGTATGCGATACAATGACACACCTATGATCACGCACATGCACTTGCTATGTCGACACAGACTAGTAGTTCCCACTTTTCAAGCAGGTAGCTAACCTCTCAGGCACCAACCATCATGGACAGACGATGACAATAGACCGAGCACTTCTACTACTAAGTGGATATCAACACTACTTCACTTAGGCCTCCGTACGCCTCAATTCTAAGAACATAACAGCAGAGCCCATGCGTACTACGACCCAGCTGGTTCTCTTGGGTAGATGTGCACCAAGATCCTAGCCCTTAACTAGCCTATGCGTGACATAGAAGGAGCCTCGAAAATGAGCCTGAGGATCAAGTCCAATAGTTCACTTAGCACAGAAGGAGCCCCGGGACATGAACACCGAGGGACAAGCCCAACCGCCCAAAGTCTATCTGTCAACTCCAATCGGTGTGACGATTGACGAGCCCGTAGACCTGCCACACTATCCTTACCCAGGATTACAACACCGCATGTCGACTCACACCTCATGCAATTCTACAACACCGTGGTATGGAAGGAGCATCAGAGAAAGCACGAGGATCAAGTCTAACCATCCACTTTACTCACCTCAACATCATTCCGACCAGTGACGGCCAACACCGGACTTATTAACTTCCACAATGCTACCCGTAGGGAGATGATACTCTAAGCATTGGACTACTAAATTTCATTCAATCAATTCAACATACATCATGGCCATAGTTTATTCATCTACATGT
This sequence comes from Platanthera zijinensis, assembly GCA_039513925.1. NCBI lineage: Eukaryota > Viridiplantae > Streptophyta > Magnoliopsida > Asparagales > Orchidaceae > Platanthera > Platanthera zijinensis. The sequence continues at coordinate 70,410,358 of CM077098.1, read as the reverse complement.
CCTTCCGAATGATTTTCAACATAATATAAAACAATGCGCATAAATGATAATCTACCAATTTATATAAAGCCATTTCATACGATTCAAGCTTGCTTCACAACCCGTTATACGAATTCAAATTAACAAACTTCAACCTTTATCAAACTACGGTGGTTATCATAAAAGAGTTCACCCGAACCTCGAATTAGATTGCAACATTAATTCCACCGAATCTAAATCCATATTATACACTACCCAGAAATTTAGGTGCAGCAATAATCTGGACAGCAACTTCAACTGAAGATTTCCGTGGCTACCAGAATTCGGTGAGTGTGTGTAACCCCTCGATGGAAATGTCTTTCCATCATCTACAACTTTCATGTTCAGCCTGCATCCCAGATCAGACTATATCCCACATGAAATTGACTCCAAAGCCTGCAGCATATAGAATACAATTCTGTGCTCTTAGCCTATAGCTCTTACTTCAATCAGATATTCCCGTGGCTACAGGCTTCACCCGAAGGCGTGTAACCACTCGTTGGAAAGTTAATTTCAAGGGTTACAACTTTTGTGTTTAGTCGAAAGCCCATATCAGACCATTTCTTGCCTGAAAACAGCCAAGAAGGTCGCTGCGTGTAGAATACAGATTCTGCACGCATCTTGAAGCGAAATGAACAACATCGGTTCATCTTCCTCCTCAAGGCGATTTCCCCAAAATTGCAACCAGTAGTTCCTCCACTCTTATTCTCCCTCTCAAGGCCATTCCTCTTCACGAATCCACCCCCATCATCACTTTGAAGAAGGGGAGGTTGGAGATGAGTAGTCATTAGAACAAACGTTCTAGATAGGCCTCCCTAGACAGCTTCTCCTCACACATCAAGACACATTTGAGTCGATGTCTCGCCTAAGAATATCTAAGGATCTAGCACAAAGGGAGAGGGTAGGAAGCTCACCTCATTTCCAGCGGCACCACCATTTCCGGCCATGGATCTTGTCATCCTTCTCGTTGGCATTGCTTTTTCCTTGACGTCGGTGTTGTTTCTCCTCCTCCAAAGTTTGCTCCAGCAAGATCTCCTCCTCCAGAAAGTTCTCTCAGGAAAAAGTGCTGGAATGGAGAGTGAAAATTGTTAGGGTTTTTCTTTTCCCATTTATATAGAAGTGACACGGGTAGGGACACAGCCGTATCCTGCTCTGGCGAAGCGGAGTGACAACTATTTCATGCTCATACACGGGTACTAACACACCCATGTCGGTACCCGTGTTCAGGTGACATGGTCGTGGTCATGGCCGTGTCAATACCCGTATCCTGGTCGGGACACTTCTCGTCTTGTTAGCCTTGGATCTCACGGGTAGGGACACGCCTGTGTCCCTACCCGTGTCCTTCTTTGGACAGACTCAACGCCACTGAACACGTATAGGGACACTCCCATGTTCCTACCCGTGTCCTTCTCGAGACACACCACTGAACGCCATTGAACACGGGTAGGGACACGCCCGTGTCCTTACCCGTGTCTTTCTCGGGACAAACCACTCACGCCATTTCAGAATCACACAGCACCATAGTCACTCAAAGCCACTGAACACGGGTAGGGAGACGCCCGTGTCACTACCCGTGTCATGCTCAACACAAGTTTTTACCTTGTTTACTTTTCCCCCTCGAGTGCGCACCTGATCACCTGCACCCCCTTGAGCCTACACCAGCTCTCCTGACACCAAAAACACACATAAGGGGCCTAGCGCGAATCAGAATGTTACAAGCTGAATGGCGTTGAGTGTGCTGACTACACTCAACGCCATCTTACTTGGGCTGAATGGCGTTGAGTATGTCGAGTGCACTCAACGCCATCAGCAGAATGGCGTTGAGTGCGCTGACTCCACTCAACGCCATCTTGCCATGGGCTGAATTGCGTTGAGTGAGCTGAGCTCACTCAACGTCGTAGACCGGATGGCTATGAGTAAGCTGAGCTCACGCAACACTATTGTACTTTGAATATTTTCCTGGCGGTTTTGGCTTGTTTGCTGGTTTAGCTGAACCGGGCCGTTTCGGGAAGTGGGTCAGGATGTCTTAAATTAGCTATTTCTCTATTAAGACCTAATTAAGTCTTATTTAAATAAATTTTGACCGGTCAAGTGGAGAAAATGCCACGTGGTCGACAGTTATGAAGGTTAACAGCCACAGACATGGATGAGAGTCGGCTTTCATGGAAACTAATGTCGCTTGAATGCCTTGGCATCCTTTAACTCTTCTTTTAACGGCTGGATTCAACTCCCCTAGGGAAGAGGAGGAGTTTCAAGTCGTTTCCTTGCTGGTTTGAACCGTGTTCATCCCCCCACCACCATGGCCGAAATTGCTTTTAAGGACCATTAGTGGCCACCATTAGTTAGACCTCTTCCCTCCCCCTTTTACTGATTTAAAAGCTTCCCTAGACCTCAAGCCTTCGTTTCCACACCTTTCCCGAAGGAGACGAGAGAGTTTTGTGTTCTTTTGAAGAGTACCGGCGACACCTCCACTGTTGATGGCATTCCGTCGATCTGCGCGCCTCCATCACGCGAACAAGGTCCTCCCCTCCTCTCTCTCTCTACGGGTAAATCATAGCTTTCCTTAGGATTATGAATCGGGCTCAACTGAGCCCGATCGGGAAGAGCTTCTCTTACTAGTTTTTCCCGAGAAAATGTAGCTCTCGGGTTTGCCGGAAAACACCTCTCAGGCGGTCGCGCCGCCGCCCGGCGATGGCCACCACCTCAACGGAGGTGGTGGTGGCTGTGGCCGGCCAGGGAGGAGGCTGGTTAGCCGGCGGCATCGTCTTGAATGTGCTCCAGTTCAGGCTAATCTCAGCCCTTGGCTAGAGGAAGAACACGACCCAACACTGTAGGATCTGCTTTAAGATCAGTGCTGGTCTAATTTATTATTTTCTTTTTTGAGTATTTTTTGTCTCGTTTACTGAATGGTTTTGAAATAAATATTAAAAATAGGTCGGACACTCTACAAAAATATGACCAACATAAGAGTTGTAGGCCGTGAAGTCTAGTTTTATTTAAAATTTATTTGGACTCATTTGGGTAAGTGGTTTGACAACAACGGCCATTTTGGTGGGGTCTATACCAAGGCTAGACCAGATGGTATTTTGAGTGCTCCCACCACTCCAGCCATCCAAATGACTTGAATGTTTGGATAGGGTTCAATATTACATATATATAGAACATATCAAAAAATGAAGATTTTTGGAAAACATTTTCCTATAGTTTTTTGAAAATATTAATAATCCTTATACAATTTAATTAGGTATCTTTAATAGCACAAATACCCCCAATATTTTGGAGGGTGATCTTGGGGGATATCATAAGTCTATGGTAAAAATCGCAGCCCAATTGGGTTTGATTTGAATAAGTTTTGTTGTGACCAAAGTTTTGTCTCTTAAGGGATAAATTAGGGTAAGGAGTATTTGGGGCTTGGAAGAGCCAATTCTCACCCAAATTGGTTGGGACCTTGGCCAGAACCCCATGGTCAGTAAACACACCCTCTCATTGGGTATGAGATGGATAGGGGTGGGTTAGTCCTACGGCCTTAGCTCAAACACTAAGGTTGGACTTTGGGGGTTTGTGAAGGACATAGGATGATATGTTTTTGTATGGACTTGGTATTTAGAATAAATACTTGTGGGGAGGTTAGATGCCCTACGAAGTGATTGGGTAGTGGTTGGACAAAAATATCTCACGTAAACCACTTAATAAGTATTTAGGTCTTTACACCCTAGGAATTTTATAATGAGTCATGTGACCTTAATTCATAGTGAAACTTTGGAAAAAGTGTTTTCATAGTGATTTTCATGTCTAGGAATTTTGTTATGAATTTTAGATCAATAAATATAGTACTTTATTTACAAACTATCAAACTGTACTTTTTACTTAGGAATTTCTTAGGAATTAAACCACTCATTAGAACCTTATGAAATTTAGTCAGAGGACGTTTTTATATTATAAAGCTTTGTAGATTTTTGTGGAATTTTATGAAGTCTTGTCATATGAGTGCTTCACAAAGTGATACTTTTTATGTAAAACCATTTGAATTAATTTTGGTACCTAGTAGGCTTGAAAAATTATGATATTTTCTCAGAAATCCTATTTGGTCTCCCTTAAGATTCAGTAATTTTTATATAATTATCTAATGATAAATTGTATTACTTCCTTCTTTATTCATGATGGTTGGATTTACTTTGGGTTAATTAATTAAAAGCCAAATCATTTATGGAAAATTATGGAATTTGATATTTATTGTTAGCTCTCTATTATCTAGTGTTAATAAATTTCTGGTGGCTAATACTTGAGAAAATATTATACATCATGTTCAATTCAAGCATTGATTAGATTGGAAAGAAATTAATTAAATATCAAACAAATTAGGAAAAATGTGAATTTTTGGATTTAGCCTAATTATGTCATGATAGACTCCCAGTAAATAACTTAGGTCATTTGGATAAATATTTTGAGTACTTCCCATTATATACATCATATAGCTTATGATGGTCTGCGTTTAGTAAAAACTACAGGAATCATATTAGGGTGCAAAAGTGAACTAGGGGAGATGGGATATTAGTGTAATGGGATGTTAGGTGATATGAGGATTCATGATGAGGATTGAGAAGTCTGGCTAGTTTTTAGAGGTGCTCGGGGACGACGAAACATCGTCTACCCCGTAGGAGAGAAAGTGTCAAATACACAAGGGTTAGAACCAATATAACACAAGAGGGATTGGGAATTGGGTATTAACCAATAAAAATAAGTGCTATGTGAAAGGGAGATTTGGGCTTCAACCCATCGTAGTTCTTAGTGCCCTTTGAGAGCCCTTCACGGGGTATGCCGGGGGCAGTCCTGGGCTAACATAAACCGTAGGAGTAATAAACTACAAGAGCAACTAGTATAACTAGGGTTTCACATTCACACACCCTGGTAGCTAGGGAGGTTGAATAGGTTGGATTGATTGCCATCCGGATGATAGCTTCGGAAGGTAGATGCACGGACGGGATAGTCCAGGGAGCTGGGGGCTCGAGGGTTTGGATATAGAATAAGGTGGTGGATCTTTGGTATTTGACAGTCGTTCACACAGACGTCGATACGTTGACTCGGCGGTGTGGGACACTTAGCCAAAGAAAGTTTGGTGGATATAGCCAGCACTAGTACGCGGATACTCTATGTTGTGTTCTTCTAGGGGCGTACAGAAGGGCTAGGACCGGTAGTGTGGATACCCGCTTAGGAGTGGGGGGCCCGACCAACTGTCTCCGTTTGCCACTACGGAGGTTCCTGGGAGTGAAGCTAGCTGCCCGAACAGGGGGAACTAAAGGTCTGCGCGCATAGAGTCGTGTGCGTGAGTTGCACTTGCATGAATCATTGCATAACATTTCACTACACTCATATTTGCATACAACTGACACCCTAACATATAAATTGGTATGTGACTTTTTATATGATGGGTGCCTTGCAGAAGACCCCTTAAATTATAAGTTTGTATGGTCATTCATATAAGTTAATGTTACTTACTTGTTTGTTTTCAACCTTGTCTTTTATTACATTTGCTGTTTATTTTACTTGTTTACTTTAATGCTCACTGTTGTAGAACTGCTAGATTGTACCTTTCTTACTTAATTCATATACAACATGAATAACTGCTAGATTAGTTCAACTGTCATCTGCTTTGCTTACTCTCCACCTTTGTAGCTTCCCTTTCCTCCTCTCCGCTCGGTGCTAAGAGTCGTGGTGGGATGGGTAGGGGATGATAGGACTTAGTCTTTATAACTAATGGTTTTCATACCACTACATTCCAGGAGCTCCGGATGGGGGACAGCGACCAACATCCCAGGGACCAGCACCAGTGGAGTACAGTGCGCATGGAGGTGGGCCAGTCTGGTTCTGGAGCACCTGTGACCAGCTTCGTGAGTGATTAGTCTTTTTCATAGCTTCCACGATGAGTGATATGTAGTGAGGACTTTGATGTACCGTGCTTGAGCCCGTTTATATTTCATCAGTTCTGTTATATTTTAGTACTTCGACTATCTTGTGGACTTGATGTGATTTTCATTACATAGATTACATGCTTTGTGGACTTAATTATATTACTTGTATGAATACTGCTCTCTCTCTCTCTCTTGTGATCGAAAAGGCCGGCAGAATTGGCATTTTGTAGTGGCGGCCTTCCCGAGTGTCGGTGCCACCGCAAAATGGTAATTCTAGGCATAAGACCCTGGTGGTTTAAAAAGAAAAAAAATCGGGGTCTTAAGAGAAGTATGGAGGTTAGTCCGAGCAGCGGTCTGGTGGTTTATCATAGAAGCGATTTGGAGGTTAGCCGCAGCATCGGTCTAAAGGTTAGCCAAAACAACAGTATGGCGGTTAGCCACAACAGGTATTCAGAGGCTTCCTAGGGAATTGTATTTGTTGTATAGTCTGGCAGTTTTATTGGGTCAAACTGCCCTGCCCACGCAGCTTGTATTTAGTCCCACATCGCTTGTTGTATTCTCTCATCTCCATCATTTCTTTAAATAAGGGCATACCTATGTAATAATTATTTTTTGGAGCAATAAAATTTTCCTTTATTTAGCTCTTTTTACATGGTATCAGAGCTAATCGGTCCTTTGCTCCACTTTGCTTGTGATTCTCATTTCTAACCGCTTCCGATTTTCTTCTGTTCGCGCGACTTCTTCTGTTTGCGCGGCTTCTTCCCAACCTGCCCTCCCTTTGCTTTCTTTTCTATTTGCGCGACTTCGCTGGTGTTTACGTGTTTTCTTTCTCCTGTGCTCCTGCGGGTTATTTTTCTTCTCAGGCGGTCTCCTTCTTTTTCTTGTTCGCGCGCGGTTTGTTTGGTTAAAATGTGTGTTGAAGTTGGTGACCGGGCGGTCTGGCGTCTGTCTTGGCGGGTTGAAGACCGGATGGTCTGGCGGTTCCCTTAAGCAGGATGGTTTATGTGCTGTTGCTGTCTGGTAGCCGAGCGGTCTAGCCGTTTGTCTCAGCCGGCTTGAAGACCGGTCGGTCTAACAGTCTCCTCTGGCGATCTCTCTTTCTCTCTGGTAGTAGCCGTGCGGTTAGCCCTTCTGTCTAACCACGCGGCTTGTGCGGTTTGTTCTGTATAGTCTGCCTAGTCCTGTAATTTTTTAGTCCCACATCTCTTATTAGTATTCTCTCATCTCTCCTCCATTCTATATAAGGGAGGGCATACCTTTGTAATAGATATCTTTTTGGATAATAAAACTTTCAATTATTCAAAGTTCCGGCTTGTTTTTAGTCGTTTGTTCGCTATTCTAACATGGTATCAGAGGACTCAAATTTCTCCGCCTGATTCTGTGCGCCCTCTCTGACCGAGCGACCTGTCCGCGCGGCTTGCTTCTTCTTCTCGCGACCTATTCTCGCGGCTTGTTTCTTCCGGTCTGTGCCCTGTTCGCACGGTTTCTTTCTCTCCTTGTTGGTGCCCTTTGTGTGCGCGACCTCTTTGTTTATCCTTCTTCTCTTTGCGACCTGTGCTTAGTCGTCGCGCCCTCCGTTCTAGTTGCTCCTCTTCTCTAGTCGCCCCGGCCTGTTGCCGCGACCTGTTTGCCTTGTTCGCCGTATTTGCCTCCCAGAGAACTTCTCTCTATTCGCGTGGTGTCTCTTTATTCTGTTTGCGCGGGCTATTTTCTAGCCGCTCAACTTCTTTCCCTCTACTTGTTTCTGTGGCTTGGTCGTTTCTTTTCTGGCCGCTGTTGTCTATCATCGTGACTGTTATAGATCTCTTTCTTCTAACCGCTGCGATTTCTCTCTATTCGCGCGGGTTCTTCCTTGTTTTTGAGGCCTCTCTGCCCTTCTTCCTTAGCCAATCTCTCTCTTATTCCCCGCAACCTGTCTCTAAGTCGTAGCGGCCTGATCTCCTCTGTACGGCTCTTCCTTTACCCGCTCCTGCTTGTTAGTCGCCACGACCTCCGATTTAGTCGTGCATCTTGTGCTTCCCTCTTCTTCCCCTTTGCCTTGCTCTGCACCTTGGTCGTGGCCCTTCTGCTGCCGGTGTGCTGTCACCGTGACCGCTATAGTTTTTTGGTTCCTCCCTTCATGGCTTTCATATATTCCTCAAAGCCGTTCTCCTCGGTGGTCACGTATCTGGTAGTGCCCACATTGTTACTCAAGGAAAATGGCTGATCGACACCGGTGCTACTAATCATATGACCGGCAATCTCCATTATTTTTCTCTCCTAGAAACACATGATCGGTGCCCCCGGTTATTCTCGCTGACGGCTCTTCATCATCGGTCCCATGGGCTGGGATAATTTCATGTCACTTTTCGTCCTTCGCTTGGCGGATAACTCTCTACGTGCCCAAGTTCCCTGTGTAACTTATTATCGATACCTTCTCTATGCAAGCATTACAATGTTCCGTCACATTTACTTCTACTTCTTGCTCTTTTCAGGATCCGGACTCCCAACGGACGATTGCTACTGGGACTGAGAGTGGCGGCCTATACTTCTGGACAACATTTCTGCTTTCTCCACCTTCTCCTCCACCTCTACAGATCTTCTCCAATGGCATCTCCTCCTTGGTCATGCTCCTCCACGTCTTCTTCGTCAACTTCTTCCCCAACTTCCTCCACAAAGTCCTCCGCTCAACTGTGAGGCCTGTCAGCTTTGCAAGCAAAACCGCTCCTCCTTCCCTCCAAAACACGTTCGTGGATCTACCCGTCTGTTTGATCTCATCCACTCCGATGTTTGGGGTCCTTCTCCTACTCTTACCGTTGGTCGGGGTAGTTCATATTTTGTCACGTTTATTGATTATTTCTCTCGCTGTACGTGGGTGTATCTGTTAAAAGATCGCTCCGAATTATTCTCTGTACGGACATCCTTCTATCTCATGATCAAAACTCAGTTTAATGTTTCTATAAAAGTTTTTGATCTGATAATTCCAAAGAATATATCAGTCATGACTTTTCTACCTTCTGCATGCAAAATGGGATTATTCATCAAACTAGTTGTGTCTATACTTCACAACAAAATGGTTTGGCAGAACGCAAAAATCGTCACCTACTCGATGTCGCTCGCACCTTGATGACCCAGATGCATGTTCCTCGCTCCTATTGGGGCTATGCTGTTCTCCTTGCCTGCTACCTTATCAATTGCATTCCCTCCACTGTTCTACACGGCAAAACCCCATTCTCAATTCTATATCCGGGCAAGGAACCGTTTCCTCTCCCTCTCTAAATCTTTGGATGCACTTCCTTTGTGCATGCCCCTTCTACCACACCCGTGATAAGCTCTCCCTCGCTCCACCAAATGTGTCTTTCTGGGTACTCCACCACTCAGAAAGGCTATTGTTGCTTTGATCCCATCCTTCGTAAGAAGTTCATCTTTTTGACGTCACCTTCTTCGAGAATACCTCCTACTTCTCGGCTGCCTCCTCTCCTCTTCCCCAGCTTCTGATTCTCCTGTTTTCCCTTTGTTCCGCGTCTCCTACTGTGATCTCCACCCCTACACCGTCTCCGTCCACTCCTCTCACTCCGCCTCTTTCTCCCTCTTCACCGCCACCATCTCCCTCATCTCCACTGCCGTCGCTCTCTACTCCCGGGCAAGCTCTCTCTGCCATGGATGCTCCGGATGCCGAGGGACCTGCTGACCTGGATCTTCCTATAGCTCTTCGCAAAGGGGTGCGGACGTGTACCCTACACCCCCTTGCTGTTTTTGTTTCATATGATCGTCTTACCCCTTCTCGCAGGGCTTTTGCACTGGCTATCTTTGCCACTGCCACACCCCGCTCCTACTAGGAGGCCCTTGCTATTCCTCATTGGAAGATGGCCATGGATGAGGAAATGGCGACACAAACTGAGCGGGGTACCTGGACTCTTGTTCCTCCTCCCTTCGGCACTGATGTTGTTGGCTGTCGCTGGGTCTTTGTGGTCAAATTTGGCCAAGACGACACTATGGATCGTTATAAGGCTCGCCTTATTGCTAAGGGATTTACTCAGACCTATGGAGTTTATTACTTTGATACCTTCTCCCCCGTGGCTCGTCTCAGCACTATCTGTGTCCTTCTCTCTGTGGCGGTAAATAGGGATTGGCCGATTTCCCAGCTGGATGTCAAGAATGCCTTCCCTTATGGTGATCTTCAGGAGGCTGTCTACATGGAGCAACCTCCTGGGTATGTTGCTCAGGGGGAGACACGAGTATGTCGACTGAAGAAGGAAATCTATGGCCTCAAGCAGAGCCCTCGAGCTTTGTTTCACAAGTTCAGCGGCATCGTGGCGGCCGTTGGTTTTGTGCGAAGCTCAGCCGATCACTCTCTCTTTATTCTCAAAACCCCCTCAGGGGTTGTTGTTCTTGCTGTATACGTCGATGATATTCTTCTCACTGGCGATGACTAGGAAGGGGTAGCCCTGACAAAGCGACATCTTCGTTAACATCTGGTCACGAAAGATATGGGCTCTCCAAAGTACTTTCTGGGGATCGAAATCTCTCGGAAGCCCGACTCATTAGTTCTCTCCCAGCATAAGAATGCCCTTAATCTTTTAAAAGAGGCAGGATTGACTGGAGCAAAACCTGCCCAATGCCCCATGGAAACTGGAGAAGATAAAACCTGGATAGATGATTCGCCTCCTCTTTCAGATAGTTCGCGGTGCAGGCATCTTGTTTGTAAGATCATATATCTCACAGTGACCAGGCCCAACATTTCCTATATTGTAGGCAAGGTAAGTCAATTCATGCAAGCACCTAGGGAGTGCCATCTACAGTCCGCCTTGCGGATCTTTGAGTATGTCAAAGCAGCGCCTGGGAAAGGATTACTTTTTCAGAAGAATTGTCATCTGAGGGTTGAAGCATACTCAGATGCAAGTTATGCTGATGACAAAGGGGATCGCAAGTCAACCTCGGGTTTTTGCACCTTTGTTGGGGGAAATCTGGTGAGCTGGAAGAGTAAGAAGCAGTCTGTTGTCTCCAGGTCCAGTGCAGAAGCTGAGTATGCGCGTCGACCACTTGTAAGTTAAAATGGCTACGAGCTCTCATGCTAGATTTAGGAGAGGTCTAAAACCATCCTCTACCTATGTTCTGTGATAACAAGGCTGCCATATACATCTCCAAAAATCTGGTCTTCCATGAAAGAACCAAGCACATTAAGGTCAACTGTCATTTCATTCATGAAGAGATCTTAAAGGAACAAATTTGCACTCCCTTTGCCACTTCTGATAAAGAGCTGGCTGACATCTTCACCAAGCCAATTTCTACCTCGTTTCTTCATATTTGTGACAAGCTGGGCATGATCGATATTATTCCAGCTCCAGCTTGAGGGGGAGTGTTGAAGTTGGTGACCGGGCGGTCTTGGCGATCTGTCTTGGCGGTTGAATACCGGCGTCCTGGCGGTTTTCCCTTCAGCAGGTTGGTTGATGTACTGTTGCTGTCTGTGTAGCCGTGCGGTCTAGCCGTTTGTCTCAGCCAGCTTAGAGATCAGGCGGTCTAGCAGTCTCCCCTTGTGATCTCTCTTTCTCTCTGGTAGTAGCTGTGCGGTTAGCCTTTCTGTCTAATTGTGCGGCTTGTGCGGTTTGTTCTGTATAGTCCGCCTAGTCCTTTAATTTTTTAGTCCCACGTCTCTTATTTGTATTCTCTCATCTCTCCTCCATTCTATATAAGGGAGGGCATACCTTTGTAATAGATATCTTTTTGGATATAAAACTTTCAATTATTCAAAGTTTCGGCTTGTTTTTAGTCGTTTGTTCGATATTCTAACATTATGCAGCTTGTTGTTGTTCTCTATGGACACTCCATCTTCTTCTTCCACTATGTTTGTTCCTCACTCTTTCTTATAGTTCTACTTCAGGTAATTTGGGTACTGCTTCCAAGCTTAAAAGTCCAAATTACCATGACTGGTGTTGTCTTTATTTTCCTGTTGCGCTCTCAGCGTATTCGTCATCATTTGACCGATAATCTCCCTCCTTTTGGCTCTACTTCTTTTGATGATTGGGATGTTGTTGATGCGTTGGTACGTACTTGGTTGGCCAACAGTTTGTCTGATTAGTGCCTTTCTATCATTACATGATCAGACGATCAAGGCTGTCTTGAATCATCTTACTCTTCTTTGTACCCCAAGGGAACACAAACTTCGCGCATTTATTATCTTTATGCGGAACTTTTTGCTCGACCCGTCATGACTCCTACTGCTGCTTATCAGGAGGTTCAAACTCTTGGTGCTGAACTTCTTCAGCATCGAACTTTTTCTACTGATCTTGCTGAGCGACAAAAACATTTTCAGGAGCTTCTTATGGTTTGCTACTTACTTTATCTACTACGACTCATATGCTATGATTCGACAACAAATTCTAGGAGAGGTGTATACTCCGACTCTGGATGCTACTACTGCTCACATTTTTGCTATTACAACTCTTCTTCAGCGTCCTTTTCTTCCCTCTCCTTCTCCTGATATTATCGCTTATCTAGCTCGACATGACAACTCTGGTGGTCGAGGTGGCCGTACTGGTGGTCGTACTGGTGGCCGTGGTTATTCTAAGTTTCTTTGCTCTCATTGTGGCGGAGTTGGTCACTTGGTTGATCATTGTTGGACCAAAAATCCTCACCTTTGTCCTGCTTCAGGTGATTCCGCCAAGAAGTCTACTTCTTCTCTTGCTACTTCTGGTGTTGCTCAATTGTCTACTACGGGTAGGTGGCTCATTGATTCTGGTGCTACTAATTATATGACGAGGAATTCTCATCTTTTCTCTTCTCTTGACAAGAGTAACCGGTTACCTGTGCTTCTTATTGCTTATGGTTCTCCTTCTCCGATTCTTGGGTCTAGCATAGTTCATGTTACTCATTCTCTTCAGCTTTAGGACACTCCTTATGTCCCGAATTTTTCGTGCAATCTTCTTTCTGTCATTGCTCTTTGCAAAAATTTGAAATGTTAAGCTATTTTCACTAGCTCTACTTGTACTTTTCAGGTTCCTCACTCCAAGGAGAAAATTGCTACTGGGACTGAAAGCGGCGACTTGTTCTACCTTGATACTCCTTCTCTGCGTTATTTTGTCTCTCTTCGGGTGGTGGTATTTTTTGTGGAAATCCTCCTCCTCGTATTCTTTATCAGCTTTTGCCTGATTTACCTCGAAGAGACTCTCTCTTCATATGAGGCTGTCAATCTGGTAAACATCACAAGTCTACTTTTCTTGCTAAGCATGGACGTAGTTCTTCACATCCTTTTGACCTTGTTCATTCAAATATATGGGGTCCTGCTCCTATTCAGACTATTGGTAGGGGTAGTTTATATTTAGTTATGTTTATTGATGACTTTTCTCAGTGTACGTGTCTATATTTGCTCATGAATGCTCTGCAATTTTTTTATTTTTACTGCATTTTATAATGATATTTGTACATAGTTTGATACCCCCTATTCGAAATCTTCGAAGTGATAATGCTAAGGAGTTTCTCAGTCATCAATTTACAATATTTTATATACATCATGACATTGTTCATCAAACTACTTGTCCTTATATGTCTCAATAGAATGGTGTTGCTGAACGTAAGAATCACCATCTTCTATATGTGGCTCGTAGTCTTCTCACTCCTATGCATGTTCCCAAGTCTTATTGGGATCATGCTGTTCTTCTCTCTTGTTTTCTCATTAATTGAGTTCTGTCTTCGATTCTCAATGGGCAGACACCGTCTTCTATCTTGTATCCTGATGCGACTCTATTTCCTTTACCTCCTTGTGTCTTTGGATGCACAAAGTTTGTCCACTCTCCTTATTCTGGTCGTGACAAACTCTCTCCTCATTCTGTTAAGTGTATTTTTATCGGTTATTGTCCAACACCGAAAGGATATAGACATTATAATACTGTTCTCCGAAGACAATATGTTTCTGCAGATATCACTTTCTTTGAGGATGCTCCTTTTTTTCTCCTTCCTCTATTCTCCCTTCTTCTAATGATTATGCTTCTTTTCCCCTTATCTCGACACCTTTTCCAGAGAATGCCCTTCCTTCTTCTCCTTCTATTTCCTATTCTCCTGCTGACTCTGATTCTTTTACTGAGCCGATGCCAATATCTCCTGGTCCAGTAGTCTCTCCTTCGGGTGGAACTGATATAGTAGACAGGACAGACCTTGATCTTCTGATTGCCTTTCGGAAAGGTGTTCGTTCATACACCCAACATTCTCTTCGAGATGGGGTTTTTTTATACGCAACTGTCTCCTTTATCTAATAGCTTTGCTTTTGAACTATCAACGAATGTTCTCCCACCTCCTATAGTGATATTCTGGTTATTCCTCATTGGAAAGCTGCTATGGATAAAGAGATGAAAACTCTTACTGAACGGGGTACTTGGTCTCTTATTCCTACCCCACTTGGAGCTAATGTTGTTGGATTTCACTAGGTCTTTATCATTAAATTTCTCCCTGATGGTACTGTTTATCGATACAAAGCTCAACTTGTTGCTAAAGGGTTTACGCAAGCCTATGATGTGGATTTCTTTGACACATTCTCTCCTATTTCTCGGATTACTACGATATGTGTTATTTTTTCTATGGCAATAAACAGGGATTGGGAAATGTCTCAGTTTGATGTAAAAAAATGCTTTTTATGGTGTTTTGAATGAGATAGTCTATATGGAGCAACCTCCTGGGTATGTTGCTCCGGGGGAGTCTCAGGTGTGCAAATTGAAGAAGGTTATCTATGGTCTTAAGAAAATCACGAGGGAATGATTTGACAAATTCAACAAAGTTATTTCAGTTATTTGATTTGTTCAAAGCGTTGTAGATCACTCTTTGTTTATTCAGAAAACCTTGGTTGGCCTTTATGTTCTTTTAATATATGTGGATGACATTCTTCTTATAGGGGATGATAGAAAAGGTATTGACATGACCAAGAAGCATCTGCTTCATCATTTTGTTACAAAGGATATGGGGTCTCCTAAATACTTTCTGGGGATTGAGATATCTTAGAAGCATGGATCTATTGTTCTTTCACACCAGAAGTATGCCTTGGATCTTATGGAAGAGATAGGTCTTTGTGGGACTAAACCTGCTCGGTCTCCTATGGTTGTTGGACAAGATAATTACTGTAGTGAGACTTCACCTCTTCTCGAAGATGTCACTAGGTACAGATGTCATGTCGGTAAACTCATTTATCTGATAGTCACAAGACCAGATATTTGTTATGCAGTAGGGAGAGTGAGCCAATTTATGCAATCTGCCAGAGTATGCCATATGCAGTCAACTCTAAAGATACTAGAGTATGTAAAAGGTGTGCCAAGAAAAAGGCTCTTGTTTTAGAGAAGGGGACATTTAAAGGAGGAGGCTTATTCAGATGCTAGCTACGCAAATGATACGGAAGATAGAAAGTCTACATCTAGTTTTTGTAACTTCATTGGAGGTAATCTGGTCAGTTGGAAGAACAAGAAATAGGTTGTGGTTGTCAGGTCGAGTACAGAAGAATAATATAGAAGCATTGCTCTGACTACTTGCAAGATGAAGTGGCTACGAACACTCTTGTTGGATCAGGGAGAGGTTTATGATCATCCCCAACCTATGTTTTATGACAATAAGGCGGTTATATACATTTCAAGAAATCCGGTCTTTCATGAGAGAACGAAGCATAAGGAAGTGGATTTCCATTTAATCAGAGGCAAGATATTGAAGAATAAGATATGTACTCCATTTGTTACCTCTAATAAAGAGTTAGCTGATTTCTTCACAAAGCTAGTCACCTCATTCTTGGAAGTTTGTAGCAAGCTGGGCATGGTTGATATATATACTCAAGCTTGAGGGGGAGTGTTGGAATATGAGACTGAGCAGTTATTCTTTCTAGTCACAGCGGCCTGTCTGGTCAGCGGACTGGCGGTTTGGACCAGCAGCCTATCTGTTAGCCTTCCCAGTGGCTTGGTAAGAGTTCGCAGTAGCGGACTGGTGGTTGTTTGTAATAATGGCTAGGTGGCTGTCTGCAGCAGCGGCCAGAAAGTTAGCCGCAGTTGCGGTCGGGTGGTTTGTCGCAATAGCAGTCTAGAGGTTAGTCGCAGCAGTGGTCTGGTGGTTAGCCGCAGTAGTGGTCTAGAGGTTAGCCGTAGTAGTGGTCTGGTCGTTAGTCGTAGTAGCGGTCTGGTGGTAAACCACAATCGCGGTCTGGAGGTTAGCCGCAGTAGTGTTCTGGTGGTTAGCCGCAGTAGCGGTCTGGAGTTTAGCTGAAGCTGTGTCTGGAGGTTTTTCGCAGTAACAGTATGACGGTTAGCTACAGCTGGTGTCACAACCCGCATTTTCTCCGAATTTAAATATTTATCAGAGTACGAGAAAACGCGTGTCGTGATGCCACGTCGAGCAGGGGATAACTGCCGACGCTCAGGCGAATCACTAACTACCCTCTTTATGAAAAATTCATGAGTTTATTAATTGGAAAATCGATTATATTTTTAAGGCCGTATCCCTCGGCTCTGTGGATCATTTAGTCCACAGTTCAAACTATACTTATACGTAGCGGAAAATACTTTGTTTAATTGGCTTTTTGACATCCTAAGAGAGATCGCATAAGTGTCCCCAGGGACATCTTATACTATGCAAGAACCTAGATTTAATTTATATATATATATATATATATAAATGACCTTTTTACGTTCATTGAAAGTAATGTATGAGTTTTGTAAAACATGCAGATCATGAGCTATATATACTTAATAGTGTTTTAGGATTTAAAAGTAACTAGCATCCTAACATAAATCATCCCAAGAGCAAGTTTAATATATCCGAAAGAAGTAAAACTAACAGTGTAAGCAAGTGCAAAGTATCTAAAAGAGAAACCACCAGTGGGCGTCAACATCTGACACGAACCCACTGATGAGTAGGTATGTCTATACTACAAGTCTAAAGAAAACTACCTCCCGAACAAGAGGAATTGAGAACCACAGTAGCAGCTGAAATGCTAGAAAATCTCCAGGAACAAACTAGCCGCACAGTCGGCTAAATACCTGTACCTGAGGTATTCAGAAAAAGAACACCTCAGCAAAGCAACTATCAAAAGGAAAAACAAAGATGCAATAGATTCAAACAGGAATTAAGATCAGGTAAGGACAAGTAGAAATGAAGTAAACAAGTGCAGGAAAAGTGAGATAAGAAAAAACAGGTAAGAAAAATACTCATCAAAAGTGTGTAAAAAGGGGTGCACCAGGTGCACGAATGAAGCCAAGCTCCAAGAATCTCTGCAAGAAGGATTAGCACAATAACAATAACATCCTAACATAGGGCTAGAGCGGAAAGAATCACCTAGTACTGGAGGTGGACAAATTCAGTAACAAGAGCCTAGGCTGGTTGCAACATGTCCAACCAAGTCTATCAGGCCTAAATATCTCCAAGGTGCTGTGGTGGTGGCATCAGTCCAACTCAACCAAACAGCCCAGAATGTCTTAACAAGACAAGAAGTAAAACCAGGGTGGCGGTACCGGCCCGACCCACCTCAAAACCACATCCTACTCCAGTACTAAGTGACTCGGGAAAACCCTGGCTGGTGGTTCCATGTACCACCAAGAAGTCACACTGAACCCTAAACAATCTAGAGCAACCCACCTAAGAGTCTTATATGCCGGCGGACTAAACATCGAGTTTGTCCAAGCAAGCAGTTTGACACAAATAAATTGAAAGTGATACGATACTAAATTTATATAGGTAGTTTGATACTAAACGATTACCAATAACGCGATATTAAATATAACAAAGTAGCTCGATTTTTCAACTAAACCTATATAAATTAGCTTGGTACAAAACCCTAATAGTTAACTTGCTACAAACCATAAACATTTAGCTTTATACAACTCATAACCAATTTACTTGGGTGGTTTGACACCAAACATTAGAAGGAGGCTTGACACTAATTTCAAACGAGAGGATTAACACACAAAAGAAAGTGACAAGAGGATTGGGTGGTTTTGATACCAATCCTAATTTAGAGTCACCATGGAGCAACTCTAATAAAACTCTTGAAACTAATTGTAACAAAACCACAACAATGATTTACACCCAAAGAAACCCGCAAACCACTATTTATCTCATGAATGATCAAAACTTGAAAATAAGGGCACTCGGATTATAACCTATCGGGCAAGATCCCTAGCGAAAAAAAAACAAAAACAATGTGAACCTTAAAACCACATACCCAATGAGTGAAATCGGCACCCAATCAAGTCCAACCAACTACAATTGAACGATCCATACAACTAAGGATCTATCGAAGAGGAAGAAAAAAAAGAATTGCTATGGCAAGTGAGTAATTGCCTTGCATTAGGAGGATTCGGTTAACCCCCCTCTTCTCAACCAGCCGGCCACCAAAAATTTCGGCAGCACCTCCCCCGAACGGCCGAAAAATCGCAAGGAACACAACAATGATCCCTGGACAAAAGATCGGGAAGGACAACGCCATCAACAACCCCCCAAAAAAGGAAAATCTAACCTACGATCGGACAAAAACATGGGTGAAAACGCACGAGGTTTACCTCGGAACGAAGATCGCGGCTAGAGGAGCACGGATCCGGCCTCAAAAATGGATTTCGAGGCGATCTGGGCGAGGATTGGCCGGTCGGAGCAGCAGCAAGGCTCCGCCCCCTTCCTTCTTCTTCCGCTCGGTTTTTTTTCTTTTCTTTTCTTTTCTACAGGGCTCGGTTCTTCCTCTCTGACAGCAACCCAAAGAGATCTAATATAAAACTATTTCGCTCATACAGCAACCTAAAGAAATTTAATATAAAACTTTTTCTCTCATACAGCAACCTAAAGACATCTAATATAAAAGTAATGACCAATATAACCTAATGCTAAACTAATAACTAATGATAACACTTAACCTAAATAAAATCATTGCTAATAAATTAAGCCTAAATATTATAACTACACCTAATTAACTAAATTCATATACACATACTACTACACATATATACTAACTAAAGTATACACGAACACCTACATAACTAACACATACATATACACGCTAATACGCATATGTATACCTACACACATATACACGTAAACACACACACGTAAATTCCAAATAATTCTCCGCACGCACGTACACGTGCGCATTTACGTACCGACACGCTAAACCACTACCCCGACCAAAATGAGGAAACACTAACATACATTTATAATGAAAATTGACGACCTGCTATCTAGCGACCGTCAAAATGACGCGAAACATAACGCTCTCGAATTCCGAACGAATCCACCTCGTAGCTAAACACTAGGGTTACGAAAACATCGGCAAAGTCGGACACAACCTCCGACGATCACACACTCGAGCAAACCCCGCCCGTAGCCAAAGCACAAGGATTCCCTAAGAGGCTCAGTCGGGCCTCCAAAACAGACGTCGGCTAGCTGGGGAAACCATACAACAGACTATAACCTCTAAGAACACCTAACGAGGTATTCGAACAACGGCACGAGCCGGAAAAATGTGTCCACGTAATGCCCAAGGAGAATTAAATAAATACAGAAAAACATGGGGCGTTACAGTCACCCCTCCTAAAAGAAAGTTTCGCCCCGAAACTTTACGCACAAGCTCCCAACAGGGAAGAAGCAGGAATAGTCTAACAAGAGCTAAAGAGGAGAAGGCAAAACATACCAGGCACAAATCAAGGGAAGAGATAAGGGTTAGCCTCCCTCATTGCCGACTCCAACTCCCAAGTGGCGCTTTCAGTGTCCTGATTCCTCTGCAAAACTTTGACCATCATGATTGACTTTCTCTGCAACTCCTGATCTTGAGTATCCAAAAAATGCAGACAGGCGTCTCAACATAAGAAAGATTCAGCTCTAACTGAGACACAAAATCCAAAACTTGTCTATCGTTTAGCATACACTTCCGTAGGGTACTGACGTGAAACACATTGCGCACGCCAGGAAAGTTCGCGGGCAAATCCAGCCTATAAGCTGTCACACCAATTCGCTCAACGATTATAAATGGCCCCACATACCTTGGGTCCAACTTCCGATTCTTACCAAACCTCTTGATTTCAATCATCGGGGAAACTTTAATAAATACCAAGTCTCCCACAGCAAATACCAATTCAGATCTACACCGTTGGCGTTCTTCTCATATCGCTCCTGGGCTATCCGAAGCTTCTCTCGAATAAGTCTCACAGTAACATCCATTTCTTCAAGGGCATCCGGGCCCAACAATGACCTCTCACCAATCTCGGTCCAAAACAGGGGATTGTTGCAGCGCCTCCCATACAGAGCTCAAAATGAGCCATTTGCAGGCTTTCTTGATAATTGTTATAACACGCATATTCCATCACCCTCAAACGCTCATCCCACGCTCCTCCGTGGTCAAAATACAACATCTGATTGTATCCTCCATGATCGGGTTAACTCGCTCCGCCTGACCATTTTTTTTTGCGGATGATATGAGGTAGAACGTCTCAAATCGGTACTCAAACCTTCTTGCAAACTCTTCCAGAAGCGAGACGTAAACCTGGAGTCTCGGTCTGATATGTTGCTTATAGGAACTCCAAGCAACCGGATGACTTTATCCAGATACAGCTCAACAAACTTCTTCAAGGGGGGTAATCCATCTCATTAAGGTACGAAGTGAACACACTTAGCTAATCTGACAACCATAGCCAAGAATGAATCAAATTCTCTCGGAGATCTCGGCAAGCCTGAAATAAAATCCATCGAAATGCTCTCCCACTATCAAGTCGGGATTTCCATTGGAGTCAACTTGCCACCAGGCCTTCCATGATCGACCTTAACATGCTAGCAGGTGGAACATTCAGAAACAAACACAAAGCAATCTGCTTCAAGTCCTAATACATCTTAGTTAGGACATGGGTGGTAGGCAACACTGACACCATGCGCCTCACTACACAATTCAACTCGTATACTTTCGATATTGGGGATACAAATTTTTTTTGTAGCGGTAAATTCCCCTTCTCCGTTCTATTACAAAGGTGCAGTAAATCAGGATCGTCATTTTGATGAAGCCTTGTAAAAGAAGTCCATGAAGGCTAGATCTCCACCAACTACTTGGCGTGACACCACTTCTCACTGAAATGCCGGTTAAAATAAATCCTTCTATCAACAAATTTAGCGGCGAGAACAGAAAATTTCCAGGTCTTTCTACTTAGGGCGCCGGATACTACGTTAGCTTGCCCGGATAGTATCAAATCTTGACCTGAAAATCAACAACACACCCTAACCATTCCCGCTAATACTTTCTGAGTGAAGACATACTTCAACCTGTAAGAGCAGTGCACACTCAAATCTTTAATTCTTGAAAAGCTTCCTCGCGCTTATTGCTCCAAACAAAACTGCATTCTCATGCTTCGATTGAAATCCTAGCCCATTCCATAACCACAGCTATTTTTCTCTGGATCGGCTGAAATCTCATTCTATAATAGAAACAATCTATTCTGGGTTGACATAAATCCTGTCCTTGCTAACCACAAGACCCAGAAAGAAACCCGAAGTAACCAAAACTTGCACTTACTTAATTTGGCGAATAGCTTATGGTCCTTCAAAGCAGATAAAACCAAACGCAAATGTCGGCCATGCCCCACAACATCGCGGGAATAAATCAATACATCGCCGATGAACGCAACCACGAACTTATCCAGCAAATCCTTGAACACGCGGTTCATCAAATCCATAAAGGCTGAGGGCGCATTTGCCAAACCATACGACATAACCAAAAACGCAAACCTGCTCAATCTAGCACACATCCTGAGGTTCATCAAGGCAGGCAACACTAAAGACAAGGATGAGCATGTTTTACAACATTAAGAGAATACCCAAAAACTTCACCTAAAAACACAATCACAAAAGGTCCAGATTTAGGACGAACTCTATGCCTCACACAGGAGGAAAATTAACTAGGAAAACATCCGAACACTCGCGCACCGAGGGAATCTCCTCTAAATGCGACAACGAACACCGGTTTCTAAAAACTGAACCCAAACGAACAAACATCCCGAAGCTAACGGCTTCCGAGCACAAACCACAGAAGATAACTGGAGAAGCCTAACACGGATAACCATAAACACCCTTGGGTCGACCGTCATCCATCTTGAGGTCCAAGCGCTAAATTTTGCACCGGATAATAGCGTCATGCCCAGAAGACCCATACATGCCCAAAATCACATCAAAAACTTCCCGGTCTATCACCTTTAAATCAAAAGTCACTAGAAAAATACCCAATTGATTCGGACATAACTGAACAACTTGGTCTGATACCACTGAATCATCAGAAGGAAAACTTGACACAAAACATGTCACCAATCCGACAGAGGGTCAAACCGTGACACTCTACCAAGGCCCTAGACCCGAACGGGTGGGTAACGACAAAACCAAAAGAACACGCGCCTAACTGTTCTTTACCTTAAACTTCCCTATACAAATCACGTACACAACGAAACGAACAAACGACAAACCAGGAAGAAGATAAAACAAGTTATAACCTAACCTGAAATCACTTAGGTCGAAAACTGAATTTCTTCCTCGATCAATGCGATGAGCTTACCCTTTCCTTTGTCCAAGTACTGCACCTGAGGTAAAACTTGAGGGGGAGCAGGCTGAAACGCAGGCTGAAATTGCGGGCACCTTGCCTTAACATGCCCTTTTGCCCACACTGAAAGCAAACCTTACCCTTATCCCAACAATGGGCCACCTCATGCCCCTTCTTCTTGCACGAGGTACACACCAGATCTCCTTTGGGGGTCTTCTGAACCTCCTGAACTTGGTCCTTCTTTTGAGCCTTCATTTGCTTAAAACATCTTTCAAAGGGGTGGCCTGATCGGCCACAGAAGCTAGACATTTCCTTACTCCTTTTCCTTGAAACATCACCAGATACCTGGATGGTCTTACCCTTATCGGTCTTCCTTTTATCCTTCCTTAGCATCATGTCTCTATCCTTAGCATGACCCATAGTATCGACTTTAAGAGCAATTTCCACTGACCTTACATCAGTCTCGAATTGGAAAGTATTAGAGCACTGTTGAATGTCACTTGGGAGGCCACCCAAGAAGCCTTTTACTCTGCACTCTTCAGCAGCAAACAATCCAGAAGCAATCTTATTAAATTTGTTGATCTCGCTCTCATTTTCCACCACTGCGGGGGCTGGCTCACCAGGCTGTCGTCCTAAGGTTGCAGCCAACAATTCCTGCAACTGCACTTGCATCGCCACTACCTGACCCGCCATGGTCTCCATGCTCTAGCGCAGTTCTACAATCGCCGCCTCTCTCTACGCGCCTGACGACTCGCCCTCAGATTGGGGAGTCGACCTCGACACTATACGCTTAGGCGCCTTGCTATACGAGCAAACAACACAATAATCGAAACCTAGTTCAACTACTAGGACAAAACAAACAGGTATAGACAAACCTACATAAGTACTTGCTTTAACTGCCAACTTGCTCTGGGGTTTTATATATATATTTTTTTTACAAAAATGATATCATGCTTAACCTAAGATGGTTTACCACCATCATACTAACTCTGGTGCCTAGACCATGAATGCATGTATTTATATTCTTTTTGACTCAAAACCATGTGTGTACATATGTCATCCTACAAATCTTTAGCTTGACATATTGTGCTTATGCAATGTTATGTTATGCATGATTGTGCTATGCATTCTAAAAAGGACCTAATGCATGTTATGAGCGGCGTACACATGAAAATGTTATGCATCCCATACTACATAACATTTCCATGCAACGAAAAAGAAAACGTGCTAGCCGCATTCATGTGGTGAGGTTATGCATCCCATACTACATAACCCTCACATGTTGCCTCCTATGGTGGATCCATATACAAACACATATTATGCATCCCATACTACATAATATGCCTCGTATACTTCATGTCATGCTATGAGTGTAGTGTTCGTGCTTCAGCCAAGACGTGCTGATGACATATCGGTGTGTGTATGATATGACTCTAAACACCTAATACTTACAGGAAAGGTTGCCCGACAATTTGTCAAGCAACCTCCCTCTGATACCAACTGTCACAACCCGCATTTTCTCCGAATTTAAATATTTATCAGAGTACAAGAAAACGCGTGTCGTGATGCCACGTCGAGCAGGGGATAACTGCCGACGCTCAGGCGAATCACTAACTACCCTCTTTATGAAAAATTCATGAGTTTATTAATTGGAAAATCGATTATATTTTTAAGGCCGTATCCCTCGGCTCTGTGGATCATTTAGTCCACAGTTCAAACTATACTTATACGTAGCGGAAAATACTTTGTTTAATTGGCTTTTTGACATCCTAAGAGAGATCGCATAAGTGTCCCCAGGGGACATCTTATACTATGCAAGAACCTAGATTTAATTTATATATATATATATATATATAAAATGACCTTTTTACGTTGCATTGAAAGTAATGTATGAGTTTTGTAAAACATGCAGATCATGAGCTATATATACTTAATAGTGTTTTAGGGTTTAAAAGTAACTAGCATCCTAACATAAATCATCCCAAGAGCAAGTTTAATATATCCGAAAGAAGTAAAACTAACAGTGTAAGCAAGTGCAAAGTATCTAAAAGAGAAACCACCAGTGGGCGTCAACATCTGACACGAACCCACTGATGAGTAGGTATGTCTATACTACAAGTCTAAAGAAAACTACCTCCCAAACAAGAGGAATTGAGAACCACAGTAGCAGCTGAAATGCTAGAAAATCTCCAGGAACAAACTAGCCGCACAGTCGGCTAAATACCTGTATCTGAGGTATTCAGAAAAAGAACACCTCAGCAAAGCAACTATCAAAAGGAAAAACAAAGATGCAATAGATTCAAACAGGAATTAAGATCAGGTAAGGACAAGTAGAAATGAAGTAAACAAGTGCAGGAAAAGTGAGATAAGAAAAAACAGGTAAGAAAAATACTCATCAAAAGTGTGTAAAAAGGGGTGCACCAGGTGCACAAATGAAGCCAAGCTCCAAGAATCTCTGCAAGAAGGATTATCACAATAACAATAACATCCTAACATAGGGCTAGAGCGGAAAGAATCACCTAGTACTGGAGGTGGACAAATTCAGTAACAAGAGCCTAGGCTGGTGGCAACATGTCCAACCAAGTCTATCAGGCCTAAATATCTCCAAGGTGCTGTGGTGGTGGCATCAGTCCAACTCAACCAAACAGCCCAGAATGTCTTAACAAGACAAGAAGTAAAACCAGGGTGGCGGTACTGGCCCGACCCACCTCAAAACCACATCCTACTCCAGTACTAAGTGACTCGGGAAAACCCTGGCTGGTGGTTCCATGTACCACCAAGAAGTCACACTGAACCCTAAACAATCTAGAGCAACCCACCTAAGAGTCTTATATGCCGGCGGACTAAACATCGAGTTTGTCCAAGCAAGCAGTTTGACACAAATAAATTGAAAGTGATACGATACTAAATTTATATAGGTAGTTTGATACTAAACGATTACCAATAACGCGATATTAAATATAACAAAGTAGCTCGATTTTTCAACTAAACCTATATTAATTAGCTTGGTACAAAACCCTAATAGTTAACTTGCTACAAACCATAAACATTTAGCTTTATACAACTCATAATAAATTTACTTGGGTGGTTTGACACCAAACATTAGAAGGAGGCTTGACACTAATTTCAAACGAGAGGATTAACACACAAAAGAAAGTTACAAGAGGATTGGGTGGTTTTGATACCAATCCTAATTTAGAGTCACCATGGAGCAACTCTAATAAAACTCTTGAAACTAATTGTAACAAAACCACAACAATGATTTACACCCAAAGAAACCCGCAAACCACTATTTATCTCATGAATGATCAAAACTTGAAAACAAGGGCACTCGGATTATAACCTATCGGGCAAGATCCCTAGCGAAAAAAAAACAAAAACAATGTGAACCTTAAAACCACATACCCAATGAGTGAAATCGGCACCCAATCAAGTCCAACCAACTACAAATTGAACGATCCATACAACTAAGGATCTATCGAAGAGGAAGAAAAAAAAGAATTGCAATGGCAAGTGAGTACTTGCCTTGCATTAGGAGGATTCGGTTAACCCCCCTCTTCTCAACCAGCCGGCCACCAAAAATTTCGGCAGCACCTCCCCCGAACGGCCGAAAAATCGCAAGGAACACAACAACGATCCCTGGACAAAAGATCGGGAAGGACAACGCCATCAACAACCCCCAAAAAAAGGAAAATCTAACCTACGATCGGACAAAAACATGGGTGAAAACGCACGAGGTTTACCTCGGAACGAAGATCGCGGCTAGAGGAGCACGGATCCGGCCTCAAAAATGGATTTCGAGGCGATCTGGGCGAGGATTGGCCGGTCGGAGCAGCAGCAAGGCTCCGCCCCTTTCCTTCTTCTTCCGCTCGGTTTTTTTTTCTTTTCTTTTCTTTTCTACAGGGCTCGGTTCTTCCTCTCTTACAGCAACCCAAAGAGATCTAATATAAAACTATTTCGCTCATACAGCAACCTAAAGAAATTTAATATAAAACTCTTTCTCTCATACAGCAACCTAAAGACGTCTAATATAAAAGTAATGACCAATATAACCTAATGCTAAACTAATAACTAATGATAACACTTAACCTAAATAAAATCATTGCTAATAAATTAAGCCTAAATATTATAACTACACCTAATTAACTAAATTCATATACACATACTACTACACATATATACTAACTAAAGTATACACGAACACCTACATAACTAACACATACATATACACGCTAATACGCATATGTATACCTACACACAAATACACGTAAACACACACGTAAATTCCAAATAATTCTCCGCACGCACGTACACGTGCGCATTTACGTACCGGCACGCTAAACCACTACCCCGACCAAAATGAGGAAACACTAACATACGTTTATAATTAAAATTGACGACCCGCTATCTAGCGACCGTCAAAATGACGCGAAACATAACGCTCTCGAATTCCGAACGAATCCACCTCGTAGCTAAACACTAGGGTTACGAAAACATCGGCAAAGTCGGACACAACCTCCGACGATCACACACTCGAGCAAACCCCGCCCGAAGCCAAAGCACAAGGATTCTCTAAGAGGCTCAGTCGGGCCTCCAAAACAGACGCCGGCTAGCTGGGGAAACCATACAACAGACTATAACCTCTAAGAACACCTAACGAGGTATTCGAACAACGGCACGAGCCGGAAAAATGTGTCCACGTAATGCCCAAGGAGAAATAAATAAATACAGAAAAACATGGGGCATTACAGCTGGTGTTCAGAGGCTTCCTAGGAGATTGTATTTGTTGTATCATCTTGCGGCTTGACCGATCAAACCACCCAGCTCGCGCGGCTTGTATGAAGTCCCATATAGCTTATTGTATTTTCTCATCTCCCCTATTTCTATAAATAAGGGGGCATAGCTATATAATAATTATCTTTTTGTAGCAATAAAATTTTCCTTTATTTAGCACTTTTTACAAGGGAAAAGATAGATAGTACATTTTTTCTTAGGGAAACAAAGGGCAAATGTCTCCAAGTCCAAATTTATGTGTAAAAAATAATAATTGGGCCTACTGATGACAACCTTTACAAAAGGTTTGCTAACCTTATGCAGGGGGAGTTTGAGATGAGCATTATGGGAGAGCTCACGTACTTTTTAGGCGCTCAAGTGAAATAGTCTGATGACGGGATTTTTTTCTCTCAGACTAAGCACACTAGGAGCTTATTAAGATGTTTGGGATGGAATCAGCTTCCACAATGAAAACTCCCATGGGATCCAACACTTCCCTAGACAAGGATGAGATGGGAAAACCCTTTGATGAATCCATGTACCGATGTATCATTGTATCCCCGTTGTATCAGACTGTTAGTAGGCTCGATATCATATATGCAACATTTGTTTATGCTTGGTATCAAACATGCCCTAAGGAATCTCACTACTCAGCTATAAAGAGGATTTTGAGATTCCTTAAGGGCAACCAACATTTTGTCCTTTGGTACCCTAGAAACAATGATTTTGAACTAATTGTCTATTCAGATGAAGATTTTGTAGGTTACATGGAAGGTTGGAAGAGTACAAGTGGTACTTATTAATTCCTAGGAAGGAGACTAATCTCATAGAGCAGTAAGAAATAGACTAGTATGGCAATATCCATTATTGAGTCTGAATATATCTCTATTGGGATTTGATGGGGACTACTCTTATGGATACAACATCAGATAGAGGATTACAACCTACAGGAAATTCCTTTATATTGTGACTCATCCAGTGCAATTTCCATTGCTAAGAATCCTATCTCTCAGAGTAGGACTAAGCATATAGAAATTAGAGGTCATTTTATTAAAGAACATTTAGAGAGTGAAGATATTTGTCTTAAATTTGTTTCCACTGACAATCAAGTTGTTGATATCTTATCTAAGCCATTGGATGAGGCTAAGTTCAATCACTTTAAAAATGAGTTAGGAATTCTTAATATAGAATAATTCATTTACATTCCAATTATTATTTTATCATGTCCTATTCCAATTGTAGAATAATTTTCTCTATATTTCAGATGTCATCTCATCATAGTTTGGAATCATGTTAAAAAGCAATTGTGATGTTAGAATTACATTAATTAGTCATCTTAACTAGCTGGAAATGAGCAGTAACATTGTAAGGATTTGATAGCTGCTAGAAAATACTTAGTGGAATATTAGGTTAACAACCTTAATTAAAAAAATTCATGAGTAAAAATGACCCCTTTTAATTATAGTTGTCTATCAAATTGGTTTGACGTAAGTGCACTGTTAGATATTAAGGTCAGTTGAATCTGCTGTGAAAATTTCAGCTTAGCTGCTGGGACTACTGATAGTCTTATGGTATATATATATTACCCCGTACCAACAGATTATCAATCTGTCTAAGCATAACCGCGGAGATGGGCTGTTCAATTGAAATCAATTAATTTTAGTTGTCAAAATCAGTTAAAATAATCATCTAGGCTGACCCCTCATTTCAAAAACACTCCCCATAAATAAAGCTAAAGTAAATTGAAAGTCATTAAACCCAATCCCTTCTAACCGTCGAGACTGAGACTTTCTTTCCACCATCTCAGCGTCAAGTCTTTCAGAGGGAATGGCGCCAAAATCTACCAAAGATCTATAGGAAGGATATGAGATTTTTATGAATGGCTTCTTTCATGCGTTAGAAGAGATTAAAGAAGTTATTGGAATTCTTGATGCCCTAGGGTTAGAATATCTTCTCTCTAAACCATCTTATATTCTTAAGACAAATGTTCTGGAGTTTTATACTAATGTAAAGCCCTCTCCCTCCAAAACTAAAGTAAAATCCAAAGTTGGAAGTACAAGAATTAAGATTACTCCAAAAATGTTAGTCAAAGCCCTTCAGTTGACTTCATCTGACAGTAATGAAGAGGAAGAGATTTCTAACAAGGACAGAGACCATGCCCTGGAATGGAGTGAGTATAATGATGCCAAGATTGGATCACTAAGGAGAAAGAACATCAACTAAAGAAGAAAGCTTCTAGCTGATATTATAGAAAAAGCAATATTATGCAAACCTGGATATCATGACAAAATATCCAACACATTGTTTGAGTTAATCAAAAGAATTATTCTGCAAAAGAAGACTTACTGTGCAAATGTCCTATTCCAAAGAACTATTATTGACTGTCTGCAGGATCCCAACTTGGGCAGAATATTACCTCTTTATCTCATCGATGTTTATCCTGACCATTTTAATAAGAGGCAAGGTGCCAGGATTCACTACCGGAAGAGGATGGATATAAAAACCTTGGAAATGTTTATAAGGATTCTTCTAATGAGTCAATTTACTACGATGAAAGAGAAGTCCGAGGACAATGGGAAAAAGAATATTGGGACTGTTAGTTTTTATTATGATTCTGAGTCTAGAACCCCAATAGATGTTGGTGTTCAGGTTAATGTAGAAAAAATTCTATCCTCTGATAGTGTTTAAGTCAATATTAAATCATACAGAAGTCAAGTTGGAGAAGAGCATATTGAAGAAGTTTATGCTGCTCTTAATTCTAAAGATGTACCTGCAGATAATATTATACTAGATGTGTCTGAAGCCTTAAGAGAATCTACTAAGAATGAGCAAATGGAACCGATTGATGATCTTCAAGGGAATTAGGAGTCATCTATTCCAGAAAAGGTGGATGCACCTTCTGAGGGGGAGTATGTGCAGATAGAAGATCAATCTTCTGATAAAGCTGCTTCGAATGATGATGTTGATGTTGAGGGGGAGCCTCTAAGGGTCCCTACTCAGGATGTGGTAATTCCATCCTCCCTAGTGGCTGAGACATCCACGAAAAGCCTATATGGGCTTGGTGTTCAAGAGGACCATGGGAGGTGTTCCCTAGTTGTGCACACCCATTCTCCACCCACAACATAAACAAACAACTTCATTCCCACCTTTATAATGTCTCTATTGGATGAGCATGCCTCTTTACTCAAAGCCTATATAGATCAATTTATCTCAGGACTGAATGCTGAATTGTTATTTTAAATAAAACTACTGAAAGGTGAGACTGATCACCTAAACAATCAGATGACCAAATGGTTTGATCAAGCAGCAAGCATAGTCAAGGCTCAATCTGTTATCCTCAGATCAAAGGATAAAAGTCTTAAATTCTCAGCTATAGATATTGGATATGTCAAGAATTTTGTGAGTCAAACTGATGAGGTCATAGCGCAACCTGTTGATCACATAAACAATTATATTACCTCTACAACCATTAGTTCCATGGAAGAAGCCTTTTTGATTAAAGAGGAGCTTAAAGCAAACTCTGAAAATATCTTTCAAACTCTATCAAGCATGTTTGAAGCCAATACCAAATAGTTGGAAAATAAGATATTTGAAGAAGCCAAAAAGGGGCAGGAGAAAAATACTAAGAACAATACTGAGCAAGCTCTCAAAGTACTTCAAGGGACAAGGATAGCTCTAAACCTTCCTCTACCATATAAGTCTTGGCCAGAAGATTTTTAATTCCATGCTTAAGCAAGAATTTCATAGGATACACAACTTGCAGCCAGAAAGAAGAGAGAAGGGTTAATGTTGGCAAGGGGAATTCATGGAAAAGAGAATGGCTGATCAATCTATAGCCCCTTATTATGAATACTTAAGTGATGATTCAGAAAAGATTATCATAAATGCATGGTTAAGTCATGGTCAGCCGTTAAAGAACATAAAATACATGTATCCCAATGAAGAATGGATAAAAGCACCTAGATAGGAATTCACAAAGGGAAAGGATATTCAAAGAAAACTTTGTTAGGAGAAACAATCCTAGAAGGATGCCCTCCAAGTACTGACCCAAACCATTTATATATTTCAATAGACATAAGAACAAAGCCCAAAGTCCAAAGCCGATTAGTGTTGCCAAAGATGAAGGTTCAAGCTCAACATCAAAGAAGTGGAGGACTTAACCTTTGTTTTTTTGGGGGGCTGTAATAGAATTTTAAGTGCTTATATTTGTTAACTATCTTTTTGTTATGATATCATGACTATGATTGATCAAGATTTCAAATTTATAAGCATAAGTTTAATTTATTAATACGTCTTAGCATTATTGTGCGTTCTGGCTTCTTCAAATAGGGGGAGATTATTTGGAATATTTCCCTTCAATATTCCTTGGATTTGAAGATGCATCACCTGCAATGCTAAGTGAATATTGTATTCGATAAGCCTCTTTTCTTTCATATCATTACATGGTTAAGTTGTTATAAAACATGGTTAGAACATCACTGGATATTGTTGCTATGTCTCACCAATTTAAGGGACAATCAGTTGAGAAGGTAGTCTGGTCTCAACGAAAGCGCTGAGACATAGCTGATTTGTCGTCGAGATAGAAGCCGAACTCAGCTAAACAATTGAGATGTTTTCAAATAGAGTCGTTAAGAAAGCATGACCTATTTTTGGCGAAAAGAAGATAATGCATGATAACAATATCAATTCCTGGCCATACTGCGACTTTTCAATTCAATGAGTCATTGCTGAGTTGAAGGATATAAAAGCAATATTTAGGTCAATGGAACAAGAATTTCAAAGTTCTGAGAACTGAAATTTGACCTAGAAAAAAGTTCTTCCTGGCTGTGAACTGAGAAAGTCAATCTTTTGATAGCTATGCACTTCAATTTTAGTAAGATAGTTTATTCTTGCTGAATAGGTTCAGGTGAACAAGTTGAGTCACTCTGTAATCAAGGGGCTGATCTTCTTCCTTCTGCTAAAGATAGGAGATCAAGGTAGAGCAAGGGCTTAAGCTGCAAAACCATTTTCCAGTCTGTGTCCAAGCAAGCTAACTGATGTATAAGTTCAACAGAAGACAAAGGTTGAAGGTTTATTATCTAAGGTTTTCTGTTTTAATCATTTACACATATTCTCTATAAGAACATTATTGTTTTGTGTGTTAGGTCTTAGACCTGAGGTAGGTCTATTGATCCTGAGTGTAGGGCCTGTCTGCCAGAGTGTAGAGCCTATGTAACACCACCATCCGTCACATAGAATATAATAGAAGCTCGAGTCAGGGCCCGATGGCTTATAATATGGACAGACCAAGGAGTTACTAAATTGAAACCATAATCCAATATTCCGCATCCTACCACAGATTGCATTCTAGCGGAAGTAATTAAAGGTTATAAATAGAACCCAACAAAAAGATGAATGTCCACTACCACAGCTAGGAATGTAAAAAAAATACATGAAAAAGGTCTTGGCCTTAAGGCCTTATAATGTTCAACTTGAATTCAAGTGTGTTACATACTTCGGCATGCAGGCCGGCTATACATGAACGATAAAATAACATAAGAGTTCCCTTTGGCCTTCGAGGGCCAGCACAACATTTCTGGACTTCATCCCGCTACTTCTCCCTTGGCTCAGCAGCACCTGCACGCAATAACCCACCGTACGGTGTCAAAAAAAGCAACGGTCAACAAAAGTTGACCAAATTATAATAAACCCGCCCTTCACCCAGGGTGGCGATGCTCCTTCCCTGCAGGCATTAGTATAACCGCAACATGGCAATAAGAATGTGCAACTTAAGCACCATTTGCCACTGAGATTTGCACAAACTCCCAACGCCCCATGCTCTCAGGAACACTCTTGGTGCACAAGACCTCAAGGGTCGCACCACCGTTCTTTGACGGTCATCAACGTTTGAGCTTTTAGTCTCACAAAGGCCAAGGCAAAATACAGTGCCCCAGTTTTACGACAAGTCATGTGATGTACATGTGACCACTCCAAGTCGACCGGCATAAGGGATGGTACAGTTCTGCCATATCCCGTGCTCAAATCATCTGGCTCAGAGGCCTGATGCGGGTCAGAATCCTCTTTCCCTTTTCCGCATGATCCATAACCCTATAAGGATCCTAGGATAGCACTCATGGCTAGCAAAGATGAGCAATATAATCTCAAGCTCAATCAAATAAAGCCCCCAGGTCTCTCAAAGACAGGCTTCACAAACAATACATAGCTTACTGGAAGTTATCGCCGATTGTAGAACTACCGCCGTGCGGTAGGGGACAGACTATAGGTTCTTCCCCTTAATCGGGTGTTTTCCTGAAGACTTACCCCAAGTACTCTCAACGTGGTCATTTGTATACCCTGCGACACTAAAATCTATGTGATAACCACGGAGTCTTCTCCGGCATACAAAACATCAAAATATCAGCAATCTAGACCAACTCGTCCGAATGGGCTTCACACAACATGTTTATTTCATACTTTAATAATGGATCTAAATGTAATACTATGGGGATACACAGATCTACCTGTAGTGAGTACCACATCCACATGTTCGTGGAGTGTCTACCCTCTAATCCCCAAAGAAAGGACTTCAAATATCCAAGGAAGAGGATCGTAACCCTTGATGTATGCTTTAGTGCCATGGGAGGAATCTAAACGGTTGAAAATGACTGCTCCGACCATGCCTCTGCAAATCAGAACTCACCTTGTGAATCCAAGACCCGAAACACGAACAATGGCAAGAAAACTACTCCCGGCGCTGCTGCTCCTCCAGAAAACCAGGGCACCAACTCCTCTTCAAAAGAAGATGAAGAGAAACGACAAAACAAGGCTTATAAATAAAGCTACTACCGCGTGGTAACTTGCTACCGTCGCGTCGTACCTTAATTCAATGCCTCATTTTGGGCACAACTGCCAAAACCTTCCAATCGTTGGACGATACATGGCCACGCTATTACGGATTCCCTATCGCTACGCAATAGGATGCAAACGCCGCGTGGTAGCCAACAATAGTTATGACACAACACTTGCCATTATCGCCGCGCGCTAACTGCTATCGTCGCGCGGTAGAATCCCGAGAACTATAAAAATTAAATTGACCCAGCTATCGTCAGTGATAATACTATCGTCGCGCGGTAGTTTCTCGAGAGCTCTGGTAGTTTAATTCCCCTGCTATCGCAGCGCGCTAAAAAATTTCCGACATACGGTAAGTCTAGCGTTGAGTCAACTCAACCCTCTCAATGCTCTCGACACTGTCAATACTAACCCCTGGAGCAACAGCCACGCGGTAATTAGCTAACGCCGGGCGATAACCTCCAGAGAACCATTTCCTTTCATAAGGAAATTTGGGCATTACAGCCTGTGTGCCTGAGAATAGGGATATTGAACCTGAGTGTAGGGCCTATGTGCATGAGTTTAGAGAAATCCTCTTAGCCTGAGTTTTAGGGATTCTTGATAGGCCTGAGGTAAGTGACCAGGAGCGTCGCTGGGCTATAGGATTAGAGTGTACTCTGAGTTTGTAGGGTTGTATCCCGAGGTAGGTTCTTGGAGGAGACCTGAGAGATCCTGAGGGATCCGTGTTGTAAGCACTCTGAGCTGAGTTTTGGAGGAGGTTGTTGTACGACCCCTTTTTTTGCACTAGGTCTTATGCCCAGAATCGCTGCTTTGTGGTGTCACTTATTCCGAGAGGGTTTCCATAACAAATTGTCGATTCTTCCGGCAAATACTCAACCATATATCACAGAAAAAAGAAGTAAACATATATAGATATGAATCCAGTCCACAATCACAATGCAACACAAAAAAGTCCACATAAATTCAAAAACTAATCAACATGAAATGATAAGTTTGATAGAAAAGATAAAGGACTCCTGCCCAGTACATATTATCCTCACTATATAACGCTCGCAGAAGTAAAACTACTAGTCACTCACTGATCACACGACTGCTGGTGATGCTGCCACACATGGGCTAGGCTGGTTCACCTCCTCCTAGATGTGTTGGTTCCCCTGGTGCGTGTGTTCATGGTATTATTCCCATCAAGCCGTTAGATTAAACTAATTCTTGAACCCCCTCCCATCCCCTGCAACACCTAGGCACCATGCAGGAGAGGAGGAAAGGGAAGTACCAAAAGTGGAGAGTAAACAAAAGCAGGTGACATCAATCCTAACTATCATATGCTAAAAATATCTATCATAGTAATGACAAGTATATAAATGAACAATTAATAATGGTAGGAGTATAAAGGAAACAACAAATTAAAGTAAAGTTAGAACAACCAACTATCATCATAGAGAAAATAACCTTATAGCTTATAAGAATGCCCATACAAACTTATAAGTTAAGGGGTTGTTTTGCAAGTCCTAATGTATAAAAGATCCCATAATAAGTTATATATTAGGGGCACAGGTTTTATGCAAGTTATGTATGACGTGAAATGTTATGCATGTAGACCATATGTTTCACACAAGTGTAACGTACCCACCCGACTCTATGCGCATAGACCTTTAGTTACCCTATTTAGAGTTAGTTAAACTCTCAGGTACCTCTCATAGTGGCAAACAGAGGCAGTGGGTTGGGCCTCCCCACTCCTAGGCCAGTATTCACACTACCCAACCTAGACCTTGCGTACAACTCGGTACACCCACAATCGGGTGCTACGGAGTCTCTTCTACTAATGCTGGCAAAATCACCAGTCTTTTATCGGCTAAGTGAATACTTACACTTGTCGAGTCAACGTATCGATGTCGGTGTGAACGATCATCTAATAATGAGGACCCACCACTTAATGCACATCACACATGCTATAAAGAGCTCGCGAGCCATCGACTCACCAATCTAAGCCATCAATTCTATCAAACACTGAGTCCACCACTCGTGAATCTAAACCATCTATCCTCCCGAATTGACCGGGTGAGTGTATGTGATCGTGGTTTATTATTGGTTACTCCTTCAGTCTGGTTATTCTTACAGTTTAGGGTTAACCTTGGACTTCCCAGGGCATGCCCGGTGAAGGGCTCTAGAGGGCACTAGTAACTATGATGGGCTGAAGCCTAAAGCTCCCTTTCTAAGGGAACTTACTTTTGCGAGTATCTATTTATTACCAAACCCTTTCCCACATTGCTCTTTATCTAATCCTAAGTGGATTACTATTCTCCAGGAGAAGACAATACTTTGTCGACCCCAAGCACAACTCAATCTCTTTGGTACCCAGACTACCTAGAATTTGGCCCTAAGGGTGACCTCATCAAAACTCCACCAAGACAAGGTGCACCCACTATATTTCCACCCATATGAGGCCTACAGTTTTACCCAAAATACTCCATTTCGTTGTATAAAGACCAAATAATCAAGCTTAAGTGTATGAAAGTGAATACCCCAATTTACTTTGTTAACAACCTTAGAATTATTTCTAAGGGTCTATCATGACATGTTGAACCCAAATCCAGAATTTGGTAATTTTCCTACATAAATCAGCCTTTAAATAATTTTCCCTAAATCATGAATCCTAAGACTTTGAACATGAAGTATAAGTTTCTGACATGCAATGATCACACCATAATTTCTACAACCTCTTATTGACTAAATAACAGCAAGGTATGAGTTTCCTAATTTTCCAAAATTGATTTCTAACATAAACCAAAATATAAACTTTTCTATTAGAATGATAATTAACAAAGGGACTATAAGATTTTATCATCTCAAAATTATAATAAAATTTTCATAGATCAATAATGGCCAGAAATTGTCACTGCCCAAATTTCATAATCTTCTAACTTATTTTTGCCACATAAATAAATTAATGAATAAAACTTCACCTAGGGCAGCTTGTGAAGGAACCTCTATTTAATTACTTCCAAAAATTACAATAAAATTAACAAGCCACTACTGTGGTCTAAAAAGTTTACTGGCCAAGTTTCATAATTTTCTAGTACTCAGTTTGTCCTGAAATAAATTATTCCCTAATCATCAATTTCTAAAATTACAAAGAAGGTACAAAAATTCTTCATCCAAAAATTATGATAAAAATTGCAATCATCGATAACATCACTATAGGTCCTTCACCTAATTTTCATAACCATTCAATACTATTATGACATGTATTTGCATTTGATAGGAATGTGCATATTTTGATTAACAAGTTATTGAGGGGGAGAAATACTCATAAAAATTCAAATTAAATTTTCCTAGGTGTTTCTTATCATTTATTTTTATAATAAGGTATTAGGGTTATGTTTCTTCATCATGTGTCACTTCCTCATTAGACTTCCCATCATCACATTAAATAAGTCTTGTTGAAAAGACCTGTCAAAAGGAGTCATCTAGCACACATCCCGAAACCCGGTTCAGCCCGTACGTATAAATCAGAAAACATAGTCTGGGCCGAAAATCTACCAAGTCAACTTTGTCGTATATACTGTTTGACAACATGAAAAACTCAAAGGCCTCTGCCCTTCCATCTGATAGAGAGGGAGGGCAAAGGCCTTTGGCGTCCCTTCCAGTCAAGAATCGGGGCCTCACAATCACTAGACAATATTAATCTCATGCCTTTCTTCGTTCATGGTTCGATATTCTGGTGTCCTAGGCGTAGAGGAACCACACCAATCCATCCCAAACTTGGTGGTGAAACTCTACTGTGGTGACGATACTGTAGGGGGGGCCCTGCGGAAAAATAGCTCGATGCCAGAATGATAAAAAGCTTAACACCTCTTCTTTTACTTTTTCATATTTAAAAAGATCAAAATAAAAAATGCAAAGGTCGTCTTATTCAAAACCCCAATTAGAACATCTCTTCTCTCCCACTTCACGCCTCGGAACGCGTTGTTCTTCTAGAGAGAAAGGAGCTTTCACATCTTATTAACCCGAAATGGCTGAGGTGAGGAAAGGTTCCTTTTTGAAGGTACTCTCTGGAACAGATCCAGTGGAGACGGGGTGGGGCCTGTAGCTCAGAGGATTAGAGCACGTGGCTACGAACCACGGTGTCGGGGGTTCGAATCCCTCCTCGCCCACAACCAGCCCAAAAGGGAAGGTTCTTTCCCTCTGGGGGTAGGAAAATAATATAATGATCGGGATAGCGGTCGCAAAGCTATTGAACTCGGGTATGCTCCTTTGCCGAAATGGAATGGCCTTATTTTATTTATCAGTAAGTTCTGTACTATTAGATTATTACATAATGTACATATAGTACACCCGGCCGGAATAAGCATATTTGTGTTTGACTCCCCGTAACTCTTCCTCAGCAAGGCTTGGGCAGAATAGGAGAGCAAGTAAAAGTATTAGTAGCATAACAAAAATGCGTTCCTCGTCATTAATATGAATATGTTTGCTCGCGATAATTGTGGCCTATCAGGAGAATCGATGACTGCATCTTTGATGCACTACTGAGAATAATGAATTGGCTATTTACAATGGATTATATCAGATCTATGCCGAGGTATTGACGGTGATTCTCAAATATTGTAGAACATAATGTGATACGATGAGATAGAATGCAATAGAAATAAAGAAAGAAGGGAACGAGTTACCTACTCCTAACGGTCAAAGCGAGCCCTTTCATTCAATTATTCATTCTTTAATGAATAATGAATAATTGAATGAAGAATGAATCAAATCTCCCCAAGTAGGATTCGAACCGACGACCAGTCAGTTAACAGCCAACCGCTCTACCATTGAGCTACTGAGGAACAACGGGAAATTCGACCTCATAGAGTTCAAGTCATACACACTCGACGAATTGTCAAAATTCATCGTAATCACTCAATGCCTCATTGAGTCCAGTATTTTGTAAGTCAAAGCGTCGTATTCATAGAGTATCACTCGACGCTTTGTCGAATGGCATCGAGATCACTGAACGCCTCGTTGAGTCCAATATTTTCTAAGTCAAAGCATCGTGTTCGTCGAGTATCACTCGATGCCTCGTCAAATGGCATCGAGATCACTCAATGCCTTGTCGAGTCCAGTCAACACACTCGTTGTTTCCTGAATCCAGGATTATTCTAAGTCAAATTCTTC
Organism: Platanthera zijinensis; assembly: GCA_039513925.1. NCBI lineage: Eukaryota > Viridiplantae > Streptophyta > Magnoliopsida > Asparagales > Orchidaceae > Platanthera > Platanthera zijinensis. The sequence goes on along the minus strand of CM077098.1, from coordinate 70,371,178 downwards.
AATGCGTCGTGTATCACTCGACGCCTGCCCACCAGTCACGCACTCAACACTTCCTGAATCCAAGATTATTCTAAGTCAAATTATTCTATCCGTCGAGTATCACTCGACACCTACCCACTACTAAACGCACTCAACGCTTAATCGTGTCTAGTCGACACACTCAACGCCTATTACCATTACACTTTTTTTAAAAAAACTAGTCATATTACCCCTAGGTGGCCAACTTTGTCCACCATGTTAACCCACCAAATCAACTCCAATTGGGTTGATATTTTTTTCTTTGCCTTATAATATCCCATCTGGTCATCCACCAGAGTTTGGAGAAAATTTGAGATCCATAGACCCTATTTAAGTCATATATATGAATTATTTAATTGTTACAAAAACTATAGAAAAGTCATCTCCAAAAATTCTTATTTTTGGATATGTTGTGGGTAATGGTCAGAGAAGCCTATGGTTCAAATTTCAGATTATTTTACTGAGTGGACCACAAGGGGCACTTATTTTAATTTTTGGTTTGCCTTTGGATTCCTTGCACCGAAAAGTGTGCAGAGGGAAATCCAATGGTCCAAATGGGTTGATTTAAATTTTGGATTAAACAAGACTCCAAGGGCTAAGTTTTCTATTTGGATGTATTCACAAAAAATGCTCGAAGTTTTTTTAATAATTAAATCAATCTGACTAATAAAATGAGACAAAATGATATATTATATATATAGATTAAAATAGGCCCGCCCTTATCAGATCAAGCCCGATCCGACGATCACAGGTCATCGTCATCGATGAGACAACTTCTAAGATCAAAACAATTTGGAGCTTTTCTAGCTACAATTCCCGGCCACCCGGCCACATCCATGGTCCGCCACCTCCACCACCACCTTTATTGAGGTGGTTGATGGAGACGACGACCCTCAACATGTTGAAGACGATGATGGCGTGCTTACAGAAGTTATTTCTCCGCCTCTAGATAATGACTTGCAGTGCCGTGACGACCGTGTGGAGCGACGCCAAAATATTCGCCCGTGGCGCAAACCAATATATTAATAATTAATAAATTATTATTAATTATTAAGTCACTTTTTATGTTTTGTTTTATTATTATTTTATTTTGCAATGTTATTTAATTTCATGTATGATGGGTGGCTATAACCATCAATTGATATCTTTATTTAATGTCTTTAATTATTTTTTTGTTATGACATGATGGGTGCCATTAGCCATCATGAGTGGTTTAATATTGTATGGTGGAGATTGAGTGGTGTAGCCTATATATAGGCCTTTTCATGAAGGATTGAGTAGAGAATGAAAAAATTGAAAACCAAGGATTCAAAATTTGAATTTCCCCCCTCCTCTCTCTTCCCCTCTTGGAAAATTCATTTCATCCTCCTCTCCAAAATTTCAGCCTCCCCCTTTCTTCCCCCCCCCCTCTCTACCTCCTCCTCCCCCTTTCCAATATTCGACCCAAGCATTCAATACCTCTCCCAAAACCGACCCTTCATCAACCACACCAAGGCCGGCTATCCTCCTCAATACAAACCCGACCACCCCCTTCCCCCTCACCAAAAACCGATCAACCCCCTCCTTTAAGAAATTCGGCCAAGGCAAGAGGCTTGTTTTTGTGGATTCTTAAACCCCGGCGTGAAGCGACGAAGGAGGACAAGTTCCTCTCCATCCGGCGTGACTCCGGTGGAGCCGTTGAAGGTCGAACCAATTAGAGAGTAATAAGAATCATCCATTCTAATTGGTAACAAATATATCTTCTACTCTGTGATTTTCCCTCTTGATAGATCTTGTGGCATATGCGTGTTGCGTGGCTTATGAAACGCTTGAATTTTCGTGGTTAATTTCTTCATAGATCTTGTTGGTGTTTTCTTTTTTCCATTTAAGTTCGTGAGGCATGGCGGCCCTCATTTTTTATTTTGTTGGGAGAGAACCACCCTTGTCCGAATCTTTTGTTTTTCGGTGGATTCTATTTTGTTACAACAATGCTCGACCGAATCGTGTGGGTTCCTTTTGCTTGAGAGGAACTTGGCCGATCTCCTTGGTATTATCTTTAAGGGCTTTGTGAAACCTCCGTAATCTCTGAATATTGCAAATACAAATTGTGTCGTTGCTGCGTTTAAGGCTTGAGCGTGGCCTGAGAGTTATCAGAGAGCATTGCGTTAGTTACGTCGATCACCTTAACACCCAAAAGGACTAGCCTGCATCATTTTTGGTATCAGAGGGAGGTTCACGTCAATTTCTTAACTGGCACCCTCCCCTTTTTTTGCATGTCGGCATGCACGTTTCTTGTTCGTATTTTTGAAAATTTAACAAAAAAAAATTTCTGGTCTGCCAATAGCGGTGTAAATTTCTTATTTTTCAGTCAAATTCAAATTTTTTTTTTAATCCTCATATTTTTTTCAGCAAGAAAATCTATTTTATATAATTATAACCTTAGTGGCTAAGCCGGAACAATTCCATCTTTCCTAGAATTAGTTGTTCAGGTACCCTTTCTTTGTATTCGCACAAAATCCAGATCGAGTGTCCTCTCCGGTTTACATTGAAATGGATTTCGACATTAACGTTTCCAATCGTCCCCTGACTTATCTACACACAAATATTTTTTCCTATGATGGTTATGAGGATCCCAAGTATTTTAGATACTGGCTTGAGGGGGGTAGAAACCTATTTTGAATACAACCAATTGGGCTAATACCAAAAGGTTAGTTTAGTCTGAGAGCGGTTAAGAGGTCGATCCACTGAGTTTTGTCTGAACGAAGAGAAAGAATGCGGTGCTGGTAGCTATCCTTAGGCTTGGCCGCACATGCGAAGAATTCTCTCAGAGAAATTTGATTGCCCCTACCGCCTTAGCAATAGCCCGACATCCAATAGCCAGTATTGTTATGGCACTAGAACCAAGCCGGATCATAGAAGTGACATATTATCCAAAGATAGGTCCTTTCTCCAGGTTGGTAGAGCTACCCCTAGCGTACCTGCACCCACCTAAAGAAGAAGGGAAATAGTGAGGTCCCCTATCCCGAGTTCTGTACATGTGACTGTTAGGAATGCCATGAGCCCGCGACGTGAGAGTAATCCTACCCGTAAAGGTAGGCAAACAATTACGATATATGTGTCAAGTGGTGCACCTGATATTGGCTCTATTGAGCATCCTACCCCGATTACGCCCTTAGGCCCTATTAAGTCTCTCCCCGAGCTGCCTGAATCAGTCGTTGACTCTCCTGTTGAGTCTGAGGCGGTGTCTAGGACTGTGCCCGTCACTGAGGATGAGGCTGAAAACACTGGCGATTTGAGTGACGATGAGGAGATTGGTTACCCTAGTGACCTGGACGAGGATTTCTCCTCAGAGGAACCGTCTCCTCTTCCTTTTGGCGATGTTTCTGAGGCTTCTCCGTTGATAGTTATGGAGTCTTCCGATGACCCTGAGTCAGAAGACATTCCGGCCTAGTTACCCTATGTTGAGAGCTTACCTATTAGGGATTTAGGTGATGACCTGCTAGAACACGAGCTAGTTCCTTCTAGCCCGGAACATATTGAGGTGCCCATTTATTTAGCTTCCCCGTTTGATCAATCCAGTCGGATAAGTGCGAGTAAGGATCACAATATTATAATGATTGATCCAGAATTTGTATATGTTTCAACGGTGTTGGAAGATTCACCTTGGGATGGATGTCTATCTTTGGATAATCTTAGTGGTGCACATCTGGGAGATAGTTCATTGATATTATCATCGTTGCTTGAGGGTCATACAAATTTAAATTCTCCCCGGGATTCGATTTTCCCACCCCCCATACAAATTTAGACAATGTACCTACTTCGTGGATAGATTTGGTTAGCAAAGGATGTGACGTTTTGGAAGATTTGACCTGTGTGGGAAGGCTATTTGTGGATGACGATAGCACTGAGGACCCGATAAACATTTCTTTGATGTTAGCTCCTTCGCCTGAAGCACACAATGGGTTAGAAATTTTGTTGAGTACGATTTTGCCTACTTTTGAGACAAATACTGATTCTTATTTGGACGAATTATCTAGTGGGTTAGAAAACATATCGGCTGAGTTTTCGATAAGGACGAATCTACTGTTTGATTTTTCCTTTAATTTTGAGGGCTTGTACCCAGAGGATTTTTCTTAGACGTTAAATCCCTATTTTGATGGTGAGTATGATTTAGTTCCTCCTCCGGAATCGACCATGTCGACTCCTTCTCTGGTTCACTTGACTCGATTAGATGACTTGTTAGGGAACGAGCTTGTCATTTCTAGCCCGATATATCTGGAGATGTTTATTTATTCAGCTCCCCAATTAGACTTACCTAGACGGATATGTGTGAGCGATTTGTTAGTTGTCGCGTTCGGTCTTTCCACTACTTGTCATAGATCTGACTATGTTGTTCCTAGGATGGACCGTTCATCTGACCGCTTGGCGTTGGGTAAGGTTTCATTTTGGACTGCTAGTGATTCCTTGGCGATGGTACGTTTTGATGTGGCATCCCCTAGAACTAATTATTTGCCAAGCCCGGTCGCTTGCATTTATCCTCCGCCTTTTGATGATCCGTGCATGCACACATTAGTGAACGTAGTTGGGTATGTTGAGTTGTGTCTCCCGCACTACCTTTCAAATTCGGGAGCGTCCAACTCTATAGTTGGTGATGAGAGTTTTCCATATGCATTTCTTTGTGAAATTTTTAAATCTAAATTTAAATCTAAATTTAAAACTACGACGTTGGACTCCACGAAAATCGTTAATGAATCTAAAACACCCGTGCCACCAGGCTTAGTTCCGTTATTTTCTACTGTTAACTCAGGTCATGTTGTACATGGGTTCACCACTCACGGTTTTAATTTAATTAGGCACATTCTTAACATCTTAATTTATCAAAATGCATCCTTTAAATTACTTGCTAGTTTGTATCGGAGAGTCTCCCACCGTTATGTGGATGATTTGGTTTTGGCTTGTCTCACCCCTAAACGGATGCCCCCAGGCACCTTAAAAATATTAACGAATCAGCAAGTCCATCCTTTGCGAATCTTAAGGGAATTTGGAAACATGATATTTCTTTTAGAATTTTACACTGATTGGGGCATAGCTTCTATTTTCATCGTTTCATATTTTACGCTTCAAGCTTCTATTCCACTTGAAATATCTACCTTTCCATATATATTTTCCACTTTGTTCTCTTTGGGTGTGGGTAGTGAGTTTGTGCTTGGATCTCTATCTTCATCGGTCTTCACTAGAGGTACGTTGTTTGTTGGTGATGAATTTTGTTTTCCTTTATTGCCTAATGCGTTGCAAAGGTTCCCTAGGAACATATTTTTGCATGACAGGATACTCCAAGTTGTTGTGTCCTCCTCTCCAAGTGGTGTTGTGTGCCGCTTCGTGGTTCTAATGGATGATGCTTTCTCGCACCTGTACTATCGGATCTACTCATCGGTGATGAGTACTTTTGAGCGAGGGAGGATTGATGGAGACGATGGTCCTCAACATGTTGAAGACGATGATGGCGTGCTTACAGAAGATATTTCTCCGCCTCCAGATAAAGACTTGCTGCACCGTGACGACCGTGTGGAGCGACGCTAAAATATCTGCCCACGGCGCAAACCAATATATTAATAATTAATAATTATTATTAATAAATTATTATTAATTATTAAGTCACTTTTTATGTTTGTTTTATTATTTTATTTTGCAATGTTATATTATTTCATGTACGATGGGTGCCTATAACCATCATTGCTATCTTTATTTAATGTCTGTAATTATTGTTTTGTTATGACATGATGGGTGGCATTAGCCATCATGAGTCGTTTAATAATGTATGGTGGAGATTGAGTGGTGTAGCCTATATATAGGCCTTTTCATGAAGAATTGAGTAGAGAATGAAAAAATTGAAAACCAAGGATTCAAATTTTGAATTTCCCCCCTCCTCTCTCTTCACCTCTAGGAAAATTCATTTCCTCCTCCTCCTCTCCCAAATTTTGGCCTCCCCCTTTCTTTCCCCCTCTCTACCTCCTCCTCCCCCTTTCCAATATTCGACCCAAGCCTTCAATACCTCTCCCAAAACCGACCCCTTCATCAACCACCCCAAGGATGTCTATCCCCCTCAATACAAACCCGACCACCCCTTACCCCTCACCAAAAACCGATCAACCCCCTCCTTGAATAAATTCGGCCAAGGCAAGTGGCTTGCTTTTGTGGATTCTTAAACCCCGACGTGATGCGACGAAAGAGGACAAGTTCCTCTCCATCCTGTGTGACTCCGGTGGAGTCGTTGAAGGTCGAACCAAGTAGAGAGTAATCGGAATCATCCATTCCGATTGGGTAACGAATATATCTTCTACTCTGTGATTTTCCCTCTTGATAGATCTTGTGGCATATGTGTGTTGCATGGCTTGTGAAATGCTTGAATTTTTGTGGTTAATTTCTTCAAAGATCTTGTTGGTGTTTCCCTTTTTCCATTTAAGTTTTTGAGGTGTGGTGGCCCTCATTTTTTATTTTGTTGGGAGAGAACCACCCTTGTCTGAATCTTTTGTTTTTCGGTGGATTCTCTTTTGGTAAAACAACGCTCAACCGAACTATGTAGGTTCCTTTCGCTTGAGAGGACCTTGGCCTATCGCCTTGGTATTATCTTGAAGGGCTTTGCGAACCCTCCATAATCTCTCAATATTGCAAATACAAATTGTGTCATTGTTGCGTTTAAGGCTTGAGCGTGGCGTGAGGGTTATCTTAGTGCGTTGCGTTAGTTACGTCGATCACCTTAACACCCAAAAGTACTAGACTGCATCAGTGGTGTCTATCGCCTGCCGGCGGCATAGCCGCCGGAGAGGAAATTTCTTGCAAACCCGAGAGGATGAATTTTCATTGAATTCTCTCATTTTTCTCTCACTAATCAGGCTCGATTGACCCCGATTTCTCTACCTAAAGATCTACTGATCTAGCACAGAGGATACGGAAGAGGATTAGACCTACAGGCGGGCTTGGTGGCGTGTGTGTTGGCGATGTGCCATGACCAATAATCTCAAGCTTTTTGCTGGACGAATTCTCTATTCTCCACCTAAAACGATAATGTAACCATTTGTTTTGATTGCTTGGAAGCTTTGAAAGCTTATGGATGGGTTGCTTTGGGGAGTGGGAGAGGAAAACAGTGAATGGCCATTAATGGACTTGAATTGGATATTTCGTCCACCTCCAAACTCTTGAAATTCCACCCCTAGGTGGCCGGGAAAAACCCCTCCATTTCCTCCTATTTGACCAAGGGGGATGAATGAGGCCATTAAGAGGGAGTTTAATGCCCCATGGCCTTCCAAAGCCATGATTGCTCCTCTTTCTCTCTCCTTTCTTCGGTAGAATTTCCACTTTCTCTCTCCTAGTCATCCCATCAAGAATTTTAGTGGCATTCTAGGTAATTTCCACATGTTGTAACTAGCGGCCATCACAATTGGGCCTAGCCTAGTTGGATTGAAGTTAGGCTTAGCTTTTCCTCCCCTTTTTGAGCTTTGTTTGACCAGAGTTGACTTGGGGGTGTTGATATGGTCAAAGGAGTGGGTTAACTGGTCAACAGAGTGCCTTGAGTCCCTTGTCACCTCCCAAGCCCATTTGTGCCTTGGGGTAATCAACTTAGGTCAAACTAGGTCAATTTGACCCTACTAGGGTTAGGGTTTACCCTGGTTAACCACTTAAGTTGACCCCAAGTGCGTTGTATGGGCTCTAAAGGCTCCCTATGGGATTGAGAGTGGTATGGTGGGGGTCAAGTAGTCATGTTGGGACTCACAAGCCAAACCCTAGCTTAGGTGTCCAGGAATTACAATTTGCAGACCAAGGTGCTTTCACCTATTTACCTAGGCACCCATGGTCCTCTTGGTCTTCTTAGAGCTGTCATGACCTATTCATAAAAAAAACTTCCTAGGGGTCTGGTTATTTGTGGGATATTACAGTTGCCTTGTCTAACACACTGTTAAAATGGTAGAGATGGAGAGTGGATGTACTCATACCTTGGGGAACCACTATAAACCATAGTGTGCTTTTTGTGTGTGTTTCAAAACAACCAAAATAGCTAAGTATAAAAAGAAGAAATCAAACAACCTATTCACCCTCCCCCTCTAGGTGATTTAGACTACTACAAAGTTAACTATCACTATACACGTAGAGGAGGTCATGCCACCTCGCTATATTCTGGCTCATGGATCGAGCATTGATACTGTGTCTTATTAGGTGTTGAATATAACGAAGCACATGAGAGAAAATCTGGGTAGATTTTGCTACGTGAGCCTCATATGGCTGGTTCCTTCTAGTAATCGACTGTCATAACTCACTAGGAGAAACTCCCGCGGGGAAATCATTCGGGCGAGAGAGAACATTCGACCCCATGAGCTTAACCTGGGTGTAGATCTTGACATAGACTTCCAGTGTTCCCATACCATAATTATAAGCATGGTGTCCCTACGATAGGAGACAGATGCATGCTTACCAGTGCTTTCATCCATGTAGTCTAGCAACGGAAAGTGGTGAGGAAATCAAGCGTGAGTTCACGGTAACCATATTCCTCAATTAAGAAGAGGTTCTGCCATGAACCCACTTCAAGTAACCTGCCCACTGCCTTATTGTTGGGTATATTGGAAAATGTGTACTAGATTTGGATAAGCCACAACTTAGTCAAAGATATGCATCAATATGTATTTGATAGAAGTTTGAGTTTCATTGTGCAGGTTTAAAAATTTGAAGGAAATTTTTTTAAGTACAAATGTCGACACTTGTGAAGAAACTGTGTCGACACTCAGGAAACTTGTGTCGACACTCAGGCAAGCTGTGTCGACACTCAGGCAAATTGTGTCGACACTCAGGCAAGCTGTGTCGACACTAAAGCAAATTGTGTCGATACTCAGGGAAGTTGTGTCGACACTCAGGCAAACTTGTGTCGACACTCAGACAAGCTGTGTCGACACACAGGCAAATTGTGTCGACACTCAGGGAAGTTGTGTCGACACCCAGAATTTGTGTCGACACTTATGAAGAAGCTATGTCGACACATAGCTGCTATGTCGACACTCAAGAAAACTTTGTCGACACACTGGCAAAATGTATCGACACTTATAAAGAAGTTGTGTCGACACTCAAAGCTATGTCGACACCTAAAGAAGCAATTGTGTCGACATCCAGAATTGTGTCGACAACTTAAAACAGAATTGTGTCGACACTTAAAACAGAAGATGAGTCGACACTAAGGAGTTATGTCGATACCTGAAACAATTGTGTCGACACACAGGACTTGTGTCGACACACCTACTCTCAAAAGTTTGTGTCGAGTTCAGAAGTAATTGTGTCAACACACAGGACTTGTGTCGACACACACTCAACGCCATTTGACAGACACTCAATGCCATCTGTCTGCAACAAAAATGTCGAGACAAGAAGCTGATGTGTCGACACACAGGACTTGTGTCGACACATATATCAAAAAGCAGTGTCGAGAAGCAGAAGTATGACTGCGTCGACACCTTGAAGACTTGTATCGAAACTTAGTCTATATGTGTCAACAAATGTGGAGCAGACTTCTGAGTGTTGTGTGCTGAGTTGGAAAGACACAAAAGAACTTGGTGACGTGACTTGTTACTTGACAGTTGTCATAACTAATCGGTCTGACACCACTGTCAGAACTGTCAGAAGTCTGTTATAAACCGGATCAGCCGGTAACAATTTTGCAAGCTATATATAAGAGACAGATCGTAAACGACAGAAGATAGATACATAAGAACAATAACGTGAAGCATCCATAAGAAGAATTCTGACTGATCAAAGGCTGTCTACAGGAAAGATTCAGAGTTCTATCTGAATTTAAGGAAGAAGCTGATTGAAGATCATCTTCATCAACAGAGAAGTTTCAACTTATTTTGTTTTAATCAAGAAGCTTTGAAAAGCTAAGTTAGGTTGGATCAGAAGGATAAGTCAATCCAAGAACTGATCAAGAAGACTGCATCAACATAGAAATCTAACTGGTGAAGTTTTCAGTTACTCTTTACTCATAAATTCCTGTAGGATCTTATGTTAGATCTGAGATTGTAAGCCCTAAATTATGAAGGCTAAGTTAGGGATGTGTGCCTGAGGTAGGACTTGTGGTAAGTCTGAGTTGTAAGCCTAATTTTAAAGGCTGAGCTAGGGCTGAGGCCTTAGGTAGGATTCTGGAGAAGAATCTGAGGTAGGACTTGTGTTAAGTCTGAGGTGTAGGAACCATCTTTGGTTCTGAGATTGTAAGATCTGAGGATCTGAGCCAGTGGAAGAAAGTTAGGCTGAATCCAGTTATCTGCTGGATAGGCGAAGGGGGAAAGTGGATGTACCCATATCTTGGGGAACTACTATAGATCTGGTGTTTGCTGTTTTGAATTTAATTTCTTTAGATAGAATTATTCTGTGCTAAAAGAACATACAAATATCTGTTTGCCTTAAAATCAAAAAGACATGAAAAGATTAGAACATATTCACCCCCCCCCTCTAGGTGTTTAGGATCTTAAAACAAAGTCTTTCAAGTTGTATCAGAGGGAGGTTCCTCAAAATTTGACCTAACTGTTAGAGGATTTCTCCAAGGCAAATAATAGATAACAAAATGGGTTCAAGTGAAAATCAAAAGGAATTTGGATCTATGAAATTGCCCGTATACAGGAAAGAATCTTTTAGCATTTGGAAAGAAAGGGTCAGTCTATTTATGGAAGCATCTTATCCAAGAATTTATATCACAGTACAGGAAGGCCCCTTCATCCCAATGAAGGTTTCAGTTCTTGATGCAAACATTCAAACTCCAAAGAGTTATTCAGAAATGACTAAGGATGACATCATCTTGGCTACATCAGATAAAAGAGCTCAGAATATAATTGTAAGTTCCATAGATGATGCAACATTCCATAATCTTGTGCACTGTAAAACTTCCAAGGAAATATGGGTTACATTGATTGTCTATATGGAAGGCACAGAAGAAGTCAGAGAGGACAGAAAGTCTATGCTAAATCAGGAATATGAGAGCTTTAGGCAGAATAAAACTGACAGCATAGTTGAATGCTATAAAAGGTTTTTCAGAATAGTAAATGAACTGATGACATATGGAAGAGTCTTCAGTACTTATGAATTGAATAACAAGTTTCTTAGGACCCTAACAAAGGATTGGGACACTAAGATATGTGCCAACAGGGAAGTGGCCAAACTGGTTGACGCACCACCACCTACACTTTTTTGGAAAACTGCTTTCATATAAAATGCAGCTTACTACTAGGAAAGAGGAAGAGAAGGGCAGCAGATCTAAACATAAAGAAAGGTCAGTAGCCTTCAAGGCTGAGGGCTCAAGGAAGGGTAGGAGAAAATCTCCTTCTCAACCTTGAAGGAGTACTGAAGCAGAAGAAGGTGTTACTGAAGCAAGTACATCAGATAGTCCTACATCTGATGAAAACTTTGCTGCCTTCACAAGACAAATCCAAAGTTTCATGGAGAAAAAGAATTGGAGAACCAGGCATTCATCTACATCCTATTCCAAGGATGAATACCACAGGAAGAAGAGAACTCCTAAGGAGGACAAGTATGCTTCTAAACCTGGTAAACAATCTAATTCTAAGATTGTGTGTTATTGTTGCAACAGGTCTGGGCATGTCATAGCTGACTGTCCTGACAAAAGAAAGGAGTCAAAGGACAAGAAGAAGCAACTGGTCAAAGGCAAGAAGGAGAAGTCTCTAGTGGCTCAGAAGGAGAAGAGTTGGACAGACTCTTCATCTTCAGAATTTGAAGAAGAAGAGGCAGAAGCATATGTTGGACTCTTCTCAACAGAAGAGGATTCTAGGGAACTAGAATTCCTACAGATTCTGGACTCCATAAATGGAGTGGAAGAACATTGTTGTAAAGGGCTGATGACCCATCTTAAGAAGATAAGTTCCAGGATCATCCTGGACCAAGTAAGGTAAACAATTCACCCCTAGTCTTAGATTACTTTACTAGATCAGAATTAGAAGCATCCTCTTTAAAAGAAGTGGATGGATCTGAGTATGAGGGGGATGTTTACCAACTCATTAATGAGTATGGTGGGTTGTTGAATGCTCAAAATAAGAGCAAGTTTCTTGTTAAAGAGCAAGCCAAAGAGATTGAGTCTCTTAAGCTGGCTGCATCAATTTCAGCAAAACTGCTAGATCAAAAACTGAATGAGATTGCCAAATTGGAAAACATTACAGTTATTCAGATGGGCACAATCTCATTCAAAGAGAATCATATCAAGAAACTGGAGGGAAAACTTCAGCAACAGAGAGAGCTAGTGGCAAAATTCTCCAAGCCAAAATCAGTCTTACCATTGATAGATAATTTTGTTTCACAAAAAGGAAAGACTGGTCTAGGTTATAAGAGAAGAACTAGGGCTACCAATTCTCATAGAAAAGGTAAAGCCACAGTTCAGCCTCTAGCTGTAAATCCCCCTATTTTCTGTAAGAATGTAGTGAATCCTACTAACATGTATGATCATGACATTACACATGGTCACTGTGAGCATGAAAATTTCATGGGCAAGGGTGCTAATACCAATAGACCAATCTATAGGCTTGCCCATAATATCCAAGAGGAGTTCTTGAAGAATGTTGTTCCAGCACCAACACTTAATAAGTCTACTGACAACAAAGTAAGAAGGCCTGTACCTAGGAATATATATAATAAGTTTGAGTGTTGGTGTTGTGGCAAGGTGGGCCACTTTGCCATGGATTGTTGGTTTAACTTAAGTGTTAAAACCAAAAGTAGGATTCCTGTTAGATCATTCATTGGGTTTCAAACTAACAAGGACCTAGGACCCACTAGCAAGTTGGGTTCTAAGGGTAAGTGATTTATTATTTGTTGCAGGTAAATCCAAGTGACCATACCCCTATATGGTACTTGGATAGTGTCTGTTCCAGATATATAACTAGAATAAGGAGAATGTTGAGGGACGATGTGCCCATATAGAATGGACCAAAAGTTATCTTTGGTGGATCAGAAAAGAGAATCATCAAAGGATTTGGTAACATATTTTGTGATTCAATTACAATCACTAAAGTGGCTTATGTAAAGGGTCTAAAACATAACCTGATTAGCATAAGTCAACTTAGTGACCTAGGTTATGATATTTCTTTCCTCAAAGGGGAGTGCCTAGCAAAAATATCATGTGATCAAGAGATCATTTTGACTGGCACTAGGAAAGGAAATGTGTATTGCCTTAACCGAGAGTGTGAGTCTAACAACTCATCAATTTGTTTGGTTGTAGGAGAGAAAGCTTCTCTATGTGTCAAATGGCAGAAGAGGCTAGCTCATTTGAAATATAAGTCAATTGGACTTCTGTTCAGCATGGGATTAGTGAGGAATGGTCCTCAAGTTCAGTGCATAAAAGAGAGTGTGTGCTCAGCTTGCCAAAAAGGCAAGCAGACTAAGTCCTCTTTTCTGTCACTTGACATCAAAGATTCAAAGAGATATCTGTATCTCATGCATATGGATTTGTTTGGTCCTATGCCAGTCTATAGTCTTGGTAGGAAAGCATACACACTTGTTGTTGTGGATGACTATTCTAGATTTACATGGGTTTTCTTCTTGAGGCAGAAATCTGAAACCCCAACTATTTTCCAGACTTTTGTCAAACAAATACAAAATGAATACAACAGCTCAGTGGTCAAAATCATAAGTGACCATGAAACTGAATTTCAGTCTGAATGTATGACAAAATTCTGTGAAGAACTTGGGATTCATCAGGAATTCTCTTCACCTAGAATTCCTCAGCAAAATGGTGTTGCTGAAAGAAAGAATAGGACTCTAATTGAATCCAGTAGAACTCTACTGAATGACACTACTCTCCCTGAATACTTCTGGGCTGAGATAGTAAATACTGCATGTCATGTGCTCAATAGGGCCTCCATCAACAAGAAACACAAGATGACTTCCTACTAGATTTTAAAAGGCAGAAAACTAAACATATCTTATTTCAGAATCTTTGGTAGTATGTGTTTTGTACTAGTCAATGGTAAATACTACCAAACTAAGTTTGCTACCAAATCCCTAGAAGGGATATTTGTTGGGTACAACAACCATAGTAGAGCATACAAGATCTACAACTTGACTACTCAAGTTGTAGAAGAATCTGTGCATGTAGTATTTGATGAGTCAATGTTTATTAACAGTGAATTGTCTAGTTCTTCAGTTAGTTCTACAAGTCTAATAGATAAGCTGGACAAGCTGACCATAAATGAAGATGGTACTGCTAATCTTGATGAAAATAAAAATGCCAACTATCCAGGGGGAGATCAAGTCCCTCTGGGTTAAGAAGAAAATGTGGAGCATCAAGATGAGGAAACTGGAGATAGCCATAATGCTGACAGAATTCCTCCAACAAGGAGACACCTGAAGGATCATCCATTTCACCAGATCATTGGTGATGCAAGTCAGGGTGTTCTAACAAGGAGCAGGAGAATGAACACATTTTTTGTTCTAGCTTCTTGTCTTAGATAGAACCCAGGAAGATTGAAGAGGCCATGCAAGACACCAATTGGATTGATGCAATGCAAGAAGAGCTCAGTCAGTTCAAAAGGTGTAAGGTCTGGGAACTGGTGCCAAAACCTAAGGATCACAACATAATAGGAACTAAGTGGATCTACAGGAACAAGCTTGATGAGAATGGCACTATAGTCACGAACAAGGCTAGACTGGTAGCAAAAGGCTACAGGCAAGAGGAAGGTATTGATTTTGATCAAACCTTTGCTCCAGTGGCAAGGCTGGAGGATATAAGGCTATTCTTAGCCTATGCTGCATATCAAGGGTTCATAGTATATCAAATGGATGTGAAATCAACATTTCTGAATGGTGATTTAAAAGAAGAAGTCTATGTAGAACAACCCTCAGGTTTTGTGGACTCTCACTTTCCTGATTATGTATATAGGCTTAGGAAAGCTCTATATGGTTTGAAACAAACTCCAAGGGCTTGGTATGAAACCTTGTCTGCCTTCATCATTGAGATTAAATTCTCTAGAGGAAAGATAGACAAAACTCTATTCTATAGGGAATCAAAAGGCAAGATAATTCTAGTCCAGATATATGTAGATGACATTATCTTTGGTTCTACTGAAAACAGCCTTTGTAGGAAGTTTGCCAAACTTATGCAAGGGAAGTTTGAGATGAGCAGTATGGGTGAGCTGAAGTTCTTCTTGGGACTTCAAGTTAGATAGACTGAGAGTGGGTTGTCCATATCCTAGTCTAAGTTCACCAAGGAGTTGATTAAGAAGTATGGTTTGGACTCAGCTTCTACAATGAAAACTCCAATGGGAACAAGTATGCCTATATGCAACGATGAAGCATGGAAACCAGTTGATGAGTCTTTGTATAGAGGGATAATTAGCTCCCTACTATACTTGACTGCTAATAGACCTGACATCATGTATGCAACATGTGTATGTGCTAAGTATCAAGCATGCCTTAAGGAATCTCATTATAGTGCAGTTAAAAGAATTTTGAGATTTCTTATGGGCACACCTAATCTAGGCCTTTGGTACCCTAAGAATAGAGATTTTCTATTAACAGGTTTCTCAGATGCAGATTTTGCTGGATGCAAAGAAGACAGAAAAAGTACCACAGGAACCTGTCAATTCCTTAGTGGGAGGCTGGTGTCATGGAGCAGCAAGAAGCAAACTAGTGTAGCAATATCAACTGCTGAATCATAGTATATAGCTGCTGGTAGCTGTTGTGCACAATTAATGTGGATAAAGCATCAACTAGAAGATTATTACATCCAGGTAAGTAGAATTACACTATTTTGTGATTCTACAAGTGTTATTTCTATTGCTAAGAATCCTGTATCACATAGTAGGATTAAGCATATAGATATTAAGTTTCATTTTATCAGAGAACATGTAGAAAAGGAAAATATTAATCTAGAGTTTGTAAAAACTGATAATCAAATAGCTGATATTTTTACAAAACCACTAGATGAAACTAAATTCAATAATTTCATAATTGAATTTGGTATGTTGAACCTAGACTAGGTTAACACAAGTTTCCATTATTAGCATATGTTAGCACCAAATTTCTGTTGAAATTTGGCTAAGTTCAAAGTTTGTGTCGACACAAGCAAGTTGTGTCGACACACTCAGTATGTTGTGTCGACACAAGAAATGGATGTGTCGACACAGAAACAGTATCTGTGTCGACAAGAGAATAGGTGTCGACACAACCTTGTCGAGACTATAAGTCGTGAGGATATTTGTGTCGACACAAAAAGTTGGTGTCGACAAAAATCTGTCGAGACTTAAGTTGTCAGTGTCGACACAGACACAAGTATGTCGACACAGACTCAAGTATGTCGACACATAGATGTGTCGACTTAATATACGTTTTGTCAACTTAAACATTAGTATGTAGACACAAAGTTGTGTCGACTCAGCTTAAGTTCTGTCAAGACCTAGGTCATTTTTAAGCCCGAATTTTGGTCTGCCCTTGACTCAAGTACTATAAAAAGGTGAATCCAAAATCTGGTCGACTACGCTATCAGAATTTTTGACTCTACACCTTCTGTCGACATAGACATTCTTTTCTCTTCTCCTCTAGCACCTACGTCAATGGAGCCAAACCAAGAAGACAAGGTTAATGAAGGTTACGAGCTGGTTCGTGAGGGTTTCACAACTGCTTCTGACGAAATTGAGGGAATTATTGCCCTAATTTCTGAAAATGGACTAGAGTTTTTGGTCTCAGAACTCACAAAAAATTGGAAGAAGGAAGTCATGGAGTTCTACACAACCGCTTCATTGGACTCTAAAGGAAAAAAAATCAAGGCATCTATTCAAGGTACCCAGGTGAAGCTCACACTCATATCAATCAGGAAAGCACTACATCTACCAGTGATCAAGGATATAGAAGAAATAACTCCTTCCCATATAACTGAAGCATTGAGCTAGTGTGGACTGAATCCCAATAGTAAGATTGGTTCATCTATCAATAGAAAAGGGATGAATTCCCAAGGAAAATTTCTTTCAGAAGTAGTGGGCAAAGTGATTATCTGCAAAACAGGTGGACATGATCGGATTTCTGCCCATATGTTCAATCTGATGTTGAGAATCATATTCAAGATAAACACTGACTGGGTAGAAGTAATGTTTGATAAACTACAAGAAGGAATAAAGAAACCTAACATGGGAAGGATCCTTAGCCTTTGCTTAACATCAGTAATTCTAGATGTTCTGAAACAAGAAAATGGCTCTAAAATAAATCATAAGAGAAAAATGGATGTAAGGATATGATAGTTTAACTTTCAAGGCAGCCTAAACACCTAGAGGGGGGGGGGGGGGTGAATAGGTTCTGCTTTTCTTATAAAAACTTCTAGGCAGAATTCAATTCAATAGCTAACACAATGAGCACAGCAATCACAGAAATTAAAACATCACAGATTGCACAATGTTTATAGTGGTTCCCCAAGGTCTGGGTACATCCACTTTCCCCCTTCACCTATCTAGCAGTATGCTAGATTCGGCCAAACTTCCTCTTATCTCAGATCAATAGATCCTACAACTCAGAACCCAACTGGTTCCTACAACTCAGGCACAACTGCCCTACCTCAGCCTTGCCCCAAGGCCTACAACTCAGAGAATATCCTTCTCCTACACTCAGGCAAACAGCCCTACCACTCAGAGTTCAACACTCCTACACTCAGCCTTTATAACATAGGCTTACAACTCAGATCTGTGTAAACAGATCCTACAAAAATATAGAAAAGATTATTAATCTGTCTTGCCAAAGTTGAGAGAGAAAAGGCCAAGACAATTCTTGATCAGCTGATGCAATCAACTGTATCTGAGCCTTCTTCAAGGCTTCTTGAAAATATACTTAGCTGAGTTGATTCCAAACAGCTTCTTGAGAATCCACTGGTGGTTTCTTTCTTCTTCTTCTAATTCTGGCTTGACCTCTCTCTATCCAGCACTTTGAAAGATTCTTCTGAATTCTGATTAGAACTCTTCTTAGATCTATCCTTAGATAGTCTTCTTAGATCTCCCGGAGAAGATCTTCTTAAGTGACTAGCACTTTCTTGAAATGAATTGGATTGTGATCCTTCTCTTCCTTTTTGAATCAAAGTTATTCAAAAAGGACTATCTGTTTTTTTTTTTTTCTCCTTCTGAATCAGTCTATTTATAGACATTCTTCATGGTAACCGGCTGATCCGGTTTCTAACCGTTTTCTGACAAGTCTGACAGCTTCAGTTAACCGGTGGTAACCCACAGCTGTCAAGTCTTCAAACAAGTCCTGTGCCTTAGTCTTGAACCACAAGTTGTTGAAACAGTCTGTCAGAAAGTGTCGAGACCATCTGTCTATCTGTGTCGACACAATTGACTTTGGTGTCGACACAGTCTTCAGTGATGTCGACTAAGTTGCCTTTGAGTCGACACAGCTTCTTCTGAAAATAACTTGGTCTTGACTCTTCAGTGTGTCGACACAAGTCCTGTGTGTCGACACAGTTGTTGTAGATTATAACTTAGTAAGTGTCGACTTAGCCTTCAGGTGTCGACACATTCATTTCTTAAATCTGCTTTAATGTGTCGACTTAATCACAATGTGTCGACACATTCTGCTGGTGTCGACAAACTTGAGGTCGACTATTTTCTTCTGTGTCGACACATTCAGCTGATGTCGACAATCTTGAGATCGACTATATTCTTCTGTGTCGACACATTCTCCCAATGTTGAGGTCGACGCTTTTCTTCTGTGTCGACACAAATTCCCAGAGTTGTGTCGACTCTTTTCTTCTGTGTCGACACAAATTCCCAGTGATGTGTCGATTTCTTCTTCTGTGTCGACACTTTTTCCCAGTGTAGTAGTTGTAGACTAACTGCTATGTGTCGACACTGCTTCCCAGTGTTGTGTCGACTCTTTTCTTCTGTGTCGACACTGCTTCCTCTGTGTCGACACTTGGACTTAGAATTTTTCTGCATACTTTATCAATTCTTCACCTGCACATGTCAACTTAAAACAACATCAAATACACCTTGATGTATATCATTGAGCTAGGTTGGGCTTCTTCAAATCAGGTACACATTTTCCAATGTACCCAACAATCTCCCCCTATTTGGAGAAGTCATAACCCCTATAGCCAATGATATACACCATTTATAAACAGTACTAAATGATGATTAATGACATAACAGGAATACTTAATATAAACAAAACATAAAAAAACAATTCATCACAGAATGCACATTATAATATGCCAAACAACATTTTGTTTATAACTGGGTAATGTTTGATTACAATGTTTTACATTTAATGATTACATCACAACATTACAAAACACTATAAAAGAACTTAAAACATAATCAGGATTGATCAGGCTCTCTAATTATAATCCCTTTGCCAGATTGAATTGTAGCTGTCACAGGAGCTTCTGATTCTTCAGCTATCTTCTTTCCTTTAAGATCAGCTTTCTTCTGAGCTTCTTCCTTGATCCTTTGCCTTTCAAAATAATGAAAAGGCCTTGGGAAGTATTTGCTTGGCTCCTTAGCATCAGATGGCAGTCTTCCCAGCTTGGCTTTCCTTCTGAATTGTACTATTGCTTCTTGTCTTGCCTCATACTTCTGCCATTCTATTTCATTGTACCACTTGCCTCTCTCATGAACTTTATCTTGTACAGCTTTCCATGCAGTGAGTATTATTTCCTTGAAGTAGGACTCCACTGCTCTAATCTGGCTTCAGTACAGCCTGCTCTCTGAATTTCCTCTTTGCTACTAGAGCATCTTGCTGTTCTTTTAGAGTAGCCTCAGGCTTATCAACCTTTCCAAAGACAATATTAGTAACCTCCTTTGGAGGACTATACATTCCTTGAACCTTCTGATCAATCATGTCAAAATCTGGAGGGGGGTAAATGACTTGGGCAACCTCAGGTTGAGTGCCTTCAAGTAGATTTGATTGTATTCCTGATTCAGCTACCATAGCATCATCACACAATGGGGGATATCCCAAAGTGGCTCGAATGCTATTGGTCACCCATTTGGAGTGCTCTGAGCCTGCATGAATTAGCATCCTCTCCCCCTTTATGGCTTCTCTAGATACATGATCTCTTAGATCTTCCTTTTGAAATCGATTTGGCCATCCAAATAATTCACACCCTCTTTGAAAAATGGTTTTAACTTTTAAGCTTTTCAGATATTTCTTTTTGAGAGGTGGAGATGGCAGTCTTAACAGATGCAATGGCAGCTTGAAAATTCTTATCAAATTCTTCCCTTTTCTTTGGCTCTATCTGCAGGCAGACCTGGAACAATCTTCTTTACCTCCTCAATGATCTCATTATGAGATTCAGTTAAATTATCATTCATTCTGATCTGATTTTCCAAAACATAACTTTGCTTCAAAGCAATGTCATCCACCTTTGTAGTGATAGCCTCCTGTTGTTTAGCTAGATAAACCACAGCATTGCCACCCTTGTGGAAGCAATCTGTCATTTCAGTTTTATGCAAGTTGACCTGAAACTGGATGGACTTGATATCCTGAGCTAAGTCAAACTGAAGTGACTTGCTATTCTCATCAACATACTTTTCCATAGCCAACCTTTGTTCATCCAATTTTACTTGTAGATCTATCATAAATTGTTGTAATCAAAGGCTGGAGATACTTGTAGAGGTGTGTGTCTGTAAAGCCTGCTTATAATTCTTGCTTCTTCTCTTGAAGACAACAAGTTTTCTTTTCTTGCCACCCTGGCATCTTCAGTTTCTGTTTCAGATGAAGTATCTACATGAATTCTTTCTTGAGGATGATGAATTGTATCTGTTCCAGGGACTGTTGCTCAGCTTCAACATCCACTGGCTCACCCTCAACCTGTGGCTCAACTTCAGCTTCCTGATCAATGTCCATACCTATGGACTTCTCAATATCTGGTCCACCTCCTACTTTATCAGCAGTAGTATCAATATCAGGGAATAACTCCTCCATAGTAAATTCCAGTTGAGCTGTAACTTCTGCAGCAGTTAAATCTTGAGACAAGTTTAACTGTGCTTCCTCTTGTACTTGCACTTCAGTATTTGTAGTATCTGGAGTAGGAGTGGACACTAGCTCCCCCTGAACCTGTGCAGTAATAAGAATATGAGCAATGTCTTTTATAGTAAAATACATTAGCTCCCCCTATACCTGAGCAGGAGTAGATACCTTTGGAGCAGGAGTGGAAACTGGCTCCCCCTGCATCTGTGCAGGTGTTGACACTTCCTGGACACAGTTGAGTCTGGCTGATCTTCAACCTGTGTCCTCAGTGGGGTCTTCTTGAATTGTTCAGATTCTTGATTTTGTAGGGGATTTCACAGGGGTGTCTGGCCTGCTCTCTTCAGGCACATCCTTGGACAGCACCCTATCCCACCTGGAGAACAATCTCATATCCATTCTTCTCATATGATTAATCTTACTCCCTTGCAGTTGCTGCATCACTTCAGGAATCACTCCAGTGAAGTACAGGCTCATGATCCTAGCCATGTTAGGCTTCTTGATTCCTTCTTTGATCTTGTCAAAGATCACTCCTGACCAATCAGTAGGAATAGTAAAAACATCCTGGTCATCAGGCTGAACATATAGGCAGAAATCCTATCATGTCCACCTGTCTTGCAGAGGATTACTTTCCCAACTACTTCTGACAAGAATTTCCTTGCTGATTCATACCCTTCCTGTTGAATGCAGCTCCAATCTTCAATCCTGAGTCCAGTCCACACCATTGAAGGGCTTCCCTTGTCTTAGATATAGGAACTTCCTCTTCATTCTCAACTACTTGCAATTGAAAGATCTTTCTTATACTTCTTTGATTAATCTTCACCTTAGTCCCTTGAACAGTGGACTTAATCTTGAGGCCAGTAGAGTGGACTGATGCAGAGATAAAGAACTCGTGCACCTCCTTCTTCCAGATTTTAGTAGTTGTGAGATGAGAAATTCTAACCCTGACTCAGAGAGGAGGGTGATAACTCCTTGAACATCTGGCGGCGCCTCTGCAAAGGCCTGGCGCACCAACTCATACCCTTCATTGATGTTATCTTCAATCCTTGGCGCCATCGTCGTCGAGAAAGCTTGAGAGAAGAGAGAAAGATAGACTGTCGACACAGGGTTTTAGTCTCGAAAACCTTGGAAGCGTGTCGACAGAATGAGTTTTGACCTATTTATAGCCGCAGTTGAAAGAAGTTCAAAAGGCGCCAAAAACAGTCTAAATGTGTCGACACAGACGGAATGTGTCGACACAAACTTCTATTGTCTCGACATTACTTCAGCCTACTATGTGTCGACACCAATTTGTGGTTATGTCGACACCTTAGATAAACAGAAATTCTGTGTCGACTCTAAGGATAAGTGTCGACACATATTCTGTAAGTGTCGACACCATTTTCCTGGTTGAGTCGACATTATATTTCTGGTTAAGTCGACAATATAACTCTTAAGTGTCGACACATATTCTCTGTGTCGACACAATATTTCTGACTTGTCGACATAATTTCTCTGAGTCGACACATTACTACTGAATGTGTCGTACAGCCAATTTCTGTACTTCAATGTGTCCTTTTTCTTGTATTATTACTTCTGATACCACTTCAATTGCATTGTTAATGAATTTTGTTAATACATTAATCAATGGTTAACATACCTAATTCAATTTTGAATTTATTGAATTTGGTTTCATCTAAAGGCTTAGTAAATACATCTGCTATTTGATAATCTGTTTTTACAAATTCCAATGAGATGTCTCCTCTTTCTACATGTTCTCTAAGAAAATGGTATTTGATTTCTATATGCTTAGTTCTACTATGAGAAACTGGATTATTAGCAATAGAAATAGCACTCTTTGAATCACATAAAAGGGGTGTTCTACTTACCTGAATACCATAATCCTTAAGCTGATGCTGCATCCACAATAGCTGTGCACAGCAGCTTCCAGCAGCAACATACTCTGACTCAGCTGTGGAAATTGCCACACTGGTCTGCTTCTTACTACTCCAAGATATTAGTCTTCCTCCCAGGAATTGACAAGTACCTGTAGTACTCTTTCTATCCTCTCTACATCCTGCAAAATCTGCATCTGAATAGCCTGTTAGTAGAAAATCTCTATTCCTAGGGTACCAAAGACCTAGAGTAGGAGTGCCCTTTAGATATCTCAGAATCCTTTTGACTGCAGTATAATGAGATTCTTTAGGGCAGGCTTGGTACCTAGCACAGACACATGTTGCATACATAATGTCAGGTCTACTAGCAGTGAGATATAGTAGAGACCCAACTATTCCTCTATACAATGATTCATCAACAGGTTTACCTGTCTCATCTTTGCATATAGGCATACTAGTTCCCATAGGAGTTCTCATGGTGGAGGATGACTCCATACCATACTTCTTAATTAATTCTTTGGTGAACTTAGACTGGGATATGGACAATCCATCATCAGTCTGTCTTACTTGGAGTCCCAAGAAGAACTTAAGTTCCCATACTGCTCATCTCAAACTTCCCTTGCATAAGTTTGGCAAACTTTTTACAAAGGTTGTTTTCAGTAGATCCAAAGATTATGTCATCAACATAGATCTGGACTAAGATGATCTTTCCTTTGGATTCCCTAAGGAATAGAGTTTTGTCTATCTTTCCTCTTGAGAATTTATTCTCAATGAGGAAGGTAGACAGGGTTTCATACCAAGCCCTTGGAGCTTGTTTTAACCCATACAAAGCTTTCCTAAGCTTATACACAGAATCAGGTTTAAGAGGATCTACAAAACCTGATGGCTGCTCTACATATACTTCTTCTTTAAGATCACCATTCAGAAATGCTGACTTCACATCCATCTGGTATACTTTGAAGTCTTGGTAGGCTGCATAGGCAAGGAACATTCTGATTGCCTCCAGCCTTGCTACTGGAGCAAAGGTTTGATCAAAGTCAATCCTTCTTCCTGCCTGTATCCTTTTGCAACTAACCTTGCTTTATTCTTCACTATTATCCCACTCTCATCTAGCTTGTTCCTATAGATCCACTTAGTGCCAATTATGTGTGGCCTCTTGGTTTAGGAACAAGCTCCCAGACTTTGCACCTTCTGAATTGATTCAGCTCCTCTTGCATAGCATCAATCCAGTGCTGGTCTTGGATAGCTTCTTCAAACTTCTTAGGTTCCATTTGGGACAAGAAACTTGAATGCAAAACTGTGCTTTGATTTCTGCTTCTAGTTTGCACTCCTTGTCTTGGATCACCAATTATCTGATCAGTAGGATGATCTCTTAGATATCTTATAGCTGGAGGAAGATTCCCTTCAGGTTGAGCATCTCCAGCTTCTTCATTCTGCTGAGCCTCTTGGTTTTCATCAGCTTCCATTATCTCTTGTACTCCCCCTGGACAGCAGCCTTCATTTTCCAATGCTCCATCTTCCTTTGAAGCTTCAGCAATGGAGAGCTTGTCCATCTTCTTGCTTATACCTGTTGAGTCATTTGATCTACAAGACAACTCACAATTGATTAATCTTGTTTCATCAAATACAACATGCACAGATTCTTCAACAACTTGAGTAGTTAAGTTGAAGACTCTATAGGCCTTACTATTTGTGCTGTACCCAACAAATATCCCATCCTGGGATTTGGCAGCAAACTTAGTCAAATATGACTTGCCATTGTTAAGTATATAGCACTTGCAACCAAAGATCCTAAAATAGGATAGATTTGGTTTTCTGCCTTTCACAATCTCATAGGGAGTCTTTCTGTGGCTTTTGGTGATAGAAGCCCTATTGATGACATGACAAGCAGTGTTAACTGCCTCAGCCCAAAAATATTCTGGGAGAGAGGTGTCACTCAATAGAGTTCTACCAGCTTCAATTAATGTTCTATTCTTTCTTTCAGCAATTCCATTTTGCTGAGGTGTTCTTGGTGAGGAGAACTCTTGGAAAATCCCAAAGTCTTTACACAAGTTTGTTATGCTTTCAGATTGAAACTCAGTACCATGGTCACTTCTGATTTTGACCACTGTACTATTCAGTTCATTCTGAATTTGCTTTACAAAATTAAGTAATACACTTGGGGTTTCAGATTTTTGTCTCAGAAAGAACACCCATGTAAATCTAGAATAGTCATCTACAACCACAAAAGTGTAGACCTTCCTACCTAGACTATGAACTGGCATAGGACCAAAAAGATCCATATGCAAGAGGTATAAGCACCTCACAGAATCCTTGTTTTCAAGGCTTTGAAATGAGGATTTTGTCTGCTTGCCCTTTTGACAAGCTGAGCATACCCCTTCCTTTATACACTTAACTTGAGGCCCATTCCTCACTAGTTCTTTACTAAAGAGTTGGCCAATTGTCTTGTAGTTTAGATGAGCCAATCTCTTTGCCACTTAACACAATGGAAGCATTGTCATCAGCTACAAGACAAATGGGGGAAGCCTTATTTCACATTCAAAATTAAGGCAATATACATTTCTCTTCCTATACCCAGTCAAAATGATCTCTTGATCACTTGACCTTTTGATATGACATCCATCCTTACCAAATGAAATGTCATATCCTAGATCACTCAGCTGGCTTATGCTTATTAGATTATGTTTCAAACCTTTTACATAGGCCACTTGGGTGATAGTAATTAGGTTAGAAGAAATGTTACCAAACCCTTTGATGACTCCTTTTCAGATCCACCAAAGATCACTTTATGTCCATCTTTGACAGATGAATACTCCTTCAGCAGCCCCTTTGTTCCAGTCATGTGCCTGGAACAACCACTATCCAAGTACCATATAGGGGCATGGTTACTTGGATTCACCTGCAATACAGAATTACTTACCCTTAGAACCCAAGTAAGTCTTGGGTCCTTGGTTCAGGTTAGCATTAATAAAGTTATCATAACCTCTTCTAACAGGTAGACTCTTATTCTTTATAACACTTGTGTTATACCAGCAGTCCAATGCAAAATGGCCCCTCTTGCCACAGCACCAACATTCAAACTTATTGTATCTAGATCTAGATACATCCTTGTCAGTAAATTTCTGTTCATTGCTGGTGCTGTTGCAACTTCACCTACTGATTTCTTAAAACCATTGGGTTTATGACCATAGGTAGGCCTGCTTGCCTTAACACCCTTGTTCTTCAGAACATTTGTCTTAATATGACCTTGAATGTCTTCATGATCATATATGTTAGAAGGCACTTTCTCCTTACTAAACCTTATGGGGACTGAAAGGTTTAGTGGCTGAATAGGGACTTTGCCTTTCCTCTTGAATCTGCCAGCCCTGGAGTTACCTTTAAATCCTAATCCAGCCTTACCCTTCTGAGTGACAAATTCATCTATCAAGGGTAAGACAGATTTTGGCTTAGAGTAACTAGCCACTAAATCCCTTTCAATTCTAAGTCTGGCCTCCAGACTCTTTACTTGATCATTAGTATAATTAATTGTGCCCATCTGAATAATAGTTATATTCTTCAGCTTGGCAATTTCATTTAATTTTTGATCAAGGACTTTTTCTAACTCAGTTGTTGCTACCCTTAGTTCAGCAATTTCCTGAGCCTGTGTTTTAACCAGGTTCTTGCTTTTCTTAAGGGCCTGCAACAAGTCCCCATACTTGTCTATCAATTGATAGACATCTCCTTCAGATCCAGATGCATCTTCATCACTTGATGCAGATGTAGCTGATTCTTCACTTGTACTACAAACAGATGTACAGGAAGGACAATTTACCTCATTAGGACCAGACTGATTCTGGCATATGTCCTCTTCTGATCTTGTCATCAAACCCATGCATTGATGTTCATTGATGGAGTCTAGCAACTGCATAAACTCCTCTTCCTCAGATGCAGCATATAGTCCAATATATGCTTCAGCTTCAGATCCTGATTCTGAAGTTGACTGGTCTGACAGACTTTTATCTTTCTTTGCTACAAAGGATTTCTCCTTCTTGCCTTTCTGATAAGTCTTCTTCTTTTCTGAAGATTCCTTCCTTTTGTCAGGACAATCAGCCACTACATGTCCAGGCCTATTGCAACAATAGCAGACAATCTTTGAAGTAGTGGCTTTGCTGGGCTTTGATCTGCTTTTCTCTTTCCTTGATGACCTTCTCTTCTGATAATAGTCATCAACTTGCTGTGATGTGGAAGGCCTAGACTTCCATTGCTTCTTTTTCAAGAACCTTTGGAATTGCCTAGTGAATGCAGCAAAGTCTGCATCTGAATCACAGCTAACTGAACCCTTATCTGAATTTTCAGAACTATCTTCTTCAACTTCCTTAGGAGGAGATGGTGATTTCCTCCTATTCTTTCTGGTGGCTTCAGCATTAAATGCCACAGTCTTTTCTCTATGCTCTCCTCTTGAGTTTCTTTCCTCCTCCTTCCTTACCATAAGTTGCATTTCATAGGATAGCAACTTTCCAAACAGGGTTGGAGGAGATATCTCTGCCAATTTAGCCACTTCTCTTATGGCACAGATCTTTGTATCCCAATCCTTTGATAAGGATCTTAAGAATTTGTCATTCAGTTCATAGGTACTGAAGACTCTTCCATAGGATATTAGCTCATTCACAATTCTATAGAATTTCTTATAGCACTCAGTTATGCTATCAGATTTTCCTTGTCTAAAGCTTTCATACTCCTGATTTAGCATAGACTTTCTGTCCAGCCTTACTTCTTCAGATCCCTCCATGTAGACAATCAATGTGTCCCACATCTCCTTGGAGGTCTTGCAGTGAATCAGATTCTGAAATGTTGAATCATCTATGGCACTGACAATGATGTTCTGTGCCCTTTTATCCATGGTTGCCAAGATGATTTCATCCTTGGTCATTTCTGAATAAGTCTTTGGTATTTGGATATTTGCATCAAGAACAGATATCTTCATTGGAATGAAGGGCCCTTCCTGTACTGTGATGTAAATCCTTGGGTCAGATGCTTCCATAAACAATCTGACTCTTTCTTTCCAGATCCCAAAGATTTCCTTCTTGCATATGGGTAATTTCATAGACCCTAGCTCCTTATGATTCTCTCCAGAACCCATCTTCTTGAATCTTGAATCTGCCTTCAGATCTACCTCAGACTGTTAAGTCCTTTTTGAGGAACCTCCCTCTGATACCACTTGATAGTTTAACTTTCAAGGCATCCTAAACACCTAGAGGGGGGGGGGTGAATAGGTTCTGCTTTTCTTATAAAAACTTCTAGGCAGAATTCAATTCAATAGCTAACACAATAAGCACAGCAATCACAGAAAATAAAACATCACAGATTGCACAATGTTTTATAGTGGTTCCCCAAGGTCTGGGTACATCCACTTTCCCCCTTCACCTATCTAGCAGTATGCTAGATTCGGCCAAACTTCCACTATCTCAGATCAACAGATCCTACAACTCAGAACCCAACTGGTTCCTACAACTCAGGCACAACTGCCCTACCTCAGCCTTGCCCCAAGGCCTACAACTCAGAGAATATCCTTCTCCTACACTCAGGCAAACAGCCCTACCACTCAGAGTTCAACACTCCTACACTCAGCCTTTATAACATAGGCTTACAACTCAGATCTGTGTAAACAGATCCTACAGAAATATAGAAAAGATTATTAACTGTCTTGCCAAAGTTGAGAGAGAAAAGGCCAAGACAATTCTTGATCAGCTGATGCAATCAACTGTATCTGAGCCTTCTTCAAAGCTTCTTGAAAATGTACTTAGCTGAGTTGATTCCAAACAGCTTCTTGAGAATCCACTGTGGTTTCTTTCTTCTTCTTCTAATTCTGGCTTGATCTCTCTCTATCCAGCACTTTGAATGATTCTTCTGAATTCTGATTAGAACTCTTCTTAGATCTATCCTTAGATAGTCTTCTTAGATCTCCCGGAGAAGATCTTCTTAAGTGACTAGCACTTTCTTGAAATGAATTGGATTGTAATCCTTCTCTTTCTTTTGATTCAAAGTTATTCAAAAGGACTATCTGTTTTTGTTTTTTTCTCCTTCTGAATCAGTCTATTTATAGATATCATTCTTCATGGTAACCGGCTGATCCGGTTTCTAACCGTTTTCTGACAAGTCTGACAGCTTCAGTTAAACGGTGGTAACCCACAGCTGTCAAGTCTTCAAACAAGTCCTGTGCCTTAGTCTTGAACCACAAGTTGTTGAAACAGTCTGTCAGAAAGTGTCGAGACCATCTGTCTATCTGTGTCGACACAATTGACTTTGGTGTCGACACAGTCTTCAGTGATGTCGACTAAGTTGCCTTTGAGTCGACACAGCTTCTTCTGAAAATAACTTGGTCTTGACTCTTCAGTGTGTCGACACAAGTCTGTGTGTCGACACAGTTGTTGTAGAATCATAACTTAGTAAGTGTCGACTTAGCCTTCAGGTGTCGACACATTCATTTCTTAAATCTGCTTTATGTGTCGACTTAATCACAATGTGTCGACACTTCTGCTGGTGTCGACAAACTTGAGGTCGACTATTTCTTCTGTGTCGACACATTCAGCTGATGTCGACAATCTTGAGATCGACTATATTCTTCTGTGTCGAACATTCTCCCAATGTTGAGGTCGACGCTTTTCTTCTGTGTCGACACAAATTCCCAGAGTTGTGTCGACTCTTTTCTTCTGTGTCGACACAAATTCCCAGTGATGTGTCGACTTACTTCTTCTGTGTCGACACTTTTCCCAGTGTAGTTGTAGACTAACTGCTATGTGTCGACACTGCTTCCCAGTGTTGTGTCGACTCTTTTCTTCTATGTGTCGACACTGCTTCCTCTGTGTCGACACTTGGACTTAGAATTTTTCTGCATACTTTATCATTCTTCACCTGCACATGTCAACTTAAAACAACATCAAATACACCTTGATGTATATCATTGAGCTAGGTTGGGCTTCTTCAAATCAGGTACACATTTTCCAATGTACCCAACAGGATACGCAAGATGGGATGGAGTTCGGAACAAGGAAGTCCCTGCTCCCAAGGATCAAACTAAAAAGGACAAGAAGGGGGGAAAAGAAGTGATTGTACAGGCTGATTAACTGGCTCCAGTGATTCTGAAGAGGAAGTTGTCTTTAAGTTCTGATGAAGATAGCCCAACAGGAAGACATGATCAAATAAAGGATAGTGAGCCCGAGGGAGAAAACAAGTTGACTCACTCAAGGGGGAGAAAACCTAAAAAAGAAACTGAGTTGCTGCCCAAGGGGGAGGTATTGATAATGTTTCCTGGATAGAGAGTTAGCTGCAGACACAATAATGGATGTTGATCTTAAATCAACACTGCAGCTGAAGTAACTGATAAGAATGAGTGCTCAAAATGAGCCAGTAGTATGTATCTTCTGCCAGATAGTGAAGTATTATAGTATTCTCTCAAAATTTGTTCAAAAAGACACTTTTGTTTACACAACAAAAGAGGTCTTTCAAGTGGGATTAGTCTTTTAAGTAGTTCTTTTATAAAAACTAATCTTATTCCTTCTACACAGATACAACAGGAATTTCAATAATTAAAGAATTGTTCCTGATCTATCTTATTGATAGGACTGAGGGGGAGGAAATTGAACCAGGAAAAAGACATTTAAGGACTAAGGGGGAGTTATCCAAGGATACCCAGCTTGAAAAGGAAACTGTTGATTATTAAAGTACATCTAATTTTTTGAAGATGAAGAAGCCACTTTGGCTTAAAAACAAAAATGTGTCTGTGTTAAAGAGAAGAGTTCTGGATATAAGAAAGCTTTGCCAGTGGGAACAACACCATCTGCATCAACTGTGGACTTTAGTTTTTACTGGTCCAGATGCAACTAAAACTGGATAATCAAAGACAATCTATAGAGCAATATGTGGATGAAACTCATATGGATTACAGGTTTCAATTGGCCCAGGACATTCAAATCCATTAGATTTGAAGTGAATCAAATAATAAGGAGATGACAAGATTGCTTCCATAAAGGAGGTAATGTTGTTGTGTTCCTGGCCAAGCCACAGCAAAATATCCAAGTGAATGTGGATGAAATTGAAGTGAAGCAGGGATATGTACTGGAGAATCAGTTAAGGATGAATGAAAATCTTAAGGATTCACATCATGAAATATTGAATAAGCTTACTGATTCTAGCACTAATCTGAAGGATGAAATCTCCAAGCAAATCCAGGAAGATATATTTGCAATCAAAGCCACATTTCAAGAATCTCAGGAGAAAATTACATCCTTTCTATCAAAATTCAGAGCTTATTTTAAAGAGGGAACTGAATATATAGTGATCAAGTCAGATTCTAGAAAGAAGATTTGAGAGATCATGTTGCAAGAGAAGTCATAAAGGGGGAGAGAGTACTAGTCAAAGCCAGCTCTGACCATGCTAAATGGACTACCAATAGCATCAAAGCTACTCTTGGATATCCTCCTCTTTGTGATGATGCTAATGTAGCTGAGTGTGGGATACAACCGTAATATTTTGAAGGAGATCAGCCTGAAGTTGCTCAGTTGATCTACCCCCCAGCTAATTTTGAAATGGTTCAAGAAGAAGTGCTGAAAATGTATAGTCCTCAACCAGAGGCATAAAATGTAATTCTGGAAACAGTTGAAATGTCAGAAGCTGCATTGGAAGCTCAGAAGGAAGCTCAACTTTCCAAGAACAGATTCAGAGAGCAGGCTGAGCTGAAGCCAGATTTTGAGCAGTGGAGCCCAACTTCTAGAAACATCATACTTACTGCCTAGAAAGCTATAAAGGATAAAACTCATGACAGGTATCAGTGGTATTCTGAGCAATAATGGAATAAATATCAAGCTGGACAAGAAGCAATTCTTCAGTATAAGAAAAGGGCTAAGCCTAGGAAGCTACCTGTTAATGCTCAAGAGCCGAGCAAGTACTTCCCCAAACCTTTCCACTATTTTGAAAGACAGAAGATCAAGGCTGAAGAATTGAAGAAGAAAGCTCTCAAAGGGAAAAAGCCAGCTGAAGATGCTGAACCATCTGTGCAGGCTAAAATCAAGTCTAGCAAAGGAATAGTTATTAAGGATCCTAGTCAATAATAGGATTGCTAGGTTTATGTAATAGAACAATGTACTAATTTGTTTCTTTTGTTCTATAATAAATTCATGTAAACCAAAGTTTTTCTGATTAATGAAATCTGTTTCAGTATTAAGTGTTTGTTGTTTACAATGATTATGTAATATCCTGCTCTAAAATGTTTTTAATTCTATTACATTTTTGTTTTATCTTAAGAGATGTATATCTTTGACTAGGGGTTATGACTTCTCCAAATAGGGGGTGATTGTTGGGTACATTGGAAAATGTGTACTAGATTTGGAGAAGCCATAACTTAGTCAATGATATGCATCAATGTGTATTTGATAGAAGTTTGAGTTTCATTGTACAGGTTTAAAAATTTGAAGGAAAATTTTCTAAGTACAAGTGTCGACACTTGTGATGAAACTGTGTCGACACTAAAGAAACTTGTGTCGACACTCAGGCAAGCTGTGTCGACACTCAGGCAAAATTGTGTCGACACTCAGGCAAGCTATATCGACACTCAGGCAAATTGTGTCGACACTCAGGAATGTTGTGTCGACACTCAGGCTAACTTTTGTCGACACTTAGGCAAGCTGTGTCGACACACAGGCAAATTATGTCGACACTCAGGTAAGTTGTGTCAACACCCAGAATTTGTGTCGACACTTATAAAGAAGCTATGTCGACACCTAGCTGCTATGTTGACACTCAAGAAAGCTGTGTCGACACATTGGCAAAATGTGTCGACACTTATAAAGAAGTTGTGTCGACACTCAAAGCTATGTCGACACCTAAAGAAGCAATTGTGTCGACATCAAGAATTGTGTCGACAACTTAAAACAGAATTGTGTAGACACTTAAAAAAGAAGATGAGTCAACACTCAGGAGCTATGTCGACACCTGAAACAATTGTGTCGATACACAGGACTTGTGTCGACACACTAACTCTCAAAAGGCTGTGTCGAGTTCAGAAGTAATTGTGTCGACACACAGGACTTGTGTCGACACAAACTCAACGCCATTTGACAGACACTCAACGCCATCTGTCTGCAACAGAAATGTTGAGACAAGAAGCTACTGTGTCGACACACATGACTTGTGTCGACACATACAACAAAAAATAGTGTCGAGAAGCAGAAGTATGACTGTGTCGACCCTTGGAGTAATTGTGTCGACACCATGAAGACTTGTGTCGACACTTAGTCTATATGTGTCGACACATGTAGAGCAGTCTGCTGAGTGTTGTGTGCTGAGTTGGAAAGACACAGAAGAACCTGGTGACATGACTGGTGACTTGATAGCTATCATAACTAACCGGTTTGACACCACTGTCAGAACTGTCAGAAGTCTGTTAGGAATCGGATCAGCCGGTAACCATGATGCAAGCTCTATATTAGAGATAGATCGGAAATGACAGAAGATAGATACATAAGAACAATAACGTGAAGCATCCATAAGAAGAATTCTGACAGATCAAAGGCTGTCTGCAAGAAAGATTCAGAGTACTACTTGAATTTAAGGAAGAAGCTGATTGAAGATCATCTTCATCAACAGAGAAGTTCCAACTTATTTTGTTCTAATCAAGTAGCTTTGAAAAGCTAAGTTAGGTTGGATCAGAAGGATCAGTCAATCCAAGAACTGATCAAGAAGACTACATCAGCAGATAAATCTAGCTGGTGAAGTTTTCAGTTACTCTTTACTCATAAATTCCTGTAGGATCTTATGTTAGATCTGAGATTGTAAGCCTAAAAATTATAAGGCTGAGGTAGGTTTTGTGTGCTGAGGTAGGACTTGTGGTAAGTCTGAGTTGTAAGCCTAATTATAAAGGCTGAGGTAGGGCTGAGGCCTGAGGTAGGATTCTGGAGAATAATCTGAGGTAGGACTTGTGTTAAGTCTGAGGTGTAGGAATCATCTTTGGTTCTGAGATTGTAAGATCTGAGGATATGAGCCAGTGGAAGGAAGTTAGGCTGAATCTAGTTATCTGCTAGATAGGCGAAGGGGGAAAGTAGATGTACCCATATCTTGGGGAACCACTATTGATCTGGTATTTGCTGTGTTGAATTTAATTTCTGAAGATAGAATTATTTTTTGCTAAAAGAACATACAAATATCTGTTTGTCTTAAAATCAAAAAGACATTAAAAGTTAAGAACCTATTCACCCCCCCCTCTAGGTGTTTAGGCTCTTGAAACAAAGTATTTCACTTATCTAGATGGACGGATGTAATCTCTAAGTCATAAACCAAATGGTAGTCCAAAAAATCTTTCTGAGGTAGCATATGATACCTTTTACGAAATTCACGCTCCGCAAACTAAAGCATCTCCTCTATTGAAGTATTGACCTCCCTCGAAGAAGATGACCCCTCACCAGGAAGGAGCCTGCTCACGATCTTCTTAACACCTATGATCAACCGTGCAAAGGGTAAAAAAGGATGAAAGAGGAGAAATGTGAGGGGAATGGCAGAGGAAATGGGGGAGAAATTGTCGGAAAAATGGAATCAGGCATAACCTGCACTTCACACTGTCGGGGAGGAATTTAGGGCTAGCGTGTGGGTGAGGTAGAAGACATGCAATTTTTATAAAATACAAATCACACAATCATGTGATTCACCTACACACGGGTAGTCCAACCGCGCGATTTGCACATTCTAACCAAACAATGAATTTTTCTAGGGAGAAAATCAACCACGAAAACAGCGAACACTATGGATAAATTGAATGACACGGGAAAGAGATGGTTTAACTAACTCTTCACAGAATGCGTTCGGTGCACGCAAACTTCCATAAATAACAAAATTACACTTCAAATTGACCAGCAAAAAGAGGAAGAAAAAAATTTAAGAGATTAGTTCAATTATTCCTACTCTTGGATAAGTTTCATGGTTACTGTCATCCCAGCAGGACTTATTCGCAAGCAAAAAATATTAATTAATTGGCCTATAGAAACTAAAATGAATAGGTAGTTGTTCTTTTATTTGTTTTATCAGTGGGTACCGATACGGAGACAGAACAGCTACACCATACCTTAATAAAGATACATGTACTGTGTGCAGTTAGGGGTATGAAATATTGTAGAGTAATCTTAACATCTATCTCCTCATACAGTTGATCAAGAACAGTGTCAAGAAACACAGTCAGCTCAACCACATTATGAACCAGCTCCAATGCAAAACCTTGTAAAGAAGAAGACAAGAGAGTAGTGTGAAGAAATAAATTAGAAGAAATACTTAAAAGGGTCTTATCTGTGGGAGTGATCTCAGTATCACTCCCCATAGTCTACAACAAGAGAGAATCATTGATATCGTCAAGGACATCGAAAGGATCATCGAGAACTACAGTGGCCACAACTTGGACTTCCTTAACAGGTGCTGAGGCAATCTCCTTTGCACAGTGAAGAATGTCCTCCTCTATAGGGGTGGGCACAATATTGGAAGTATATATGCCAACCTGCGTAATATTATCAACAACACCGTCAGAAATAGATATAGTACTATGCACAGAAGAAGGATAAGTTTTGCTCTAAGAAAAATCAAGCACCAACCAATCACAAAGAATCGGCGGCATATACGGGGAAATATGAACAAGGGGGATAGGTGTAATCAAATCAGTGTCTGGATCGGCCGCAACTCTAGTGTAAATATCTGCATCATTCCCTTTGAAACTCAAAGGTGACACGAATACATAACCGGAGGTAGAAGATGTGTAGACAGTGGTAGGACTTGGAATGATCTGAATATCCTGCTCATCATCCCCATCCATTTGGCGAAGTTACACAACACATTCCATCAGAGAATGATCCATGCTCTAACAAAACAGGCACTGTTTTGAATTTTTTCTTCGGCATGAAAAGGGTCGGAGAAGAATTCAAAATTGGTATATGTGGTGTAGCAGAGTAACCATAGGTCTTAGGCATAGTGTATAAGGTATCGTATGATATTTGTGCCGAATACTTTGAGCCTTGAGAACTAAAGCCACCATCTCGTGATCGACATCTATCACTAGTATGAGAGGTATCTCTACACCAACGACACCATATATTAAACCCGCCCACATAATGCGGAGGTAGCCAAAATTACCAGAAAACTACTATGCCCAATACTATACCGAACAAAATACAACTCAAGGAACTTAAAATTAAAACAAAGGAAAATGGGATAAACGAATAAAAAAGAATGCTAAAAACCTTTACAACTACTTTTCCAAAGAATGGAGTCACAACGCTAACTGCATTCTTCAGCAATGACACCAAAAACTTGATGCGCTAACAGCAAGTACACCAGTCGC
This sequence comes from Platanthera zijinensis, assembly GCA_039513925.1. Lineage (NCBI taxonomy): Eukaryota > Viridiplantae > Streptophyta > Magnoliopsida > Asparagales > Orchidaceae > Platanthera > Platanthera zijinensis. The sequence continues at coordinate 70,334,983 of CM077098.1, read as the reverse complement.
TCAAGTAATATAAAATATGGGAGTAACTCCCCAAGTATCGATCTCAAAGGAACGTAGGTTGGGGCGCACGATTCTATTATATATTCAGAAACCTAATTACGAAGATTTTTACTAAAATAGGGTTTTGGGTTGATTTAGAAAAAATTAAAGTAACATTAAGCATACTAATGCTGGTCGCAAGAACTGCTTCGTAAGGTGGATACAGAATATGTAGGTCGCGATGCACTTTTCGGTTAGCGGATGAATGAGAAGTTTAGATGAGGGAATGGCTCAAAAAGGCAGAATGAAGGTTGAATGCACTCCTCACAATGCACTTCACTAGCAATTTCTAGTGTAACATCCCTCAAACAACTAGACCCCTAGGAGTGGTTTTGGTCATGACAAAACCATAAGAAGCTCAAAGGACCAAGTGAATAAGGGCCAAGGTGAAAATCACCTTGGTCTACCTATAGCATAGCTTCACCACCAGACTTAAGGTTTGACCTTAGGGCTTCAACTTGAATTCATGACCCCACCACAACACCCCTAACCCCTTGGGTGGTCTATAGGATCACTAAGGACCCATTGGGGGAAATCAAAGTGGTCATGTTGACCTAGGTCCACCCTAACCCTAAATGGGTGAAACTGGACTACTTAGGGTCAATTGACCTTTCCTTAGCTAAGTGAACCTTACACATGCCTCCCAAACCCTAAAGTAAGGTCAATGGGTCACCAAGGACCCATTGGTGTCAACCCAAGAGGCTAAGTTTACCCAAGTCAACCCTAACACTAATTTAGTAAAAGTATCCTCCCTAAGGTTCAAGTGACCCCCAAAGTGTCAAGTCAACCATACCCAACTCTACCTAGACCCTATGGGAGGCCAATGGGTCACCAAGGACCCATTGGGGTCAACCCAAATTGTCATGTTGACCAAGGTCTACTCTACCCTAATGTTAGGACAAATTATCCCAAATGGGCTAACCCAAGCTCAAACCCATTTCCCCCATTTAAGCTAGTCTCATGATAATCATTTAGATGAGTTTATGGGGTATAGCTTGACTTAATTACCCCTTTAATTTTGGCCAAGGTGTCTAGGAGAGAGAAAAGCTCCACTTGCTCCTTTAATGGAGGAGAGAGAAATGAGAGGAAGACCATTCATGGACAAAGGAGACCAAGAGCACCTCCCTCCACCTCCAAGGGGGCTTATTCAACTCCCAATTCAATAAAGGGAGTGTCAGGGGACATTCTTGTGGCTGTTCATGGCCGGAACAGTGAATCCACCCATGGCCGAAAAATACCATTGATGACCATTAATGGCCATTGGTGCTTGGCCCCTTCTCTTCTCCATTTAGTGATATTAAAAGCATCACTAGACTCATAGGAGTTGTTTCTACATCTTAACTGAAGGAGCCGGGCAATCTAACTGTGCTATTGCAGAAACCCAAGCGGCGCCACTACCACCGTGACAATCTGGCGATCGACCCACCTTTAGCCCTCCAATAAGGTCCTCCCCTTCTCCTTCTTCTATGGGTAGATCTTAGGATTCATTTTGATTGAGAATCGGGCTCAATTGAGCCCGATCAATTGATTCATTTTCTGGGTTTTACGGGAAATATTCAAGTTTCAGGATCGCCGGAAACGGCCCCTCCGGCAGCCATACCGCTGCCCGGCGATAGCCCCCACCTCAACGAAGGTTGCGGCGGTAGTGGCCAGCCATGGAGGTGGCTGGGTGGCCGGGAAATCGGGCTGGAAGTTACTCTAGGTCAGGTAAATCTCACTCGTCGGCTAGAGGAAGAAGAAGGCTAGCATTCGTCAGATCTGCGTCAAGATCCGTGCAAGATCAGATGATATATCATATATTATTGTATATTCTATCACACAAAATCAGTCATCTTAGTAATTAATTTAAAAATACTTAAAGGCTTAATCAGAGAAAGTGGTCAACATACAAAGTATCGCTCTAAGGGTCTACTTTAATTTAAAATTGGTTTCATCCCATTTTGGGAAGTGGTTTGACCAGAGAACACATTTTGGTGAGGACTATACCTAGGCTAGACCAGAGACTATTTTGAGTGCCCCCATCAATCCAGCCATCCAAATGACTCGAAATTTTTTGATGGGAGTCACTCTTACTGACATATCCAAAAATGGGAATTTTTGGAAAACATTTTCCAAAAGTTTTTGTAGAAATTTAATAATCCATGTATGAATTATTTAAAAGGTCTAATGACCTCCAAACCCTCCCAAATTTTGGTGAATGGTCCTTGGGTCATCATAAGGCTTTGTATAAAGTTTCATTCCATTTAGAGATGATTTAGTTTTGAAACAAGCAAACCCTAAGTTGGACCAATAAGGGGTAATTAGGTCAAAGTGTCCCTAGTGGGTTTTAGGAAGCCAAATCACCTCAACATAGGTTGAAACTTGGGTCACTGATTTGTTATGATATTTAACTCCCTCATATGGAGTATGGGATAGATTAGGGTAGATTTTCCCTAGGAACCAAGTTCAAACCCTAAGGTTGAACTTTGGGAATTTGTGAAGGACATAGGGTGTTATGTCCTTGGATGGACTTGTTGATTAGTCCATGTGATCCTAGGGAGGTGAAATGCCCTAGGAATGGATTTGGTTGACTTTGGACACATGCACCCCACTTAGAGCACACAGTAGATATTTAGGTCTTTACACCTTAGGGAATATTCAATGGGTCATATGACCTTGGAGCTTTGTGATATTTGGGTAGGAGTATTTTCATAATTGTATATACCTCTGAAATTTATTATAGGGCGTCTAGATAACAGTAGCTCACCCTTATAGTTATAAACTTTATCTTGCCCTTTTGATGATATAGATGTAATTATGGTTTATATGTCTTAGAATGATTTCAAACTCTGGAAAAGCTGATCAAATAGCATGTAGATACACTAGTGAATTATTTGGTATAGTTGAACATTTTTTTAGTACATCATGTGTAAAGTATACTAGTGCACCCTACATTAATAAATAGAAGAAAAATACTATAGCTTGTTGGAAAATTGTGTTACTTAGCTAGAGTACTTTTTAGGGCATAAAAGAAGCTTAGAAAAATATTTGGAGGATAATTCCTTTATAAAAATTTATGAAATTTGGTATTCACTGATATCTTGCCATCCTATAGTATTCATAATTTTGTATGGTCATATATTAAGTAAATCTAGTACTTCATTTTCAAATCATCCATGGACCAATATTTGGTAAAATTAATTAAATGCAATTTATTTAGGAAAATTCCAAGTTTCTGGTTTTAGGCTAAATATATCATGATAGGATCCCAATAAATATTTTAAGGCTTTTGGATGAAAATTTGGAGTACCTGCTATCATAAACATCATATAGCTTAGATTGGTCTGCATATTGTAAAACAACAGAAATTATAATAGAATGTAAAATGAACATAGGGAATTGGGGTATCAGTTTTACTGTTATGGTGAAATAGCAATGCGCTCAACAATGAGAATCATCGTGAGGAGTAATGATGGGAAGATTAGTGTAGATGGTACCCGGGTTCGATGAAACATCATTTTCCCTGTGGAGAGGAAGGGTCAAATACACTAGGATTAGATCCAATATAACATTAAAATGGATCAGGGATTGGGCATTAATCAATAATAGTAAGTGCCTTCCGAAAGTTAATGATGTGCTTCAGATACCATCATAGTTCCTATTGCCCTGTGAGAGCCCTTCACCGGGAATACCTAGGACAGTCCAAGGTTAACGTAAACTGTAAGAATAATCAATATTAAGAGTAACTAGTATATCTATGGTTACACTTACACACCCCCAGTGTTGTGGGAGTTAGGTTAGGTCTCACGAGCGGTAGGATCGGTGGTTTTAGTGGTGGGCAGGTTAGCCCGGCGAGCGGATGGCTCGGTAGGAGAATATCTTACTATTTCATGTCCATAAGATAAAAGTTGTTGGGTCTTCGGTATTGGACTTTCGTTCACACCGAAATCGATACGCTTACTCGGCGGGTGTGGTTTACACTTAGCCAAAGAAAGTCTGGTGTATATGGACAACATTAGTACGTGGTGACTCTAGGTTGTGTCCTTCCATAGGCGTACGTAAGGGCTAGTCTTGGTAGTGTGGATACCCGCCTAGGAGTGGGGGGCCCGACCCACTGTCTCTATTTGCCACTATGGTGGTCCCTGGGAGTGAATCTAGCTACCCAAAAGGGGGGAACTAAAGGTCTGTATGCATAGAGTCGTGTGTGTGAGTTGCACTTGCATGAATCATGGCATAACATATCACTACACTCATACTTGCATACAACCTACACCCGAACGTATAAATTGGTATGGGTCTTTTTATACGATGGGAGCCTTGCAGAAGACCCCTTAACTTATAAGTTTTTATGGGCATTCATATAAGTTAAGGTTACTTACTTTTTAGTTTGTCTTTCTTACATATGCTGCTTACTCTACATGTTTACCTTTCTGCTTGCTATTATAGAACTTCTAGCTTGTACCTTCCTTCCTTAGCTGTATATACATTATGAATAACTGCTAAAATAGTTCCACCGTCACCTGCTTTGTTATTCTCCACCTTCAAAGCTTCTCTTTCCTCTTCCTCGCTCGGTGCCTAGGAGCCATAGGGGAGGGGTAGGGGATGATAGGGCTTATTCTATTGACTAAAGGTTTTCGGACCAAAATATTCCAGGGGCTCCAGATGGGAGACAGGGAGCAGCAACAGGGGATACAACACCAGCGGAGTACGGTGCACATGTGGTAGGACAGTCTAGCACAGGAGCACCGGCCACTGGCTCCGTGAGTGGTAGGTTTACTTAGCTTCCGCGAGAGTTTGTAGTGAGGATTGATGTACCGGGCTTGAGACCGTTTATATTTCATTGTACTTTTTTACCTCAGTACTTCTATTATCATGTGGAATTAATATGATTTCTCATATTTTATATTATATGTGATTGTGGACTTAGTTTTATCTGAACTGGTTTAAGCTTCTTTCTCTTTGGTGATCGTAAAAGGCTGGCAGGATCGTCATTTTATAGTGGCCACCTTCCCGAGTGTCAGTGTCACCACAAAATGTTGAATCTGGGCATAAGACCCCGGGGTTTTAAAAAGAAAAAATGGGGTCTTACAAACTGGTATCAGAGGAAACATCGATCCAAGAGAAGTAGTCCACAAAAACCCTAGGCCACCGCGCACGATCTTAGTTTGCAGACAAACTAGCAGTGGAAGCAATGGTGTGCCCATAATGGGAATCACATATAAAAGTCCACTTTATTCTTTAGTTCCACTTGTGCATTATCTAACAATTGGAATTTTTCCTTTGTAGCTTGTGACAAGTCCTACTCTACAGTAGGGTACACCTCAGGCACAAAATGTGGTTCCACCCCCGCCGGCTCCGACTCCGTTCCAGCAGACGGAGATGGGGCAGACACTGACGACCATTCTGGAGGCCTTCAGGACTCAACAGGCCCCGGCTCCACAGCCAAATCCTGGGGCCAACTGGATGAGTGCCTTTTAGGGCTTTCTCCTCCATCCTACCTCAGGACAGAGTCAACATTCTATACAGAGTAGTGGTTGGAAATCATCTTCAAGATGCTGGCTGGAATTCCATGCCCGATGGAGGAGTAAGTGGCTTTGGCAGTTTCTTTCTTAGAGTCACATGGGAAGAGATGGTGGAAGTCACAGTTCGACACCACCTTTGCTGGAGTAGATTGCGCTGACATCTCCTGGGAGGAGTTCAGAGCGGCTCTATTGGAGCATTTTATACCTCACTCAGCGAGGGATGAGTTGGAAGATAGTTTCCTGCAGTTAAGGTAGGGCAACAAGACAGTGTTAGAGTACTACTAGGAGTTCACACATCTGGCCCGCTATACGGGCTCATATCAGTTTGATGACACGGGCTATGCCAAGAGGTTCTACAAAGGCCTACAAAATGACATGAGACAGGCCCTCCTCTTTGTCTTAGATGGGAGCCTGACCAGGATCTTGGAGATGGCCAAAAAGCGAGAGGCGGATCAGCTTACAGTCCGGGGCCAGAAGAGACTGGCTAATGATGTAGTGATTGGTGGCAGGAGGGACCTGCTTAGAGGGCATGTCATCAGAGAAAGGATTAATTGGGTTCAACCCCACCGGGAGGACAGGCAGGAATAAAGGGACCCGATGGTATTGGATCCTCAGGCTTTATAGATAAGGGAGATGCCAAGGACAAGGAAAAGGGCACAAGTATGTTTTCGGTGCAACCAAATGGGGCACTTCAAGAGGAACTGCCCTATGAGGGAAGCACCCATACCAACACTTCAGGATGCCCCACCTGCACGACAGTTTGGTGGTCGGGGACGCAACCGAGGACGTGTATTTCAGGGCGGAGACAGCAGGAAGGATAGAGGGCAAGTGTATGCCTTGGACCTGGCTCAGCCCCGGAACCCGGAATAGGTGATAGCAGGTATTTCACAACCCACATTTTTCCCAACAATTTAATTATATCAGAGCAAGGGGAAAATACGCGTCGTTATGCCACGCCGTGCAGGGGATAACTGCAGACGTTCAGGCAAGACTCCAAGCCCTATAATTTTAGAAGAAAACATAAATGGTTATGAATAAAATCCAGATTAAGTTATGATGGTAGCCATATCCCTCGGCTTAGTGAATCATCTAGTTCACGATTTAAAATATAAATTATACGCTTGCGGAAAATACTTATTTAAATTGGCTCTAATATCCTACATGAGTATGAACGCCCCCGAGGAACAACTCATACAAAGCAAACCCTAGATTTGTAATAAGTATAGAAAAGTCTTTACGCTAAATAGAAAGTAGTCGTTTTGAAAGAGATGACAAGTATGCTTTACTAATTGTAGGGTTTTGTAGGTTAAAAATATCTACTCATGCAATCCTAGCAATAAATCATCCCAGAGAGCAAGTAATGTAAACCAAACATAAGGAAACCACAACAGCTAGCAAGTGTCCAAAAAAAAAGGTCAACAAACCTGTGGGCGTCAACAACCTGACACGAACCCACAGTAAGAATATGTCTGAAACTGGGCAAAGAAAACTAAAACAACAAACTACCTCGCTACAGCGAGGGGGAAAACTACAGCCAAACTGCTGCTGCTAAGGCTCCAAAACTGGCTCCACTACCTGCTAATGCTCCGAACCTGAGGCATTCTAAAGACAGAACACCTCAGCAAGAGGGTACAAATGGTGGCAGAAAAATAAACAAAATAAAACAAAGGTCAGACGGGGTACCAACCCAAGACCAACAGTACTGAAGTAATGTGCCAAACAGGAAAAGAAAGAAATACCTACGTGAATGGTCACGTACTCCCGCAAATACGCCAGATTTCTCAAGGCAAAAAGGGAATAACAAAAGTAAAAACATAAAGAAGAATTTTAATTAGCTTTACTAAGCACCTGTGGTCGACCCTACCTCAAAACACGGGCGAGGTGGTCCCTCAACTGGACACACCCCTCACGAATAATTTATCCGCTTAATTGTGAGGGAGTCTCATACTCTCTACCATACACTGCAGATGCCCAAAAACCCGGTAGTCTTCCACAAGGTACCATAAAAGAGTATGACCATGCAGAGGTGGTTTTATCCACTAACTCCCGCAAATTTTAGAAACCCAAAGAAACCACAACACAAAATATATCTCTCGAGATTTGGCTCATCAAATTCTACTTGACACTTCTAGTTTCAAGACGTGGTTAATCAACCCCTATGAAAGATTTACAATCCTAGACAAACTCTAATACGATAAATAACGATAGGTAATGCATTTAAAGGCATTAATAAGACACATCGAGAGCGATTAAATATATCATGACAAGATCAAGTTCACAAAGGCAAAATCTTACAATCCCGAGAGATCATCCAAAAAAGTTAATCGTAGCAATAACTTGGAAAACAAAGTGAAGAAAATTTTAAAGAACATAAAAACTGAACCGTTATCATCAAATCAGACAAGGAGAAATGAGGGGAAACTACCACTTGCCTTGGTTTTACCGGAAAAGTTCTCCAAATCAGCCCACGTCACAGATCGGGGAAAAAGAGGATGGAGGAAGTTGAAATCTAGACAAAAATGATCGAAAAGGGGGTTAGGGCCGAAAAACCCTAACGAGAAAACTAAAAGAAAGGGGAAAAATTTACCACGATAGCGTAGCTCTCGGTGAGAGCTTTCCAAATCTACGCTCGGTTGAAGATTTCGAGCACCGGAGCTCCGTCGGCGGCCACCGGAAGATTCACGAAATAATCTCTCTCTCGCTCACGCTGCTTTGGTTCAGGAGAAAGAATCAGAGAAGATGAAGTATTTATTCTTTTCTAATAACCTAAGTATAAGAGTATATATATATAAGTACTTATAAAATATTTTGTCTAAATATAAAAAACGGTATAAGTACGAGTAGTTCGCGGAAAACAAAATTAGAGATCTAATATGGCTCAAATCGAAAAGTACCCAACATGAAAGTTGTAGATCTTGTCGATACGAACAAATTTCATGTTAGACATTTTTCCATACGGCACCTTTTTGACCTTCTAAAATGCGCCCGAACGCGTACTACAACGGACTACACGAGAACAAGCCTACGGGTACTCGAGAGGTAGAAACGACTACTCGAGTAGAAGAGAGAATTACTCGAGTAACAGGGTGGATATACTCGAGTAACAGAAAGATTACTCGAGTAGAAGAAAGATTTACTCGAGTAACAGGATTGATATACACGAGTAACAGAAAGATTATTCGAGTAGAAGAAAGATTTACTCGAGTAACAGGAAGATTACTCGAGTAGAAGAGAGAATTACTCGAGTAACAGGATTGATATACTCGAGTAACAGAAAGATTATTCGAGTAGAAGAGAGAATTACTCGAGTAACAGGGTTGATATACTCGAGTAACAGAAAGATTACTCGAGTAGAAGAAAAATTTACTCGAGTAACATGATTGATATACTCGAGTAGCAGAAAAGATTACTCGAGTAGAAGAGAGAATTACTCGAGTAACATGATTGATATACTCGAGTAACAAAAAGATTACTCGAGTAGAAGAAAGATTTACTCGAGTAACAGGATTGATATACTCGAGTAGCAGAAAAGATTACTCGAGTAGAAGAGAGAATTACTCGAGTAACAGGATTGATATACTCGAGTTGATTAAAGATTACTCGAGTAGGAGAAATAATTTACTCGAGTACTAGAGAAAATCACTCGAGTAAAAGAACCGTCACTCGAGTATTGCTTAGCATGAACAGTACCTTCACGAGACGCAGGGAATCTCACTCGAGTATAAGGAAAGCAAAAAGACGATTTCTTTGCAAATATACCTTTTGATCAAACTATATGAATGAATAGTACTTCTCATAATAAAATAATCGTATTTATACATATTGAATCAGGAAACGCGAGTTCAAAACTGAGGCCCAAACGCGCGCCGAATTGAACGAAACTCACGCCGTAGGCGAGAACACACGCTACGAACGCAACGACGAAGATAAAACCAAAATCAGACGAGCCATTCTCGAGATATAAATTTTCAAACTTTACGACAAACATAAATTCCACAAAATTTTGGAAAAACACCGAGGCCCAAATATCGCTCGGATCGCGACGAAACTTGACGAGTAAGTCAAAAATTACTCAACTTAAATTCCAAATGCAAAATTTTCCCATTACAACAAGAATTCGGCCAACTTGACCGCAAGGACGCGAAAATGCCTTTATGGCATTACGCCATCATCTTGACGTTAAAGGTAACTCCATGACGTCATAAATATGATGCTTCCCATTTAAATAAACTCGTCGAGCAAAATCGGGGCGTTACAGTCACTCCCCCTAAAAAGAAGTTTCGTCCTGAAACTTAACACAACTCCAAAACCAACTCAAAATGATAAAATCCAACGTAACTGAAAACAAATCGACGTACCTGAAACTAGGAGAAGAGGTGCGGATGAGATTCTCTCATTGCTTATTCCAATTCCCACGTCGCGCTCTCGACATCTTGATTTCTCCAAAGAATCTTAACCATGGGGATGGTCTTTCTTCGCAAGACACGCTCTTGAGATTCCAAAATGTGGACAGGCTCTTCCATATACGACAAATTGGGCTGAATTTGGGGCACCGAGTCAAGAATTTGACGATCACTACGAACACACTTCCGCAATTGGCTCACATGGAACACATCGTGGACACCAGGGAAGGTAGCAGGTAAATCCAGTCGATAAGCTGACACTCCGATGCGCTCCAGAATCTGAAAAGGTCCCACATACCGGGGGTCTAACTTGTGGTTCCTTCCAAATCTTTTTACTCCTGGCATCAGAGAAACTTTCAGAAAAACCAAGTCCCCAACGACAAACTCCAAATCGACCCTTCGTCGATTAGCATATTTCTCATAACGCTCTTGTGCTACACGAAGCGTCTCTCGAATATGAGTCACCGCACAATTCATCTCCTCAATGGCTTCCGGACCTAGCAATTGCCTCTCACCAACCTCCGCCCAAAAAAGGGGAGTCCTACAAGGCCTCCCATACAAGGCCTCAAACGGGGCCATCTGCAAGCTCTCTTGATAACTATTATTGTAAGCAAACTCCATGAGTCTGAGACGCTCATCCCAAGCACCACCATGATCCAAAATATAACATCTAATCATGTCCTCCACAATCTGATTTACTCTTTCTGTTTGCCCATTCGTCTGCGGATGATAGGCGGTGGAATACCTCAAGTCGGTACCCAACCGCTCTTGTAGGCTCTTCCAAAAGCGAGACATAAATCTGGAGTCCCAATCTGATACAATGCTAACAGGCACTCCATGTAACCTGATGACCTCTTCCAGATATAGCTCAGCTATCTTCTTCATCGAATACCCAATCTTAAACGGAACAAAGTGGGCACACTTTGTCAATCTGTCGACTATCACCCAAATTGAGTCATGCCCACGGGGAGATTTTGGTAGACCGGTGATAAAATCCATAGAAATACTTTCCCATTTCCAACTTGGAATATCAAGAGGTGTCAATTTACCACCAGGCCTTTTATGATCAGCCTTGACATGCTGACACGTATAACATTCTGATACAAACTTTGCGATATCGCTCTTCATCCCTACCTACCAAACAATTTGCTTTAGATCTTTATACATTTTGGTGGAACCAGGATGATAGGAAACACTGGAACCACGAGCTTCTTCACAAATTTTAGCTCGGATATCACCCACGTCAGGAATACAGAATCTACCCCGATATTTCAGAGTACCTAGCTCGTCCAAAGAAAAATCAGGTAACTCTCCTTTCTCAGTTCTATTCCAGAGGTGCGACAATTCCGGATCATCCTTTTGGTGCACCCTAGTAAGGGAAATCCAAGAGGGCGCTTCTGCTTCCAAACTAGCAGGCGTAGAACTACTCCTAATCTCGATGTTCATCAACAAGAATTCTTCTACTAAGGACTGTACAGATAGATTAAAAATTTTAGCGGTCTTCCTACTCAAAGCATCAGCTACTACATTAGCCTTTCCCAGATGATAAAGAATTTCTACTTCATAATCCGCCACATATTCTAACCACCGACGCTGGCATAGATTTAGTTCCTTCTGAGTGAAGACGTACTTCAAACTCTTATGGTCCGTATAGATCTTGCACAGCGCGCCATACAATAAGTGTCGCCACAGCTTCAGTGCATAAATTACGACAGCAAACTCTAAATCGTGCGTATGATAGTTTCTCTCGTGAATCTTTAGTTGCCTCGATCCATACGCGATCACCCTACCATCTTGCATTAAAACACAACCAAGTCCGATGTGTGACGCATCGACGTACACAGCATACTCGACTCCTTCAGTAGGTAAGGTTAAAATTGGGGCAGTACACAGTCTCTTCTTCAACTCTTGGAAAGCCTCTTCACACTTATGACTCCAAATGAATGCAGTATTCTTCTGAGTAAGTCTAGTTAAAGGAGCAGACAACACCGAAAATCCTTCCACAAATCTTCTATAGTAGCCAGCGAGGCCTAAGAAGCTCCTAATCTCCTTAGGTGTAGAAGGTCTTTCCCATTCCATCATGGTAGAAATCTTGGTCGGGTCTACAGAAATACCGTCCTTGCCTACAACATGACCCAGAAAGGACACCTGAGGTAGCCAGAACTCACATTTGCTCAACTTCGCATATAGCTTATGCTCCCTCAGGGTCAACAAAACCAAACGCAAATGCTGAGCATACTCCTGAACATTGCGGGAATACACTAGGACATCATCTATAAACACAATAACGAATCGGTCCAAGAAATCCTTAAACACCCTATTCATCAAATCCATGAAAGCAGAGGGTGCATTGGTTAAACTGAAAGACATCACCAAAAACTCATAATGTCCATGCCGTGAACGGAATGCGGTTCGGGGAATATCTTCCTCGCGAATCCTCAACTGGTGGTAGCCTGTGCGAAGATCGATTTTTGAAAATACCGAGCTACCACGCAACTGATCGAACAAATCATCGATCCTTGGCAGGGGATATCTATTCTTAACGGTCACCTTATTTAATTCCCTATAATCGATGCAAAGCCTCATCGATCCGTCCTTCTTCCTTACGAACAAAACCAGAGCACCCCACGGAGAAGAACTTGGTCTAATAAAACCACACCTCAGCAACTCATCGAGTTGAGTACGCAACTCATCCAACTCACGCGGAGCCATACGGTACGGTGCTTTGGCGATGGGACGAGTGCCTGGCTCGAGGTCAATCACGAACTCAATCTCCCTCTCAGGAGGAAGTCCTGGAAGACTATCAGGAAAGACATCTAGAAACTCTCGCACCATCGAGACATCCTCGAGACGTGGTGTAACAGAAGCTATTTCCAGAGCAAAAATAGAAACTAAAAACGCCTCGTAACCAGACTTTATTGCACGTACCGCAAAAATGACAGGGGAAACTCTGTCCTGAAATCCATAGACGCTCATAGGTTGGCCATTGTCCATCCTGAAGTCCAGTCTTTTTGCCTTGCACTGGATGACTACATCATACTTGGACAGCCAGTTCATGCCTAAAATCACATCAAAATCAGCCAAGTCTAAAATTATCAGATCCGCAAGGGCCAGAAAATTGCCAAGAGGAATAGGGCATCTCAGGACTCCTTGATTGGATATCACCAAATTACCAGAGGGAAGCTTGACGTCGAAGGAGTCTCTCAATTGATCAACATCCAGGCGATGTTTATCAACAAACCTCCTGGCCACAAAGGAATGAGTGGCACCCGAATCGAACAGAACGCGCGCCCACCTATTCCGCACCTTAAACTCCCCTAAAACCGTAACATACATAACTAAACGAACGATAACTAGGGCAACAACGATAAATAATAGGGATAAAATAGACTGGGGCTAACCTGAAATAACTTGCGTAGAGTTTTGAGCTTCCTCGCTAGTCATCACGTTCAGCTTTCCTTTTCCTTTATCTAGTGTTGGTGGTGGCGGCAGAGCTCGAAGCGGGGCAGGCTGCAGTGGGGTTTGAGCCTGGGGGCACGAAGATTTCTGGTGTCCCTTCTGCCCGCACTGGAAGCAGGTCCTTTCTTTCATCCAGCACCGACTCACATCATGACCCTTCCTTGCACAGAACGAGCACACGAGCTCTCCCTTGGGTGCACCTTGAATGGCGTGCACTTGCTGCTGCTTCAGGGTGGCTGTTCTCTTGAAACATCTTTCGTAAAGGTGGCCAGGATGACCACAGAAACTACACACTTCCTTACCATTCTTCTTCGAAGAAGGGCCAGATGCCCTGGAGCTACCATCCTCAACACCCTTCCTTTTCTCTTTCCTCTCCGCAGTACCGCGGTTCTTGTCATTTTCAATCGCTTCAACTTTTAGTGCGGCTTCCACTGCCACTGCATAACTGTCAGCTCCATAAGCGCATGCCTACTGCTGTACATCACTTCTTAGTCCTCCCAGGAAACATTTCACTCTTCCCTTCTCTGAAGCTACCAAATCGGGAGCAAATCTACTCAAGTTGCTAAACTCAATCTCATATTCGCTCACCGTGAGCTGTCTCTGCTTCAAATGCAGGAAGTTATTCATGAGACGGTCCTGCTTGACTGAGGGCAGAAACTTCTTCAACAACATCTTCTTGAAAGAGTCCCAGGTACAGCCTTCCTTCAGACTCTCCTTTTCATGAATCCACCAACTCTTTGCTAGGCCTTTTAACTGTTAGGCTGCAATCATCACCTTCTGGGCTTCTAGAATCCCGGAATATGAAAACATCTCCTCGATTGAGATGATCCAATTATCCAAAATCATAAAGTCGGCACTCCCGTCGTAGGTGGGAGGTCCCAATCGCTGGAAATGCGATATGAAATTCATTTCTGGTGGTATTGCCACCGGGGCCACCAGAGGAGCAGGGGTATCGGGCACGGCTTGACCCAAGGCAGGCTCTTGCACTGAAGGTTTCTGTGCTGGAGCGTTAGACAACAATGATTGAATTTGCGTTTGCATCGTAACTACTTGCCTTGACAGAGCCTCGTTGCTCTGGCGCAAACTCTCAATCAACGCATCACTCTGCGCACTTGACGACTCACCCTCCGACTGGGGAGTCGATCTCGTCGCAATACGCTTTGGAGGCATTTATAAAAAGGCAAACGAACAACCCAATTAATATCCTAGATTACGACTAGGGCAAACAAAACTAGTTCAGACCATACTTGAAAGACACTTGCTAAAGCTGTCACTTGCTCTAGGATCATATGATGATGATATGTCCTACTCAGGATGATATCCTATCATCCTATTGACTCATGTGCCTATGATATGAATGAATAAATTCTTTACTCTTATTTAAAATCACATGTGTACATATATCATCAAGTAAATCTTTAGCTTGGCATGTTGTGCTCATGTTATGTTATGCTATGCATGTGGTGCTATGAATTCTATAAAAGGCCTTAATGCATGTTATGAACGGCATACACATGCAATGTTATGCATCCCATACTAAATAATATTGCATGCAACAAAAAGAAAACGAGCTAATGGGCATTCATGTGGTGAGGTTATGCATCCCATAATACATAACCCTCACATGTTGCCACCTATGGTGGATCCATATACAAACACATATTATGCATCCCATACTACATAATATGCCCCGTATACTTCTAATCATGCTTATGAGTGTAGTGTTCATGCTTCAGCCAAGACATATTGATGACACATCGGTGTGCGTATGATATGACACTAAGCAACTAACACTAACAAGGGAAGGCTGCCCGACCAATTGTCAAGCAACCTCCCTCTGATACCAACTGTCACAACCCGTATTTTTCCCAACAATTTAATTATACTAGAGCAAGGGGAAAATACGCGTCGTGATGCCACGCCGTGCAGGAGATAACTGCAGACGTTCAGGCAAGACTCCAAGCTCTACAATTTTAGAAGAAAATATAAATGGTTATGAATAAAATCCAGATTAAGTTATGATGGTAGCCGTATCCCTCGGCTTAGTGAATCATCTAGTTCACGATTTAAAATATAAATTACACACTTGCGGAAAATACTTATTTAAATTGGCTCTAATATCCTACATGAGTATGAATGCCCCCGAGGAACAACTCATACAATGCAAACCCTAGATTTATAATAAGTATAGAAAAGTATTTACGCTAAATAGAAAGTAGTGGCTTCGTTTTGAAAGAGATGACAAGTATGCTTTACTAATTGTAGGGTTTTGTAGGTTAAAAATATTTACTCATGCAATCCTAGCAATAAATCATCCCAGAGAGCAAGTAATGTAAACCAAACATAAGGAAACTACAACAGCTAGCAAGTGTCCAAAAAAAAGGTCAACAAACTTGTGGGCGTCAACAACCTGACACGAACCCACAGTAAGAATATGTCTGAAACTGGGTAAAGAAAACTAAAACAACAAACTACCTCGCTACGGCGAGGGGGAAAACAACAGCCAAACTGCTGCTGCTAAGGCTCCAAAACTTGCTCCGCTACCTGCTAATGCTCTGAACCTGAGGCATTCCAAAGACAGAACACCTCAGCAAGAGGGTACAAATGGTGGCAGAAAAATAAACAAAATAAAACAAAGGTCAGACGGGGTACCAACCCAAGACCAACAGTGCTGAAGTAAGGTGCCAAATAGGAAAAGAAAGAAATACCTACGTGAATGGTCTCGTACTCCCGCAAATACGCCAGATTTCTCAAGGCAAAAAGGGAACAACAAAAGTAAAAACATAAAGAAGAATTTTAATTAGCTTTACTAAGCACCTGTGGTCGACCCTACCTCAAACACGGGCGAGGTGGTCCCTCAACTGGACACACCCCTCACAAATAATTTATCCGCTTAACTGCGAGGGAGTCTCATACTCTCCACCATACACTGCAGATGCCCAAAAACCCGGTAGGCTTCCACAAGGTACCATAAAGGAGTCAGACCGTACGGAGGTGGTTTTATCCACTAACTCCCGCAAATTTTAGAAACCCAAAGAAACCACAACACAAAATATATCTCTCGAGATTTGGCTCATCAGATTCTACTTGACACTTCTAGTTTCAAGACGTGGTTGATCAACCCCTATGAACGATTTACAATCCTAGATAAACTCTAATACGATAAATAACGATAGGTAATGCATTTAAAGGCATTAATAAGACACATCGAGAGCGATTAAATATATCATGACAAGATCAAGTTCACCAAGGCAAAATCTTACAATCCCGAGAGATCATCCAAAAAAGTTAATCGTAGCAATAACTTGGAAAACAAAGTGAAGAAAATTTTAAAGAATATAAAAACTGAACCGTTATCATCAAATCGGACAAGGAGAAATGAGGGGAAACCACCACATGCCTTGGTTTTACCGGAAAAGTTCTCCAAATTAGTCCACGTCACAGATCGAGGCAAAAGTGGATGAAGGAAGTTGAAATCTAGACAAAAATGATCGAAAAGAGGGTTAGGGCCGAAAAACCTTAACGAGAAAACTCAAAGAAAGGGGAAAAATTTACCACGATAGCGTAGCTCTCGATGAGAGCTTTCCAAATCTATGCTCGGTTGAAGATTTTGAGCACCGGAGCTCCGTCGGCGGCCACCGGAAGATTCACGAAATAATCTCTCTCTCGCTCACGCCGCTCTAGTTCGGGAGAAAGAATCGGAGAAAATGAAGTATTTATTCTTTTCTAATAACCTAAGTATAAGAGTATATATATATAAGTACTTATAAAATATTTTGTCTAAATTTAAAAAAAACGCTATAAGTACGAGCAGTTCGATGAAAAAAAATTAGAGGTCTAGTATGGCTTCAAATCGAAAAGCGCCCAACATGAAAGTTGTAGATCTCGTCGATACGAACAAATTTCATGTTAGCCATTTTTCCATACGGCACCGTTTTGACCCTCCAAAATGCGCCCGAATGCATACTGCAACGGACTACACGAGAACAAGCCTACGGGTACTCGAGAGGTAGAAACGACTACTCGAGTAGAAGAGAGAATTACTCGAGTAACAAAATTGATATACTCGAGTAACAGAAAGATTACTCGAGTAGAAGAAAGATTTACTCGAGTAACAGGATTGATATACTCGAGTAACAGAAAGATTACTCGAGTAGAAGAAAGATTTACTCGAGTAACAGGAAGATTACTCGAGTAGAAGAGAGAATTACTCGAGTAACAGGATTGATATACTCGAGTAACAGAAAGATTACTCGAGTAGAAGAGAGAATTACTTGAGTAACAGGATTGATATACTCGAGTAACAGAAAGATTACTCGAGTAGAAGAAAGATTTACTCGAGTAACAGGATTGATATACTCGAGTAGCAGAAAAGATTACTCGAGTAGAAGAGAGAATTACTCGAGTAATAGGATTGATATACTCGAGTAACAGAAAGATTACTCGAGTAGAAGAAAGATTTACTCGAGTAACAGGATTGATATACTCGAGTAGCAGAAAAGATTACTCGAGTAGAAGAGAGAATTACTCGAGTAACAGGATTGATATACTTGAGTAGATTAAAGATTACTCGAGTAGGAGAAATAATTTACTCGAGTACTAGAGAAAATAACTCGAGTAAAAGAACCGGCACTCGAGTATAGCTTAGCATGAACTGTACCTTCACGAGACGCAAGGAATCTCACTCGAGTATAAGGAAAGCAGAAAGACGATTTCTTTGCAAATATACATTTTGATCAAACTATACGAATGAATAGTACTTCTCCTAATAAAATAATCGTATTTATACATATTGAATCATGAAATACGAGTTCGAAACGGAGGCCCAAACGCGCGCCGAATTGAACGAAACTCACGCCATAAGCGAGAACAGACGCTACGAACGCAACGACGAAGACAAAACCAAAATCAGACGAGCCATTCTCGAGATATAAATTTTCAAAGTTTACTACGAACATAAATTCCACAAAACTTTGGAAAAACGCCGAGGCCCAAATATCGCTCGGATCGCGACGAAACTTGACGAGCAAGTCAAAAATTACTCAACTTAAATTCCAAATGCAAAATTTTCCCATTACAACAAGAATTCGGCCGACTTGACCGCAAGGACGCGAAAATGCCTTTATGGCATTACGTCATCGTCTTGACGTTAAAGGTAACGCCATGACGTCATAAATATGATGCTTCCCATTTAAATAAACTCGTCGAGCAAAATCGGGGCGTTACAAGGTACGCCATTGATTTTAAGTTATTTTCTTTCCTAAAAGATAAACTCATGGACATAGAATTGTTAGAAATAGGAAAGAAAACCATTACTAGATTTCTAAGACATTTAACCACCTTAGGCATAGTCTTCGTCAGTGACAAGCCCGCTCGTACACTGTTCGATACGGGTGCTTCGCACTCGTTCGTGTCAGAAGCCTTTGTGGAAGTACTAGAAGGCAAGGAACAATTCACAGGCTTTATGATGAGGGTGCGTCTACCCGACAGATCAGAGCTATTGACCTCTACCCATTGCAACATGGAGGCTGAAATCGGTGGAAAGGTATTTGAAGCACCAGTGACGATCCTAAGGATGCCAGACTTCGACCTAATCCTGGGCATGAAATGGTTGCATTGGAACCACGCCCAGATCGATTGTCTATCGAGGAGGATCACCTTGAGGCATGGGGACTCCTTCATTGTCATCGAAGGTATTAGATCTACATCCCATCTCTTATTATCGTCCATATAGGCCTTCAATTCCCATATGTAGGGAGACAAGGTCTACCAAGTGCTATTTGAGATGGCCGAGGCCAAGGATTCTATTCCTAATATCTCGGTGGTACGAGATTTTGTCGACGTATTCCCGGAGAAGTTGCCAGGGATACCCCTACATCGGGAGAAGGATTTCCAGATACAGCTCGTGTTGTGGGCTAAACTGGCATCCAGAGCTCCTTATCGGATTGCCCCGAAGGATTTGGTGGAGTTTCAAAGCCAGCTGCAAGAGCTATTGGAAGTTTTATTTGTCCGACCAAGCTCTTCAACTTGGGGAGCTCCAGTGTTATTCGTCAAGAAGAATGATGGGACACTCTGATTAAGCATTGACTATAGGGCTTTGAACAGGCTGACGGTCTGGAACACATATCCTCTACCGATGATTGATTAGCTATTTGACTGATTGTAGGGAGCTCATTGGTTCTCAAAGCTGGATCTGAGGTCAGGTTACTACCAGCTGCGCATTCAGGAGGAGGACATCCCAAAGACAGCATTCAGCTGTAGATAAGGGATGTATGAGTTTACCGTGATGCTTTTCGGGCTCATGAATGCACTATCCGCGTTCATGAGTTTAATGAACCGGGTATTTGAGCCATATTTGGATGTTTTTGTCATCATATTTATTCACGACACCCTCATCTATTCAAGGACTGAGGAGAAGCATGCACAACATTTTGCTCTAACTCTAGAGAAGCTTCGAGAGCACAAGTTATATGCTAAGTTTAGAAAGTGCTAGTTTTGGATGAAGGAGGTGGCCTTCTTAGGCCATATCATTAGTGGGGCAGGATTGGTAGTGGATCCGGTAAAGGTTCAAGCAGTACGGTGTTGGTACCCTAGTTTGATTTGAGTTTAGTCATCTCCTTTGTGCTCCTTGACCCAAGAAATATCTATGGTCAATGGTTAGGAGTCTAGCTGTAGAGTCCTCGCTTTTCCAAATTGAAAATTTGGTTAAGTAGCTTTTTCGTTCGACCATAGTCGAACGTCGTTCGACTATCGTCTATCGGCTGATCGACGATCGTCTATCAGTTGGTCGACGTCTTGGTCTGCGCTGATAGGTCGACTATCTGTTGATAGGTCGACTATTTGTTCTGCGCTGATAGTTCGACTATCTGTTGATAGATCGACTATCTGGTTTGTTTTGATAGGTCGACTATCTGTTGATAGGTCGACTATCTGCTTTCTGAGGTAGGTCGACTATCTGCTTGATAGGTCGACTATCTCTGTGCGCTTGATAGTTCGACTATCTGTCCTGATAGATCGACCATCTGGTAGTTCGACTACCTGCTCTGATAGTTCGACTATCTTCCTTGATAGGTCGACTATCTGGATCGTTCGACTACCTGCCGATAGATCGACGATCTCCGTGCGTCGTTCGACGATCTTCGAAGATCGTTCGACGCTTTCTGCCTGCCTTTGAATTTTGTATTTATTTATTATATTTAATTATTTAATACATTTTCTGGCACGATATTTCAAGCTGTATGATAAAGTTTCCAGGCATTATTTACTTCATTCTATTTGCCTGAGTTCAAATCTTTTAAGATAAAGTTGTTTGTCTTATTAGCTGTCATTTAAATTACTTTATCCGCTGTCAACCCCTTTATAGCCGTTGGACTGAAAAGTCTTCTTCGTTGCTATAAAGAGTTAGTTTCTGATGTGACTTTATTTAGTCATCTGTTTATTTGATTTAAACCTGCAGCTTCTTAGAAAGAGATTTATTCCTTTTTATGGAATGTATTGCTGCAGAGATATTTCTGTCTTCTTGATATTTACAGCCCAGGTCTCAAGGCTCACAAGAAGACAAAGAATTCAAATGGAAGAGAGCCGTTGCTTGCTGCTAATATATAAAGAACCCTTTGCAGAAGGATTCAAGCTAGTTTTCGAGTGAACAGAAGTGCTACACACATATTCAAAAGCACTCAAGCCTTCATCAAGCTCAAGCTTCCTGCTCTCAGCAAAAATCCATCTAACTGAGAAGTGTTAAGATCTTCATCTCTTCTTCACCTGAGTTCTCCTGCTTTCAGGAAGTTCAACTCAGAGTTTCTTTGAAGAAGAAGAAGAAGAAGAATAGCTGCTTGAAGAGATTTCTTTTTGTTATTTATTTTCTTCCTGTAGCTCTTTCCTTCAGAATTTTCTGAAGAGTTTCTGCACTGAAGCAAGACTTCACCTGGACATCTTTGAGCCAGGGGGAGCCTTGATTCTTTAGAGCATTCTAGCTCAGTGCAAGCTTTTTGTGCTTCTCTAATCTATTGTAAAATAGAGAAGACATCTTAACCTTCTTCCCCCTCCTGTACAGGGTTATTACTCCCTTCAAAAGTATCCCTTGGTGGCAGGGCACCTGATCAAAAACCTGTGCTTGGTTTTTAGACACCTGATCAAAAGTCTAAAGGGTCTGTTTGATCTACCTGAATCAGATCATTGGTGGCAGGGCACCTTAGCAAAAACCTGTAGTGGATTCCTACCGTTTGGGTAGAAGAGTGGACGTACCCAAGTTGTTTGGGGAACCACTATAAAATTCCTTGTGTCGTCTGGCTTGCTTATTATTTTTCTTGTACTGTGGCTGTGAATAGATATAACTAGGTTGCTAGTTGCTGCTTAGGTTTTCCAGGCTTTAATTGTAATTACAGTTAGCTTGTGTTTGCACATCACGTGTGTTAGGCTTTAAGGTTAAACCAAAATCTATAATCTCTTCATTCCGCACTTCACTCCAAGGGAGTTGGGTAGACAGTTAAGTTTTGTATTGTGCAAAATTTGATTACTCTATTCACCCCCCCTCTAGAGTTGTATCTATCCCTTCACTTTCAATTGGTATCAGAGGGAGGTTGACTGACTGTATAGGCTAACACCTAAGTCACAAGATCCTGATAGATACCAAGAGTTTATAGAAATTCACTATCATGGCCCAGTCTAAGGATTATTCTAGCACCAGACCTCCAGCATGCAACTTAGCAAAGTTTGGCATCTGGAAGGCAAGGATCAAACTTTATATGAACTCTATTGATGAGAGTATTTTTGCTTCTATTTTGTCAGGTCCCCCAAGAGCACCTGCTGTAGCCACTGCCTCATCATCTGATATGAGTGCAGTGCCTCCTCCAGACTATAATGATGAATACAAGAAGGCAAAAATTGCTGATGCCAAAGCAATGAACATACTGGCTCAGACTATGTCTGATGAAGTGTTCCAGAAGGTTGCTGATTGCTCTTCAGCAAAGGCCATGTGGGACACACTGAACCAGATTGTGGCTGGTTCAGCTGATGAAAGGAAGGACAGGAGGTCCAACCTTATCTCACAGTATGAGAACTTCAAAAAGACTGATGCTGAATCAGTTGAAGCGATGTACACCAGGCTCAGCTCAATCATCAATGAGCTGAGGACCCTTGACAAGGATATCTCATTGACAGAGGTCAATGATAAGATCCTTATGTGCTTCCCTAGCACATGGGATTTGAGGATCTGGCCAATCAAGGAAGCCAGAAGTACCAATGAGATATCAACTGAAGCCCTTCTCGGCAAGCTCAAATATTTTGAGCAAGTGCTGAAGACAAGGGAAGCTGAAGCAGAAGCCAAGACCCCCACTCCAACAAGAAAAGAGCATTCTCTAGCTCTTAAAGCTGCTGAAGCATCAGAAGGCAGCCAATCAAATGAGGAGCTCATGGCATTGTTTGCCAGGAGATTTCTCAAAATGGGGAGAAAAGAATTCAGAAGAAAATCTTCAAAGTATGAAGAAAAGCCAAGGTATGATCGTACTCCAACTAAAGAAATTATTTGTTATGGGTGCAGGAAGCCTGGACACATCTTGCCAGAGTGTCCAGAGGAGAAAAACAAAGAAAAGAGAAAAGAAAAGGAGCAGCACAGGAAGCACTCCAAGCCATCCTCCTACAAGAACAAGAAAAAGGAGAGAGGTTTCATTGCTGAAACCTGGAGTGATTCTGATGAAGAATCCTCATCCTCAAGCTCTAGTGAGGATGAAGAAGAAAAGAAGGCAAAAGAAGTTTGCCTCATGGCAATAGATGCCTGCAGCAACCACTCTGCTGCAGAGAGTTCTGACTCAGATGAAGAAATGCCTACTGAAGATGAGGTACTTTCATCTTATGATTTTACCTCAGAAGAGTTTAAGTTAGATTTTAAATCTCTATGTTTAGATTTAATTAGTTCAGAAAAAGAGATAAAAGAACTTAGAAATAGGCTAGCTGACTCTGAATCAATAGCTTCTGAAAATGTTAGGTTAAAGGAAGAACTCACTACTTGTAGTGAAGAAATCAAATTTCTTAAAGTAGAATTAGCTAAGTCTAAGAGACTAGAAGAGTCACTTAATGGTAGAAGCCTTAAGCTGTTAGAAATTACCAGCATGGCTAACACTAGGACAGGAAATGATAAATTAGGCTTAGGAGCTTCTCCCAGTGAACCCCCAGTCTTGCTTAAAAATAACCTTTCAACTCCAGTGAACTTCATTTCAGCTAGTGGAAAGAAGAACACTGAGCAAGTAAACCTTGTAAATAAAACATTAAATAAGGCTAAGAGAGAGAAGAGAAAGAAATTTTTCAAAGAAATGCAAAGAGCGTCGAACGCCGCTCGACGATCGGATGCTCCATGGTCGAACGAAGCTCGACGATCTGAGCGCCCATCGTCGAACGTCGATCGACGATTTCCATATGATTTTCAAAATCATAATCAGTATAATAGAAACCAAAATGGAAATAGAAACCCTAGGTTTGTTGACCCATCATCTGCATGGAGAATCCCACCTAGGAGATCTCACCCTCTAGGCTATCACCCTCAGCCTGCATTTTCTTATATCTCCAGTTTTTCTTATGTGAAAAACAAAGGACCCAAGGTTACCTGGGTCCACTCTGTCTAAATAGTTGTTTTGCAGGTGAAGGCCTATCCAATCACTCAAAATAAGTGGTATTTGGATAGTGGATGCTCTAAGCATATGACAGGAAACAAAGAGCTTCTGTCAAAGTACAAAGCTAAGCTCGGCCAAAGGTTATCTTTGGAGACTCCAGCTGTGGTCAGACAGAAGGATATGGCAAGATCACAATTGGAGATGTTACATTCAAGAGAGTTGCTTATGTCAGTGGACTAAAGCACAACCTGATCTCAGTTAGCCAGCTATGTGATGCTGGCTACCAGGTTTCTTTTTCTAACTCCTCTTGCAATATTACTTTAAATAATAATGTTGTTTTAATAGGTAATAGAATAGGCAATATATATTTAGTAGATTTTAATTCATCTCACTCGGAAATCTGCCTGTTTAATGAATTAACCCTTAATAATAATTCTTTATGGCATAAAAGGCTTAGTCATGTAAACCTGAAAAATATATCTAGGTTATCTAAGCACAACCTTGTTAGAGGCTTACCTTCTTGCCCCTACAAGAAGGAGAGTCTGTGCAAGGCTTGTCAGCTAGGCAAGCAAACCAAGAATTCATTTAAATCTGTTAATAAAAGTGATTCACCTAGAATCCTGTATTTATTACACTTGGACCTTTTTGGCCCAATAAATGTACAGAGTCTAGGAGGGAAGTATTACACATTAGTAATTGTAGATGACTTCTCTAGGTTCAGTTGGGTTTTCTTTTTGAGAACTAAGTCTGATAACTTCAAAGCCCTTACAGACTTTCTACTTTGTGTGCAGACTGAGTACTCTACTCATGTGGCCTTGATCAGAAGTGATCATGGTACTGAGTTTGACTCTCTTCTCATGCAAGAATTCTGTGAGAGAGAAGGTATCAAACATAGCTTCTCAGCTCCTAGAACTCCCCAACAAAATGGGGTAGTTGAGAGGAAGAATAGAACACTAATTGAAACTGCTAGTACATTGTTGGCAGATGCTAACATGCCTCTATCCTATTGGGCAGAAGCTGTTAGTACAGCTAACTATGTCTTGAATAGAAGTTTGATACACAAACTTAAGTGTAAAACTCCTTATGAGTTGCTTAAAGGAAAGAAACCAAAAATTAATTACTTTAGAATTTTTGGCTGTACTGTTTATATTCATAACAATAATAAAGAATATATTAGAAAATTTGAAGCAAAAGCTTCAATGGGAATCATGCTTGGATATTCCCAAGTAAGCAAAGCTTATAGGGTTTATAACAAATCAACCTGTAAGATAGAGGAATCTGTGCATGTGACTTTTGATGAGTCTCAGATGTTTTACAAGGGGAAAGAAAATTCTCCTCCCTCCAGTTCTTTGCAGGTACATGATGCCCCTCAAGAAATCCTTCAACTTTCAACTCTTCAGATCACTGAATCAGACAGTGATGAAGACATTGCTGAAGCTGTTGAAGCTGTTGTTGTTCCACCAACAGTAGATCAAATTCCTCCTGAGGAATTAATCCCAACTGTTGCTGAAGATCACATCCCACCTGCTGATATTGTCACACTTAGAGATCATCCCACATCTCAAGTGATTGGAGACATATCAGCTGGTGTGCAAACAAGACATCAATTAAGACAGGATGTGATGCATGCTTGTTTCCTCTCACAGGTTGAACCCCTCACCTTTAAAGATGCAGAGCTAGATCCCCACTGGATCATTGCAATGCAAGAGGAGCTCAATCAGTTTGAGAGATGTAAAGTTTGGACTTTGGTTCCAAGACCTAAAGGCCAACTGATCATAGGCACCAAGTGGGTGTATAGAAACAAGTTAGATGCTAATGGAATAATAGTAAGGAATAAAGCTAGGCTTGTAGCTCAGGGCTACAGACAGGAGGAAGGTATAGACTATGACCAAACCTTTGCTCCTGTTGCAAGGCTAGAAGCAATAAGGATCTTCTTGGCCTATGCAGCCTACATGAAGTTTAAGGTGTTCCAAATGGATGTCAAAAGTGCATTCCTAAATGGTGAGCTTAAGGAAGAAGTGTTTGTTGAACAACCACCAGGGTTTGTTTCATCAACACAGCCCTCTCATGTTTTTAAGTTGCAAAAAGCTCTTTATGGACTAAAGCAAGCCCCTAGGGCCTGGTATGAGACTCTAGCTAGTTTCCTGTTAGAGCACAACTTCACTAGGGGAGTAGTTGACAGAACCCTTTTCGTTAAGCATCACAAGGACACAATCCTGTTAGTTCAGGTGTATGTAGATGATATTATCTTTGGCTCCACTGATCCCAAACTTTGCAAAAAGTTTTCCAACTTGATGCACTCTAAGTTTGAGATGAGTAGCATGGGTGTGCTGTCTTACTTTCTTGGTCTCCAAGTTAAGCAAGATGCTGATGGTATCTTCATCTCCCAATCCAAATATGCCAAGGAATTGGTAAAGAAATTTGGGATGGCTGATGCTTCAGCAATGCCTACACCCATGGCTACTAATGTAGTTATTGATTCTGATGATCACGGCAAGCCAGTTGATCAAAAGAATTATAGGGCCATTGTTGGTTCCCTATTATATCTAACTGCAAGTAGGCCAGATATAATGTTTGCTACATGCCTTTGTGCTAGATTCCAGGTCAACCCCAAGGAATCTCATCTGATTCTTCTAAAAAGAATCCTGAGATACCTGAAAGGATGTCCAAATCTAGGACTTTGGTACCCAGCTGAGTCAGAGTTTGAATTAATTGGATATTCTGATTCTGACTATGCTGGTTGCAGAGTTGACAGGAAGAGCACCTCAGGAACTTGCCAGTTCCTGGGAGAGAGATTGGTATCTTGGTTCTGTAAGAAGCAGGCTTCTGTCTCAACTTCAACTGCAGAGGCTGAATATATAGCTGCTGCTAGCTGTTGTTCACAGATCCTGTGGATTCAAAACCAGCTTGTGGATTATGGTTACTCACACAAGAACACCAAGATCATGTGTGATAGTACCAGTGCTATCTCAATTGCACAAAATCCAGTGCACCACTCTAGAACGAAGCACATTGAGATTAGGCACCATTTCCTGAGAGATTGTGTGGAAAAGAACAAGATCTGTCTTGAGTTCATATCCACTGAGTTTCAGAGAGGTGATATATTCACCAAGCCTTTAGATGAACAGAAGCATCTGTTCTTTTTAGTCCAACTAGGCATGATAAATGGACGAGACTAAGTGTGACGATATCTGCCTATGTTGAGGCCTGTTTGAAGATAGTCGAACGACGTTCGAAGATAGTCGAACGGTTTAAGTCTATCGTCGACCTCTGGTTAATGATAGCTTATCTGTTTGAAGATCGTCGATCGACGTTCGACCATCGTCGAACGGCTTGGGCTCATCGTCGATCTCCGGACGACGACAGCCTTTTTGTTTGAGAAGCCAGAAATAGTCGAACGATTGTCCGACTACTCTGCTTCTGAGCCGATCGTCGAACGGCCGTTCGACTATCGGTTCAAGATTTTTTAAATAGACCGACTATATCCGGTTCAATATAAAGCCGATAGTCGACCTAGGTTAAAAGATCTGTTGCTGTATCGTCGACGGAGCGTGCCCTTTCGCATTCTGCTTTCCCGCTTGCGATTTTCTGCTGCTCCGTCTCCTTCGTCTTCCTCCTCTTTCTCGCGTCTTCCTCCTCCTTCTCGCGTTTCTCCAGCAGATCAATGGCGATTTCCCCAGCTGTTCTTGCCGTCGTCAAGTTCGATGCCGGTTTCAGTGTAGATTTCGAAGCTTTCAGCGTTTGCGATGCCAGCATAGTAGAGGTTCTCCAGCTTTGCAAAGATCAAGGTCTAGAGAAGCTGATGTCTGAGAGGATCAAGATCAACATTCCTGAAATAAAAGAATGGGCGTTCACATCGTCTTCCACAGACGAAGCGATGATCGGCACCATCGGCGGAGTAGAAGCTACCCTGACTCCGGCCGCTCTTTCTGATGTCTTCGGTTTAGTTATTGGTGATGAAGACTATGAGCAAGATGCTCAGGAGTTTGGAAGGATGCTCGTCGAGCTGGGACATGCTGAAGGCATTCCCTCCAAGTTGCTTAAGGTAAATTTTCCCTTCAAGATAAAGTTTCTCGCTGAAGTAGTCGGAAAAGTGCTCCTTGGAAAGCACTCTGCCCATGACAACATCACAAGGCAGCAATTCGCACTGATGTGTGCAATTGTCAATCGAAAGAGGATCGATTGGGCTGCTGTTCTGTTTGACTTGATCAGGAAGAAGAATGGAAAGAAGGAAGTTACCCTGGGAAGGGTTATAGGTATTTTCCTGAAGGAGAAATTCCCCCAGTTGCTGAGTTCTGCCGCAACTACCATCAATGCCAGCAAGAAGATGGACCCCCATCTGTTTTCAAAATGGAAGAGGACGTTCGTGAAGTCTGCTCCAGCGCAATCTGAGGACACAAGGACTGCTTCAGTCGCTCCTCAACCTAGTGAAGCTGGCTCAGCTATCCCTTCCTCCTCCTCTGTTTTGCCGTCTACCTCAGTTGAAGTACCATCAACTTCTGCTGAGGTACGACCCTCCTCTTCTGCTGCACCTGAAACAACCATGGTTGTTCCTCCGTCTCCTCCAGCCTCTCCTCTCCCTGCATATCTGGCTAGGATATCTGCTCCTAGCTTCGATTTGTTAGGATCAGAGAGAGTTCTTACTCCTCATGCATCTCCTGTAAATTCTCCAGTTCATTCTCCATCCCCTGCTCATTCTCCAGCTGTATCTCCAGCTCGATCCCCAGTCCCCAATATTTCTCATCCCAGCACATCTACCATTTCTGCTGCTGTTCCATCCACCTCAAATTCATCATCCTTTGAAATTACCCCTGAATTCCTCTCCCGCATTGTGGAGTTGATTACCCCATCAATCAAAATCATGATTGACGAGGCAATCGCTCCCCTTGCTGCCTCCATTGACCGTCTATCTGCCTCCATCCAATCCATTTCCAAATCAGCTGAGCCATCTACCTCTTTGGGCCTGGTTTCAGTACCCACTGAAATCAGGCAGGGGGAGATGTCCAATGAAGATGTCTCAGACCTTCCTGCTTCTCCTACAGCTGATATAGAGATAGCTCCTGATGTTGTCGTATCTGCCCAGCCAGAATCTGCTCCAGAAGAAGTTCCAGATATTGTTATGTCTGCTGAGGAAGAGACTGTTCCAGAAGTTCAAGATGTTGCTATGACTGATCAGGAAGAAACAGTTCCTGCTGAGGAAGAAGCTGTTCCAGCTGAGAAAGTGGCAACTCAAGCTGAGGAAGAAATTGTTCCAGCTGAGGAAGAAATTGTTCCAGCTGAGGAAGAAGTTGTTCCAGCTGAGGAAGAGAGTGCTTCTGCTAAGAAAGTGTTAGCTCCAGTCTTAACTGAGAAGGAAATATCAGATGGTATTCTGCTATCAGAATTTGCTGTGAAAGTATGTTTAGAAGATATAACCTCTCCCATGATTGCCAGGTTCCTGGAAGGAATCATAACCAAATATCTAAATGACTGCTGGGAGATGGTTAAATATGAAGGTAATTCCCTAATCCGGTTTGTTGATGAGTCAATTTATTTGCTTGCTGGTGTATACCTTGAAGGGATGATTCAAGCTTACTTAGCAGATCTGTGTTCTACAGATATTATTAAAGAAGATGTAACTGCCCAGAAAATAGCAGTTGTTTCTGAGGCTGCTCCAAGTGATTCTAATACTCAAATAGAGTCAGAATTGGATGTGTTTTTGAATGATAAAGAGAATGAAAATCAAGAGGAAATCAAAGTTGATTCTCCTGCTTTAAATTTGGAAGAAATTCAAGCAAGGGCTGCTTGGGACTTAAGAGTTCAATCTCTACAAGAAAAAGAGAAAGATCTGCAATTTGAGAAGTCATCCATCTGGGATGATTCTCCTGGTTTAGATTTAGACTCTCTTATGGCTATGGATGTCATTGAAGAAGAAAAAGAGAAGTCGGCATTAAAGCTTAAAGAAAAGGCTGTCTCAGAAGCCTATGATCCCTATGAGAATCCTCCATCATCCAACTCTGATGATGATGCTGATTCAGATGTGTCTGAAAATTCAAGGAAAAAGAAATCTGCTGTTAAGAAGAGAAAAGCTCCTCCTCCACCTCCAAATAAGGACAATGACACTCCCTACTACATCCTGAAGGGCATTGACCCCAAATCTAAAGATTTTAAGCATTGGATGCTGTTTTCGAAAAATCAGCAGAAAGAAAGGAAGAGAACTAAAAGGTATGATACTCCAGTCTCCAGATGGACTCCCAAAGGTCCTCCTCCACCTCCCGGTGCAGGAGCCTCTGGGAATCTACCTGCAAGTCGATCTGCTGCTTATGAAAAATCTGCATCTGCTCAGCCCCAATCAAGGCAAGGTCATCAAAGTTCTCAAAGCAGATCATCTTATGGATCTCAAAGACCAATGAAGGAGGTTGTGGCCCAAAGACCAACCTTTTCCCCACCTCCTTCTCCAGTACAAACTGAGAAAAGTGCTTCAAAAGGTAAATAGTTTACAATGTTTTAAAAACCTTCTAGCAAGTCCCTTTTGCTAAGTTTTCTAATGTTTTTATCTAGATATAATAGCTGCTGCTTCTCCAGAGCCAGTATATGAAAATCCGAGCTCGATCCTAATTTTAGGATGGCTCGCTTTCAAGAGCTTGTAGGGGCAGCCCAGATTAGAAAAGCAAGAGCTGAAGGAAAAGATGTGACTGGTTTCACTACCATGTCATCTTATAGAAAGAAAGAGTTTGAGAAATTCCAAGTTAATCCTGAGATCTTTGACCCAGCAAAGTATATGGAGAAACATCCTGAAGCTGTGGTCCCCAGAGCAACAGAGCTGAAAATTCTTGGAGTGCAGGACTTGAAGATGTCGAAAAAGGAATCAGATGATCCTCTGCGAAAAATTTCCTTTGTCTCTAGTTCATCTGACCCATTACCTGACTCTAAAAACTCTTAATAGTTTATTTAAACTGCTGTGATATATGTGATATATTGGTTTATCTAAATTGTTTATCTGCCAATCTTGTTGCTATTTTTTTTGTAGTATTTTAGTTTTCTATAGCTAGTTGTTTTAGCTGTTGAGAGACTTAACTCAAATAGGGGGAGATTGTTGGTACCCTAGTTTGATTTGAGTTTAGTCATCTCCTTTGTGCTCCTTGACCCAAGAAATATCTATGGTCAATGGTTAGGAGTCTAGCTGTAGAGTCCTCGCTTTTCCAAATTGAAAATTTGGTTAAGTAGCTTTTTCGTTCGACCATAGTCGAACGTCGTTCGACTATCGTCTATCGGCTGATCGACGATCGTCTATCAGTTGGTCGACGTCTTGGTCTGCGCTGATAGGTCGACTATCTGTTGATAGGTCGACTATTTGTTCTGCGCTGATAGTTCGACTATCTGTTGATAGATCGACTATCTGGTTTGTTTTGATAGGTCGACTATCTGTTGATAGGTCGACTATCTGCTTTCTGAGGTAGGTCGACTATCTGCTTGATAGGTCGACTATCTCTGTGCGCTTGATAGTTCGACTATCTGTCCTGATAGATCGACCATCTGGTAGTTCGACTACCTGCTCTGATAGTTCGACTATCTTCCTTGATAGGTCGACTATCTGGATCGTTCGACTACCTGCCCGATAGATCGACGATCTCCGTGCGTCGTTCGACGATCTTCGAAGATCGTTCGACGCTTTCTGCCTGCCTTTGAATTTTGTATTTATTTATTATATTTAATTATTTAATACATTTTCTGGCACGATATTTCAAGCTGTATGATAAAGTTTCCAGGCATTATTTACTTCATTCTATTTGCCTGAGTTCAAATCTTTTAAGATAAAGTTGTTTGTCTTATTAGCTGTCATTTAAATTACTTTATCCACTGTCAACCCCTTTATAGCCGTTGGACTGAAAAGTCTTCTTCGTTGCTATAAAGAGTTAGTTTCTGATGTGACTTTATTTAGTCATCTGTTTATTTGATTTAAACCTGCAGCTTCTTAGAAAGAGATTTATTCCTTTTTATGGAATGTATTGCTGCAGAGATATTTCTGTCTTCTTGATATTTACAGCCCAGGTCTCAAGGCTCACAAGAAGACAAAGAATTCAAATGGAAGAGAGCCGTTGCTTGCTGCTAATATATAAAGAACCCTTTGCAGAAGGATTCAAGCTAGTTTTCGAGTGAACAGAAGTGCTACACACATATTCAAAAGCACTCAAGCCTTCATCAAGCTCAAGCTTCCTGCTCTCAGCAAAAATCCATCTAACTGAGAAGTGTTAAGATCTTCATCTCTTCTTCACCTGAGTTCTCCTGCTTTCAGGAAGTTCAACTCAGAGTTTCTTTGAAGAAGAAGAAGAAGAAGAATAGCTGCTTGAAGAGATTTCTTTTTGTTATTTATTTTCTTCCTGTAGCTCTTTCCTTCAGAATTTTCTGAAGAGTTTCTGCACTGAAGCAAGACTTCACCTGGACATCTTTGAGCCAGGGGGAGCCTTGATTCTTTAGAGCATTCTAGCTCAGTGCAAGCTTTTTGTGCTTCTCTAATCTATTGTAAAATAGAGAAGACATCTTAACCTTCTTCCCCCTCCTGTACAGGGTTATTACTCCCTTCAAAAGTATCCCTTGGTGGCAGGGCACCTGATCAAAAACCTGTGCTTGGTTTTTAGACACCTGATCAAAAGTCTAAAGGGTCTGTTTGATCTACCTGAATCAGATCATTGGTGGCAGGGCACCTTAGCAAAAACCTGTAGTGGATTCCTACCGTTTGGGTAGAAGAGTGGACGTACCCAAGTTGTTTGGGGAACCACTATAAAATTCCTTGTGTCGTCTGGCTTGCTTATTATTTTTCTTGTACTGTGGCTGTGAATAGATATAACTAGGTTGCTAGTTGCTGCTTAGGTTTTCCAGGCTTTAATTGTAATTACAGTTAGCTTGTGTTTGCACATCACGTGTGTTAGGCTTTAAGGTTAAACCAAAATCTATAATCTCTTCATTCCGCACTTCACTCCAAGGGAGTTGGGTAGACAGTTAAGTTTTGTATTGTGCAAAATTTGATTACTCTATTCACCCCCCCTCTAGAGTTGTATCTATCCCTTCACTTTCATACGGGATTAGCCACCGCTGAAGACGTCCACTAATGTGAGGAGTTTCCTAGGGCTTGCCAGATACTACCGAAGGTTCGTGGAGGGATTCTCTCGGATTGCTCTCCCTCTCACATCTCTGATGAGGAAGGATACTCTATTTGTTTGGACACCATGGTGTAAGGCGGCATTTTTGGAACTGAATGGTCGTCTCACCTCGGCCCCTATCCTTGCTCTTCCATCTGGAAAGGAAGGATTTTAGGTTTATACGGACACATCTTATCACAAGATGGGTTCCGTTCGGATGCAGAACGGGCATGTGATAGCATACGCCTCCCGTCAGTTGAAGAAACACGAGCAAAATCACCCTTTGCATGACTTGTAAATGGGAGCGATTATGTTTGCTCTGAAGATTTGGCGGCACTACCTTTACGTGGTCCACTGTAATATATTCTCAGACAGCAAGAACCTCAAGTACGTGGACACACAGAAGGAGCTAAACATTAGATAGAGATATTGGGTAGAGTTTTTATCGGACTATTAGTATACCATGCACTATCATCCCATGAAGGAAAACATGGTAGCAGACGCTCTGAGTCGGAGAGCACCTACATCTACAGCAGGGCCTCAACTGATGGATATGGAGTTAGTGCAAATGTTGGAGGAGATGCAGATAACTCTGGTGTCTGAGGATGACCCAGAGCTATATGCAGAGTAGCTGTCATTGATGATTGCCACCAACGACATTCGGGATTGCATCAGGGATGGGCAGAGGCTAGACGAGTTGATAGAGCTGATATTTAAGGCCTTAGAGGAAGGCATGATGGAAGATTACTCTCTGAGAGATGGACTGCTAGGCTTTAGAGGCAGGGTTTATATACCGGTGAGAGGCCGAATTCGGGAGGATATTATGGCAGAGGCACACGGTAGCAGATATTCAGTACACCTAGGGATCACAAAGATGGCAGTAGGCTTGAAGAGGACAATGTATTGGCTGGGCATGAAGGACATTACATACTTTGTGACTCATTGCGAGGCTTGCCAACTTGTAAAGGCGGAGTGCAAGAGTCTGGTCGGATTATTACAACCACTTCTGGTATCGAAGTGGAAGTTTGAGGACATAGCCATGGATTTTATACATGGGCTACCCCGATCTCATGCGGGGAATGATTTGATTTGGGTGATTGTCGATATACTAACTAAAGTAGCCAGATTTATTCCAGTTACAAAGGACGCTCTGTTCAGTGTTCTAGTGCGGAGGTTCGTCGAACAGTTTGTTCGTTATCATGGAATGCCCAGGGCAATCATGTCAGATCGGGATGGACGGTTTATGTCCAAGGAGGGTAAGTCGGTTCAGACTTATCTTGGTTCTCGATTGACGTTTAGCACGACTTTCCACCCTCAGAATGATGGGAAAACGGAACGCACCAACCGAACACTGGAGGATCTTCTAGACATATGCATTTTGGACCGTGGCGAGCCCTGGGAGAGACTGCTGCTGCTGATCGAGTTCTCATACAATAATAGCCATCAGTCCAGCATTGGCATGGCATCTTACGAGGCATTATATGGACGGAGGTGCATGACCCACTATCTTGGATCCAGGATAAGGATCCGAAGGCACTCGGCTCGGAGTTCATGGAGGACACAGATACTAAGGTGAGAATGATCCGGGATAGGATGTTGGAAGCCCAGAGCTGGCAGGACAAATAATATGATGCACGGCATCGTCAGGTAGAGTTCTAGGTGGGACTCCTGGTTTTCTTGAAGATACGGCTGATACATGGAGTCTCGCGGGTTTGCGGGCGGAAGAAGCTCAGTCCGAGATATATGGGGCCTTATAGGATCCTGGAGCAGATCGACCCCTTGGCCTACAGACTGGAGCTACTGCCGGAGTTAGCAGGGTTTCACGATGTCTTCCACGTCTCTTCACTTTGGAGGTCTCTACTATGCCCTGAGCAGCTGATTTCCACCCTAGATGGCCTGGTGGCCTCAGATCGATCAGTCAGCATGAAGCCGATTAGGATTGATAATACGGCGATGCGGGTCTTGTGGCGCAAGAAGATTCTGCTAGTCAAGGTTCTGTGGAGGAACCATGGGTCGGAGGACCACACTTGGGAACCGCAGGACTTGAAGCAGCAAAAGTACCCGGAACTCTTTGAGTCAGGTATAACTTCAACTCCAAGGGATGTTACATACTTTTACTTCAGTAGAAATCCCGTAGGCTTAACCTTAATTTCGGGGACGAATTTTTTATTTTTATATATTTGTATTTGTAACATCCCTTAAACAACTAGACCCCTAGGAGTGGTTTTGTCATGACTAGGTCATGAAAAAACCATAAGAAGCTCAAAGGACCAAGTGAACAAGGGCCAAGGTGAAAATCACCTTCATTTGCCTATAGCACAGCCTCACCACCAAACTTAGGGTTTGATGTTAGGCCTTCAACTTGACTTCATGACCCAACCACAACACCCCTAACCCCTTGGGTGGTCCATAGGGTCTCTAAGGATTCATTGGTTGCAATCAAAGTTATCAAGTTGACCTATGTCCACCCTAACCCTAAATGGGTCAAACTAGCCTACTTAGGGTCAATTAACCTTTAAATCCCACACATGCCTCCCAAACCCTAAAGTGAGTCCAATGGATCACCAAGGACCCATTGGGGTCAACCCAAGGGGCTACGTTTACCCAAGTCAACCCTAGCCCTAATTTAGTCAAAGTGCCCTCCCTAAGGGTCCAGTGACCCCCAAAGTGCCAAGTCAACCCTACCCAACCCTACCTAGACCCTAGGGGAGTCTAATGGGTCACCAAGGACCCATTGTGGTCAACCCAAATGGTCATGTTGACCAAGGTCAACTCTACCCTAATGTTAGGATGAATTAGCCCAAATGGGCTAACCCAAGCTCAACCCCATTTCCCCCATTTGGGCTAGCGTCATGATAATCAATTAGATGAGTTTATGGGGTGTATCATGACTGAATTGCCCCTTTAATTTTGGTCAAGGTGGCTAGGAGAGAGAAAAGCTCCACTTTCCCCTTTAATGGAGGAGAGAGAAATGGGAGGAAGACCATTCATGGCCAAAGGAGACCAAGAGCCCCTCCCTCCACCTCCAAGGGGGCTGATTCAACTCCCCATTCAATAAAGGGAAGTTCAGGGGTGATTTTGGAGGTTGTTCATGGTCAGAACAGTGAATCCACCCATTGCCGAAAAATACCATTGATGGTCATTAATGGCCATTGGAGCTTGACCCATTCTCTTCCCCATTTTGTTATTTTAAAAGCATCACTAGACTCATAGAAGTCCTTTCCACATCTTAACTGAAGGAGCCAGACAATCTAACTGTGTTGTTGTAGAAACCCGAGCGGCGCCACCACCACCATGACAATCCGGGGATCGACCCGCCTCCAGCCCTTCAATAAGATCCTCCCCTTCTCCTTCTATGGATAGATCCTAGGATTCGTTTGGATTGAGAATTGGGCTCAATTGAGCCCGATCAATGGATTCATTTTCCTTATTTTCCTGGAAATATTCAAGTGTTGGGATAACCGGAAATGGCCCCTCCGGCGGCCGTGTCGCCGCCAACCTATAGCCCCACCTCAACGAAGGTGGTTGTGGCGGTGGCCGGCCTGGGAGGTGGTCAGGTGGCAGGGAAATCAGGCTTGAAGTTACTCCTGGTCGAGTAAATCTCACTCGTCGGCTGGAGGAAGAAGAAGGCCAACATTCGTCAAATCTGCGTCAAGATCCGTGCATGATAAGATGATATATATCATATATTTTTGTATATTTTGTCACACAAAATCAGTCATATTAGGAATTAATTTAAAAATACTTAGAGGCTTAATCAGAGAAAGTGGTCAACATAAAAAATGTAGCTCTAAGGGTTTATTTAATTTCAAATTGATTTATACCCATTTGGGTAGGTGGTTTGACCAGAGCACTCATTTTGGTGAGGACTATACCTAGGCTAGACCAGAGACTATTTTGAGTGCGCCCATCAATCCAGCCATCCAAATGACTTGAGAGTTTGGATTGGGGTCACTCTTACCTATACCTAGGACATATCCAAAAATTGGAATTTGTGGAAAACATTTTTCTAAAGTTTTTGTAGAAATTTAATAATCCATGTATGAGTTATTTAAAAGACTTAATGACCTCCAAACCCTCCTAAATTTTGGTGAGTGGTCCTTGGGGTCATCAAAAGGCTTTGTATAAATTTTCATTCTATTAAGAGATGATTTAGTTTGGAAACAAGCAAACCCTAAGTTGGACCAATAAGGGGTAATTAGGTCAAAGTGTCTCTTGTGGGTTTTAGGTAGCCAAATCACCTCAACAGAGGTTGAAACTTGGGCCACTGATTTGTTATGATATTTAACTCCCCCACTTGGAGTGTTGGATAGATTAGGGTAGATTTTCCCTAGGAACCAATTTCAAATCCAAAGGTTGAACTTTGGGAGTTTGTGAAGGACATAGGGTGTTATGTCCTTGGATGGATTTGTTGATTAGTCCATGTGATCCTAGGGAGGTGAAATGCACTAGGAAGGGATTTTGTTGACTTTGGACACCAGCACCCCACTTAGAGCACACAGTAGATATTTAGTTCTTTACACCTTAGGGAATATTCAATGGGTCATATGACCTTGGATCTTTGTTATATTTTGGTAGGAGTATATTCATAGTGATATATACCTCTGGAATTTATTTTAGGGTGTCTAGATAACAGTAGCTCACCCTTGTAGTTATAAACTTCATCTTGCCCTTTTGATGATATAGATGTAATTATGGTTTATATGTCTTAGAATGATTTCAAACTCTAGATAAGCTGATCAAATAGCATGTAGATGCACTTGTGAATTATTTGGTATAGTTGAACATTTCTTTTTAGTACATCATGTGTAAAGTAAACTAGTGCACCCTACTTTGATAAATAGAAGAAAAATACTATAGCTTGCTGGAAAATTGTGTTACTTAGCCAAAGTACTTTTTAGGGCATAAAGAAGCTTGGAAAAATATTTACATGTTGTTTAGTTGAGATTACAAGGATCTTGATTCACAAAGTGCCCTATGATGGATTTGGTTGAGATATTTTTATATATAATTTACTGACCCTGGAATTGCATGAAATTTAGTCAGTAAGGTTGTATGATCATAATAAAGCTCTGTTAATATTTGTATAATTTTTGAACAAGTATTTATGGTACTCCCTTCATTACCCCTATTTATTTTAATTACCTTGGATTATTTATTTGGAGGATAATTCCTTTATAAAAATTTATGAAATTTGGTATTCACTAATATCTTGCCATACAATAGTGTTCGTACTTTTGTATGGTCATATATTAAGTAAATCTAGTACTTCATGTTCAAATCATCCATGGACCAACTTTTGGTAAAATTAATTAAATGCCAATTTATTTAGGAAAATTACAAGTTTCTTGTTTTAGGCTAAATATATCATGATAGACTCCCAATAAATATTTTAGAGCTTTTGTATGAAAATTTGGAGTACCTCCTATCATATACATCATATAGCTTAGATTGGTCTGCATATTGTAAAACAATAGAAATTGTAATAGAATGTAAAATGAACATAGGGAGTTGGTGTATCAATTTTACTATTATGGTGAAATAGAAATATGCTAATCAATGAGAGTCATGACGAGGAGTAATTATGGAAGGACTAGTGTAGATGGTACCCAGGTTTGATGAAACATCGTCTTCCTTGTGGAGAGGAAGGGTCAAATACACTAGGGTTAGATCCAATATAACATTTAAAGGTATCAGGGATTGGGTATTAACCAATAATAGTAAGTGCCTTCTGAAAGGGAATGATGGGCTTCAGTTACTATCATAGTTCCTAGTGCCCTGTGAGAGCCCTTCACCGGGAATACCTAGGGCAGTCCAAGGTTAACGTAAACCGTACGAATAATATATATTAAGAGTAACTAGTATATCTAGGGTTATACTTACACTTAAACACCCCGGTGTTGTGGGAATTAGGTTGGGTCTCGAGAGCGGTAGGCTCGGTGGTTTTAGTGGTGGGCAGGTTAGCCCGTCGAGCCGATGGCTCGGTAGGAGAATATCTTACTATTGCATGTTTATAAGATAAAAGGTGGTGGGTCTTCGGTATTGGACTGTTGTTCACATTGACGTCGATACGCTGACTTAGCGAGTGTTGATTACACTTAGCCAAAGGAAGTCTTGAGGATACGGCCAACATTAGTACGTGGTTACACTAGGTTGTGTCCTACCAGAGGCGTACGTAAGGGATAGGCCTGGTAGTGTGGATACCCGCCTAGGAGTGGGGGGCCCGACCCACTGTCTCCGTATGCCACTACGGAGTTTCCTGGGAGTGAAGCTAGCTGCCCAAAAAGGGGGAATTAAAGGTCTGTG
Source organism: Platanthera zijinensis (assembly GCA_039513925.1). Lineage (NCBI taxonomy): Eukaryota > Viridiplantae > Streptophyta > Magnoliopsida > Asparagales > Orchidaceae > Platanthera > Platanthera zijinensis. The sequence continues at coordinate 70,295,552 of CM077098.1, read as the reverse complement.
CGCATAGAGTCGTGTGCGTAAGTTGCACTTGCATGAATCATGGCATAACATATCACTACACTCATACTTGCATACAACCTACACCCCAACGTATAAATCGATATGGGACTTTTTATAGGATGGGAGCCTTGTAGAAGACCCCTTAACTTATAAGTTTTCATGGGCATTCATATAAGTTAAGGTTACTTACTTCTTAGTTTGTCTTTCTTACATATGCTAATTACTCTACTTGTTTACCATACTGCTTGCTATTATAGAACTGCTAGCTAGTACCTTCCTTCCTTAGCTATATATACATTATGAATAACTGTCAGAATACTTCAACCTTCACCTGCTTTGTTATTCTCCACCTTCAAATCTTCCCTTTCCTCCTCCCCGCTCGGTGCCTAGGAGCCATGGGGGAGGTGTAGGGGAAGATAGGTCTTAGTATTTTGACTAACTATTTTCAGACCACAACAATCCAGGGGATCTGGATAGGAGACAGGGGGCAGCAGCAGGGGATACAACACTAGCGTAGTATGGTGCACATGGAGGTGGGACAGTCTAGCATAGGAGCATCGACAACTGGCTTTGTGAGTGATAGGTTTACTTAGCTTTCGCGAGAGTTTGTAGTGAGGATTGATGTACCGGGCTTGAGCCCATTTATATTTCTTTGTTCTGTTTTACCTCAGTACTTCTATTATCATGTGGACTTGATATGATTTCTCATATTTTATGTTATACGTGATTGTGGACTTAGTTTTATCTGAACTAGTTTAAACTTCTTTCTCTTTGGTGATCGTAAAAGGCCGGCAGGATCGGTGTTTTGTAGTGGCGACCTTCCCGAGTGTTGGTGTCACCGCAAAATGGCGATTCTTTGCATATGACCCCGGGGTTTTAAAAAGAAAAAAAACGGGGTCTTACAGCTAGTGCGTCCATGCTACCACTGGAGGAATAAAAATGTCACAGTGGAGGCGCTCCTCACTTGCACAAACCACAAGAATATTTCACATAAACATGAAATGAACAATAAAACATTTAGGGTTAGCAAACATTCACACATACAATTGAGGAATTAAGAGTAAAGCTAAAACAACATGAAGGGGGTGAAAATACAACTAAAGGGAGGAGACTTGTCGGAGGTTCATGGCCAGAATCTAGGGTTGTAAAGCCTTGTTCGTGCTCGGGATCCAACTATAGTCCGGTGTATAGAAGAGTTGTCACCTTCTTTTATATTACCCATCTTCTCTGTCATCTTATCTTCGGACAAGATCCCATCAGAGGACTTCAGTAGGGCAGCAAGAGAACACTCAAAATCACCCTTAGGAGCAAGCGATCGATGGAGGAGACTAAGAGGATCTCCTAGCCTTTGAACTTCAAGAGGAATATAACCGGAGGGCCTCACGAAGGTGGGCGATGATGGAGCAACAAAATGGGGCGAATGAAGCTCTGCTGCGTGGGAAAATTTGGAGTGTTCGGTAATAGGGTGAACTTCTACACTTAAATAGTAATTAATTAGAAATAATGGGTACGCACAGTCAAATACAGAACCATGCATGCATCTTGCAATAATAACCACACGGGAATTGCCCATCTTGATACAGCATTACTCCATGCTTTTTTGATCATGCACTGGCAAAAGAATCCATAAGAGAACAAATCACGTGGTTAGTGATAGATCACTAAAAATCATGCAAACCAAGCAGATCGTGTGTTTGCCTTCGCGGACTATTGAATCCAATCATGCGTGAAGAAAATGCATGAGAGAAAATTAAATAAAATTTTAGAAAAAAAGAAGAGGTCATGTGATTTGGTCATGCACGGGCAAAATAGCCTGTGCATGCGCAAATTGCATGAGCTAGGACAGATCCCCAAAAAATAGAGTTGTAGGCATTATGGGATTGCACCGATCGTGCATGGAGAAAAGTGCATGACTGTGTGATTCCTACAAATTTCTTAGAAATTTGTCATTCAATTCTCCATTAGTGAAGGTCGGCTGTAGTTTTTGAGACCGTTGATAATCTTGAAGAATTTCTCGAAAATGTCTGCAACGGTGTCATTTGGTCCCTACTTGAATGCTTTGTACTCTTGATTTATCAATGATTTGCGATCATCTTTAACTTCTTCTATTGCTTCCATCAAAACTACAAGGCAATCCCACATCTCCTTGGCAGATTTATAGTGGAATAAATTTTGTAACATCGTATCGTCCACTGCAGTGGCTATAATGTTCTTTGCCTTTTTGTCCAAGGAGACAAGGACAATTTCATCTTTAGTGAGATCCATAATCTTCTTGGGGATCATGATAGTTGGGTTCAGAGCTGATGCTTGTATAGTCATATACGGTCCTTCTTCCACAATATGAAAAATTCTCGGATCTACTTCTTCAATGAAGAACCTGACTCGATCTTTGCACATGGGAAAGTTATCTTTCGCGCATATAGGTAACTTCATATAAGACATGTCATTACTTCTATGCATGGTTACTAAGCGGAATCTACTGATGCTAGATCTAGGATCTTGTTCAAGGTGTTAACCTTATATCTAACAAAACGACCCTCTGATATAAATTGAAAGTATCTAGCGTCTACCTAAATCACAAAGAGGGGGTGAATAGGTGATGTATGTATTTTCACGGAATAAAAATTCATGAAAAATTAAGCACACAAACACCGAGATTTTATAGTGCTTCCCGTCCACTTTCCCGCCTCGCCTATCTACCATAAAGTGCTAGATTTGGCTACTTCACCAAACTCAGATTTCAACAAATCTTACACCTCAGAGCCGCAACTCCTACAACTCTGAGACAAACCTCCAACCACTCGGAGAACAACCTCTCCGACAACTCGATCCACAACCAGATCTATGACTCGATCCATAAACGAATCTACCACTCGAACCACAAACGTATCTACAACTCAGAGAGAAATCTCGTACAAATGAAAAGGAATATTTTACAATAATATTACACACAATCATTGACAAGATCTAAAAACTTCAATTTGTCATTCTTCGAAAAAGTAGAACTTGAATACGCTTGGAGAACACAGAAAAATCTGAAATATTTCAAAGACCTAGAATCTTTAATCTTCAATCAACTAGATCTAAAGCAATAGAGATCTTCAGAGAGTAGCATCCAGTCGTATAGGTCAATGAATATTGAATCGTGCAAATTTTGATGTAGTCTGCTGATCGGAGTTTGCGTACCGCACAGGAGGCCGACGGATCATCCTTTTTGGAAAGTTTCTCGATTTGAAAATTAGAACAATTTGCATGATTAGGATTGAAAAAAAATTCGCCCTATGTATTTATAGACATCTTTAAATGCAATGGTTATAAAAGAAATTTCAAAAATAAAACTTTCGAAAATTTCTTTGCATGGCCTCCGCAACCCGAGCCTGAAAAATAAATTGTCGGAAAAATGACCTAAGTCATGTTCTGTGAATATCGTCGAGTATCGCTAGTATACTCACCGAATAGTCATTGATATTCGGCGAATTTGACTTAGACAGATTCAGCTCAAGCTGGCTAGACACTCAACTCCGAGGCTCAAGTCATACTCGACAAATTGGTCAAATATCAGCTAGTATACTCGACGAATTGGATAAGTATAGGCTAGTAGACTCAATTCTCTCGATGTTATCCATGCACACGACGCACTTGATGCCAAGATGCACTGAACGCTCTTGACGCCAAGATGCACTCGACAAATTTGCCTTAGGAAAAATCCGAGAAGTAGCGTCGCCATGACTCAAAAATTCGACGTGTATCATCATGTATATTCGACGAATTTGGCGAATATCGTTAGATACATTCAACAAATTATACATGATGATACTCGACAAATTTTACTTAACTATTTTTCCAATTATTTCAGAAATTTCAGCACAAGTATATAAGGTAAATTCAATGAGTGATAGTAAGTATATACGAAGAATATCAAATGATACTCGATGAATTTGACGATTATCCCTTATGATACTCGATGAATTTTACTTGGGTAAAATTCTGTTCTATTGAATTTTAGATCTTCTTCTTCCTTGAACCTCCTCAAGTACTTAGGATAGATGTACACCCAAATAGAGAGATTACACATGAGTCAACACAATGGCCTATACAATGAAGGATTACATTGTATTGTCTCGTATATACTGACCCACTGTAACCTTACATTGATGTGTATTTAGCATTGAAAACCTGCAAGTACATAACTACAATACCATATTAAATATAATCACAATTCATTGAGCTTAACTGGACCCTTCTTCAAATCAGGTTTATTGTGGTACACTCCCAAACAGCTTTGAGGATGATTTGCTCCAGAGAATATGTCCTCTGAGCCTTCTTTCTAGACTGAATGAGTTCCGCCTTAAATTCTTCAAAGTAATAAATATAGATCTTTAGGATGTTTCAGGATCTTCTGGGTCGGCCCAAGCTGATATCTCTTAACAGGCAACTATAATATCTCTTTCGCAATAATTGATGTCCTGAAGGCATGCGGTGCCTTTTGTCATCTAGCGAGCAAATCCTGCGATATTTGAATTCTTGATGACGTCAGTATGACTAAGTGCTTGTGGACTTGATCATTTTTTATTGGATCCATTGATCCCAATATCCTAGATTTGAAGAAGGCCAAGCAAACAATGTATACACATGAGGTAATCTAACTTGTATTTAAGATGAGTGATTGCAGGATGAATACTGTGCATTGATTGGACAGGTTGCATATTTGGCCAAGTCAGGTAAACCCTTACCTAAGATGTGGGCAGACAGAAATCTATCTAAGTTCGCAGGCATTGAGTGAAGGTGAATCACTCAACGCCAGATGACTTAAAGCGCTGAGTGAAGCCTATAAAGTCAAATACAAAGAAGTGACAAGCTGATAAAATGGCTAAGTCCACAGGCGTTGAGTGATGTCAACTAACTCAATGCCATATAGCAAAAAGCTATGAGACAGGCTAAAGCATTAAAAGCCTAAGTTGAAATGAGCAGAAAAGTGGTTAAGTCCACAGGCATTGAGTGATGTCAACTCACTCAACGCCATGAAACTAAAGGCAGATATATGGCTAAGTAGTTTGTCATTGGCTATTGAATACACACTCAATGACACACAGTAAAAAAGCTGTGAGTTGAACTCAGTTAAAAATTCATCGAACTAAGTTCAGAGTTCGTCGAACTAAGCTCACCATTCGTCGAACTCAGTTCAGTTCTTTGAACTAAGTTCAGAAATTTGGCTAAGGGAAAATGCTTTGAGTAATGCATGCTCACTCAACGCTCTCAACGCCTAAGATGTTGAGGCAAAAAATTAGCTAAGGCAAAAAGCGTTGAGTGAAGCGTACTCACTCAACGCTCTCAACTCCTAAGTTGCAGAAAGCTTTTTCTAAGGCAAAAAGTGTTGAGTGATGAAGACAAACTCGACGCTCTAAACGTCAGAGAAGCGGAAAGTTTTTGCTAATGAAAAAAGCGTTGAGTGAGGCTTGTTCACTCAACGCTCTCAATGCCTAGATAGAAAAAATTTTGTCTAAGTGTTTTGGCGTTGAGTGAAGCTCATTCACTCAACGCCTAAACTACTGATGCTTGAATTTTGACTAAGTCTTAAGGTGCTGATGTCAGTAAGTCAAAAAGTCAACTATATTCAAATTGTGAGCGGCAAATCCACAGTACATGACAAAAGGTTTCGCAGGCCTACTGTATGATTGTTAGGCGATAAAGCAATGATGTAGCCAGCATTAATGGTATGGGACCCACTGCTAATAGAGCCGTTGGGTTACAATAAATAAAATGAGAAGCACTTTACAGAAAGAGTATTTGTTACAGTAGTTATTCGAAATTGCCATTGTTGTGGCTGTAGCTGAAGAACAGAGAGCCCAAGACAAGCAAGTCTAGAGGCATATCAAGTTAGCTGTTGATATCAACATCTTTAATAGCAAGATTGATGGTCTCATCTTCATCTGCACTAGCTAGCAAGCTCGGGGTGATTCACTGATAAAGAGATAGTAGCTAGGGCCAACTCTTGCTGCAGGTGCTTCCCAGATCCAGCCAACAAATCATTCGCTTGGGGAGCTATGAAGAAGGAGATAGGGATGAACTTTTGGTTCAGTTTAGAAAGGGGCAGAATAGTGTTCTGCAAGTCACTTCCAGCTCAAGTGAACATACTTGTTATTGTGAAGTAGTTGGGGCTAAGGAGTTCTTTGTCCAGAAAAGTAGACTCTAGAAAATCATTTCTCGAGTCAAAGTTGGGCTGAGTCTAACTATGTCAAGGTAGATTGGCACAGAGAAATTTCTCTTGTGACCCATTAAGAACCTCACCAACCCACTTCCACTTTGTAGGATCCTTTGTTGATCTGAGTGGTAGGATCAAATTTGCTTTGAGGTAGGATCCAAAAGTTGATCTGATTTGTAGGGCAATATTGCCTGAGTTGTAGGAGAGTGAATCTCTCTGAGTTATAGGAGCAAGTTTGCTCTGAGGTAGGGCTATCCTCCATAGCCTGAGTGGTAGCGCTTAATTGCCTAAGGTAGGTGATCTTTGGATCACTGAGTTATAGGGACTTGTTCCTAAGCTATAAGTCTTGGAGGAGACTGAGAGATCCTGAGGGATCTGAGGTATAATCTCTTTGAGCATTATTTTGGAGAAGTGTCATGACCAATAGGAAGTTGGCAAGGTGGGAGGAGAGTGGATGTACCCAAAGATTGGGGAACCACTATAAATCTGTGTGTATTCCGTGTGTTGCATTTATTTGTGCAGGTAGCTTGTCTTGAAAGCAAAACATAATCTACCAATAAAGCAACTAACTAAGAAAGAATCAAAGATAGTCACTAAGGACTAAGAAACCTATTCACCCCCCTGCCCCTCCTCTAAGTTATTTAGCTATCCTTTAAATAAAGACTTTCAAGTGGTATCTTAGGGAGGTTACTAAAAAAGGACCTAACAGTCTTAATTGGCCTCAAAGAATAGATAAAAGGGTTTTAACTTATATGTTCAAAAGTGAACCATAAGGTGTGAAGATCAATGGAGCTTCAAATCAGCAAAAATGATAAGAAGGCCTTGGGATTACTGGCAGCTCTTGTAGAAGACAAAGTCTATCCAGATACAAGAGCAAATATCAGGGCCCCTCTGACAAATTTAGATAGTGAATCAGAGGTGGATGAAGCTGAGGAAGGCGAATGAAGATGCTATGGGTTGATTGCTACACACAGGAGGAAGAAGAATCCTGCAAGGATCAGCCCGGTCTAGATTAGGTACAATCTATGTCTAGTTCTTCTAATTACTCAAGTCATGAGTCCAGCTCAGACTCTGGTGCTTCCTCATTAAGTGATGATGAGAGTCCTCTATCAAAAGATGATGTCAATCAATTGATTAAGAATCATGCTGCACTTATGAAAGCTTTCAAAGAAAGCAAGTTGCTTTGTTAAGAAACAAGCAGAGGAAATTGCCTCTCTCCAGCTGGTTGCTTCCCAGCAAGACGAGAATTCATCCTTGCTATCTCTGAAGAGAGGGAAGTAGTTCATCTGAAGATCATGGTAGATATCCATGTTAATTCCATCAAATATAAGAACTATATTATCAAGGTTCTTGAAGAGAAACTTGAAAGGGAGAAGAGGATAGTGTCCAATTTCTCTAAGATAGATGCTATCAAGAGAAAATCTAAGTCTGGTGGATTTCTAAAGTTATCCAATCGCAGAGAAGTGGCCAAGATCCTGTCATTCCTCTATCAACCTCTCACAAGGTAATTCTCCCATCCAACTGGCATGACCAAGACTGTAACTGTGGTTACTAGAGGTGTGGGAATCTTCCTTATAAGATTACAATGGTATCTTATAATGGAAGAAGAGAGGTCATGGGATTGAGTGCACAGAAGGCTCTCATATAGAAGTCCAAAAGGCCCAGCCTGTATCTTTTCTATTTGGTGCCTCTGCAACCTCATTAAAGGATAAGGCTGTGCCCTATTCTACGGTTCTTTAAGCAAGAACACAACCCAAAAGTTCTTCAGTCAGTAAAGCTGACTTAGTTGCCTCTGAATCCATTAAGAACATACCAACTATAAAGAAGGCTGGTACGAATGATGTTAAGAGCAAGCCAAGTGATCCCACTGGCAGATTCACTTTTGGTCAAACTCCTGTTGAAAGAAACATGAAGAAGGCCACAATTCTCTCAACTGAACAGGGAGCCAGAAATGGCTCGCACACTTCAAAGTGTGTTCAGAAAAGGAGATACAACATCCATGAATTTTGGTGTTATGGAAAAGTGGGCCACATTGCAATAGATTTTTGGCACAACCCCTGTGTGCCAAAGGCAAGGCTATGTCTTCCTAACAGGACTCCTGTAGGTAGACATATACATTCTTATGCTAACAGGAACCTAGGAACCAAGTCAACTTGGGTTCGTAAGGTAAAGTAATTTCTGTTTTGTAGGATAGTCCAAGTGGCCATAACCATTTATGGTCATTGGACAGAGATGTACCAGACCTAAGTCTTGGTATAAGGAATGACTAAACTAATCATAGTACGCAAGATGTCAAAGACATGTGCAACTATTAAGGGGGAGCTTGGAATGGAAAGCCATATGCACATCAAAGGCTAAAGATCAGAAGCAAGGTTGCTGGTATGCTCAGAGACTGTGAATCAAGTATGGGCTTCAAGTCTACAAGGCAAAGATAAGTAGAATTCACCTAGATTTTAATTCTACTATTTAATTGATAAATTGATTATGCTTGTTAGAGATAAGAAAATTAAAACAAATGTCTGAGAAGATGTGAAAATATTTGTCCAAATATTTCTTCTCAATAAATATATTAATGGCTCACATATTCACTATGCCACAAGAAGTAACTAGTTTCATCATATCAAAAGACACATATTACATATGCAGTACAAGGATAGATAAGTATCAAAACTTAGTTTAAGTCAATTGAGTTTGGAGGCTAACACACTCTCAGTTGAAATTAAGTTAAGGATTTTGAAATTATGTCTAATTGCTCCCCACTAGAACACATATTAATATGTGTTCTGTAGGTCAACCTTACCCCTGCAAGTTAGGCCAACATAGTTAGGGGCTAGTGAAATATAATTGCTAAAGAAAACTGGTGTTGAGAAAAATAAGCTTACTCAACAAAAATTGTAGAAAAGACGGCTTGCCGATAAGTGTCGGGATTCAATCCTGACAATTGATCCAAATTAATTAAAAAAATAGGATAGTGACTTTCCGCCTTCTTTTTAGGAATAACTATAAATAGGAGAGCTTGTGCAATAAGCAAAGTTACTATTCCTTACCCTTTCCCGCCCGCATTTGCCAAACTGACGAAAAGCTGCTCTCGCTAGGTTTCAAGAATCCTCTGATGAAATGGCGCCCAAGGGACCGGATTTCCTCTTCGAAGGTTTGGAATTGGTGAAGAATGGATTCAAGGACGCCCCAGAAGAGATACAATTTGTTCTTCATCTTCTCATGGCTTCTGACCTAGAATTCTTCCTGTCATGAACCTTGTCTTCTGTGGAAAAGGGAAGTTCTGGAGTTGTTTTTTAATGTCAAGGGAAATGTATCTGTTGGTAAGCTTAAGACGACTGTGAATGGAATGCAAGAAAAGATAACCCCAAGGAGGCTGAGCAAAGCCCTCAAGCTGCCCATATTCTCTGTCGCAAACGATGAAGATGAACCTGATCAGGATGACATCAAAGATGCAATAAAATTGTGCGGATTGTCTAAGCACACCACCAGCTCCATCCTAAGGAAAGAACTTAACCTGAGAGGTAAGCTTTTAGCCAATGTAATTGAAAAAACCTTGCCCTGCAAGACAGGGTCACATGATAAAATTTCAAAGAAGATGTTTGAGCTGATAACACAGGTCATTCTGACCAAAAGAACTGACTTGGGCAGGATAGTGGTTGATCGAATAGTGGACTGCATGGATGAACTGAATTTGGGGAGAATCCTATCACTATTTTCGCGAGAAATAGCTCCAGAAATCCTGAACTTGAAGCTTGGTGCAAGTATACACCACATGAGATGAATGGACATCAAGATGGTAGAGAGGTGGGACAGGGTACTTTAACCCCATGGACCATCAGCTGTGGAAAGGAAATGAAAGAAGAATACTGCTACTGAGCCCAGCTCCTCTAGCAGCTCATCTAAGGAGGAAGAGCCTCATAATATAGAGCTATCATCATCTGCTGAAGTGTCTAGGAGGGACATGAATATTCAGGTATCTGCCTCTTCTGAACTTACTCCCTTAGTCGTGTGAGCAGACCAGAGACGGGCATTGATCTTGAAGATGATGAGCCTGCAGCTAAGATTGCTGGATCTGTTGCAAAGGATGGAGGTGATAGGATATCTATGAGGATGGATGAAGATGCCTCCAGATTGGATGATGCAGACAGGAATATGCTTGTATCTGATAATTATGATGCTCCTAGGCCTCAGAGTGAGGGGGAGATCAAACTTGCTTCAGATAAAAAGACAGTTATGTCTGAAGAAGAACATCCTCTGGATAATGATATGGAAATTCCAAGTGCTGAGTAAAGGAATGCTCCAAGTGAGGGGGAGCAGCTGATACAAGAGATAATGCAAGATGAATTATTTGTAGGGGAGAAACTAAAAGTTCCTCCAACAGTGGTATTGTCTTCTACAGCTGATAAAGTGGTTTTTACTGCTGCTGACTTGCTTGAAAATGAAAGTATGGAAGAGTTTGAGGGGGAGATACCATCGTATCTACCTGCTCGTGAAGTGCATGATCTAGTTTCCTCATAATCAGAGGAAGAGGAATCTAGTCCTGAGAAGGAATAATCCTCAGCTTATATAGTGGATTACCCCACTCTAAGAATAGGGGTCAAGCAAGTCCACCAGACCCAAAATGAAGGCACATCAGCTGGAACAGATCAAATTTCACCAATGCTCCTGGTCCAGCTGAAAAGATTATTAGATGAAGAAAGAAGAACCATGGAAAATTTTGTAGATGATGTTTTAAAGAACATCAGGAATCAGCTGGCTATAAAAATCAAATCAATTCGATTTGAAGTAAACTTACTAAAGGGTGAAATTGTGAAGTTTTTCACCAGGGCTGCACCATCTGTCGACTATACAACGGAAAAGCTTGATGAGGCAAACAAGAATGTGTTCATTACCATACAGAATCAAGAGATTCAGGCCCAGAACTCACTGGTTGTACAAATTCTACCCTAGTATTGTTGAATAAGCAGACTGCTATACTAACCAAAACAGATGAATGCACCAAACTGCTAGATGACCACTTAATGGTGGTCAAAAATAATGTAATTTTTGGATTTAATCATCTGGAGCTCAAGACATCTTAAGCTAGCACCTCCCAGACTACTTAAGTAATTGAAGAAGTCAAAATGTGGAGAAAAATGTCATCAGAACAAATACTGAGAATATTGCCTGGCCCACAAATGTTGTGAGTGGCTCATTGGGAATGGAGCCACTATAATATAATAACATCCCAATGATGTCTGATCATGTACAAGAATCCTTGAACAATATGCATAGTACTGCCATAGTTCAAGACAATCAAGAATATGTTTAGTACATTGAATAGGGTGACAATGCTAATGTTTAGTGGAGAGAGAAGACTATTGTTGCTCAGAATCCTTCCTTCAGCCCCACAGTAGACTGGTCACTATTGATGAAAAAAATAATGATTGTTTATGCTGAAGAGGAGGCTAGGCTAAGGAAAAAAAGATATAGAGAAGAAATGGAACAGAGGCCTGATTTCGAGCAGTGGAGCCCAGAGTCCAGATCTATCATCTTGCTTGCTTGGGATCAGGTCAAGAATAAGAAATTAGACAAAGGAAAATTGTATAGCGAAATCGAATGAGATAAGATGGAAAAGAGGGACACAGAAAGAAGGATTTTCTGGAGGAATAAAAAGGCCAATCTCCTCACTCCTAATGCTGTTGAAGCATCAAAATACTTCCCCAAGCCCTTCAGCTACTTTTAAAGACAAAAAGATAAAGCTAAAGCTGGAGATGAAAATGATAAAGCAACTAATGCTAAGGCTACTGATGATGCAGACAAAAAAGGGAAGAAGATAGCTGGAGCAGAAGATAAACTGGCAAAGAAATCTAGATGCAGTGGGATTATGATAAGGAAACCTGAAACTTGAAATGTTTTAGGTTCTCCTTATAGGGCTAAGGGATGTGAAACTTTTTCTAATTGTTCAAACATTAATTCCTATATGTTAAATAGAATATCATTTGCTATAATTATGATTTGTCTGACTCATCAGTTGCTATGATTTTGACTTATTTGTTACTTCATTTGCCATGTCTGTGATTTATCTGATTTATGATGTGATGATATGGTTTGGATATATAGCATAAGTGTGTTAGTGTATACATTATCTTAGGCTTTTGACATCTTCAAATAGGGGGAGATTGCTGGGTCCATTGATCCCAATATCCTAGATTTGAAGAAGGCCTAGCAAATAATGTATGCACATGAAGTAATCTAACTTGTGTTTAAGATGAGTGATTGAAGGATGAATACCATGCATTGATTGGACATGTTGATTATATGGCCAAGTCTGTTAAACACTTACCGAAGATGTAGGCTGATAGAAATCTGTCTAAGTCTATAGGCATTGAGTGAAGGTGAATCTTTCAATACTAGATGACTTATAGTGCTGAGTGAAGCCTATACAGTCAAAGCCAAAGCAGTGGCAAGCTGAGAAAAAGGCTAGGTCCACAGGCGCTGAGTGAAGTCAACTCACTCAACGCCATATAGCAAAAAACTGTGAGACGGGCTAAAGCAGTAAAAGCCTAAGTTGAAAAAAGCAGAAAAGTGGCTAAGTGCACAAGAATTGAGTGAAGTCAACTCACTCAACTCCATGCAGCTAAAGGCAGATATATGGCTAAGTAGTTTGGCTTTAAGTGTTGAAGACACACTCAGTGCCACACAGCAAAAAAGCTGTGAGTTAAACTCAGTTCAAAATTCGTCGAACTAAGTTCAGAGTTCGTCGAGCTGAGCTCACCATTCATCGAGCTCAGTTCTGTTCGTCGAACAAAGTTCAAAAATTTTGCTAAGGCAAAAAGCATTGAGTAAGGCATGCTCACTCAACACTCTTAACGCCTAAGATGTTGTTGCAAAAAATTGGCTAAGGCAAAAAATGTTGAGTGAAGCATGCTTACTCAATGCTCTCAACGCCTAAGTCGTAGAAAGTTTTTTCTACGGCAAAATGTGTTTATTGATGAAGACACACTCAATGCTCTCAATGCCAGAGAAGCAGGAAGTTTTTGCTAAGGCAAAAAAGCGTTGAGTGAGGCTTGTTCACTCAACGCTATCAACACCTAGGTAGACAAAATTTTGTCTAAGTGTTTTAGCGTTGAGTGAAGCTCATTCACTCAACGCATATACTACTGATGCTTGAATTTTGACTAAGTCTTCGGGTGTTGATGTCAGCAAGTCAAAAAGTCAACCATATTCAAATTATGAACGGCAAAGCCACAGTAGATGACAAAAGGTGATGCAGGCCAACTGTACGACAGTTACGCATTAAAGCAAAGATGCTGCCAGCATTAATGGTATGGGATCCACTGTTAATAGAGCCGTTGGGTTACGATAAATAAAAGGAGAATATCTTTACGAAAAGAGCAGCTGTTATAGTAGTTCTTCGAAATCTCCATTGTTGTGGTTCTAGCTAAAGAACAAAGAGCCCAAGACAAGCAAGTTTAGAGGCATATCAAGTTTGATGTTGATATCAACATCTTCAACAGCAAGATTACTGGTGCCATCTTCATCTGCACCAGCTAGCAAGCTTAGGGTGATTCACTAAGAAAGAGATAGCAGCTAGGGCCGACCCATTCTGTAGGTGCTTCATAGATCCAACCAACAAATTATTCTCTTGGGGAGCTGTAAAGAAGGAGATAAGGCTGAACTTTTGGTTCAGTTAAGAAAGGGGAAAAACAGTGTTCTGCATGTCACTTTCAGCTCAAGTGAACATACTTGTTGCTGTGAAGTAGTTGGGGCTAAGGAGTTCTTAGTTTAGAAAAGTAGACTCAGAAAAATCATTTTTAGAGTCAAAGTTGGGCTGAGTCTAACTCATTCAAGGTAGATTGACATAAAGAAATTTCTCTTGTGACCAATCAAGAACCTCACCAACCCACTTCATCTTTGTAGGATCCTCTGTGGATCTGAATGGTAGGAGCAAATTTGCTCTTAGGTAGGATCCAAAAGTGGATCTATGTTGTAAGGAAATATTGCCTGAGCTATAGGAGAGTGAATATCTCTGAGTTGTAGAAGTAAGTTTGCTCTGAGGTAGGGCCATCCTCTATACCCTGAGTGGTAGGTCTTAATTGCCTGAGGTAGGTGATCTTTGGATCACTGAGTTGTAGGGTCTTGTGCCTGAGCTGTAAGTCTTGCAAGAGACTGAGAAATCCTAAGGGATCTGAGGTGTAAGCTCTTTGAGCATTGTTTTGGAGAAGTGCCTTGACCAACAGGAAGTTGGCAAGGTGGGAGGAGAGTGGATGTACCCAAAGATTGGGAAACCACTATAAATCTATGTGTATTCTGTGTGTTGCTTTTCTTTATGCAGGTATCTTGTCTTGAAAGAAAAACTTAATTTACCAATAAAGCAGCTAACTAAGAAAGAATCAATGATAGTCACTAAGGACTAAGAAACCTATTCACCCCCTCCCCTCTAGGTGATTTAGCTATCCTTGAAATAAAGACATTCATTTCTGGACAATCTGCATAGGTGTTGAGTGAAGCCTTGTCACTCAACGCAGAAACTCTTAGCAGAATTCTACATCTTAAGGTGTCGCGTGAACCTTCAACACTCAATGCTTTTGGCATTTACAGTCTAACAGTAAAGGCGTTGAGTGAACCATCATCACTCAATGCTTCTAGACTTGGTTGAAATTTCTCTACATGAAGGCATTGAGTGCAGCCTCAACACTCAATGCTTTTGAACTTTGATTGTCTTCTTGAGTAGGCATCGAGTGACCTGTCTTCTCTCAATGCTTATACACATAACCTGAAATCCAGTTGAGTAAGCGTTGAGTGAACTTCCTTCACTCGACACTTCTGTCCTTAGACAGATTTCCAATCAGCAATTTTGAGGCTTTGACTACATAGAGTTCTGTTAATGATTTTCCTTTTCTGGAGTTGAGTGAATTAAGCTCACTCAATGCTTTTGGTCTTAGACAAATTTTATGCTTGTTCAGCAACCTATCTTGAGTTCAACTATCATTGTGACTCTGACTTCCTATCAAATAAATGCAACAGTATACAGCCTGCATACATTGAACTTGAACATATATTAGATACATCCATATGTATACCATTGACTTGTGGCCTTCTTCAAATCTAGGACAATGTGATCAATGGATCCAAAACTCTCCCCCTATTTGAAGAAGTCAGAACCTCAGTCAATGATATACACTTCCATATATAGAAGATAAACATTCACAGTATATAAGAACAAAAATTGATACACACACAGAAGTATGATTATCATTTAAGAAAGTAGTCATAAATAGACAGTGTGCTTAAAATAAAGTTTATAATCCTAAATTCCTCAAGGAAAAAAAACATTTCATGTTTCAGGTTCCTTGATCAATATCCCCCTGCTGGGTTTCTCTACAACCTTTTCATAGCTTCAATCTTTTTCAGCCTCTGTCTCTCAAAATAACTGTAGGGCTTGGGAAAGTATTTGCTGGGCTTATGAGCATCTGGTGGCACTACACCTTTCTTTTTTATCTCTTACGAACTTTCTCCTGACCTCTTCATTTCTTTCTAGCTTAGCTCATTCTAGTGAGCTATACAGATTTTCTCTGTCAGTCTTGTGGTCCTTGATTTGATACATGGCAGACAATATGATAGTCCTAATTGAGGACTCCATTTCTCAAAGTCTAGCCTAGTTTTCATCTCTTCTATGTACCTCTTCTTATTGAATCTGACCTCTTTCTCTTTTTCAGCAATTAACTTGCCTCTAGCTCTTGCTATCTGTTCAGCAGTGGGGCTTTATGTAGGAATTTCAGCAGCAGTACAAGGTTCAGCCCACTGAGCATCAACTTGACCATACTGATCATCACCTTATTACTCATCCTACTAACCATCAGGGATAAGAGAAGTAACACTATTTTCATATGATTATTGGTCAAGTCCTAATGAACCTCTAGTTACATTGGTAATCCAGACACCATTTTCAGTATTGGCCTTGATCATTGTCTTCGCCCCCTTTATAACTTCTTCACCAATAGTTACAGTAAGGGAGTCCTTTGCAATAGAGATTCTTTCATCAAGGAAGTTGACTCCCTTAGTTATATGATTCTTAACCTCTAGCAAATGATTATCCAGGTATTGAGTGCAAGCATCCATTCTCCTCTCCAGAGTTATCTTATGTCTTTCCATGAGGATTTTCTGCACATCATGAACCATTTTCATGTTATTGGTTGTTATGTTCTGATTTTGCATGATGTCAAGCTATTTCTTCTAGATTTATTCAAGCTTATTTTTAGTGTTGGTAATAGCTGGTGCAGTTCTCATGAAGAATGACACCATGTTTTCCTTCTGCAAGTTTACATCAGGACTAATGGATTTTATCTCTGTTGATATATCCTTTCTCAACTCCTTGATGGAATCATCAACAAAGTGCTCAAGTTATCTTCTCTGGTCATCTAGCAGACCTTTGAGTTGAGCTAAGAAGGTGGAGGACATTTGATCATCCTTAAGAGATGTCCCTTGATCATGTACATCCTCATGAACTTCTCTTGATTCTTCCCTTTTCTTAGAATCAGCTCTCATATATTCAGAAGAGTGATCAGCAGCCTCACTCTTTGGCTCATCAACAATAGCTTCACCATCCTCAAAACTTTCAATGATATACTCATTTTGTTGAGTAGGGAGCTCTGGTGGAATCTCCCCCTCAGTCTCTGAATACCTCATAGGAAGTTGTTGATTTGTATCAACTTCAGCTGGAGCATCTTCAATCATATTATAAGGGACTTGCTCCCCCTCAACTTCAGGATAGAAAAGAATCATTTTAGGACCTTGTGGAGTTTGAGCAATCATATTCCGCATATTTTCAATGAATTATTCTAGCTGTTCTTGAACTGACTGAAATGTTTCTCCCATAGGAGGTTTAACTAGTTGGAAAGTCTCCCCCTCAGGGTTTGCACAGATTCTGTCCACAATGCTTTCAGTCACAATTTTAGCTTCCTCTCCTGGAATGTTCTCTGTTTGGGTTTCACTGATTTGGAAAGTCTTTGCTGCAAGTTCATTAGATATTGAGACCTGAGCACTCATATCTCTTCTTGCTTCTTCAGAAGAATCAGTCAGCTGAGGATCATGTGGCTCTTCCTTACTATTCTCAGAAGAGCTGCTTGCAGTGCTCTCTTTAGTGACCATGGTAGATTTCTTTTTCTTGTCAGAAGATTGATGATGTGGGAGCAAGACTCTATCTTACCTTTCAAACATCTTTGAGTCTATCCTCCTCATGTGATGGATCTTTGTGTCTAGCCTCATGTTGAGGATCCCTGGAACTGTGTTGTACAAGTACAAGGACAGTATCCTTCTTAAGTTTGGTTCTGGGATGCACTCTAATATTCTTTCAAATAGCACCTTTCCCCAGTCTATTTTCTTAGATAGAATTTTCCTGGTCAAGAGTTCAAACATCTTTTTGGATATCTTGTCATGAGAAACTGTCTTGTGGAGCAGAGCTTTCCCAAGTATATCTGCTAGAAACTTTCCTCTTAGATTCAGTTCATTCCTTAATATTGATCCAGTGATGTACTTTGAAATCCCATACCACTTTAGAGCTAACTTCACATCATTCTAATATAAGTCGTCTTCTTCATCAGACTGCTTGACCTTGGATAATTACAGTGCTTTGCACAATCTTTTGGAGTGATTTTGATCATATGTCCACTGATGGAGGATTTGATTTTGTTTGAGGATGAGTTGAAAGTGGCATTAGATTATAATTCAAGGACTTCTCTCATCCATACAAGATAGGATCTGACAGGATGAAACCTAGGTCAGTGGCCTGTAGTAAGTGTAGCACTAACTGAACTTCCTCCGGAGCATCTTTGAAACCATTTCACACGAGTTCTGAACCATTGAACAGGAAGTCCATTCCTTTCGGCGACATTAATCCTTTGAAATTTTGTAGTTTTCTTGAGCTTTCGTCGCAGGGAGGCAAAAAGACGAATGGTTAGGAATAGTGAATTTTTATTCTAAGCACACACACTTCAATTTATACTTACCTATTATTTGAGAATTTTGAGAGGCACGTACCTGCTATGATAATCACGAGAAGATCAATGACTGGGATTAATCCCGCGAGATAGCCATAAAAAGAAGCCCCTGGGAGAATTCATCGAGTTTTCTTGACGCACTCAACGATCTCGACGCTTGAGGTTGCCTCAATGCTCTTGACACCTAGACACTTGGAATCAGTGCACTCGATGCCTGATGTTGTCTCAGTGCACTCGATTCCTGAACACTTAGACTCAGCGCATTTAATGCTTGGATGAGTCCATGTCTTTCTTGATATCCTGCAAGAGTCAATTTTTGCCTGCAACACATATGCATGAAAATACTGAAGCTATACTAAATTCAACATACCCAACTCAATTTTGAAGGTGTTGAACTTGGCTTCAACTAGTGACTTAGTGAAAATTTCAGCCACCTATTTTTCTGTGGGGAGAAACTCAAGAAAAATGCCTTCTTTTTCTACATGCTCCCTAATAAAGTGATACATAATCTCAATATGCTTAGTCCTACTATGAGACACAAGATTCCTAGCAATAGAGATTACACTAGAAGAATCACAATACATTGGAGTTCTACTTAGCTGGATATTATAATCATGGAGCTGATGCTGAATCCATAGTAGCTACACACAACAACAACTAGCTGAGATGTACTCTGATTCAACTATTAAGATGGCAACACTTGTTTGCTTCGTGTTGCTCCAAGAGACCAATCTGTTGTGTACATTGGAAATAATGTACTTGATTTTAAGAAGCCCTTTCAACTCAATGATATACACATAGTTGTATTTGATGTATGTTTCAGTTCATACATGCAAGTTAGTCTTTATCATATTGATTGGATAGGTGGTCCAAGTGACATTGACAAATGGACTCAAAGAAGTTGACTAGAAAGGCAGGAAATTTCCTATATCCACAGGCGCTAAGTGAAGCAAGCTCACTCAATGCGAAATATTATAGAAGTTGCTGAAGAAAAATGACTAAGTCCACAAGCGTTGAGTGAAGCCAGTTCACTCAACGCCATACAGCTAATAGTGTTGAGTGAAGTCAGGACAGTCAAAGCCCAACAAGTTGAAGCGCAGTAGAAATGACTAAGTACAAAAGTGTTGACACACTTCAGAACTATGTTGATGCCTTTATAGGAGAAGTGTCGAGATCAGAAAGATACAAGACAGCAGTGTCAAGACACAACACTTCACTCGATAGTTCAGAAAGTTTTGTCAAGACAATTCAGTTATCTCGATACCTTGAAAATAAAGTCAGTAGTGTCAAGACAAGTCAGATATCTCGACACCTTAAATCTCGGGACAATAATGTCGAGACAATACAACTGTCTCGACATAATGAAGAACTGAAGTGCAAGCTAAAAGATATCAACACCCAGCAAACTGTAGTATCGAGAAAATTATGTACAACCCCGTATTCGCGGAGTAGGGTCCCCCTAGCAGGCACTGGACTAGCTAGATGTTGTAAAGATTTTTTTTAGAGGTTTGACACTCTTGGTGGCCAATTTATGCTTGACCTACATAATATACTAATAGGGGTGGATGAAAAATTTGTCTCCCCCCGGCCCCTTTGAGGGGTCTCCCCGGAAAGTACTCGCCTAACCGTCCAGTACCCACTCAGGCCTTTTCTCACCCTAGCCACCAGCTTGCCAGGCACTGATCTCGCCCTAACCGGTCTCGCCCTAGCCGCCAGCTTGTCAGGCACCGATCTCGCCCTAACCGGTCTCAACCTAGCCTCCAGCTCGTCAGGCACCGGTCTCGCCCTAACTGGTCTCGCCCTAGCCTCCAGCTCGCCAGGCATCGATCTCACCTTGACCGGTGTCACCCTAGCCGCCAGCTTGCTAGGCACCGGTATTGCCCTAACTAGTCTCGCCCGAGCCACCAGCTCGTCAGACACTGGTCTCACCCTAACCGGTCTCGCCCTAGCCGCCAGCTCGCCAGGCACCGTTCTCTCCCTAATCAGTCTCGCCCTAGCCTCCAGCTCTCCAGGCAACGGTCTCACCCTAACCGGTCTCGCCGTAGCCTCCAGCTTGCCAGGAACCAGTCTCGCCCTAGCCTCAAGCTCGCCAGGCACCAGTCTCACCCTAACCGGTCTTACCCTAACCGGTCTCACCCTAAGC
The DNA here is from genome assembly GCA_039513925.1 of Platanthera zijinensis. NCBI lineage: Eukaryota > Viridiplantae > Streptophyta > Magnoliopsida > Asparagales > Orchidaceae > Platanthera > Platanthera zijinensis. The sequence continues at coordinate 70,275,226 of CM077098.1, read as the reverse complement.
GCTAGCTCGCCAGGCACTGGTCTCATCCTAATCGATCTCGCCCTAGCTGCCAGCTTTCCAAGAACCGGTCTCTCCCTAACTGGTCTTGCCCTAGCCTCCAGCTCGCCAGGCATCAGTCTCGCCCTAACCGCCAGCTCGCATGTCTCAGGGCATTGAGTGTTGGGATGAAGTGGTCGAGAGGTATTGGCGTTGAGTGGCCCGACATGGGCTTGTCCAGCCCATCATAGGCGTGACGTGGTTGTCTACTCTGCCCCTAGTGGACTGTGATTAGATGTTTAGAACAGCGGGATTTGGCTATTAACAGACCAACCCGAGCGCATTTCAGTAATTTCAGAGTAGTAGAGGTTTGTTATTTGCAGGCCATTCCCAGAAAACAATAAATAAACCCTTGAGGGTGCCTTGGAGAGCATTGCTTCTTAGACACTTAAATCCCTTTGCTTTCTTCCTCCAAGGAACCTAGCTCAAGCATTGGCTAGGGAGGGGGAGACCTCTAAGGTCTTTCGGGTGTGAGGTGGGACCTCCGTGCTAGAGTCAAGGGTCTGTTCCTTGTTTCTTGATTCTTTAGCCTGTGACATTCTCCTAAGTGTTGTAGGTGTGATGTCACCCCTTTTTGGGACCCTGAACTCCAAGAGGGACCAAGTTTTTGGTTTCAACATTTTGGTGCAGTAAGCGTGGAGAGTGACCAACATAAAAGATCTAGGAAGAGTGTCATGGCTGGAGATCAGGGAGGTAGTGATGATCTCGACGAGCTCCCCAACCCATCACCCTTCATAGGAAGGGAGGAATTCATGGAAACTATCCAAGACATCATAGAGATGCTGCAAAGTATTTCCCCTCGGGGTGACAGATCAACCCCCATCCCCCAGGGACTGGCTCCCAGTGGTCTCAGCGAGCTAAACCAGAGTGGTCTCGGTGAGCTGCTTCCCAGGGTAATAGGCGAGAAGACCCCAATAGGGGTAGAAGGAAGTGGACCAGGGAGACGGCCTGGGTAGGAAAGGATGGGAGAGGGGGTCGAGCGAGACCTCACCGACCGGGAGTTGTTCCCCAGCCCGACAAGCACTAGCCCTCCAGGCGAGCAGTTTGCGCGAGTAGAGGTTGCGAGACCACAACTCAGGGGGTCACTCTTCAGCGAGCTGATCATCTCAGCACCCATTCCCGAGGGGTTCAGAGATCCTGACATGGCTTACTATACCGGGAAGGATGACCCCGTCAAGCACTACAGTGGTTTGAAGATGTCATCTACATCACACCGATGATGGATGCCTTAAAGTGTCTCATATTCGCGATCACATTGAAGGATAAGGCAAGGAATTGGTTCCACCAACTCCTACCAAAATCGATCTACGGTTTTGAGGACTTGAGCTGGAGATTTCAGCTTCGCTTCTCCACCTCTAAGAAGAGGAAAAAGAGTCCTGATTCCATCTTCCTGATAAGACAGTGGGAGGATGAGTCGTTGGCCCAATACGCTGACAAATTTAAAAAGGAGATCCTGGATATCAGGGAGATGCCAGGGTATTCCCTCCAGATGGCGTTCATGGTGGGGTTGCACGAGGTGTTCTTCAAGATGAGCCTGACCCGAAATACCCCCCTTTCCTTCGAGGAGCTGATGGAAAGGGCAGCAGAGGAGATAGCCATGGAGGTGGCCAACTCGGCATTTGTCAAGAAGTTGGCAAGGCTAATAGAGGCGAAGTCGAAGGAGAAAGTTAGCTCTAGACATCAAGAGGGAAGACGGAGGGAGGAGCAGAGAGCTCAGGGTTTCAAGGGACAGGAGGGTCCGGAGCCATGTTGGAGGCAGCATGGAAGGCCCGTCAAGGGTCTAGGAAGTGGTCTCGTCCAGGGTAGGGGGAACTTTCTCGAAGGACAAAGTAGGTTCAATCTCCAAAGTTAAGCCCCAAGACAGCTCCTACCCACACCCCAGAAAGCCTTGGCGATAAGAGGAGTGGGAAGAGGTAACGGGAGAGATCGCCAAGACCAACGAAGGAGGGGAGGAAGAGCATTACCATTCTGTGACTTCCACCAGTTGGAGGGTCACGCCACGGCTACCTGCCCCGAGTTCCTGGAAGTGAGGGGAGAAAGAGGCCCTGCCTAGCAGCAGCCGCCAGTGCAGGTTGAAGAGGTTCCACCCAGAATGGGGGAGGATGACATATGTGAGGACTGGGTCGATGTAGGACCCCGTGGTTGTATAACTGTGATCCATGGTGGAGTGGGAATCAAGGCTACTCGAAAGGCAAGACTCCATATCACGTACCAACGGAGCATCGCTTCGACATCCCAGACCCCTCCCCAGGAGGATAATATCACTTTCTCGTTGAAGGACATGCTAGATCAAGAAGAACCGTTCTACGATGCGCTGGTCATAAATGGCCATCGAGGGCTACACCATCTCCCGGATCTTGATTGACAACGGGAGCTCTGTCAACATCGTTTTCAAGAAGGAGCTTGACGAGATGAAGGTAGAACCGAGGAAGGTGTTGGCCTCGGGAGGACCCCTGTTCGGATTTTCAATGGAGAGGAAGGAGGTAGAAGGTGGAGTAGGACTCCAAGTGAAATTGGGGGGGGGGGGCGACTCAAGGAACTGCCAGCTCGTCATTGTTGACGCTCCAAGAAGCTACAACGTCATCTTAGGAAGGCCCCACATCAGTGCCTTCCGTTGTGTGCCGTCATCTTTCCACCAGTGCCTCAAGTTCAACTCAAGAGGGTTCCAGGTCAGGATACAAGGGAGACCCCTGGATGGCAAGGTTGTGTTACGTCACGGTCGTCAACACCATCTCCTGGATGGCCAGGGCAGAGGAGATGGAGAAGATCATGGAGAGCTTGAGAAAGATGGAAGTGTCCGAGGATAAGGTAGCAAATGACGGACATCATGCCCAGGCAGCCTGAAGAAGCCTCTCCTTGGTGGAGTTTTTCCATTTTCTTATTTTATAATAAGCTCCACCCCTGACCAGCTGAGTCAGGAGGTCATGTAACCCGAATATCCCCTGTTTGAGGATGTTGGATTTGGTAAAGTTCAGGTGACATACCTAGTTCCCAACCCTCGAGAGGATCTTCTTATTCCAGGCTCTCACAAGTTGGATGGGTCGAGTGTGCCTCGGGGAGAGTAAGTTCTTTTTGCTCCGAGACGGTCCCACTGTCCAGGCTCTCACTAGCTGGCAAGGACGGATGACTTCTCGTGGATGCCAAGTCATTTTTGCTCCGAGACAGTCCCGCAGTTCAGGCTCTCTTTAGCTGGCATGGTTGGCTGACCTCTTGTGGATGCCAAGTTCTTTTTACTTCGGGATGGTCCCACTGTCAAAACTCTCACTAGCAGGCAGGGCTGGCTGACATCTCATGGATGCCAAGTCCTTTTTTCTCCGAGACGGTCCCGCTATCCAGGCTCTCACTAGCTGACATGGCCGACTGAACTCTCGTGGATGCCAAGTCCTTTTTGCTCCGAGACGGTCCCGATGTCAAGGCTCTCACTAGCTAGCAGGGCCGGCTGACCTCTAGTGGATGCCAAGTCCTTTTTTCTCCGAGACGGTCCCGCTGTCCAGGCTCTCACTAGCAGGCAGGGCCGGTTGACCTCTCGTGGATGTCAAGCCCTCTTTGCTCCGATATGGTCCTGCTGTCTCGGCTCTCACTTGCTGTCAGGGTCAGTTGACCTCTCGTAGATGCCAAGTCCTTTTTGCTCTGAGACGGTCCCGCTTTCAAGGCTCTCACTAGCTGGTAGGGCAAGTTGACCTATCGTTGATGCAGTGAAAATATGTGAACAAGAGGTAAATAACTGCAAATTTTATTGCTCCAAAAAAGTAAGTAATACATAGGTGTGCCCCCTTATTTATAGAAAATGGGGGAGATGAGAGAGTACAATACACAATGTGGGACTAAATATAAGTCAGGCGGACTGAGCGGTTTGACATACCCAAACCGCTCACTATACAATCCATACCATTAAAACCTCAGGACACAAGACAAAGGTCGCCAGACAAGTCGCTAAGCTACACCTGCGGATAGCCAACAATCCGTAGTACGGTAAACCATTATGTTGAAGCTGCAACTTGACATCAGACTGCGTATCGCAGGTTGCCACCAAACTACTGAGAAGATAAGCCTTGGACCAGAGCTTCACGACTTCATAAGACCGCTACGGCTTCTACTAAAAGCATCATCCAAATAGTCCGCTGAGGACATCCACTAGAAGACCGAACGGACAGGTCGCGGCGGCTAGTTCGGCTAACCGCCCGAACTAAGTTCTAATACAAACAGTCCGCTGAGGACATCTGCTGGAAGATCGGCAGGACAGGCCGCGACGACTAGTTCGGCTAACCACCCGAACTATTTTCCAACACTCCCCCTCAAGCTGGAGCATATATGTCAACCATGACAAGCTTGCCACAAACCTCTGTGAACAAAATAACCAGTTTCGTGAAGTAATCTGCCAGCTCTTTATCATAAGTAACGAAAGGAGTGCATATCTGATTGTTCAGAATCTCTTCTCTAATAAAGTGGAAATCAACCATGCTTCGCTCTCTCATGAAAGACCGGATTCTTCGAAATATATATAGCTGCTTTATTGTCACAGAACATCGGTAGGGCTGAACATAAAACTTTCCCAAATCCAGTAAGAGAGCTCGAAGCCATTTCAACTCACAAGAAGTCAAATCCATGCTTCTATATTCAGCTTTTGCACTAAATCTAGCATCCACAGCCCGCTTCTTGCTCTTCCAACTAACTAGATTTCCTCCAACAAAAGTGCAGAAACCTGATGTTGACTTCCTGTCGCCCTTGTCATATGCGTAGCTCGCATCAGAATAATCCTCTACTTTTAAATGTCCTCTTTTCAGGAACAAGATCCCTTTACCTAGCGCACCTTTCACATATTCGAGAATCTTAAGAGCTGACTGCATATGACACTCCCTGGGGGCTTGCATAAACAAACTTACTTTTCCAACTGCATAGCAGATGTCTGGTCTAGTAACTGTCAGATAGATGAGTTTACCCATGAGACGTCTATACCTCCTGACATCTTCAAGAAGAGGAGAAGACTCACTCCATCATTTCTCATCTCCAACAACCATAGAAAATCGAGGAGGTTTAGTTCCAAGAAGACTTGTCTCATGTAAAAGATCCAGAGCATACTTCCTTTGTGAAAGAATGATAGGACCAGGTTTTCGAGATATCTCAATCCCCAGGAAGTACATAGGAGACCCCATATCATTCGTAACAAAATGCCGGAGCAGATGCTTCTTTGTTATATCAACACCTTTCATATCATCCCCAGTAATAAGTATATCATCCACATACACCGCAAGAATAACCAGCCCAGACGAAGTTTTCCGAATAAACAAAGAGTTATCTGTAGTGCTCCAAACAAATCCAACAATAGAAATAACCTCATTAAACTTTTCAAACCAGGCTCTCGGACTATATTTCAGACCATAGATGGCTTTCTTCAACTTACACACCTGAGACTCCCCCTGAGCAACATACCCAGGAGGGTTCTCCATATAGACTGTCTCGTTCAAATCTCTATAAAGAAAGGAATTCTTGGCATCTAACTGAGACATTTCCCAATCTTTGTTCACAGCCACAGAAAAGAGAACGTAGATCGTAGTAATCTGGGCAACAGGAGAGAACGTATCAAAGAAATCCACACCATAAGTCTGCGTAAATACTTTGGCCACTAAACGGGCTTTGTAACGATCAACAGTACCATCAGGAAGGTACTTGATGATAAAGACCAAATGACAGCCAACAATATCAGCACCAGGAGGAGTAGGCACAAGTGACCAAGTTCCCCGTTCGGTCAGAGTTTTTATCTCCTCATCCATAGTAGCTTTCCAATATGCAATAACCAAAGCATAATGATAAGACGCTGGAAGAACAGTAACCGAGAGGGCAGAAGCAAAACTCTGCGCCCAAGGAGACAATCTAGTATAAGACACCACACCAGCAAGAGGATGCTGAGTGCATGATCGAACACCTTTCCTGAGAGCAATTGGAAGATCAAGGTCAGTCATATCTACTTGCGTAGGTCTAGCCGAAGGAGAGGCGGGAAAACTAGGAACCATGGGCAGCGACTTATTAGCGGAAGCAGGAAGAGTAGGGGAGTCACAAGAAGAAGAAGAAAGAATAGCAGGCTGAAGACAAGGTGCAGAAATAAGATGAGAGGGAACTGAAACATTAGAAGGAGGAAGAATGGAGGAGGACGGAGAAAAGTATGGAACAGTCTCAAAGAAGGTGACATCAACAGAGACATACTGCTGGTGGAGAACAGGATCATAATACCTATATCCTTTTTGAGTCAGACAATAGCCCAGAAAGATACATTTAACGGAGCGAGGTGACAACTTGTCACGAGTAGAAGAAGCGAAATGAACAAAGGTAGTAAATCCAAAGACACGAGCAGGAAAAGGAAAAGGATTCGCATCAGGATGCAGGATAGAAAAGGGAGTCTTCCCACCAACAATAGAGGAGGGAACACGATTAATAAGAAAGCAAAAGAGAAGAACCGCATGTCCCCAATAATACTTGGGAACATGCATTTGACTCAGAAGGCTCCAAGCCACATCAAGCAGATGACGATTCTTCCATTCAGCAACACCATTTTATTGTGACGTATAAGGGCAAGTGGTTTGATGAACAATACCATGATCAATACAAAACTACGTAAACTGTTGACTAAGGTACTCCTTAGCTTTATCAGACCGAAGGATTTTAATAGAAGTAGCAAACTGTGTATGAGTCTCATTATAAAAAGCAGTGAAAATAGAATAAAGTTCAGAACATTCACGTAACAAATATTTCCAAGTACTGTGGAAAAAATCATCAATAAATGTCACAAAATATAAGCTACCCCTACCAACAGTCTGAGTAGGAGCAGGACCCAATATATCAGAATGGACAATATCAAATGGACTAGAAGAGCTGCGTCCTTTGCTGGCTGGAAAAGTAGAACGATGATGTTTCCCAAACTGGCAAGCGTCACACTGAAGAGAAGAATAGCCCCGAGGTAAATCAGGCAGTAGCTAATAGAGGAACCGAGGAGGAGGATGTCCAAGGCGAAGAAGCCACTAAATGAGAGAAGAGGAGGCAGAGAAAGCAGAAGAAGTATCAAGATAGAATAAGCCTCTGCTTTCAGTCCCAGTATCTATCATCTCCTTGGACTGAGGAACCTGAAAGGCACAAGTAGAAGAAGTAAAAATCACTTCACAGCCGAACTACTTACAAAGAGTAGTAATAAAAAGAAGATTGTATGGAAAGTTGGGAACATAGAGAGTGTCCCAAAGCTGAAGATAAGAAGTAACATGCATAGTGCCAGAACCGTGATCCATGGATGGTGAACCATCAGCAATAAGAATAGGAGGTAAGTGCGTACTCGTCGTAAGAGAAGAAAAAAGCTGAGAATTCCCGGTCATATGAGTGGTAGCACTAGAGTCAATAAGCTACCTACCCATAGTAGCTAACTGAGCAGCACCCGATGTGTCAAGAGACGCGGTAGATTTCTTGGCAGAATCTGCAGATGCAGGACGAAGATGAGGGTGTTTGACCCAACAACGATCAACCAAGTGACCAGTCTTGCCATAATGAGAACAAAGATATTTAGAAGAACCATGGTCGCCAGTGCAGCCACCTCGACCACCATGATGATCATGACGGGCAGAATGAGCAACAAGATCAGGAGAGGAAGAAGGAAGTAATGGACGCTGAAGTAGAGTGGTAATAACAAAAATCCGCGCAGTAGTGGCATCAAGAGTCGGAGTGTCCGCTTCTCCAAGAATCTATTGGCAAATCAGATCATAGGAGTCAGGAAGACGAAGTAAGTAACAAACCACCTGGATCTCCTGAAAATGTTTTTGTTGCTCAGCAAGATCAGCAGAAAAGGGACGATGTTTAAGAAGTTCAGCCCCAAGGCTCTACACCTCCTAATACACGGTAGCAGGGGACCTAACAGGACGAGCAGAGAGGTCAGCATACAATGTGTAGATACGCGAAGTATGAGCCCCTTTAGAATATAAAGCAGCTAGATGAGTCCACACGGCTTTGACCGTTTGATCATGGAGAATGACAGGAAGACACTCGTCAGACAAACTGTTGGCTAACCAAGTATGGACCAAGGCATCAGAAGCGTCTCAATCATCATAAGAAGCAGAGCCAATAGGAGGTGGGTCATCAGTAAAGTGAGAGCACTTACGTTAAGAACGTAAGAGGAAGACAAAAGACACACTCCATTCAGGATAATTTGGGCCCGTAAGCTTGGATAAAGTACCCAAATTACCCGAAGAAGAAACAGAGGAAGAAGAATTAGAGAAAGAAGCAGGAAAAGTCACAGAAGACGACGGAGTATCCATGAAGAAAGCAATCAAGCCGTATGGACAATGTAGAAACCGCACAGACAGGAAAATAGAGAGGAGGCCGCGTGAACAGAAAGAACAAGCCGCCCGGTCTCAGTGACGACACACCAGCAGCAGGAGAAAAGCTGTGACCAAGGGAAAAGAAGTCGCACAAAAGGGGAAACCGCGCAAGACCGCGCGAATAATGGGAAACTGCACGACAAGAAAGAAAGAACAGGAGGGAAGAAGCCGAACAAAACCGAAAGAAGGAAGGGGCAGAAAAAGAACACATGCGGTTTAAAAAAACAAACCGCAAAGAGAGGAACAGCTTGGAGCAATAGGACCGGTTACCCTCTGATACCAAGTGAAAATATGCGAACAAGAGGTAAATAACCGCAAATTTTATTGCTCCAAAAAAGTAAGTAATACATAGGTGTGCCCCCTTATTTATAGAAAATGGGGGAGATGAGAGAGTATAATACACAATGTGGTACTAAATACAAGTCGGGCGGAATGTGCGGTTTGTGATGAGTCTGATATTTATAGTTTTTTTCAGACTCATCTGGGCTTATTTTAACGCACTTGCACTTCACTTTTAGTATGTTATTGCTGATATTTCATTTATTCTGCTTTTCACGATAAGTGCACTGTTTCGGCCAACTGGTGTGCAATTGCGCATTCTATTGTCGGGGGTATGCACATGGCACTCCTCGTTTTCTTTCTGCTTTGCTTTGGTTTGCATTTTGGGTGCTGGAAGCTTGTGATCCAACCTGGTTTGATTGTGGTGCAGGTAGTCGGGATGTCCCAAAGTCCATTTCTAGTTGTTGTGTAAATCGCACGTCGTGCGCATTTCTTCGTGCACGGTTCCAGTTCGATCGTGCGTTCTACACAGCTTTCCAGGGACTTCTATTTCTACCCGTGCGTTTTGTTCACGCACGATTTCGGTCAAATCGTGCGAGAAGGAAACGCATGGCCTGTACCTTTTGCCTATCTTTCCAGCGTTCTGTTGTTAATCGTGAATTTTCCTTCACGCACGAGTGGAAGCACCCGTACGCGAGTTAAACGCACGGTTCCACTGTTTTCTCCTGCATTTCTGCGTTCTGTTGTTACCCGTGCGATTTCCTTCATGCACGGGCGGAATCGCCCGTGCGCATGTAAAACGCACGGGTCAATGCCTCTCTTCTGCAAGCTTTATCTGTGTGTGAATATCGCACGGTTCACGCACGGTCATGCGCTAGACCGTGCATGAATGATTTTCTGACTTTTTTTATTTAAGTTGCAGATTTTCCTACCATTAGGGACTTTTACTCAGAGCTTGTTCTCCCGCCAATTTTAGGGTGAAATCCACCGTTCCACTTATGAGAGGAGATCTAGGCAAGCATTCAACGCCAAATCCAAGCAAGAGCTTCCTCTCGGCCTCCTCCTTCATCCTCGGGCTTCAAGAGGAGATTCAACGAAGCTTTCTACATCAAGCTAGGAGAAGTTGTGCCATCCTCCACCGGCTCGTGACACGAATAAGACGGGTTCATTGGGAGTGAGTGACAGCCTCCTCTACCCTGGACGCAGTTTAGGACCAAGCTTGGACAAGGATTGACAATCCGTAGAATCCTACCGTGAATCCTCGGCAAGACTTCAGATCTGGTCGATTTCACACACCTTTTCTCTCTTGTTGTTGCTAGCGTAGTTAATCTCTTACATTTTATTAAGTGCGCTTATTGTAAAATACGTTTATGTGCAATCATGTCTATGTGATTGTATGTTTTCGTTATTTGCTTGAGGTGCGCCCTTATTTTCCATCCGTCATCCATCTATTCTTGCTGCACTAGCAATTGCTAGTGGCGTGCATAGCGAAGAGGTGATTACGACCCTCAAATTCTGGTTCTTACGCTTGCCTACTCGTCCATCCGCCCAGCGATTCAGTGCATATTAGCCCGTGTAGTCTTCCATCCCACCTGGCGAAGAGATGCATAGAGACATTACATAGGAGTAGTTGTTATCCTTTTGCTTTATTTTATCGCAACCATCTAAACCCCCATAGATAACTCCAACCTAAGGACTTCCATCTCAAGTACTTCTTGATATTAACTCCCCCCTTACTGTGTTCCTCGAAGAGATCGATACTTAGGAAAGCCACCAATTTTATATTACTTGTGTGACCGATACACTTGTCGTTCAAACACATCAAATTTTTGGCGACGTTGTCGGGGAACGCAGTGGTGTGATTTTTTGAAGAGGGTGATAGGAGATAGAAGCCCTTTTCCGTTTGTGCATATCATTTTCTTATTTACTTTAGTTTTTAGAATTTTTATTTTGCTTATTTTTTCCCTTCTCTGATTTTTTATTTCGATAGCAGATCCGTGTTATTTTTATTCTAGTTGTGTAGCGCTCTTTCGGTAATTATTATTTTTTGTTCGCATTGTCTTCTGTTGCTGAGTGCCGTCTTATTGACACTTTGCGCCGATGCATCGATGCCGTGGCTTCTTAAAATGCCGAGCATTGTTTGAGATGCTTGCTATGTCAAGGTGTAGGCCACATAGTGAAGGATGGCCATCACTTGTGCGATCCTTCTCTCTCTATGGGCGTTCCTGCAGCAACCTCCAGTTTGCGGAAGACCATTGTCGACAGGCCTACAAGGGTGTTGCCTGGCCCATACACTGACATGGCACACCTTGCTCGTTCTTTGCCCATTGTGATTATCGAAGAATCTCTTGCCGCACACAGATCCTTCATGGGTCCCTCGGTCCCTTTTTATGAGCTTCCCTTGAGTGATCTATTTCACTCGGGTGTTAGCCTGCAAGAAGAGGATCTGGAACTCATGGATGCTCTTGTATGGGGCGAAGAGATTGTTCCGGTCGTCGATGGGGTGGCGTTTGCGGATGATTTTGTGATGGGGCCTGCTCATTCAGTGCTTGATTTAGAGATCAGTTTTTCCCAAACGCAATTTTTTCCGGAGTTTGCTACTCCATTTTAGAGTGAGTCGGCTGATGATGCCGTACTCGTGGATTATTGGGTGCCCGAGGTTGCGCTGAAGTGGGATGATGACTCTACTATCTCCGATGGAGAATGTGGATCTTCAGAGCACTCTGACGTACCCCGGTGGGATAAGGAATATCCTCTTTTTGAAGCGAAGGTTTGCACCTCTTTGTTGGATGAGGAGGACCCTCTTACCGCCGTAGACTTCGAGCTCTCTGATTCCCCGTGATACAACTCATATGACACCGACGATGATCGTTGCGTGGATCCTGCTGAGAGTGCTACCGGGATCACTCTCCCTTTTTCTAATTATTTTAGTTCTTATTCTCGTTTATTATTTGATCCCCCTTTTTTATCTGAGCCTGTGCCGGTCGAGTATCTACGGGTACACTGGGATGACAATGAGCCTTGTGCTTATGTCATCGCCATTGCCTCCTATGCACCACCAGTGGATGACACCTTGTCATGCAAGGATTTGTTTTGTGATAAGATGAGCGAGGACCAGTGCTCCTCCTCTTCTTATTTCCTGCTTCCTCTACCTGAGTTTTTCAGGTATTATTATGTAGGTAGAGGTGTAACTGCTCTATCTCCATATCGATACTTGCTACCGCAATGGATATTAGGCCAGTTACCTGTGCACTTTTTATTTCATAGACCCATTAGCTAATACCTTCTGGATCTCTAATAAGTCGTACTGGGACGATAGTAACCCCAATACTTATCTAGGAGTAGGTATAGTTTGTTTTAAAAATTGTTTTATGTATTTCATAGCTTAGTTTAAATTTTGATATTGTCATAGTATATATATTTTTGTTGGAGCCATTTTGTAGGGTGATTTTCCCTTGGGCGGCGGTGGAGTTTTATTTTTGCAGAAATGGCTATTTACTTTAACGCCAATCTTCTGTTATGCTCATTTGCTGAGCATTGGGTAACCTTTTCCCCGACTTTTACTTCATTGGTTTTATTGTAAATCTTGTGTTAGTTTGTTCAGTTTAAGTCTGGTGGGGGAGAGTCACGTGTTACCTGTGTATAGGCGCTACATTAACTTTCATACCACTAGTATATTTTCATTTTCTATTTTTATCATGACTGCATTGTACACCTACACCGCACGAGCGCGCACTTAAGCACGCGCTCGGCCCAAGTTTAATTTATTTCTTTGGTGCTAACTCTAAGATAGTGGTGCTGGCTTAGGATTTTAGGATGGAGTAGTTCGAAACTCCTGTAGTGCTCCTAATCAAGTACTCATGGGGTGTAGAAATAGTATAGATTCAATTTTTCTTTATGCTCGAAGTTTATACTTTTTTTCATTCGTAAAGTTTGTTTGCACTACACAAAATTACGGAATCGGGAGTGATCGAACGGTAGAGTAGGAATGTGTATAGTCGCCACTAGCCTCGTATTGCTCGAGTCAGAAGCAAGGATCCTCTTTATCGGTGACTAGGAACTTGCCCTAAGCTACTCCCGAAGCATTGGCGCATGGTTAGTCAAGCGTGAGTGTAATGTAGGCCGTCATTTGTTTAGTTTGAGCCTTGTACCATTCCCGACATCTATCCATTGTTATCCCCATTAAGCCTATACCTTCCTTTGTCAACCCTATGCCTCGCTACCAAAGCCTTATAGCCTCACCTTCTCGCACATCCTGATGTGATCGCTCGGTTAGTTTGTTTTATTGTCATTTGTATCCATTCTGTGTGGCAGTCATGTGGTGTTAGTGCAGCTTGTGGTGTTTCCGTGTTTTTGTATTTAGTTGCGGCTATTTGATTTTTAAAAAAAAGAGAAAAGAAGAAAAGAAAAAAAAAGAATGAAACAAAATTGCTCGGTTGGAATAAAAAGAATATACATGTGGTTGTTAAGTTGTGAATTATTTTTGGTTTTGTGATCGTGGTGGGAGTGCACGCACCGTAAAAAAATTCAAGCCTGGTGGTGTGTTGCACGTGTATGCCATTGTTTCTAGCTGTGATTGTTTTCGGGAGGTTTCATTTTAGATGTGCGTGTCCGTCTTGTTTACCCTTTGTATACCCCGCCTTTACTTAAGCCCCATTCTATCCTGCAAGTCCTACTAATTCACGTTTGAGTATGACTAGCATCGTGGAGAGTGTAACATTCCATTTCCGGCTAGACCCCTAGGAGTCGCTCTGTCATAACAGAACCCTAGGAAGCCAAAAAATTTAAGTCCATCGACCAAGTCTTCGAGTAACGGGTTGGTCACGCCCGTGACCGACCCGTCACGCCCATGACCAGGGCGTGACCCCTTCGACGATCGTCAGTCTCAAGAAGATGATCGTCGAGCATGGACTTTGCATCACGGGTTGGTCAAACCGTGAGCGACCCGTCACGCCCGTGACCTAGGGCGTGACCCCTTCGACGATCGTCGATCTCAGTGAGACGATCGTCGAGCGCAGAATTTGCATCATGGCCCCATCACACCCATGACTTAGGTGTCACGCCCGTGACCTAGGGCGTGACCCCCTTCGACGATCGTCGATCTCAGCGAGACGATCGACGAGCGTAGAATTTGCATCATAGCCCAGTTGTAACGTCCCAATTCGCTCTAGGCCCCTCGCACGAGTTTTGAGTCAAGAGACTTGACTCGGGCTCGGGACGCACTGGCAAAAGGTGTTAAGTGCATTGAATGGAGTGTAGGGTTGAGTGATATCCAACGGATCGAAAGGAAATGGACTAAGGGAAAATCGACGAGAATGGGAGTTGATACTCGCCGATCGACGGGTATCGGGAATGATACTCGCCGATTGACGGGTATCGGGAATGATACTCGCCGATTCGATGGGTATCGATGGTCGATACCCGCCGGATTCAGAACTGCTGATTGAGAAATAGGCTAAGGGAAATTCGCCGAGTATCATTGTTGATACCCGACGAATTCGTCGATAATGCCCGGCGATTCTCGCCGATCATCGAGAATGCCCGGTGATACCCACCGATCGTCGAGTATCGCTGACTAATACTCAAGGCACTCAACGCCAGGAATTTCCGATAAGTGGGTTAAGTGAAATTCTCCGGGTATCATTGTTGATGCCCGACGAATTCGTCGAGAATGCCCGACGATTCTCGCCGATCGTCGAGAGTGACGGTTGATTCCCGTCGAATTTGACTTGTGCGTTTTCTTCGCCCAGGCAGATTCGCTGGCTTGTACAGGTGGACCGAACCGGACTTCGGGATTCGTGCTGATGATGATTCCTTCGATCGGGTAACTTCAATATGACCCATTAGGGGCGGTCCAATGGGGCATTGACACGTGGCGGAAGGATTTAACCTAATACATCGGTTTATAAGAGGAGATAAAGCCGAACCCTAGCCATCCTTGCCGATCGTTCTTGTCGTCATTGTGGACCTCGCAAATCCGACAGAGCCGCGGGAAGCAGTCGAAGCTCCTGGAGGCGGCCTTCTCTTTCTCTCTCTCTCCCCTTCCTTTGCCGTGAAGAACAACTGCACCAAGCAAGAGATGCCGCAAAAAAGGATGACTAGATCGATGGCCAGAAATGATGGTACCGCTGGAATCGAGGTGAGCTTCCTCCCCTCTCCCTTGGTGCTAGATCTGTATTTAATATTCTAGGAGAGATATCGACTCCTTAGAGTCTTGATGGTGAGGAGGAGATTTCTTAGGGAAAAGCCATGCCTAGGTCGTTTTCTAGGCTTAGTCCCCTCCAACCTCTTCATTCTTCAAAGTGAAGATGAGAGAGTGATTCGTGGAGAAATATGGCTTCGTGAGGGTGAATAAGGGTGGATGATTTTCTGGAGGAGTTTTTGGGAGATTGGTGCAAGGAGGAAGATGAACGGATGCCGTTTATCTCGCCTTAAGATGCGTGCAGAAATCTGTTTTCTGCACGCAGCGACCTTCGTGGATAATTTTTGGGGGTGTTCTGGTCATATCTGAGTTTTCAACTAAACACGAAAGTCGTAGCCCTCAAAATTATCTTTCCAATGAGTAGTTGCACGTTTCCAAGCGATACCTGTAGCCACGGGAAGGTCATTTCGAATCTGCTGCGATTGGGGAAAAATCCTGTACACAGCAGGCTTTGAGTGTATTTCTGGTTTGATGCGATCAAATCTGGGCTTTCGAATAAACACAAAAGTTATAGCCCTTTAAATTATCTTTTCAATGAGTGATTACACAAACTCGTCAGATTTCTGTAGCCTCGGGAATCCTTGGTCGGAGTTGCTTCCCGGATTAAGGCTGCACCTAAATTCTGGGCTGTGTAATGTGGAATTCGATTCGGTGGAATTTAATGTGGCGATCCAACTCGAGGCTTGGGTGAACTCTTTTGACATGGTCATCATAGTGATATGATAGGTTGAGGTTATAGATCTGAATTCGTATAATGAGTTGTGGACAAGCCTAATTGAAGGAAAGGGCCTGACAAAAATGGGTAGTTATAAATTGATAGATGTATAAATGTTTTAACTATGGCCATGATGTATGATGAATGGATAAAAAGGGAATTAGTAATCCAATACTTAGAGTGTCGTCTCCCTACGAGTAGCATTGTGGAAGTAACAAGTGTGGTGTTGACCGTCGCTATGGAATGGGATTGAGATGAGTAAAGTTGGACGGTTGGGCTTGGCCCTCGGTGTTCACGTCCCGAGGCTCCTCCCGTATTTGATAGATGGTTGGGCTTGGTCCTCGGTGTTCACGTCCCGAGGCTCCTTCCATGCCACGATATTGTGGAATTGCATGTGGTGTGAGTCGACACGTGGTGTCGTAATCCCGGGTAAAGGATAGTGTGGCAGATCTACGGGCTCGCCAATCGTCACACCGATGGGAGTTGACAGCTAGACCTTAGACGGCTGGGCTTGGTCCTCGGTGTTCACGTCCCGAGGCTCCTTCCGTGCCAAGTTAACGATTGAGCTTGGTCCTCGTGTTCATTTCCGAGGCTCCTTCCGTGTCACGCATAGGCCAGTTCGGGGCTAGGATCTTGGTGTACATTTACCCAAGAGAACCCGCTGAGCCGTAGTACGCATGTGAGCTTCGCTGTTGTGTTCTTAGCATTGAGGCATACGGAGGCCTAGGCCAGGTAGTGTGGAGACCAGCCTAGTAGTGGATATGCCCGCTCTACTGTCACTGTTTGGCCACAACGGTTTACGCCTGAGAGGTTAGCTACCTGCTCGAATAGTGGGAACTATAAGTCTGTATCGACATAGCGATTGCATGTGCTTGATCATGGGTGTGTCATTGCATTGTATACATAGCATTGCACTTCATTGCATACACAAGACCCTCATTGTAAAAGTTTGTATGGGCACTCCTATACGATAAGTTACTTATTGCTGAACGACCCTCAACTTATATGCTTGTATGGGCATCCATATAAGTTGAGTTACTTACGGTTATAACATTATACTCTCTTGCTGCTGTAGATGGTAGAATTGTAGAATAAGAGCTTGTTCATTTATACACTACTTTTATTGCTACCTATGATTTGTATACTTACTTCACCTGCTTGTACTACTATTTTATATATATTGTACCTGTTCCTTTCTCCGCCCGGTGCCGAGGAGTCGCCGGGGGAGAGGATGTGAAGCCACTTAGTCTTTATGACTAACGGTTGCTACGACTTCCTTTTTAGGAGGAAACCCCACAAGTGGAGCAGCAGGCTATGCAGCTGGACAGCCAGGCCAGGACGACAGGGCCTGAGGGGACGATACCGTCGCTACCGTCGGTTACAGATGTGAGTGAGAGATATTTTGTTGTAGCCCTTCGGGGCAATTCAATTTACGTACTCTGATTATGTAGAAGCTTGGTTAGCTTCTCTTTTGCTATACTTATGGACTTATGCTTGGTGTGGATTGACTTCCTTATATTATTATGGTTGGGTTGGCATTTATATGTTGATATTGGTTGTAGCCGGCAGGATAGGCGTCTTGTGGTATGGGCTAGCCCGAGTGCTAGTGTTACCGCAAGGCGGCTGTTCTGGGAATAAGACCCCTCTCGTGCCGTGTTCTGTGTTCCGAGAAGGGGGTCTTACAAATGGTATCAGCTTGCTACGATCCTCCAAGGAGAAAGTCACTTAACAATGGTGCCACCCCCATTTGATTAGTCAGTTTGGGGACAAACTGACTTAGCGAAAGCAGTGGTGTGCCCATATATAATTCACACTAAGTTTGTCAATCTTTAACCTTAGATTAGCCAACCTAACCGTAGGTCTGTACCCTATGTGTAGATCCCAGTACATATTGAGCCAGTTAGGGGCACCCCCGTCCCGTCCGTGCCTACACAATTCCAACAATTAGAGCTGGGGCAGACGCTCACAGCTATTTTGGACGCCTTTAGGTCCCAATCTCAGCAGGCACCTGTACAATAACAGGGTCCGGGATCTAGTTGGTTAAGCACTTTCTGAGCTCTCTCCCCTCCCGCTTATATTAGGACAGAGTCGGTGGTGCGTACGGAAGAGTGGCTCGACACTATACAAGAATTGTTGGCAGGAATAAGATGTCCAAACAATATGGCAGTAACCCTTGTGGTGACGCTCTTAGAACTGCACGCCAAAAGGTGGTGGAAGTCCCTCATGGGCTCCACTTTTCGTGGAAGAGTTTACACGGACATTAGTTGGAGCGAATTCTCTGAAGCCTTTTTAGAGCATTTCATCCCCTCGGCCTCTCTGGATGGTCTTGAAGAGAGATTTTTGCAACTAAAGCAAGGGTCCATGTCGATGACAGAGTACCAACGGGAGTTTCAGCACTTGGCTAGATTCGCTGACTCCTATGAGTTGGATGACAGAGGGTACGCCAAACGATTCTACAAAGGATTGCGAGATCCCCTAAGGAATACCTTTTGTTTATAGCGGACTCTAGTCTAGCGGAGATTATCGATATGGCGAAGAGATTGGAAGCGGACCACTTGGGAAGTGGTAAGAAGCCAGTGGAGGGCGTGATGGAAGCCGGCCCCAATAACAGAAGGAGATTTGACAATAGAAGAGGAAGAGGATATCATAGGGGTGGCGGGCGTTTCCCCCAGAACTTTAGAGAGGAGCGCCCGGTTCCGCAACCGCCAACACTACCTCCACCTCAACAATTTCAGCAACATGGCGGAAGGCAGGAATGGGTGTGCTTTGAATGCAACCAACGAGGCCACAGTCGATGCTACTGCCCGCAACTGTTTGGAGATGCGCCTTTTGTTTTCCCTCAAGCAGTCCCGCGGGGGAGAGGGTATGTGCGTGGTTGAGGACGAGGACAACGAGGAAGAAACCCCGGACCCGCTCGGGATCAAATGTATGCCTTGGATATGACTCAAGAGCGTAATCCTCAGGAGATTATTGCAGGTACGATTTGAATTAGCCATTTTGCTTCCATTAATATCCTCTAGTGACTTAATATATACTAGACGTCTAGGTTGAGTATTATTAAATGACACTTAGGCACCGTGATGGTCGGCGGGAAACCGGCTTATACGTTATTTGACATCGGTGCCTCACATTCTTTCATGTCTGAAGAATTCATCAAGGACATACACGGAGTGTAATATTTCACTGGTATTGCTCGAAGAGTACGCCTCTCAGACGGATCTGAGATGACGGCAACCGCGAAGTGTGAGTTGGAGATAACCATTGGGGGAAAGACCTTCGATACCCACGCCACAATTTTGAGAATACCAGAATTCGACCTCATTCTGGGCATGGCGTGGCTGGATTGGCACCATGCAAGAATCGACTGTGCGGAGAAGCACATCTATTTGAGACATGGGGATACTGATGTAGTCTTCCAAGGTATAAATTTCGCACCACGAATATTGTTATCCTCAATCCAGACCTTGAAAGCTCATATGAGAGGGGATGAAGTCTACATGATATGTTTCGAACTAAAGGAGATGAAGGTAGATGTGAAGGATGTGCAGGTAGCACGGGATTTCCCTGAGGTATTTCCTTAGAAATTGCCAGGGTTACCCCCGCATAGAGAAGTGGATTTTCAAATTAAGCTTGTATCAGGAGCTAAGCCTGTCTCCAGGACCCCTTATCGGATGGCCCCAAAAGAACTCGCGGAGTTTAGAGTTCAACTGAAGGAGTTGGTAGAATCAGGGTTTGTTCGCCCCAGCTCATCACCTTGGGGAGCCCCTGTTCTATTCGTTAAGAAGAAAGATGGAACCCTACGTTTATGAATAGACTATCGGGAACTCAACCGACTGACAGTACGGAACACCTATCCACTACCTCGGATCGATGAGTTGTTCGACCAACTGCTGGAAGCACATTGGTTCTCCAAGCTAGATTTGCACTCAGGGTATTACCAATTAAGAATACAAGAGGATGATATTCAGAAAACGGCTTTCAGCTCAAGGCACGGCATATATTAGATCAAAGTGATGCCATTTGGGCTCACAAATGCCCCATCAGCTTTCATGAGCTTGATGAATAAAGTGTTTGAGCCCTATCTGGATGTCTTCATACTTGTGTTCATTGACGACATCTTAGTCTACTCGAAGACGGAGGAAGAACATGTCGGGCATTTGGCCTTAGTTCTGGAAAAGTTAAAAGAGCACGCCCTATTCGCCAAGTTTAGCAAGTGTGAATTCTGGCTTAGGGAAGTGGCTTTTTTGGGTCATGTAATCAGTGGGGCTAGACTAGCTGTGGATCTGGCTAAGGTGCGTGCTGTGAAGGAGTGGTCACCCTTGAGTTCGGCGGCCAATGTGAGGAGTTTTATTGGACTTGCCGGATACTACCGCAAGTTCGTAAAAGGATTCTCAATGATTGCCCTCCCGCTTACTTCTTTGACAAAGAAAGGTGTGCCATTTGAGTGGACACTCCAATGTGAAGCGGCATTCCAGGAATTGAAGGATAGACTTACCTCCGCCCCCATCCTTATCCTTCCGTCTGGGAAGGAAGGATTCAAAGTTTACACGGACGCGTCTTATCAGGGGTTGGGAGCGGTGTTGATGCAGCACGGGCACGTAATTGCTTATGCTTCAAGACAATTGAAGAAGCTTGAAATCAACTACCCGGTGCATGATTTGGAGCTAGGAGCAATGGTGTTTGCCTTGAAGGTATGGAGGCATTATCTATACGGCGTCCACTGCGAAATCTTCTCGGATCATAAAAACTTGAAGTACGTCCATACCCAGAAGGAATTGAACTATAGACAGCGGCGGTGATAAGAGTTTCTAAGCGACTATGAGTTCACCTTGAACTACCACCCCGAAAAAGCGAACTCGGTAGCCGATGTGTTGAGTAGGAAAGTACCCGGCTCGAGCCCAGAGTATCGGTTGATGAGCATGGAGTTGGCACGGATGATTGAGGAGATGGACATTACCTTAATATGTAAGGCTTCTTTGGAATAAACGGAGTACCTGTCCAGCATGAGCATAGTTTGAGATATCTGGGACAGGATCCGAGTGGAGCAAGGATTGGATGCGGCTTTGGCCCCGGCAATAAAGTTAATCGAGGACGGGACTACCGACGAGTACACACTAAAGGACGACCTCGTTTACTTTCGCGGCCTGCTCTACATTCCCAAAGGTGGCAGAATCTGGGAGGATATCATGAGAGAAGAAAATTGCTCTCAATATTCCGTGCACCCGGGAATTTCAAAGATGTACGCCGGCTTACGGAAGACGATGTGTTGGCCAGGAATGAAGAAGGATGTTCGGTACTTTGTCACGCATTGTGAAGCCTGCCAAAGAGTGAAGGCGGAGTGCAGGAGTCCCGGTGGCCTGTTGCAGTCATTGCCAATCCCCGAGTGGAAGTTCGAGGATATTTCCATGGACTTCGTACATGGGCTACCTCGCTCCCGCTCAGGAAATGATTCAGTGTGGGTGATCGTTGATCGCCTGACGAAAGTTGCCCGATTCATCCCTATGAAGAAGGAGGCTCATGTGGATGTCTTAGTACACCTTTTTGTGGAGCAGTTTGTACGGTATCACGGCGTACCTAAGACGATAGTTTCAGACCGTGATGGTCGTTTTACCTCCAAGGAGTGGAAGGCGGTACAGGCGTATTTGGGTTCGCGCCTTACCTTCAGCACCGCATTTCATCCACAGACGGACGGGCAGTCTGAGCGGACCATCCGAACATTGGAGGATTTGTTGAGGTTGTGTGTGATAAATAGGGGAGAGCCGTGGGAAAGACTCTTGCCCTTAGTGGAATTCTCCTACAACAACATCCATCAAGCTAGCATTGGCATGGCGCACCATGAAGCCCTTTATGGAAGATGGTGTAGAACCCCCTTGTCTTGGGTACAAGATGAAGACCCGAAGACTTTGGGTGTTGAATATATAGACGACATAGATGCAGTGGTTAGGCTGATAAGGGATCGCATGCTGGAGCCTCAAAGTTGGCAGGCGAAGTATTATAACGCAAGGCACCGTATGGTGGAGTTTCAAGTGGGTGATAAAGTGTTCCTTAAAATCCGGCCGATGCATGGAGTGTCACGGGTGCGGGGAGTGTGGAAGCTCAGCCCACGCTATGTTGGACCCTATGTCATAGTGGAAAGGATTGGCCCTTTGGCCTATCGGCTGGAGCTACCGCCCGAGCTAGAAAACCTCCACGATGTGTTCCATGTATCGTCGCTACGGAAGGCGCTGTTGCGGCCTGAACAATACATCTCCACAACTGATGGTAAGGTGGCGCTTGACAGATCTATGCGATTGGAACCGGTACGAATCGTTGATAATGAGATAAGAACCTTGCGCCGCAAAAGTGTGCCTCTGGTAAAAGTGCTATGGTCTAATCAGGGGAAGGAAGAATTTACTTGGGAGCCGGTGGACTTGATGCAGAAGCGCTACCCGGAGCTGTTCTCCCAAGGTAACATTTTATAGCGCATAATATTTTGTACTTGCATCCCCATAGCCCTAGCCTGATTTCGGGGACAAAATCTTTCATTTTGTTTATAGGATTTGTAACGTCCCAATTCACGCTAGGCCCCTCGAACGAGTTTTGAGTCAAGAGACTTGACTCGGGCTCGGGACGCACTGGCAAAAGGTGTCAAGTGCGTTGAATGGAGTGTAGGGTTGAGTGATATCCAACGGATCGAAAGGAAATGGCCTAAGGGAAAATCGACGAGAATGGGAGTTGATACTCGCCGATCGACGGGTATCGGGAATGATACTCGCCGATCGACGGGTCTCGGGAATGATACTTGCCAATTCGACGGGTATCGATGGTCGATACCCGCCGGATTCAGAACTGCTGATTGAGAATTAGGCTAAGGGAAATTCGCCGAGTATCATTGTTGATACCCGACGAATTCGTCGAGAATGCCCGGCGATTCTCGCCGATCGCCGAGAATGCCCGGTGATACCCACCGATCGTCGAGAATCGCTTGACTAATACTCAACGCACTCAATGCAAGGAATTTCCGATAAGTGGGATAAGTGAAATTCGCCGGGTATCATTGTTGATACCCGACGAATTCGTCAAGAATGCCTGACGATTCTCGCCGATCGTCGAGAATGACGGTTAATTCCCGTCGAATTTGACTTGTGCGTTTTCTTGCCAGGCAGATTCGCCGGCTTGTACAGGCGGACCTAACCGGACTTCAGGATTCGTGCTGTTGATGATTCCTTGGACCGGGTCACTTCAATATGACCCATTAGGGGCGGTCCAATGGGGCGTTGACACGTGGCGGAAGGATTTAACCTAATACATCGGTTTATAAGAGGAGATAAAGCCGAACACTAGCCATCCTTGTCGATCGTTCTTGCCATCATCGTGGACCTTGCGAATCTGACAGAGCCACGGGAAGCAGTCGAAGCTCCTTGAGGCGGCCTTCTCTCTCTCTCTCTCTCCTTCCTTTGTCGTGAAGAACAACTGCACCAAGCAAGAGATGCCGCAAAGAAGGATGACTAGATCCATGGCCAGAAATGATGGTATCGCTAGAATCGAGGTGAGCTTCCTCCCCTCTCCCTTGGTGCTAGATCTGTAGTTTATATTCTAGGAGAGATATCGACTCCTTAGAGTCTTGATGGTGAGGAGGATATTTCTTAGGGAAAAGCCATGCCTAGGTCGTTTTCTAGGCTTAGTCCCCTCAAACCTCTTCATTCTTCAAAGTGAAGATGAGAGAGTGATTCGTGGAGAAATATGGCTTCGTGAGGGTGAATAAGGGTGGACGATTTTCTGGAGGAGTTTTTGGGAGATTGGTGCAAGGAGGAAGATGAACGGATGCCGTTCATCTCGCCTTAAGATGCATGCAGAAATCTATTTTCTGCACGCAGTGACCTTCGTGGCCAATTTCGGGGGTGTTCTAGTCATATATGGGTTTTCTACTAAACACAAAAGTCGTAGCCATCAAAATTATCTTTCCAACGAGTGGTTTCATGTTTCCAGGCGATACCTGTAGCCACGGGAAAGTCAGTTCAAATCTGCTGCGATTGGGGAAAAATCATGTACATAGCAGGTTTCGAGTGTATTTCTGGTGTGATGCGATAAAATCTGGGCTTTCGACTAAACACAAAAGTTGTGGCCCTTGAAATTATCTTTCCCACGAGTGGTTACACGCACTCGTCGGATTTATGTAGCCTCGGGAATCCTTGGTCGGAGTTGCTGCCCGTATTAAGGCTGCACCTAAATCTTGGGCTGTGTAATGTGGAATTCGATTCGGTGGAATTTAATTTGGCGATCCAACTCGAGGCTTGGGTGAACTCTTTTGACATGGTCATCATAGTGATATGATAAGTTGAGGTTATAGATCTGAATTCGTATAATGAGTTGTGGACAAGCCTAATTGAAGGAAACGACCTGACATAAATGGGTAGTTATAAATTGATTGATGTATAAATGTTTTAACTATTACCATGATGTATGTTGAATGGATAAAAAGGGAATTAGTAATCCAATGCTTATAGTGTCGTCTCCCTACGGGTAGCATTGTTGAAGTAACAAGTGCGGTGTTGACCGTCTCTATGGAATGAGATTGAGATAAGTAAAGTTGGACGGTTGGGCTTGGCCCTCGGTGTTCACGTCCCGAGGCTCCACCCGTATTTGATGGATGGTTGGGCTTGGTCCTCAGTGTTCACGTCCCGAGGCTCCTTCCATGCCACGATATTGTGGAATTGCATGTGGTGTGAGTCGACACGTGGTGTCGTAATCCCGGGTAAGGGATAGTGTGGCAGGTCTACGGGCTCGCCAATCGTCACACCGATGGGAGTTGACAGCTAGACCTTGGACGGTTGGGCTTGGTCCTCGGTGTTCACATCCCGAGGCTCCTTCCGTGTCAAGTGAACGGTTGGGCTTGGTCCTCGTGTTCATTTCCGAGGCTCCTTCCGTGTCATGCATAGGCCAGTTCGGGGCTAGGATCTTGGTGCACATTTACCCAAGAGAACCCGCTGAGCCGTAGTACGCATGTGAGCTCCGTTGTTGTATTCTTATCATTGAGGCGTAAGGAGGCCTAGGCCAGGTAGTGTGGAGACCAGCCTAGTAGTGGAGATGCCCGCTCTACTTTCACTGTTTGGCCACGACGGTTGACGCCTGAGAGGTTAGCTACCTGCTCGAATAGTGGGAACTATAAGTCTGTGTCGACATAGCGATTGCATGTGCTTGATCATGGGTGTGTCATTGCATTGCATACATAGCATTGCACTTCATTGCATACACAAGACCCTAATCGTATAAGTTTGTATGGGCACTCCTATACGATGAGTTACTTATTGTTGAACGACGCTTAACTTATATGCTTGTATGGGAATCCATATAAGTTGAGTTACTTACTGTTATAACATTATACTCTCTTGCTGCTGTAGATGGTAGAATTGTAGAATAGAGCTTGTTCATTTATAAACTACTATTATTGCTACCTATGATTTATATACTTACTTCACCTACTTGTACTACTGTTTTATATATATTGTACCTGTTCCTTTCTCCGCCCGGTGCCGAGGAGTCGCCGGGGGAGCGGATGTGAAGCCTCTTAGTCTTTATGACTAACGGTTGCTACGTCTTCTTTTTTAGGAGGAAACCCCGCAGGTGGAGCAGCAGGCTATACAGCTGGACAGCCAGGCCAGGACGACATGGCCTGAGGGGACCCGTCGCTACCGTCGGTTACAGATGTGAGTGAGAGAGATTTTGTTGTAGCCCTTCGGGGCAATTCAATTTACGTACTCTGATTATGTAGAAGCTTGGTTAGCTTCTCTTTTGCTGTACTTATGGACTTATGCTTGGTGTGGATTGACTTCCTTATATTATTATGGTTGGGTTGGCATTTATATGTTGATATTGGTTGTAGCTGGCAGGATAGGCATCCTTTGGTATGGTCTAGCCCGAGTGCTAGTGTTACCGCAAGACGGCTATTCTTGGCACAAGACCCCTCTCGTATCGTGTTCTGTGTTCCGGGAGGGGGGTCTTACACCTGTCACGCCCGTGACCCACGTGTCACACCCGTGACCTAGGGCGTGACCCCCCTATCACGCCCGTGACCTACGTGTCACGCCCGTGACAAAGGCCGAAACGTCAGCCAGGCTGGAAATTTCTGAAACCCAAGTCATAATCAATTCTTATTATTGGAATTTACAGCAGTAGTATTTATGGGCCGTTTCTTTCTCTAATTACTTAGTAAAATGAGCAAGTGTTGACCCAATAGGAAATCGCCACCTGGATCAGTCTTCTTATCTTCCAACGTTTCCTTTCCTCCACCATAACCGAAATACTATTAAGAGAGAGAATTCATGGCCATGAATGCTTCATCCTTTCCCCTCCCCACTTGGAGATCTATAAAAAACCCCATAGAGCAAGAGGAGAAGGTTACACTCTTGACCAAACAGATTCAGATTTTGTTCTTACTGTAGGAGAAGTTCGGGAACGCCATCACCGCGCCATGACAATCCGACGTTCATCTCGCCTCCAAACCGCGAACAAGGTCCTCCTATACTTCTTCTCTTATGGGTAGATCTTAGGATCTTAGAAATGAAGTTCGTGCTCAAAGGAGCCGGACCTATCTCACGTTTTCATGGAAAACCATGAAAAATATATTTTTCGGGTACGCCGGAAACCGCCACCTCCGGCGGTCAAACCACCGCCAACCGATAGTCATCGCCTCGACGAAGGTGGTGGTGGTGGTGGCTGGCCAGGGAAGTGACCGGACGGCCGGCGACGGATCACAGAAAGGCTACAGGAAACATAGCTTTGCTGAGTTTAGTTCTCGGGTTTTGAGGAAGATGAACAGTAAAGATATTTTTATAATATAAAATTAAATATATAATATATAAGGTAAATATACATAAAATAGGCATATTTTGATGTTGCAAAACGAGGCACTTAGAGGCCGATTTAGAAAAAATGACCATCAAAGAAAGTTGTAGTCCTTTGAGTCTAGATTAATTTAAAATTAATTTCAACTCATTTGGGTAAGCGGTTTGACCGCAGTACCCTTTTTAGTGGGGGTTGTACCTAGAGTTGTGCAGAAACGAAAATGAATGCCCAGGCTTTGTCCCTTGTCCAAATGACCTGATATTTGGGCAGGTGGTTATCTTTGGCAATACCTAAAGGCTGTCCAAAAATGGGAATTTTTGGAGATACTTTGCCTAAATTTTTTGTTTTAATTTAATAAAGTTAGAGTAATTTATTTAAGTGGTCAAATGACCTCCAAACCCTCCCAAATTTTGGTGAGTCGTCCATGGCTATAAAACCTAGTTCTGTACAAAATTTCAACTCATTTGGATGAGTTTTAAATAGGAAGTCAGATATTCTTAACTAGGCAATAATGAGGAGTTTTTGAGTAAAAAGTGCACAAGAGGTTAGAACGGTCATATCACCTAAACAGAGGCTGATATTTTTACCACTGACTTAGAGGGGTTATTATAAACCACTTGGAGAAAAAGGTGTGATTTAGGATTGGTTTATCCTAGGATCAAAACTCAAACCCTAAATGGAGGGTTTTGAGGGTTGTGAAGGATATGGTGGCAATTGCTCTCGTATTGCCTTGAAATTCAGTAGAACTGACATTAGCATGATATGAATCATCTGGATGGAATCTTGGAGGATTTTGGAGATAGGTAGATACCCTGAAACAATAACCTTATCTTTATGGTAAAATACTAATTAAGCACAATCCGTCACTAAACATTATCTAAAGGCTGTGAAACTCGGATAGAGTAAGTTTTGGAAGTGGTAGAATCTATAGCAATTTTACTGGAATTTTATGATGTTTATTTCCAGAACTTCATTTATAAAGCTGATTATAGCTTTAATTGATGTTTTAATTATTTGGATCTTTCTGTTCATTGAAACCATATGCAATCTTGGAAGTAAATGTTTTAGGTCAGAATAAATGCTCCTGAATTTTTGTATAATTTTTAGTTGAGTAAATCTAGTACTTCCTTCACATATGTTAAAAAGGGCTTTTATGATTTAAAAATTAATTATGGATGATACTTCTGTTGAAAAATTATGAGACTTAAGAATTGAGACTTTCAGGCCAAAATATACTTGTAGACATTTATTCATGATTTTTAGAATTGTAGTTACGGTACTTTCTTTACAAGTCCACCTTAAGGAGATACTTGATAAATAATTTGTTCAGAGATTAATACTTGCTGAAAAATTATGAAATTGGGCCAATGCTATTTTAAGGCATTATCTGCATAGTATAATTTATTTATAATTTTTGGAAGAATATTCTCTGTACTTGATTCACAAATAACAAAATATAGAAGATATGGCTAAAATAGTTTAATGCCCTTTTGATGATAGAAAAATTATGATACTTTGGATTTACCATATTGAAATAACAACCTTTTTTTCATAAATTTTTTGGACATCTTGCATGAGAACTTAGGGTAGTTCATGTTCAAACCGATAGCCCTTGGAATTTTTTTAGGAAATTAATTAAATGCCAGGTAAATTAGGAAAATTACCATTTTCTGGATTTAGGCTAATTCTATCATGATAAACCTCCAGTAAATGGGTTAGGGCATTTGGATGAGTATTGGATCATTTTCTAACCGGTTCGACATATAGTCTAGGTTTGTCTGCATATAACAAATTGTTGAATTGCAACAGGGCATGATCTGGGATAGTTGTGGGAGTTAGTCAGTTTGTCTGGGTGGATAGATTTGAATGAATTGTAATAGAATGATATGAAAAGTAGTGTGAAGTGGTGTTGGCTAGAAGTAAGAGGTACTCGGGTTCGACGAAAGATCGTCTTTCCCGAAGAGAGGAAGGTTAAACGTCACCCTAGGATAGTCTATCGTAATATGAGAAGGGGATGGGTAAAGGGAATCAACCAATAACAATAAGTGCCTTGAGAAAGGAAACGATGGGCTTCAGCTACCATCATAGTTCCTAGTGCCCTTTGAGAGCCCTTCACGGGGAATACCGGGGGCAGTCCTGGGTTAACGTAAACTGCAATAACAAACTGACAAGAGTAACTTAGTAATTGGGATTGCACCTTTCACAAACACTGTTAGCACAGGAAGATTGATTGGAGCTTCGGCTCGGTTGGTTAAGAGATGGACGGAATGGTTCGGGGAGCTTCGGCTCGGTTGGTTAAGAGATGGACGTTTTGGTCCAGGGAGCTTCGGCTCGGTTTTTGTGTGATTACGATTAAATTTGCATGTGCATAAAAGGAATGAAAATTAAGGTGGTGGGTCTTCGATATTGGAGGGTCGATGCACCGACGCCAATACGCTGACTCAACAAGTGTGGTTAGCACTTCGCCAACAGAAGTCCGGTGCGCTAGCCGGCAAGAGTACGCAGGAGTCCGCTTAGTGCACCATGCGTTGAGGCGTACGATAGGTATGACCGGTAGTGCTTTACTAGTTTAGAGGTGGGCGAGGCCCAACCCACCGCTTCCGTCTACCACTACGGAGGTATCCTGGGAGGTAACGGCTCCGAAAGGGGGAACTAAAGGTCTGTGTGCACAGAGTCGGGTGTGTGAGTTGCACTTGCATGTTCCATCATACCCACTTGCATGTCATAGTATAATAGATTCATTTAACCCTGACACCTAATGTATAAGTGGAATGGGACGCTTATACATTAGGACTTTCAAAACGACCCCTTGGTCTATAAGCTTGTGTGGGCAAGTTTATAAATTAAGGTTAAAGTCAATATATATATGTTATTGTATGATAACTGACACCCCAATGTATAAGTGGTATGGGACACATTATACGATGGGAGCCTTGCAGAATATCCCTTGGCTTATGCTCTTCCGCACATAAGTTAAGGTTACTTTTCCTACTTTCTGTTTCTGTCATATTTACTATAGAATTGCTAGATTAGTCCCGCTGCCACCTGTTTTCTTTGATACATTCTCCACCTTCATATCCTTCCCTTTCTTCCTCTCCGCTCGGTACCAAGGAGCCATAGGGGAAGGGGTAGGGGATGATAGGGCTTAGTCTTTATGACTAATGGTTTTCAAACTGCATCATTTTAGGGAATCACAGAGCCCAGCACGGGGGAGTAGCCCCAGAGACCGGTGCGCTTGGAGATGGGGCAGTCTAGCTCCGGAGTTCATATAGCCGGGACCGTGAGTGTCGACATTGAGTAGTTTTGTTTTTTTGCTTCCGCATGAGTGATTTGTAGTGAGGACATGATGTACCGGGCATAAGCCCGTATTTTTAGTACTCGGATATACTATTCTGTGGACACTCCCTTCGTGGAGTTTTATTTCTATATATGTGATTTATCTAGTGGACTTGCTTTTATTTACTTCATTTTGTGCTACCTTTCTGTGATCGAATTGGCCGACAGAATCGGTGCCTTGTGGTGATGACCCTTCAGGACGTGAAGGCGTCACCGCAAAGCAGCGATTCTGGGCCTAAGACCCCGGTGTTTAAAAATAAAAAAAGGGGGTCTTACAAGTTGTATCAGAGGGAAACATCGATCTAAAAAAGGTAGCAGTCCACTAACCCTGGGTCACCCCCGCTCGAGTTTAGTTTGGGGACAAACTAAGCAGCGGAAGCAGTGGTGTGCCTATATGGGGATCACATATAAATTGTCCACTTTTAGTAAAAAATTGAACATTTTCTCAAGTATGGGTTTTTGTTACGCAGCCTCTAGCACAACCTACGCCACAAGGTGGAGTTAACCATGCTCAGGATGTTGCACCACCTCCACCGGTCCCCACTCCTTTCCTTCAGTCAGACATGGGACAGACTCTAACTGCCATTCTCGAGGCTTTCAGGGCCCAGCAGGTTCCGGTCCCGCAGCCAAATCCGGGGGCCAACTAGTTGAGCATCTTCCGAGGACTCTCCCCCCTATCCTGCTTAGGGACAGAGTCGACGGTTCAGACGGAAGAGTGGTTGGATATTATGTACGAGATGCTAACCGGGATACGGTGTCCCTGGGATGAGAGGGTGGCTCTAGTTGTCTCTTGCCTGGAGTCCCATGCCAAGAGGTGGTGGAAGACGCTACTGGACACGACGTTTGCCGATAGGGAGGTTGCGGAGGTTACCTGGGAAAATTTCAGGGCTACGCTGCTGGAACATTTTGTTCCGCAGTCTGCCAGGGATTAGTTGGAGGAGCAGTTCTTACAGCTAAAGCAGGGCACCCAGACGGTTGTGGAGTACCATCGGTAGTTCGACCATCTGGCTCGATATGTAGATTCTTACCAGCTGGATGAAGCAGGGTACATCAAGAGGTTCTATAAGGGCCTGCGGGAGGACTTGTGGGAGGCTTTGTTGTTTGTATCTGACGGGCCTATCTCCCGGATTTTGGAAATGGAAAAGAGGATTGAGGCTGATTGGCACACCACTCGGGGCCGGAAGTGGCCAGCAGAGGATCAAGGATGGAGAGTCAGAAATGACCAGCGGCGAGGTGCTATACTAGAGGGTAGAAGGACAGAGGACCAGCCTCGTCAGGAAGTGAGGCAGGAGCCGAGGGAGCAGGTGATATTTTTTGCCGATAAACAGAGGACGGATGTCCTAGACGCAGATGCCAGCGACGAACATCCTCAGCAGTAACAGTGGAACTTGAAAGAGCCTAAGAGAGTTAGTACAAGCCGTCACGGTTCATATCATTGCCAATGTTCTGTTTCGTACCCAATTCCTGAAAGACACAGGAATCAGGAAAAAAAGTTATCATGCAGTTAAGAGATTTTGTAATATTAATAATGGAGAGTAAAATGCGAGGAAAGGAGGGAACATGAAGAACATATGAAAGAGAAATGGACGGGGAACAAGAGATGTCTTTGCCCGCAATAGAGGACAAAGAGTCGTTAGCAAAAATAACTGTCTTTATCAGACAAAGGAGTATAAAAGAGAACCTGAGTAAGATCCAATCATGTGGTGTGTAGCACCAAAGTCGATCACCCATTCAGAAGATGAGGTGGTGACAGCATGAGCACTAGGCATAGCAATGGTGGAAAGAGAAGAAGAACCTCCAGTGACAGGATCGGGCTGAGAGTGAAGCAGGCAACGAAAGGCATCCAATTCCTGTGATGTAAGAGAGGCTGAAGTAGAAAACTGGGACTCATCATAGGCCATCCAATTATGCGGTAGTATTTCGATCCAAGAGGACAGCCCCACTATGGAAGTAAGGCAATGGCCTCTTAAACAAAATGTTCAAGGGAGCTTTACAATTGCTTGCACCACTGAGCGATCCGAGCTTAGGTGGGCTTTATGTGATTTGGGGGCGTCTATCAACCTCATGCCGTTATCCTTCTTCCGTGAGCTAAATTTTGGGGTTTTCAGACCCACTAATGCCATGTTACAACTAGCGGATCGATCGAAGAAAAAAACCTGTTTGTGTGGTTGAAGATCTCGCTGAAAGACTTATTTCAAGAGCCTAGACACCTAGAGGGGGGGGGGGGTGAATAGGTTCTAATTATCTTTAATAATTTAAGCAATTAACTAGTTCTTACTTAGCACAGAAAATGCAAATCACATCACAGAAATAAAAACACAGTATACACCAGATTTATAATGGTTCTCCAAGGTATGGGTACATCTACTTTCCCCCTTCGTCTATCTAGTAGAGAACTTGATTTAGCCCAACTTCCTTCCACTTACTCAGATCCACAGATCTTACAGCTCAAACTTGTACAAGTCTTACCTCAGATTCTTCCCAAGAATCCTACCTCAGCCCTCAGACCTACCTATGACTTTATCACTAGGCTTACAACTCAGACAATTACCAGTCCTACACCTCAGGCACTCAGCCCTACCTGAGCCTATATAATTATAGGCTTCCAACTCAGATCTTACAAAGATCCTACAAGATAATTGAATGTTTAAGAGATGTGAAGATATCACCAGATAGAACTCTCTATAGGTGAGAGCTTCTTGAACAGTTCTTGAATAAACTGAATCATCAGATTCAACCTGACTTAGCTGTTTCAAAACTTCTTGATAGAAAAAAATATGGTTGAACTTTACTTAATGTAGAAGTTGATCTCCTGTCAGCTTCTTCCTTGAATTCAGAATAAGATCTGAATCTTCTCTTGCAGACCGCTCTGGATCTGCCTTCTTAAGGGTTTCCCCTTTTCTTGTTATCAGATTCTCTTTTTTGTAATAGCTTGATTACTTCCTTAGTTCTGTTGTTGTTATGGTTGTCAAGGATCAGTCTCTTATAAAGAGTTTCCTCATGGTTACCGGCTGATCCAGTTTGTAACAACCTTCTTACAGTTTTGACAAAGGTGTCAGACCTATTGGTTTTGATAGCTATCGAGTCTCTAGTCATGATAGTTGATTCCTCAAATACTTTACAACTCAGCATGAACCACTCAGCAATCTGCTTCATATGTGTCGACACAAATAAACTAAGTGTTGACACAGGTCTTGATGATGTCGACACAATACTACATTTGTTGATATTGTCATTCTTCTGCTACTCGACACTGCTTCTGTTTGTATGTGTTGACAAAAGTCCTGTGTGTCGACACAACTGCTCCTGGTCTTGACATAACTGATGTTGATAGATGGCGTTGAGTGTATGTCCAGTTGTCGTTGAGTGTGTGTCGAGACGTCATTGAGTGTGTGTCGACACAATTCCTGTGTTTCAACACAAGCCTTCAGTCTTAGTATAGCTGTTGATGTTAGATGGTGTTGAGATTCATCCAGATGTCGCTGAGTGTGTGTCGACACAAGTCCTGTGTGTTGACACAACTGCTTCTAGTTTGACTTAGCTGTAGACAAATGGCATTGAGGTTGTGTCGACCAAGTCCCGTGTGTCGACACAAACCTTCTTCAGGTGTCGACAGAATTCCTTAGTGTCGACATATGCCTTTCTTCTTGTGTCGACATAACTCCTAGGTGTCGACACAACTTCTGCTTTAGGTGTGGACACAATTCTTTCCTTAGGTGTCGACACATCTTCTGGGTGTCGACACAGCTTCTTCTTCAAGTTAGAACACAATGCGTGGGTGTCGACACAGGCCTTGCTTCTAGTGTCGACACAAATTCTGGGTGTCGACACAATTCTTCACAAGTGTCGACACTTGTACTTAGAAAAATTTCTTGCAAACCTTACACCTGCAGAATGAAACTCAAACATCCATAAAATACAAATTCATGTATATCAAAGAGTAAGATGAGGCTTCTCCAAATCTGGTACATATTTTTATGTGTACCCAACCATCTTCCCTTATTTGGAGAAGTCATAACCCTGAGTCAAAGATATATATCACTCATAATAAAGCACATAAAAATAGATGTACATGCATTTCAGTGCAGGATAACATATAAATAATGTAAACAACAAAAATCAATATTGAAGCTGATTTTATTTATTAATCAGAAAATTCTGGGTTTACATGTTTTTCCTTAGAACAAAAGAAAAAAGTTACATTGTTCTACACATAAGCCTATCTATCTTATTATTGACTAGGCTCCTTGATCACAATGCCTTCTCCAAATTTAATCTTTGCCTGCACAGTGGGTTCATTATCATTAGTAGGTTTCTTCCCTTTGAGATCCTTCTTCTTCAGTTCTTCAGCCTTTATCTTTTGCATTTCAAAATAGTTAAAAGGCTTGGGGAAGTACCTGCACAGTGGGTTCTGTATCAGAGGAAACCTTGATCGGAAGAGTAGCAGTCCACTAACCCTGGGTCACCCCCGCTCAAGTTTAGTTTGGGGACAAACTAAGCAGCGGAAGCAGTGGTGTGCCCATGTGGGGATCACATGTAATTGTCCAAAGTTAATTAGGCTTGAGTAAATTTCTTACAGACGGTTTTTGATACGCAACCTCAAGTACAGCATATGCCCAGGGTGGAGTTCAACAGACTGCGGATGTTACACCACCTCCACCGGTACCCACTCCTTTCCTTCAGTCAGACATGGGGAAGACTCTGACAGCCATTCTGGAGGCTTTCAGGGCTCAGTAGGTTCTGGCTCTACAGCCAAACCCGGGGGCCAACTACTTGAGCATCTTCCGAGGACTCTCCCCCTATCCTACTTAGGGACAGAGTCAGCTATCAGGATAGAAGAATGGCTGGATATTATGTACGAGATGCTGACCGGGATACGGTGCCCTTGGGAGGAGAGGGTGGCTCTAGTTGTCTCTTACCTGGAGTCCCATGCCAAGAGGTGGTGGAAGACGCTACTGGACACGACGTTTGCCGATAGGGAGGTTGCGGAGGTTACCTGGGAAAATTTCAGGGCCACGCTGCTGGAACATTTTGTTCCGCAGTCTGCCAGGGATTAGTTGGAGGAGCAGTTCTTACAGCTGAAGCAGGGCACCCGGACGGTTGTGGAGTACCATTGGTAGTTCGACCATCTGGCTCGATATGTAGATTCTTACCAGCAGGACGAAGCAGGGTACATCAAGAGGTTCTATAAGGGCCTGCGGGAGGACTTGTAAGAGGCTTTGTTGTTTGTATCTGACGGGCCTATCTCCCGGATTTTGGAAATGGAAAAGAGGATTGAGGCTGATTGGCACACCACTCGGGGCCGGAAGCGGCCAGCAGAGGATCAAGGATGGAGAGTTAGAAATGACCAGCGGCGAGGTGCTATACTAGAGGGGAGAAGGACAGAGGACCAGCCTCGTCAGGAAGTGAGGCAGGAGCCGAGGGAGCAGGTGATATTGGCCCCTCAACCTCTTCGGATGCAGGAGATGCCGAGACCCGGGGTAATGGCGTATCCCCCACAAGAGTGCTTCCATTGTCATCAGATTGGGCACATCCGAAGGAACTGCCCCATGAGGGGGGCACCACCTCCAGCACCACAGGGTGGCCCACCTGCTCAGCATTTTGGAGGCCGAGGACGTGGCAGAGGTCATGTATACAAGGGGGAGATCGTAGACAGGAAAGAGAGCAGGTGTATGCTTTGGACCTTACGCAGCCTCGGAATCCAGAGCAGGTCATAGCAGGTACGCTGCAATACTTCTTTATTTTCATAGAATTTCCCTTTCAGTTATTGAAACTTAGAACCGCACTAGATAGATCCGCAAGGAAAGAAAACTCATTATAGAACCCTAAGACATCTAATCACCCCAGGTATAGTCTTCATCAGTGGCAAGCATGCACGCACGCTGTTCGATACTGGAGCTACTCACTCCTTTGTGTCGGAGATGTTCGTAAAAGGACTGGAAGGCGTGGAGCAATTCACGGGCTCGAAGATGAGGGTGCGACTACCGGATGGATCTGAGCTCCTTACCACGGACCACTGCAATATGGAGGCAGAAATTGGTGGAAAGGCATTCGAGGCTCCAGCGACGATTTTGAAGCTGACGGACTACGACCTGATCCTGGGCATGGTATGGCTGCACTGGAACCATGCCCAGATTGATTGCCAAGCGAAGAGGATCACCGTGAGACACGGGGACTCTTTCATTGCCATCGAAGGTATAAGACCTGCCTCTCGTATACTCTTATCTTCGGTACGGGCCGTTAAGGCCCATCTGCAGGGAGAGGAGGTTTTTAAGATTCTATTTGAGATGACGGAAGTCAAGGAGTCTGTGACAGACATACCAGTGGTGCGAGATTTCGCTGACATATTTCCAGAGAATCTACCAGGACTACCTCCACACCGAGAGCATGACTTCCAGATACAGCTTGTGCCGGGGGCCAAGCCGGCATCTAGGGCCCCTTATCGGATGGCCCCGAAGGAGTTGGCGGAGTTTCGAACTCAGTTGCAGGAGTTAGTGGAGGCGGGATTTGTTAGACCGAGTTCCTCGCCATGGGGAGCCCCGGTCCTATTCGTGAAGAAGAAGGATGGGATACTTTGCCTGTGCCTCGATTATCGAGCACTAAACAGGCTGACCGTCCGGAATACCTATCCACTCCCATGGATAGACGAACTGTTCGACCAGCTGGAAGGGGCGCACATCTTTTCAAAATTGGATTTGAGGTCGGGCTACTACCAGCTTCGGATTCGAGAGGAGGATATTCAGAAGACTGCTTTTAGTAGCAGATACGGATTGTTTGAGTTTACGTGATGCCCTTCGGGCTTACGAATGCACCTTTGGCGTTCATGACCATCATGAACTAGGTTTTCAAGGAGTACCTAGATTTGTTTGTCATTGTGTTTATCGATGACATCCTCATCTACTCGAGAACGGAGGAGAAGCACGCTCGCCATCTAGCACTGACCCTACAGATACTGCGGGAGAATCACTTATATGCAAAGTTCAGCAAATGTCAGTTCTGGTTGAAGGAGGTGGGCTTCCTAGGCCATATTATCAGTGGAGCCGGGTTGGCAGTGGATCTGGCAAAGATTTAGGTAGTTCAGGATTAGCCGCAGTTGAAGACAGCCACCGATGTACGAAGTTTCCTAGGACTTGCCGGTTATTACCGGAAGTTCGTGGAGGGGTTCTCTCAATTTGCCCTCCCACTCACATCTTTGACGAAGAAGGAGGTACCTTTCGTTTTGACCCCGCAGTGCCTGGCAGCTTTCCAGGAGCTAAAGGATCGACTCACCTCGGCCCCCATACTTACTCTCCCCTCGGGGAGAGAAGGTTTTCAGGTCTACACCGGCGCTTCCTACCAGGGTATGGGAGCTGTACTTATGCAGAAGGGCCATGTGATTGCATATGCGTCTCGCCAATTAAAGAAGCACGAGCAGAACTACCCGGTGCACGACCTTGAGATGGGAGCGGTCATTTTTGCTCTGAAGGTCTGGCACTATTATCTTTATGGAGTCCACTACGACATCTACTCCGACCACAAGAACCTGAAATACGTGGAGACGCAAAAGGAGCTGAATATCAGGCAGAGGCACTGGGTGGAGTTCTTAGCAGACTATCAGTATGAGATGCACTACCATCCAGGGAAGGCAAACGTGGTGGCCGATGCGTTTAGTCGGGGAGCTGCCACTTCCGAAGCCGGGCCCCAGGTTATGTCCATAGAGCTAGTCCGGTCCTTTAGAGATATGCAGATATCCCTAGTGTCTGAGGATGATCCTGAGCTGTATAGGGAGTATCTGGCATCGATGGTGGCCATAGTTTATATTCGAGACTGCATACGGGATGGACAGAGGACAGATGCATGGGCAGAGCCGATATTCTGAGCCTTGGAGGAGGGTTCGACAGGAGATTATTCCCTGAGAGATGGATTGCTACATTTCAAAGGCAGAGTATATATACCCGCAGGAGGCCGGATTTGGGAGGAAATCATGGCGGAGGCGCATTGTAGCAGATATTCTATACACCCGGGGATCACCAAGATGACGGCAAATCTGAATAAGATGATGTTTTGGCCAGGGATGAAGAAGGACATTACGTACTTCGTGACTCATTGCGAGGCATGCTAGTTAGTGAAGGCGGAGTGCAGAAACCCCGCTGGATTGCTACAGCCACTCCCGGTGCCGGAGTGGAAATTTGAGGACATCGCGATGGATTTTATTCATGGACTCCCCCGATCACGGACGAGAAATGACTCGATTTGGGTCATCGTCGATCGGTTGATGAAGGTGGCCAGATTTATTCCGATCAGGAAGGATGACTCTGTGGGAGTACTAGTGTGGAGATTTGTGGAGCAGTTTGTTCGATACCACGGGGTGCCTAAGACGATCGTGTCGGATCGGGATGGCCGGTTCACTTCCAGGGAGTGGAGATCTGTGCAGGCTTACTTAGGCACGCGATTGACCTTCAACACCGCATTCCATCCCCAGACGGATGGGCAGACGGAACGCACCAATCAGACGCTGGAAGATCTTTTGAGGTTATGCATTTTGGATAGCGGGGAACCATGGGAGAAGCTCTTACCCCTGGTCGAGTTCTCCTATAACAACAGCTACCAGTCCAGCATCAGGATAACGCCTTATGAAGCCTTGTATGGAAGGAAATGCGGGACCCCGCTTTCTTGGGTTTAGGACGAGGATCCGAAGGTGTTGGGATCGGATTTTGTTAAAGACACCGAGGCTCAGGTGAGACTGATCAGAGACAGGATATTAGAGGCGCAGAGCAGACAAGCTAAGTATTATGACGCCC
This sequence comes from Platanthera zijinensis, assembly GCA_039513925.1. Lineage (NCBI taxonomy): Eukaryota > Viridiplantae > Streptophyta > Magnoliopsida > Asparagales > Orchidaceae > Platanthera > Platanthera zijinensis. Next base: position 70,236,700 of record CM077098.1, on the reverse strand, counting down.
GACATCGTCGGGTGGAGTGGTGGGGGACCGAGTGTTTTTGAAGATCAGGCCCATGCATGGAGTTTCACGGGTACGTGGTCGGAGGAAGAAGCTCAGCCCTAGGTATATGGGCCCTTACAGGATCCTGGAGCGGATCGGGGCTCTAGCCTACAGGCTAGAGTTGCCATAAGAGCTGGAAGCTCTACACGATGTCTTCCACATTTCTTCACTGAGAAGGGCTCTACTACGCCCGGAGCAGCAGATTTTTACCCCCGAAGTGCCGATAGCTTCAGACCGGTCTGTTCACTTGGATCCGGTTTGGATCGATGACAAAGGAGTACGGATCTTGCGCCCCAAGAAGATCCCCTTAGTCAAGGTTCTGTGGAGGAATCATGGTCAGGAGGAGCACACCTTGGAACCGTAGGACTTGATGAGGCAAAAATACCCGGAGTTGTTCAGTCAGGTATACCTCACCCCCTCTTGGTATACTATAAATTACCTTCTTGCATTGAACCGGTAGGACTAGAAAAAGGGAAATTGAGAACCTAGGTATGCGCAGGAATGTAGGGGCTAATCTTTTATTTATTGGGGAGATTGCCTTCGTTTATCAAACAAGTAACCTCGCTTAGATTCAATAGGAAAACCATATGGGATGTTACAAGTTTACTTTATTCCGGTAGAAATCCCCGTAGGCTTAACTTCAATTTAGGGTACGAAATTTTTGTTTTGTTTATTGGGATTTGTAACTTCCCATTTCTGGCTAGACCCCTAGGAGTCGCTCTATCATGACAGAACCCTAGGAAGCCCAAAAATTGAAGTCCATCGACCAAGGCTTCGAGTCACAGGTTTGTCACGCCCGTAACCGACCCGTCACGCCAGTGACCAGGGCTCGACCCCTTCGACGATCGTCGGTCTCAAGAAGACGATCGTCGAGCGCGGATTTTGCATCACGGGTTGGTCATGCCCGTGAGCAACCCGTCACACCCATGACCTAGGGCGTGGCCCCTTCGACGATCGTCAATCTCAGTGAGACGATCGTCGAGCGCAAAATTTGCATCATGGCCCTGTCACGCCCGTGACTTAGGTGTCACGCTCGTGACCTAGGGCGTGACCCCCTTTGACGATCGTCGATCTCAGTGAGACGATCGCCGAGCGCAGAATTTGCATCATAGCCATGTCATGCCTGTGGCCCACGTTTCACGCCCGTGACCTAGGGCGTGACCCCCCTTTCGAAGATCATCGAACTCAGTAAGACGATCATCGAACTCAGAATTTTCCACAAGGACCTGTCACGCCCGTGACAAAGGCCAAAACGTCAGCCAGGCTGGAAATTTTTGAAACCCAAGTCATAATTAATTCTGATTATGGGAATTTACAGCAGGAGTATTTATGGGCCATTTCTTTCTCTAATTATTTAGTAAAATGAGCAAGTGTTGACCTAATAGGAAATCACCACCTGAATCAGTCTTCTCATCTTCTAATGTTTCCTTTCCTCCACCATAACCGAAATACTATTAAGAGAGAGAATTCATGGCCATGAATGCTTCATCCTTTCCCATCCCCACTTGGAGATCTATAAAAAACCCCTTAGAGCAAGAGGAGAAGGTTACACTCTTGACCAAACGGATTAAGATTTTGTTCTTACTGTAGGAGAAGTTCGGGAACGCCACCGCCGCGCCATGACAATCCGACGTTCATCTCAACTCCAAACCGCGAACAAGGTCCTCCTCTACTTTTTCTCTTATGGGTAGATCTTAGGATCTTAGAAATGAAGTTCGTGCTCAAAGGAGCTGGTCCTATCTCACGTTTTCATGGAAAACCATGAAAAATATATTTTCCGGGTACGCCGGAAACCGCCACCTCCGGTGGTCAAACCACTGCCAACCGATAGCCATCGCCTCGACGGAGCTGGTGGTGGTGGTGGCTGGCCAGGGAAGTGACCGGACAGTCGGCGACGGATCACGGAAAGGCTACAGGAAACATAGCTTTGCTGAGTTCAGTTCTCGGGTTTTGAGGAAGATGAACAGTAAAGATATTTTTATAATATAAAATTAAATATATAATATATAAGGTAAATATACATAAAATAAGAATATTTTGATGCTGCCAAACGTGGCACTTAGAGGCCGATTTAGGAAAAATGACCAGACACAAAAGTTGTAGCCCTTTGAGTCTAAACTAATTTAAAATTAATTTCAACTCGTTTGGGTAAGCGGTTTGACCGCAGTACACGTTTTAGTGGGGACTGTACCTGGAGTTGGGCAGAAAATAAAATGAATGTCCACGCTTCGTCCCTTGTCCAAATGACCTGATATTTGGGCAGGTGGTTATCTTTAGCAATACCTAGAGTCTGTCCAAAAATGTGAATTTTTGGAGATACTTTGCCTAAAGTTTTTGTTTTAATTTAATAAAGTTAGAGTAATTTATTTAAGTGGTCAAATGACATCCGAACCCTCCCAAATTTTGGTGAGTTGTCCCTGCCTATAAAACCTAGTTCTGTACAAAATTTCAACTCATTTGGATGAGTTTTGAAGAGTAAGTCAGATATTCTTAACTAGGCAATAATGAGGCATTTTTGAGTAAAAGTGCACAAGAGGTTAGAACAGTCATATCACCTCAACAGAGGCTGATATTTTGACCACTGACTTAGAGGGGTTATTATAACCCACTTGGAGAAAAAGGTGTGATTTAGGGTTGGTTTACCCTAGGATCCAAACTCAAACACTAAATGGAGGGTTTTGAGTATTGTGAAGGATATCGTGGCAATTGCTCTCGTATTGCCTTGAAATTCGGTAGAACTGACATTAGCTTGATATGAATCATCTGGATGGAATCTTGGAGGATTTAGAGATAGGTAGATACCCCGAAACACTAACCTTAGCTTTAGGATAAAATACTAATTAAGCACAATCCATCACTAAACATTATCTAAAGGCTGTGAAACTCGGCTAGAGTAAGTTTTGGAGTGGGTAGAATCTATAGAAATTTTACTGGAATTTTATGATGTTTATTACCAGCACTTCATTTGTAAAGTTGATTATAGCCCTAATTGATGTTTTAATTATTTGGAACTTTCTGTTCATTGAAACCCCATGCAATCTTGTAAGTAAATGTTTTAGGTCAGAATAAATGCTCCTGAATTTTTGTATAATTTTTAGTTAAGTAAATCTAGTACTTCCTTCACAAATGTTAAAAAGCGCTTTTATGGTTTAAAAATTAATTTTGGATGATATTTCTATTGAAAAATTATGAGGCTTAGGAATTGAGACTTTCAGGCCAAAATATACTTGTAGACATTTATTCATGATTTTTAGAATTGTAGTTACGGTACTTTCTTTACAAGTCTACCTTAAGGAGATACTTGATAAATAATTTGTTCAGAGATTAATACTTAATGAAAAATAATGAAATTGGGCCAATGCTATTTTTAAGGCTTTATCTGCATAGTATACTTTATTTAAAAGTTTTGGAAGAATATTCTCTGTACTAATTCACAAATAACGAAATATAGAACATATGGCTAAAATAGTTTTAGTGCCCTTTTGATGATAGAAAAATTATGATACTTTGAATTTACCATATTGAAATAACATACTATTTATTATAATTTTGTTGGACATCTTGCATGAGAACTTAGGGTAGTTTATGTTCAAACCGGTAACTCTTGGAATTTTTTGAGGAAATTAATTAAATGCCAGGTAAATTAGGAAAATTATAATTTCTGGATTTAGGCTAATTATATCATGATAAACCTCCAGTAAATGGGTTAGGGCATTTGGATGAGTATTGGATCATTTCCTAACCGGTTTGACATATAGTCTAGGTTAGTCTGCATATAGCAAATTGTTGAATTACAATAGGGCATGATCTGGGATAGTTGTTGGAGTTAGTCAGTTTGTCTGGGTGGATAGATGTGAATGAATTCGTAATAGAATGATATGAAGAGTAGTGTGAAGTGGTGTTGGATAGAGTTAAGAGGTGCTCGAGTTCGACGAAAGATCGTCTTTCCCGAAGAGAGGAAGGTTAAAAGTCACCCTAGGATAGTCTATCGTAATATGAGAAGGGGATGGGTAAAGGGAATCAACCAATAACAATAACTGCCTTGCGAAAGGGAACGATGGGCTTCAGCTACCATCATAGTTTCTAGTGCCCTTTGAGAGCCCTTCATGGGGAATACCGGGGGCAGTCCTGGGTTAACGTAAACTGCAATAACAAACTGACAAGAGTAACTTAGTAATTAGGGTTGAACCTTTCACAAACACTGTTAGCACAGGAAGATTGATGAGAGCTTCGGCTCGGTTGGTTAAGAGATGGACGGAATGCTCTGGGGAGCTTCGGCTCGGTTGGTTAAGAGACGGATGTTTTGGTCCGGGGAGCTTCGGCTCGATTTTTTTGTGATTACGATTAAATTTGCATGTGCATAAAAAGAATGAAAATTAAGGTGGTGGGTCTTCGATATTAGAGGGTCGATGCACCGACGCCAATACGCTTACTCGGCAAGTGTGGTTAGCACTTCGCCAACAGAAGTCCGGTGCGCCAGCCGGCAAGAGTACGCAGGAGTCCGCTTAGTGCACCAAGCGTTGAGGCGTACGATAGGTCTGACCGGTAGTGCTTTACTGGTTTAGAGATGGGTGAGGCCCAACCCACCGCTTCCGTCTGCCACAACGGAGGTATCCTAGGAGGTAACGGCTCCGAAAGGGGGGACTAAAGGTCTGTGTGCACAGAGTCGGGTGTGTGAGTTGCACTTGCATGTTCCATCATACCCACTTGCATGTCATAGTATAATCGATTCATTTAACCCTGACACCTAATGTATAAGTGGAATGGGATGCTTATACATTAGGACTTGCAAAACGACCCCTTGGTCTATAAGCATATGTGGGCAAGTTTATAAATTAAGGTTAAATTAAATATATATATATATATGCTGCTGTATGATAACCGACACCCCAACGTATAAGTGGTATGGGACACGTTATACGATGGGAGCCTTGCAGAAGATCCCTTGGCTTATGCGCTTCCGCACATAAGTTAAGGTTACTTTTTCTACTTTCTGTTTCTGACATATTTACTATAGAATTGTTAGATTAGTCCCACTGCCACCTGTTTTATTTGATACATTCTCCACCTTCATGTCCTTCCCTTTCTTCCTCTTCGCTCGGTACCAAGGAGCCATGGGGGAAGGGGTAGGGGATGATAGGGATTAGTCTTTATGACTAACGGTTTTCGAACCGCATCATTTTAGGGAATCGCGGAGCCCAGCACGGGGGAGCAGCCCTAGAGACCGGTGCGCTTGGAGATGGGTCAGTCTAGCTCCGAAGTTCATACAGCCGGGATCGTGAGTCTCGACCTTGAGTAGTTTTGTTTTTTTTGCTTCCGCATGAGTGATTTGTAGTGAGGACATGATGTACCGGGCATAAGCCCGTATTTTTAGTACTCTGATATACTATTCTGTGGACACTCCGTTCGTGGAGTTTTATTTATATATATGTGATTTATCTAGTGGACTTGCTTTTACTTACTTCATTTTGTTCTACCTTTCTGTGATCGAATTGGCCGGCAGAATCGGCGCCTTGTGGTGATGACCCTTCAGGACGTGAAGGTGTCACCGCAAAGCGGCGATTCTTGGCCTAAGACCCCGATGTTTAAAAATAAAAAAGGGGGGGTCTTACAGAGAGAGTATGAACGGGCAAGTGTATGGTCCCCGACATTGATGGATTTCTTTGGAGGTGATCACGAGCACCGGTCATTGGCAATGCTCACTGATGAGTTGTAAATATACCTATATTTTTGTATTTTAATTATGTCATTTTACTTTATTTTTGTCTTTTTTAGTTTATTTTCTTTAATAAAATGTTTCTTTTTTGTAAATTTTATATTAACTTAATTTATTTTTGTTTTCTGAAATTTTTCAGAAAACCTGAATTTTGGCCTGTCACGCCCGTGACCATGCCTGACACGGGCGTGTCAGGCACTCAACGCCAGCGGGTTGTCGACACTAACCGATTTCACTATTCCAAGCCCGACACGCCCAACGTCACGCCCGTGTCAAGTCAAGTCACGCCCGTGTCGATGTCGGCACGCAACTCTTCGTCAACTGTCAACGCTGCCGACATCGAGATGCCAGCTGTCCGGGTCACGCCCCCCTGTCACGCCCGTGACAATTCTGTCACGCCCGTGTCCGCCACGTGGGCCGCCCCGAAGTCAAAGCGCGCGTCAAATCATCAGATCCAGCTCCCCGTCACGCCCAAGTCACGCCCGTGCCTGACACCTGTCACGCCCGTGACCTGGGGCGTGACCGCCACGTTTTCAGCCGAAGTCAAAGCTCCAGTCAAATCACCAATCAAGCTCATGAACAGTACTGCCACGCCCCCCTGTCACGCCCGTGACCTAGGGCGTGACCAACCCGAAATTTTGCCTATAAAAGGGCAGCTACTGTATGAGAATTCTGTCCACCTTTTTGGTCCAAATTACTTAGGGGAGGTACTGCCCATTTCGATTCCATGCTTATGTAAGGGAATTGTTTTATCTCTCTCTTTTAGTTCGTATTAGGATGTTTGCTTTAGTTTACTTTGTAATAGCTTTTTATTTAATAAAATTGTAGACTTTTTCTCTCTTGCATAGTATGAAAAATTCATGGAAGCGCCTCACTTATGTGATTTTTTGTTCATCTTTTTCGTGCTTTTTATGTCTTCATCTTTTTATAGCTTTCATAACTCGTTTAGTTTAGGAAATTTTCCACATTTCTAGCCGTTGTAATGTCCATTTTTTTTCATTTTTCGCACCCATTTAGCTTTAGTTTTTTTTTATTTTCACTTTTTATGCATTTCTACCGCATTCTAGCGGTAGAAATGCAGTTGTTCTAATTTTTCGCCAACTTGCATTTTGCGTTTATTTGCAAAACTTTTAGCTTCGTTTAATTTTTATTTTGTCTTTTTATGCATTTCTACCGCATTCTAGCGGTAGAAATGCAGTGGTTTTAATTTTCCGAGCACTTAGCTTTTCGTTTTAATTTTCAAAACTTTTTGTCCGGTTAATTTTTTTTTTCACTTTTTATGCATTTCTACCGCATTTTAGCGGTAGAAATGCAGTTGTTTTAATTTTTCAGTCACTTTGCTTTTTCTTATTTTTGCAAGAGTGCGTGCGTGTATGAGTTAGATTTTATAGCTTTATTTCAGTTTCTTTAGAGTGTGTGCGTATGCATTTATTTCCGCCTACTCGTTAAGAGTTAAATGGCGCTCTGCTTTCATTTCCCGCCCACTCGTTTGAGTGGGACTTGTCTTTTTACTGCTTTCATTTTATTCCTACTCATTTGAGTAGGAAAACTTAGAGTGCGTGCGTGTGTTTTCTTTCTAGTAGAGTGCGTGAGTGCGTTTCATTTCTGTAGAGTGTGTGTGTGTATGAGTATAAATTTACCCCCGCCCACTCGCTCGAGCCGGGATTTGCATTTACTGCTTTCTTCAGTCCTACTCGTTTGAGTAGGACTTGCAATTTTCAGCTTTCTTTACTGCTTTCTTACTGCTTTCTTTATAGCTTTCTTTATTGCTTTCTAGTGTAAGTGTCCCCATTCCGATGAGTGGCTAACCGCCCTTAGCCCTCAATATCGAAGAGCATTGGGACAAATAAAGTAGCTTTAAATAATTAAAGGTCCTGTTTTCTATTTAATTAAATTTCTTAAGGTTTGCCCCGGGTTAACGACGCGTAGGACCGCATATCGATGTGCGGGCTCTATTTCCATTATCCATACGCAACGCCGAGAGGCCGCACGTATGGACCGATCACCCTTGGGTAAAGAGAGCTCCGCGCTAACCCTCGAGAGAGGAGGCGCGTGAATCTACCGGATTGGGTTCCCCACCCAATAGCGGGGTTCTCAGCGTAATGCGGGCGTTAAGAGGAATCCTTCGTCGGTCTAGCGATCGGTCGAATAGTCTTAGCGTTCAGGTGAGCGATAGTCCTAGAGATAAGTGAGCTCATTCCTTTGGAACCTCCACGGCTGAGTCTCCGCCTTAATTAATTTGAAAATTAGGATCTCTTTTTTTTTAAAAGTTTACTTTAGTTCAATTCTCTTTTTGATAGCGTCGCGCTAAGTTGGTCATCGGACTTCCGCACTTATTTACTGCATTTTTTCCTACTTTCTTTTTATACTTATTATTATTATGCATTTTTATATTTTTAAACCAAAGTAAAATATTATCGGTAGAATAATAGGCTTTCAGGGAAAGAGTAGATATAGCTAAGCCGGCCCCGAGAACAATACGACCCCGATATTCCACACTGGAATATCCTGTACTACACGTGATAGGTGCACTTGCCTCCCTCTCGTTAAAACTCGGTTTCTAATAAAAACAAAACGCTCTTCTTTTTATAAATAAAAACCTCCACTTTCACACCTAAATAAGAGCCGGCGTTTTAAACATCACTCACCTCAGTGGCCTACCTAATTTCTTCCTACGCGTGACCAGATGATTCTCCAACATTCCTAATTTGAGTACCTGCAATATTTATTTCCGTATGTCGAAATTTTTAAGCACCCTAGCATAATTAAGAAGTTTATCTATTTTATTTTCTGCACCTATGAGTATTTGATTTCTCGCTTTACTTTAGTTTGAAATTTCTAAGCCATCTAGCTATTTTTGAGTTCACAGAGAGATGATTTGCTCGGGACGAGCAAATGTTTAAGTCTGGTGGTGTGATGAGTCCGATATTTATAGTGTTTTTCGGACTCATCTAGGCGTATTTTAACCCACTTGCACTTCACTTTTAGTATGTTATCGCTGATATTTCATTTATTCTGCTTTTCACGATAAGTGCACTGTTTCAGCCCACGGGTGTGCAATTGCGCATTCTGTTGTCGGGGGTATGCACATGGTGCACCACATTTTCTTTCTGTTCTGATTTGGTTTGCATTTTTGGTCCTGGAAGCTTGTGCTCTAGCCTGGTTTGATTGTGGTGCAGGTAGTCGGGATGTCCCGAAGTCCGTTTCTACTTGCTGTGTAAAACGCACGGTCGTGCGCATTTCTTCGCGCACGGTTCCAGTTCAATCGTGAGTTTCACATAGCTTTCCTGGGACTTCTGTTTCTACCCGTGCGTCTTGTTCTCGCACGATTTCGGTCAAACCGTGCGAGAAGGAAACGCATGGCCTGCACCTTTTGCCTAGCTTTCCAGCATTCTGTGGTTAATCGTGTGTTTTCCTTCACGCACGGGCGGAAGCGCCCGTGCGCGAGTTAAACTCACGGTTCCACTATTCTCTCCTGTATTTCTGCATTCTTTCGCTACCTATGCGATTTCCTTCACGCATGGGCGAAATCGCCCGTGCGCGAGTAAAACGCACGGGTCAACGCCTCTCTTCTGCAAGCTTTATCTGCGCGTGAATATCGCACAGTTCACGCATGGTCGTACGCCAGACCGTGCGTGAACGATTTTATGACTTTTTCTATTTAAGTTGCAGATTTTCCTGCCATTAGGGACATTTACTCAGAGCTTGTTATCCCGCAAATTTTAGAGAGAAATCCGTCGTTCCACCTAGGAGAGGAGATATGGGAAAGCATTCAACGCCAAATCCAAGTCGTAGCTTCCTCTCGGCCTCCTCCTTCATCCTCGAGCTTCAAGAGGAGATTCAACCGAGCTTTCTCCATCAAGCTAGGATAAGTTGTGCCATCCTCCACTGGCTCTTACACGAAGAAGACGGGTTCATTGGGAGTGAGTGACAGCCTTCTCTACCCCGGACGCAGTTGAGGACCGAGCTTGGACACGGACTGACAACCCAGAGAATCCAACCCTGAATCCTCGGCAAGACTTTGAATCTGGTCGATTTCGCACACTATTTCTTTTTTGTTGTTTCTAGCGTAGTTAATCTCTTACATTTGATGAAGTGCGCTTATTGTAAAATTTGGTTATGTGTAATCATGTCTATGTGATTGTATGTTTTCGTTATTTGCTTGAGGTGCGCCCTTATTTTCCATCTGTCATCCATCTATTATTGTCACACTAGCAATTGCTAGTTGCGTGCGTAGCGAAGAGTTGTTTATGACCCTCAAATTCTGGTTCTTACGCTTGCCTACACGTCGATCCACCCAGCGATTTGGTGCATAGCGGCCCATGTAGTCTTCCATCCCGCCTGGCAAAGCGATGCATAGCAGCATTGCATAGGAGTAGTTGTTAGCCTTTTGCTTTATTTTATCGCAACCATCTAAACCCCCATAGATAACTCCGACCTAAGGACTTCCATCTCAAGTCCTCCTTGATATTAACTCTCCCCTTACTGTGTTCCTCGAAGAGATCGATACTTTGGAAAGCCACCCATTTTATATTACTTGTGCGACCGGTACACTTTCCTTTCAAACGCATCAGTTTGACATACCCAAACCGCTCACTATACAAGCCATACCATTACAACCTCAGGACACAAGACAAAGGCCGCCAGACAAGCCGCTAAGCCTCACCTGCGGATAGCCAATAATCTGCAGTGCTGTAAACCATTATGCTAAAGCTGCGGCTTGACATCAGACTGCGTACCGTGGGTTGCCACCAGACCGCTGAGAGGATAAGCCTTAGACCAGAGCTTCACAAGACCGATGCAGCTTCTACTAAAAGCAACTTACAAACAGTCTGCCTAGGACATCTGCTGGAAGACCGCTGAGGACATCTGCTGGAAGACCGGAAGGATAGGCCGCGACGACTAGTTTGGCTAACCGCCCGAACTAAGTTCCAACAGATACCAAGTCCTTTTTACTCCGAGACTGTCCCGCTGTCCTGGCTCCTACTAGCTGGCAGGGCTGGCTGACCTCTCGTGGATGCCAAGTCATTTTTGCTCAGAGAAGGTCCCGCTGTCTAGGCTCTCACTTGCTGGCAGGGCCGGCTAACCTCCCGTGGATGTCAAGTCCTTTTTGCTCCGAGACGGTCCTGCTGTCAAGGCTCTCACTAGCTGGCAGGGTCGGCTGACCTCTTGTGGATGCCAAGTCCTTTTTGCATCGAAACGGTCCCGCTGTCCAGGCTCTCAATAACTGGCAAGGCCGGTTGACCTCTTGTTGATGCCCAGTCCTTTTTGCTCCGAGATGGTCCCATTATTAATTCTCTCACTAGCTGGCAGGGCCGGTTGACCTCTCGTGGATGCCAAGTCCTTTTTGTTCTGAGACGGTCCCGCTGTCCAGGCTCTCACTAGCTAGCAGGGGTGGTTGACCTCTCGAGGATGCCATGTCCTTTTTGATCCGAGACGGTCCTGCTGTCTAGGCTCTCAATAGCTAGCTGGGTCGGCTGACCTCTCGTGGATGCCAAGTAGTTTTTGCTCCGAGATTGTCCTGCTATCCAGGCTCTCACTAGCTTGCAGGTCTGGTTGACCTCTCGGGGAGGCCAAGTATGAATTCTACCTGGAGGGGATCTCGTCACCCAGGTTGCCATTAGCTGGCAAGGAAGGTTGACCCCTCAGGGAGATTAAGTGAGATTTACCCGGAGGGGATCTCGTCACCCAGGCTCCCATTAGCCTGCATGGCAAGTTGACCCCTCAGGGAGGTTAAGTGAATTCTACCTGAAGGGGATCTCATCACCCAGGCTCCCATTAGCTGACATGGCAGGTTGACCCCTCAGGGAGGTTAAGTAAATTCTACTCTGAGAGGCTAAGTATCTTTTCGACCACGCGAAAGAACTACACTCAGCGAATACGTTGGGTTGGATGTTTCTTTCCGAGCGTGGAACTCGCTCGAAAAGAGCGGGGATTATGTAAAACCCCATATTCGCGGAGTAGGGTCCCCCCCGCAGGCGCAGAACTAGCTAGACATTTTTAAGCTTTTTGAGAGGTTTGACACTCTTGGTGGCCAATTTATGCAAAACCTACATAATATACTAATAGGGGGGATGAAAAATTTGTCTTCCCCCGGCCCCTTTGAGGGGTCGCCCCGGACAGTACTCGCCTAACTGGCAAGTACCCGCTTAGGCCTTTATTCGCCCTAGCCACCAGCTTGCCAGGCACCGGACTCGCTCTAACCGGTCTCGCCCTAGCCGTCAGCTCGCCAGGCACTAGTCTCGCCCTAACTTGTCTCGCCCTAGCCGCCAGCTTGTCAGGCACCAGTCTCGCCCAAACCGGTCTCGCCCTAGCCGGCAGCTTGCCAGGCACTGGTCTCGCCCAAACCGGTCTCTCCCTAGCTGCCAGCTCTCCAGGCACCCGTCTCGCCCTGACCGGTCTCGCCCCAGCCGCCATCTCGGCAGGCACCGATATCTCCCTAGCCGCTAGCTCTCTAGGCACAGGTCTCACCCTAGCCACAAGCTTTCCAGGCACCGGTCTCGCCCTAGCCGCCAGCTCTCCAGGCACCGGTCTCTCCCTAACATGTCTCGCCCTAACCTCTAGCTCGTCTAGCACCGGTCTCGCCCTAACCGGTCTTTCCCTAGCTGCCAGCTTGCCAGGCACTGATCTCTCACTAATCGGTCTCGCCCTAGCCGCCAGCTCTCTAGGCACTGATCTGGCCCTAACCACCAGCTCGCATGTCTCAGTGCGTTGAGTGTTGGGATGATGTGGTCGAGAGGTGTTGGCGTTGAGTGGCCCGATACGGGCATGTCTAGCCTATCACGGGCGTGACGTGGTCTGCTACTCTGCCCCTAGTGGACTGCAATTAGCTATTTAGAACAGCAGGGTTTGGTTATTGGCAGGCCAACCCGGGGGCATTTCAGTAATTTTAGAGGAGCGGAGGTTTGTTATTTGCAGACCATTTCCAGAAAACTATAAATAGACCCTTGAGGGTGCCTTGGAGAGCATTCCTTCTTAGCCACTTAAATCTCTTTACTTTCTTCCTCCAAGGCACCTAGCTCAAGTATTGGCTAGGGAGGGGAAGACCTCCAAGGTCTTCCGGCTGTGAGGAGGGACCTCCGCGCTAGAGCCGAGGGTCTGTTCTTAGTTTCTTGAGTCTTTGGCCTATTACGTTCTCTTAAGTGTAGTAGGTGTAAGGTCACCCCTTTTCGGGACCCTGAACTCCACGAGAGACCATGTTTTTGGTTTCAACAAATTCAACTGTCTCAACACAGTTAAGATTTAAAGCAGATGTCTCGACACCTTGCAGTTTACAGTCTAATAACACAAAGTATTATAGTGTCGAGACACTAGGGACTTCTCGACACTTATGATCCTGAGTTATATAGAGTCAACACATTTGAGTGTCAAGTCAAGCCAGAAGTGTTATGTCAGCCACAGTGACTTGTCATCTCATAAGAATTGGTTTGAAGGAAAACTTGAAATATGATGGCATATGATGATGTCATCAATCAGAAGCCAAAACCAGTGAAGGCTATAAATAGAGGGGTCATCTACACAGAACAAAATGAACAAATCAATTAATCAATCTACACATTCTGATTTTTCCCAAGTTAGAGAAGGGTGACAACTCCAACAAGAAGGAAGACACGGGTCTTTAAGAAAGTCTTCTGATCCTTTCAACAAGTCGATCTGAGGATTAAGTTGGATCTATTCAACAAGTTCTCCATAGATTCAAGCCGATCAACATCAAGAACGTTGAAGATCCAGTTAAGTTTCATTTTAGCCAGTCTATTCATTAAGAATCAATCTTGTACTATTGCTGAATTAAAGAATCTGTTTACTCAAATAATTCTACTTTTTATTTCCCTATTAAACCTGCAAGATCTCTTTGAGGTCTGAGTGTGTAGGAGATTTATTCTCTGAATAGTAAGCCTATGTTTTAAAGGCTGAGGTAGAGTTCTTGAGGGACCTGAGGTAGGTGATTTATGTTGGATCACTGAGGTGTAAGACTTGTATAGTTTGAGGTAGGGTTCTTGAGGAACCTGAGGTAGGTGATTTGTGTGGGATCACTGAGGTATAAAATTTGTATAGTCTGAGGTAGGGTTCTTAAGGGACCTGAGGTAGGAGATTGGGTGGATCTCTTAGGTAGGACCTATTGTTCTTAGGTGTAGGTTTCTGGAAAGAAACTGAGTTTGTAATATCTGTTGATCTGAGTTGAAGAGGAGGAGATATAACCTTATCTAGCACATTGCTAGTTAGGAAGAAGGGGGAAAGTGGATTTACCCTAGATAGGGGAACCACTGTAGAGCTTCAGTGTACTCTGTGATTGTGTGTGCTGTGATCTGTGATTGTTTATTTTCAAGTATCTGCTGAATTAATAAGTATAAGTACTAAAGATTTTAAAAGACACCTATTCACCCCCCCTCTAGATGATTACCTACCGATAGATTTATCTTTCAAGTGGTATCAGAGTGAGTTTATTCAAAAAAATACCTAACAGTCCGAAAAATATTCTAAGGGTGGTTGATGCATATCAGATCTCATGGCTTCAGAATTTTATATACAACTCAATTCTATGAAGCTTCCTATATGTACAAAGGATAATTTGGCTATTTGGAAGCAGAGAGCGAGATTATTCATGGAGGCATCTGATCCAAGAATCTTTGTCACAGTTCAAGAAGTACCATACATTCCTATGAAAGTATCTGTCCTAGATTATAATGTGCAAACTCCAAAAAGTCTATTTGAAATCACAAAGGATGAGGTGGTTCAAGCCACCATAGATAAAAGGGCACGAAACATAATTGTGAGTATTATAGACAACTCAACCTTTCAAAAATTAGTCCACTGCAAAACATCCAAGGAGATGTGGGATACTCTAATAGTCTATATGGAAGGCACTGAGGAAGTCAGAGATGACAAAAAGTCTCTACTCAATCAACAGTATGAGACTTTCAAGCAAAGAAAGACAGATTCTATAGAACTTTGTTTTGAGAAGTTCATTAGAATAGTCAATGATCTTAGGAACTATAGCAGATAATTATCAAACTATGAGTTCAATGATAAATTTCTGAGATCCCTAAACAAAAAATGGGATATTAAGATATGTGCAGTAAGAGAAATGGGTAATCTAAGCAACATGTTACCCCAGGATTTGTAAAGGAAACTGTTGTCTCATGAGTTATAGTTAAACTCAAGAAGAGCTGAAGATGAATCTACAAGAAGTTCAAATCAGTTAAGAACTATAGCTTTCAAAGCAGACATATCTAAGAAGACTATAAGAGGAAGTCCCCCATCACCAAGAAGGGATGATGATACAGTAAGTCTTAGGTCTAGTTCTTCATCAAAAGAATTGTCATATTGTGAATTGGCATTGTTCACCAGGAAATTCAAGAAGATGATGAGAAAAAGGAAGCAATGGAACAATAAGACATCATCTGGATCAAGTTCCATAAAAAACAAAGACAAAAACATAAACAACTTTGTGGTCAGGTATAATTCAAACCAAAACAAACTAGTTAAGACTAACATTATTTATTATTGCTGTAACATGCCTAGACATGTCATTGTTGACTGTCTAGTAAAGAGAAAGGAGAACAGGAAGTCCAAGGAAAAGAAGTTTTACAAAGATAAGAAGTCAGAAAAGTGTCTGATGGCAAAGAAGCCAAAAAATTTATCTGATAGTGATTAAAATTCAATTAAATCAAATGAAGAACATGCTCACATTGGATTGTTCTCTTGTGAAGAGGATTTCATCAGAGAAACCATAAATAAGGAAAATAACTCCATAACTACATCACTCTGTGATGAATCCGAATACGATATGGAGGTCAACTTAATGGCACTAACTGATAATCAAGAAACAGAAATAGTTGATTGTTAGAACACTGAGTAATCTTTGACAAATATATTTGTTCTACAACTTCTATTCATGAGACTGAGGATGAGCCAGACTCATGTTGCCTAAATTTTGATTCGCATGAGTCCAACTCTGAGACTGAACTGCAGCAGCTCATAGTTAAGTTTGGAAAACTGCTAGGGGCTCTTGTAAAGAGCAAAAATCTTATCAAAGAACAAGCCATCGAGATTGCATCACTAAGTGGTCTTAAGTACCATCATGAGATGGCTACTTAGCAGATTGGTCTTCAAAGTTCAAAGTTTGCTAAGCTAACTAAGATCATTGATGATCAAATCATGCTGCTCAAACAAAGAGATGCAACCATTCAGGTGTTAGAACTCAAAATCCAGAATGAGAAAAGACGTGTTCATCAGTTCTCTAAACCTAAAACTGTGCTTACCATAATAGATACCTTCCCAGGAACTGCTGGAAGTGGTCTTGGTTATATAAAACCTTGGAGAAGGAGAGGGAGAAAGCAGATAGGACAAAAGGGTCCAGTGTTGCCACAGCCTTTATCTCAGACCAAAGGAAAAGAAATCCAAAAGTCTGGACCAGGAGCACCTAGCACATTTTTGAATAGGAAAGCTATTACTAATGTGTTTCCTCCAAGGAGGACTGCTGTGACAGTGAGGCAAAACAACCAACTTGCTCACAGTCAATATGCAACTGTAAAAGCTATTGATTCTTGTCCTAAGGAATGTCAACATAAAGTTCATATTGTGCCTCCAAAGAGGATATACAACAGATATGAGTGCTGGTATTGTGGAAAGATTGGACACTTTGCCCTAGATTGCTGGTTCAATCACACAGTGTCTCATGGACAAAAAGTGTTCACAGCTAAAAAATTCTCAGGCGGTCTTAATAAAGTGCAAGCTAACAAGCACCTAGGACCCAAGACAATCTGGCTTCATAAGGATAAATAAATCTTTATTTTGCAGGTATGTCCAAGCACTAGGATAGGCCTATCTGGTACTTGGATGGTGGATGTTCCAGACACATGACTGAAATAAAGAGCAATTTGAGAGAGTTTATTCCAGTGAATGATGGACCAAAGGTGATATTTGGTGGAGCTGACAAAGGGATTACCAGAGGTTATGATAAGATTTCAAATGACTTAGTCACTTTCACTAAAGTAGCATATATGGAAGGGTTACAACACAACCTTATAAGCATAAGACAACTTTGTGATTTTGTGAAAGTCTCTAGTGTCGACTAAATCCACCTATGGGGGGGGGAATAGGTGTCGTGCAGTCTTTTGTGTAATTAAATTTACTTGCACAAATTAACAAACAGAGCACAGAAAACACGCAAAGAATTATAGTGGTTACCCGATTTGGGTATGTCCACTTTCCCCCTTCGACCTATCTCCCACCAAGGGACGACTCGGTCACTTCTCCAAACGGATTGAAATCCAATCCTCACACTACGGAAGGAACCCTTCCAACAAAGGAGTCACAACTCCACCACCACGGCTTGCACCCAACCCTTACAACAAGGAATGAAAATTCCTTTACAACAAACTAAAATTGAATGTAAAAGAAAATACAAACAAAGCTTTTGGAGATTCCGATGTCCTTCTTCGTTCTTTGTAGCTTGCATGAAAAATACGAAGAGTCCACAACCAGATTTCTCTCTTGGAATGGGTCTTCTCAAGATCGGCGGCGGCAAGTGATTGCGGCGGCGATACTTTGTAGATCCAAACTTCTTGACGAAGCAAGCAAGGTCTACGAACGATCTCAGTCGGATCAGTCGTCTCAACCAATTTGGAATGGAGAACAAATCTCATTCAACGAATCGGAAGATAAGAGATCTCAAGAGAGATGCGTGAGACGCTCGGCTTGCCTCGGTACTGTCTTCGGAAGATCAAAGAAGATCGGAGTTCAGCGGCGACGACGAGCTTGCGAGCGGCTACAGGCAATCGGCGATTTCCGCAATCGGCTAGGGCACGGCGTCGGCTGCTTTCGTTTCTGCGTGAATGTATGTGTGTTGAGGTTAAAAATATGCGTATATATATACCAGAAGCCAACCCTAAAGACCATTATGGGACCCACAAGGAGTAGCCCTATCCCCGATCGAAACAGCGCACGACAAGTTGGTTCGGTCCAGCAAACGGAGGAAATTTGCCTAAGGCAAAATCGACGGGAATCGTTGGTGATTCCCGTCGATGTCGGCGGGAACCACTCATGACTCCCGTCGATTCTGCCTTGGCAGAATCCCTGTTTGATATTTGTCAGCCGGAAGACGTCGGCGGGAGATGCTAACTGATTCTCGTCGAATTGGCGGGAATCACTAACGATTCCCGTCGAAGTCGACGGGAATCACTAGCGATTTTCGTCGAAGTCGGTTGGAATCACTTAGCGATTCCCGTCGATTTTGACTTAGAAGAGTCTTCTCTCTTCCTTCTTTTGATGACTTGGTATTTGAACCATCTTTGCTCCTTCTTCTTCTCTTGATCTACCTTGACCCTGTACTTAAAAATAAGTACACTCCAATAGAGAGAGCACACATGAGTCAACACACTGATCTACGCAACGAGGGATTACGTTGTGCAGACCCGTGTATATTGACCCACTGCACCCTGACATTGGCGTGTACTAAACATGGAATAGCTGCAAGCACAACTTGATAGAATTGTCAAATATATTTTCAATTCACCTTAGCTTGTTCAGGGGCTTCTTCAAATCAGGTCAATTGTGGATGCAATACCCAACAATCTCCCCCTATTTGAAGAAGCCTAAACCCTACATGCAAAGGTGAATAGAACAGATGGGAATGAAAATTATAAACTGAAAATTCAGTTGAGAGTGAAATTACCATTTTCCGAGAGCAACATAGCCTTTGTGGCCTACTTAGCATTGGCAGCCACCTTAGTCTTGGCCGAGAGGGTAATCTCCCCCTTTTCGGCTTCTGCAAATCTGGGACTTCACTTGGAACAAAATGCTCCCCCTCAGTTCTTGCATCTGTGCTCGATCTTGAGTCCCTAGCAGATGCTTCCCCTTGATCCAAGAGCCTTGAGCCCTTCAGTCTTCAATCTTCATAGTTCAGCATGCCGAATTCAGTTTTGAAGAGACTAAACTTGGCCTCATCTAGGGGCTTTGTGAAGATATCTGCAATCTGCTTATCCGTGGGGATATAGCAGAGAGATATATCTTTGTTTTCCACATGCTCTCAAATGAAATGGTAGCGCACTTCAATATGCTTTGTTCTGTTGTGCGACACTGGATTGTTTGCAATTGCAATTGCGCTCGAGGAGTCGCAATATATAGGAACTTCTCTAAACTCCAAGTCATAATCTTCGAGTTGATTTCTGATCCATAGAAGTTGTGCATAATAGCTGCCTGCTGAGATGTACTCAGATTCAGTCGTAGAGGTTACGGCACAGTTCTGCTTTTTACGGTTCCACGATATAAGCCTTCTTCCTCGGAATTAGGCACATCCCGGAAGTGCTTTTCCTATCATCCCTGCTTCCTGCAAAGTAAGCATCTGAAAAGCCTATCAGCTCGACATCATTGTTTCTTGGGCACCACAAGCCAATATTTGGTGTACCCTTAAGGTATCTAAGAATCCGCTTTGCAGCGACGTAATGAGATTCCTTAGTGTTCACCTGATATCTGGCACAAACGCATGTGGAAAACATAATATCCGTTCTACTAGCAGTAAGGTAGAGCAGGGATCCAATTATGCTTCTGTATTTGGTTTCATCAAAAGGTATCCCTTTCTCATCCTTGTCTAGAGACACAGTGGATCCCATTGGAGTCCTCATAGAGGTTGCGCTCTCCATTCCAAATTTCTTGAGGAGTTCATTTGTGAACTTCGTTTGAGAAATGAAAATTCCATCCTCAGACTGTTTCACTTGAAGTCCCAAGAAATACTTTAGCTCTCCCATGCTGCTCATTTCAAACTTTCCTTGCATAAGTTTAGAAAACTTCTTACAAAGATTATTGTCCATTGAGCCAAAGATTATGTCATCGACATAGATTTGCACCAGCAAAATCTTGCCTTTGACTTCCCTAAGAAACAATGTCTTATCTATTATTCCTCTTGAGAACTTGTTCTCAAGAAGAAAGCTAGACAGAGTCTCATACCAAGCTCGAGGAGCTTGTTTTAAGCCATATAATGCTGGGGTTACTAGGATGATCATTCGTATGCACTATCCGAAGTACGAGGGGTGTCATGTATATGAAGGACTCTGTAGGAAGCATTATATCTTTTCCCATATTCCTTGTTCGAGAGCGAGCCTGGAACATCTCATGTCTATGTCCCATCAAGTTCATGGGTACCTAGACTATCCTGCAAAATAGAATTACCTTAACTTAGGAACCCAATAGGTATTAGGTCCTAGGTTCTTGTCAGCATAAAATACAGCATGCCTTCCCACAGGATTTCTGACAGGAAGGCTGTCTCTTGCCAAAGGATGTGGACATACCCTTGCCCATGACACAAAAGGATTGTGTCAACAGTCTATGGCAAAGTGACCCACTTTGCCACAGCACCAACACTCATGGATATTGTACCTCCTTTTTTGACCAGATCTACTAACGGAGTTAGTCATGATCCTGGGTCTGAAAGGGGCAGAGCAGGTTCTGCTCTCAGATTTACCTTATCCACCGAGACTCAAAGGGGGTCTGATGGTGAACATGTGGTGAGTGTCATGAGGCCTGGGAGGTGGTGCTTTCTTTGTATCCAACACACATTCGGGGGCCCCATTGATGCTTGTTATATGTTTGCCAACTCCCTTTTCCTTTGTCCTTGGGTGGGAAGATGTTCCGTAAGAGCTGGTTCCTGCAATGTCATGATGTATGGGGGCTGAGGCCATAAATACAAATGGTTCATGATGAGCCGTGTGTATTTTATCTGGGGTAGCCATAACAGCACTTGACCTATGGGTGTTTCCACATGAGGGCCGATTATTCTTGCAGTGACCATAGTTATTCTTATGGTCATACCTGAAGGAATGATGTGTGTCCTTCCTACTCAGTGTGGGGGGTCTGAAAACAGTTTCCCCATTTCTCCACGATTTTATAATTCGTGAGATCCACCCATTTTCTACCTTTCTCTTAATAGCATCTACCTTGGAAAAATTAGATACTATTCTCTTCTCAGTCTCTAGAGAAAACTCTAGATCCGAGATCATTGAGTCCTTCACCTTGATGGATTCCAATTGGAGGTCCATCATGGTCCTCAACTGAGCAATTTCCATAGCTTGTTTCTCAACAAGCAAGTTGATCTCCAGAAGGGCTCTTCGAAGGGAATCAAGATTTTCAATCTGTTGATCGAAGCTATCAATATCCCTGGCATCAACTGATGGACAATCCTCCGAACTTCTCCTATCTTCAGGAGATATATGTGGGAAAGAGCCAGAGGAGGAAGATACTTGATCCTGATTGGGCTGATCAGGGATAGAATTATTGTATGTGGAAGCTAAGGTTTCAGCTTCAACACAACTGCATTCCTCCATCTCTTCTTCAGTCTCTGATAGAGAAACGGGAGCCCTGATATTGAAAGGTTGTTCTTGAATTTCATCTTCAGAGATAAGGACCCCCAACATATGCTTTATCTTCTTGCTGGCATTCAGTCCAGATAGTCTTCTTTCCCTCCATGAGGTCAGAGATTGTTTCCCACATGGACTTTGCAGTCATACACTTATCCAATCTTATAAGAGATGATCCTGACCAGATATCAGAAATAATTTGTCGAACCAGCTTGTCCAAGTTGAATAGTGAGAGCCAAGTTTCAGACATCTCTGCGGGACTCTTGGGGATTTGGAGATCTTTTCCAGAACCAGAAGCCTTCATGGGAATGAAAGGACCCTCTTCCATAATGAATAAAGCACGAGGGTCAATGGCTTCCAGATGAAATTGAACTTTCATTTTCCAGATGGGATAATATTCTTTTGTGTAGGCAGGCAGTCTCAGGGGAGTGACATCAGTGTATAGCTCCATGCTTGAGTCTTGTTTTCTTCTTGACACTAGATACAGGATCTTACTCAAGGAGTTAACCTTATTGATGAGTAACCTCCCCTTGATACCACTTGAAAGTCTCTAGTGTCGACTATCTCCACCTATGGGGGGGGGGGGGGAATAGATGTCGTGCAGTCTTTTGCAGAATTAAATTTACCTGCACAAATTAACAAATAGAGCACAGAAAACACACAAAGAATTATAGTGGTTCCCCTATTTGGGTATGTCCACTTTCCCCCTTCGACTTATCTCCCACCAAAGGACGACTCGGTCACTTCTCCAAACAGATTGAAATCCAATCCTCACACTACGGAAGGAACTCTTCCAACAAAGGAGTCACAACTCCACCACCACGGGTTGCACCCAACCCTTACAAAAAGGAATGAAAATTCCTTTACAAAAAACCAAAATTGTATGTAAAAGAAAATACAAACAAAGCTTTTGGAGATTCCGATATCCTTTTTCATTCGTTGTAGCTTGCACGAAAAATACGAAGAGTCCATAACCGGATTTCTCTCTTGGAATGGGTCTTCTCAAGATTGGCGGCGGCAAGTGATTGCGGCGGCGATACTTTGTAGATCCAAACTTCTTGACGAAGCAAGCAAGGTCTACGAACGATCTCAGTCGGATCAGTCATCTTAACCAATTCAGAATGGAGAACAAATCTCGTTCAATGAATCGAAAGACATGAGATCTTAAGAGAGATGCGTGAGATGCTCGGCTTGCCTCGGTACTGTCATCGGAAGATCAAAGATGATCGGAGTTCAGCAGCGACGACGAGCTTGCGAGCGGCTACAGGCGATCGGCGGTTTCCGCGATCGGCTAGGGCACGATGTCGGCTCTTTCATGTCTGCGTGAATGTCTGTGTGTTGAAGTTCAAAATACGCGTATATATATACCAGAAGCCAACCCTAAGACCGTTGTGGACCCACAAGGAGTAGCCCTAGCCCCGGCCGAAATAGTGCATGGCAAGTTGGTTCGGTCCAGCGAACGGAGAAAATTTGCCTAAGGAAAAATCGGCGGGAATCGTTGGTGATTCCTGTCGATGTCGGAGGGAATCACTCACAACTCTCGTCGATTCTGCCTTGGCAGAATCCCTGTTTGACATCTGTCAGCCGGAAGACGTCAGAAGGAGATGCTAACTGATTCTCGTCGAATCGGTGGGAATCACTAACGATTCCCATCGAAGTCGGCGGGAATCACTAGCGATTCCCGTCAAAGTCGGAGGGAATGACTTAGCGATTCCCGTCGATTTTGACTTAGAAGAGTTTTCTCTCTTCCTTCTTTTGATGACTTGGTCTTTGACCCATCTTTGCTCCTTCTGCTATTGATCTACCTTGACCCTGTACTTGAAAATAAGTACACTCCAATAGAGAGAGCACACATGAATCAACACACTGATCTACGTAACGAGGGATTACGTTGTGCATACCCGTGTATATTGACCCACTGCACCCTGACATTGGCGTGTACTTAGCATGGAATAGCTGCAAGCACAACTTGATAGAATTGTAAAATACATTTTCAATTCACCTTAGCTTGTTCAGGGGCTTCTTCAAATCAGGTCAATTGTGGATGCAATACCCAACATCTTGGCTATCACATTTCCTTCCACAAGGATGAGTTTTATATAAAGAAGTCAAGTGACCAAGAGGTCATCTTGACAGGCCCTAGGAGTGGGAATGTGTACTGTTTAAATTTTCTTTGTCTAAATTCAGACTCTCTCATATACTTAGTTATAAATGAGAAAGCGTCACACTATATTAAATGCCACAAGAGTCTAGCTCATTTGAACTATAAGACAATAGGTAAACTATTCAATAAAGAGCTAGTTAGGAATGCTCCTAACATTAAATGCACTAAGGAAATCTTTTGCTCTACATGCCAAAAAGGCAAGCATACCAAAGCTTCCTTCAAAAGCATTGAAACCAAAGACTCTGTGAGGTGTTTATACCTCTTGCATATGGACTTGTTTGGTCCTATGCCCATTCATAGTCTAGGTAGGAAAGTCTACACCTTTGTGGTTATTGATGACTATTCCACATTTACTTAGGTTTTCTTTTTAAGGAAAAAATCTGAAACTTCTGAGGTCTTCAAGATATTTGTCAAAAAAATACAGAATGAATTGGATTGTTCTGTTGTTTGGATCAGAAGTGATCATGGAACTGAGTTTCAATCGAAATGCATAACAAAGTTTTGTGAAGATCTTGGGATTCAACAAGAGTTTTCCTCTCCAAGAACACCCCAGCAAAATGGAATTGCTGAGAGAAAGAATAGGACTCTCATTGAAGCTAGAAGAACCATGCTGAGTGATTCTTCTCTTCGAAAATATTTCTAGGCTGAAGCTATTAACACAATATGTCATGTTCTTAATAGAGCTTCAATCAACAAAAGACTGAATAAGACTCCTTACGAGCTAAGGAAGGGAAGAAAACAAGACTTGACCTACTTCAGAATCTTTGGATGTAAGAGTTTTGTCCTTAATAATATGAAAACATACTCAACAAAGTTTGCTGAGAGGGCATATTTGTTGGTTATAGTAACCACAGTAAGACCTATAGGGTCTCAAACTTGAGGGATCAAGTTGTAGATGAGTCTGTTCATGTTGTATTTGATTAAAGTTCTATGTATTACAATGATAAGTCAAGTACATCAAGCAAAACAAGATAAGACTTGAAGATAAAGGAGTTGTCAATAGAATACTCAGTTCCAGCAAGCCAAAGTATATAAGATGGAGTCAACATTGTCGATGAAGAACTTGTACAGGAATAACCAGAAGAAGTGACTCAGCAATAAGATGAAGTTGTTCAAAGAGAAGAGGTCACATTACTAGTTGTTATCAGATATCTAAAGAATCATCCAAGGGAACTGATCATTGGAGATGTAGCTCATGGTGTGACCACAAGAAGTAGATAGCATAACACTATAATGTACTCAATCTTTTTGTCTCAAACAGAACCAAAGAAGTTTGAATAAGCCAATATACACCCATTTTGGATATGGGCTATGCAGGAAGAATTGAACCAGTTCAAGAGATGTAATGTCTAGAAGCTGGTTCCCAGACCAGATGACTGTAACATCATAGGAACCAAGTGGATCTACAGGAACAAACTGGATGAGAATGGTGTTATAGTCAGAAACAATGATAGACTGGTTGCAGAGGGCTATAGACAAGAAGAGGGTATAGATTTTGATCAAACCATTTCACCAGTGGCTAGATTGGAAGCTATTACACACTTCCTGGAATATACAGCCTACAAAGGATTCAAGGTTTACCAAATGGACGTGAAGTCAGCCTTCCTTAATGGTAACCTCAAAGAAAGGGTCTATATTGAGCAACCCTTAGGTTTTATTGACTCTACTCACCTTAATAATTTTTATCTTTTATTAAGAGCTCTCTATGAGTTAAAATAAGCCCCAAGGGCTTGGTATAAGACTCTGTCTAAATTTCTTCTGGTTAACAAATTCTCAAGAGGGAAAATAGACAAAACAATATTTCTAAGGGAAGTCAATAGCAAGACAATCTTAGTATAAATATATGTATATGACATTATATTTAGTTCAACTGATGAGTCACTTTGCACCAAATTTGCCAAACTTATGCAATGTATGTTTGAGATGAGTAGCATGGGTGAACTTGAGTTTTTCTTGGGTCTCCAAGTTAAGCAAACTATAGATGTACTTTTCATTAGTCAGTCTAAGTTCACCAAGGAGTTAATCAAGAAGTATGGAATGTAAACAGCCACTTCCATGAGAACTCCTATGGGATCTAGTATGTCATTAGACAAGGATGGTGCTGGCAAGTCAGTTGATATCACCTTGTAAAGGGGCATAGTTGGATCACTACTCTATCTAACTGCCAATAGACTAGACATAATGTATGCTACTTGTGTCTGTGCTAGGTATCAAGCTTTCCCTAAGGAGTCTCACTATACAACAGTCAAAATAATATTCAGATATCTAAAGGGCACACCTATTCTTGGCCTATGGTATCCCAGAAATAGTGATTTTGAACTAACAGTCTTTTCAGATGCAGATTATGCAGGTTGTAAAGAAGACAGGAAAAGCACTTCTGGCTCATGTTAGTTCCTTGGAAGAAGGCTAGTGTCATGGAGCAGCAAAAAGCAAACAAGTGTAGTAATATCCACTATTGAATCTGAGTACATTTTAGCTGGAAGTTGCTATGCATAATTGCTTTGGATTCAACATCAATTACAAGACTACAACATTTAGCTAAGTAAAAATCTATTATATTGTGATTCTTTTAGTGTCATTTCAATTGTAAATAATCATGTGTCACATGGTAGAACTAAACATATTGAATTAGATATCACTTTATTAGGGAGCATGTAGAAAAGGACGACATTAATCTAGAATTTGTTCCTACAAATAAACAGATTACTGATATTTTCACTACGCCCTTAGATGAAGAGTTTGAACTTGGCATGTTAAATCTGGAATAATGCATACATAAAGACTGATGAAAATAAGAGTAAAATATTAATCAGTATTTAAATTTACTTAATTAAATATCAAGTTAAAACATATAAGTATCAAGTTTCTATAGTTCAGGAGATAAAATATTGACTAAGTCAAAAGTTGTGTCAAGACACCAGAAATGTGTCGAGACACCGAAGTGTTGAGACATAAAAGGGTGTCAAGACCCTAAGGTATATGTCGAGAGACATTATCCTTGTGTCGACTTGTGTCAACACATCTCGACAGACAATTTTTCCAGTGTCGACACTAGGTATTTTCCTAAAAATTTGGAACAGTCTTTATAGAGCGTGCCTTTTTGACTTCAGGAGAGCCTAAACTATAAATAGGGTATGAGAATAGAGGTTGACTATGCCTTCTTGGGATCTTGAGAGTTTGATTTCTGAGTGTCAAGACCTAGAACTCCATTTCGTCGACACACCTCTTTCGATTCCTTCTCTCTAATGGCTCCCAAAAGTGACGACAATGTCTTCGAAGGATATGAACTCATTTGATATGGATTTGACTCGGCATCAGAAGAAATCAAGGATGTGATAACCCATATCACAAGAGACAGATTAGAGTATTTGCTCTCAAAACCATCCAATATCTGGAAATGAGAGGTTCTTGAGTTCTTTTCAAATGCGCAATTGGATTCAAATGCAGATAAGATTAAGTCCACAGTAAATGGAACGAAAGTTAAGATCACAATAAGAAGGTTGACAAAGATATTCCACTTACCCAAGCTTGATCAAGAAGATGACCTAGGTTCTATTTGGGAGGACTTATTTTCACCGGTGAAGCGGTCATGACCGCATGAACCGAGACTTATTAAAGTCCCGGTTCATGCGGTCATGACCGCTTGACCGGTGAAAATAAGTCCTCCCAAACGAAGCCCTAGATTCTGCCAAGCCTGAAGAAGCTTTGGAGTGGTGTGGATTGGCCCCAACCACAAAGATTGGAAGCACCCTGGTCAGGAAGGGAATGAATACTAAAGGAAAATTTCTGTCAGAGGTTATAGGAAAATTATTGTTATGCAAAATAGGAATACATGATAGAATCTCTGCTCAAATGTTTGAGCTGATGACAAGTATAATATTCAAAGTGAATACCAACTGGAGCAAAATTATCTTTGACAAAATAGTAGAGAGCATCAGGAAGACCAATATGGGAAGGATCATAAGCCTTTATTTGGTCCAAGCACTTCCTGACAGTCTCAATCTCAAAATTGGATCTAAGATCAATCACATAAGAAGAATGGACATAAGAATTCTAGTAAGATGGGATATAGTATTAACAAAAGAGACACCAATACTAGAGAAGAAGAAAGATAAGAAAAAGAAAGTAGTGGTTGTGGAAGAAGAATCTCTTAGTGATCTTGAAGAATAAGGAAGCTCCAGCACAAAAAAACATGATGATGCAGCACCAAAAAATTCTCCAAGGACCTCTCCTGGTAATGGAGATCAGATGCAGGGGAGACAAGCCCAAAGAAGGATCGCATTGAGGGGGAGAACCCCAATGATCTTCCATGCTTAGAAATGTTCCTGCACAAGATGTGCAAATGTATGATAAAGAGAATGAGAATGCAGTCTCTAAGGAGACTAGGGAAGAATTTCCTATGGATAAAGAAGCTAATATCCAGGGGAAGTTACAAGATACACTCCCATATGATCATTATTCTGATGCTTCAGCACAACTAGAGGATGAAACCATGGAGGAACTCAACCTTGGTGAAGTAGGTGTATGGTTTGAGGGGGAGATAGCAGAACTGGCCCTAAATACTGAAGGAGCTAAAGAGCCTACTTCAGTTGAAGTTGTCAGTTATTCAGATCTTGATGAGGAGGAAGCCTCTCAGCTCAAGAAAAGGAAAATTGAGGAACTCAGGAAAAGAAGTCGGAGCGATAAGAAAATAGTTCAATCTAGAATAGCACTTGCTCCTCCTTTGGATTTCAGCTCCCTATTGTTTCAAATGCAAATAATGTTAGATCAAAAAAGAAGACAACTGGGAAAATATGTAGATGAAAGCACTAAGGAGGTACAGTTCTAGCTACCACAAGATATCAAATCCATTAGATTTGAGGTCAACTTTTTGAAGAAGGATGTGACTTCTTCCAAAGAGGAGCAAATGTTGTAGTCTACCTTGCTCAACAGCAGAAGGAGTCAAAGCAGACTCAAAAAGATATAGCTGTTAATCAAGGATATGTCCTTGAGAATCAGACAAGAATGAATAACAACATTATAACAATGCATGATATTTCACTGGTAAAGCTAGCTGAGCAAACTACAGCTCTAGAAACAAAGATAGGCTCTACCTATAAAGATGTTGAATCTCAGCTATCTATACATGCAGACTCTTTGGTTAAGGCAGTCAAGTCTTCTGGCAAAGAACTAGATTATCACTTGCTTAAAGTAAAGTATCATTTGTCCTCAGGGGTTAATCATCTTATAGACCAAGTAAGATTTCATAAGGATGACTTAAGAGATCATATTAAGAGAGAAGTCATAAAGTGGGAGAGATTAATGATAAAGTCAAGCTCTGAGAATATTATTTGGACCTGCAATAGCATCAGAGGCACTCTAGGGGTTCCTTTCATAAATTATGATGAAGATCAAACAATTGAGTCTGGCTGTCAACCAGCTCAGTTTGAGGCTATTCACACTACAGTACAAACTATGTATAGTCCACCACCACAGGTTCAGAATGTAGTATATGAGGAGGTGGAGATGGCTGCTCCTGCCTTTCTCAAAGAAAAAGAAGCTCAATTGTCTAAGAAGAGATTCAGCGAGCAGGCTGAAGCAAAGCAAAATTTTGAGCAGTGGAGTTCAACTTCAAGATCTATTATATTCTCTGCATGGAAAGCAGTTAACAACAATATAACTAATAGGGGAAAATTGTACTCAGAATAAGAATGGGTCAAGCATATAAAGTAATAGGAGATCATCTATAAATTAAGAAAAGATCTGAAGGCAGGGGAGATCCTAACTAATTTTATTGAGCCCATCAAGTATTTCCCTAAGACCTATCATTATAAAGAAAAGGAAAGGCTCAAGGAAGAAGAGATCTCTAAGGCCTATGCTGACAAAGTGAGAGGTCTAAGTTGTTAGCCTAAATCACCTAGAGGGGGGTGAATAGGTGAGTTGCGTGTCAAATGCGGAATTAAAAACTAACACAGCAAATATCAAGCAATCACAGAAGACAAGAGATTTATAGTGGTTCCCCAATCTTGGGTACGTCCACTTTCCTCACCGATCTAGCAAATTACTAGACTCGGCTACTCCACTATCTCGGATTGAAAACAATCCTACACCTCGGAACCACGTTCCTACAAATCTCGATCCCAAAACGGATCTACAAAAACTCGGAAGACAAAACTTCCTACAAGTCTCGGAGAAGAATCTCCTACAATGAAATTTGGTTTGAAAATAAAAATCAAAACAATAATCTCAGATCTGGATCTTTGACGGTCTTCTTCTTCAGGAACTTCGGCTTGATCAGAAAAAGGTTGAAGATGACCTGAGAGAGATCCACGAGTCTGAAAACTAGAACCACCTCGATCGAGAAGAGAGATCTAAAATATTTGAGGCTAGGCGAGATCGAGTGATTCACTTTGTCTGGATCGCTGGAGAGAAAGTCGTTGAAGACGAAGATCGGCGATCCAAAGTTTTTCCCGTGAGCAACACTGGCGGCGGCGTGAGAATTAGGGTTCACGGAATTTTCTCTTTCCTTAAAAATATATCTCTGTAATCTCTTGATAATAAGTCAATTCTGAAAAGTCTATTTATAGGTGGGTTCCAACGGTCATAACGTTGATTAATGATGACACGTGGACCAATCAGATTTGACAGATTCAAAATACTTATGATGAAAAAGGACTTAGAATAATTCTGGAGAAGTTGACTGCGATACTCGAGTAATAGAGGATATACACGAGTATGGAGAGATGGATTACTCGAGTAGCAAGAGGCAGTATACTCGAGTATAGAAAGAGAGAATTACAGGAGAGAAGAGTGAATTACTCGAGTATCAAGAATGGTATACTCGAGTATCAGAAGTGTATACTCGAGTAATAGAAAGGTATACTCGAGTATCAAGACGATATACTCGAGTATCAAAAAAGGCTAAACTCGAGTATAGAAAATATAACTGAGAAATGTTTATATCAGAGTCAATTACTCGAGTATGGAAGAAATTACTCGAGTATCAGAAGATATACTCGAGTATCAACAGACTTACTCGAGTATCAGAAAAACACTTACTCGAGTATAGAAAGACTTACTCGAGTATTAGAAGATATACTCGAGTATCAACAGACTTACTCGAGTATCAGAAAATATTTACTCGAGTATAGACAGACTTACTCGAGTATCAGAAGATATACTCGAGTATCAACAGACTTACTCGAGTATCAAAAATACTTACTCGAGTATAAACATACTTACTCGAGTATCAGAGTATATACTCGAGTATCATAAAGCACTTACTCGAGTATCAATATACTTACTCGAGTATCAGGAGATATACTCGAGTATCAGAGTATATACTCGAGTATCATAAAGCACTTACTCGAGTATCAATATACTTACTCGTGTATTACAAGGAAATACTCGAGTATAAAAGACTTAGGAAAATTCTAAGAGGAAATTTGCTCCAATGCTTCTGTCCATCAATCCAAGTGCATGAAGGAAGTGTATCCCAATAGAGAGGCTATACATGGGCCAACACTTTGGATCACACAATGAGGAATTACATTGTATGGTCCTGTGTTTGGTGACCCATTATAGACTGACATTGGTCTACACTTGGCAATTAGAACCTGCACACATATAACTTAAACACAGCATCAAATACACCTTAATTCATCTTAGTTCAAGGTCTGACCTCCTACAAATCTGAGGCATTGTGGAGACAAATCCCAACAATCTCCCCCTATTTGTAGATGTCAGCACTCTCTATACTAAGGTGAATTACTTAAGAGTAAAAGAACAGCAAGCATATAACAGGAGAATAAGCTTAACTAAAGCAGAGTAAACAAAATATGGCCATAATCAGAATTAAATATATATATATGAGGCAATGTTTTTTAAAACACATAAACAAAATAGTCCAAGTCCACTTTCTCAGATCCACTCAAGAAGGAGCATCCTTGTGCATCCTTTCCCTTTTGAGCTGTTGCCTCTCCAGATAGCTGTAAGGCTTTGGGAAATAGGTTCTGGGCCTGGGAGGAGCAGCAGGGTTGTTGTGTCCCCAGTTTCTGTCATGGAGTCTGATTTTAATCTGAGAAGCTTCATATGCTTTCCACTCTGAATAGCTGTAATGATTGTCTCTGTTTTCACCAAGATCTGTCACTAATTTCAGGGTATCAAGAATAAGGGATTTGGAGGTTGGACTCCAGACCTCTGAGTGAACAACTGCTGGATCTCTTCTGGGTTCAGAACGACTTGCAGAGGTACCTTCACCATACTTTCTTTTCCTTTTAGATGGACCTTGAGAACTGGAAACAAAATCATCTTGCCACAAGTCAGAGTAGTTAAGAGGAGGCTCAGTCAGATCACCTTCAGGTCTAGGAGAGAAGACTGGCACACCACTTTCTGGAATGGTAGCTTGGACAGGGGCATCTGCAGAGGGTTGCTCTTCAAGAGGATTTAGGTGATGAGGAATGATGGCTGGGTTGAGCTGAGCATTGGGGAAGTTCATATTATGCAGCCACACAGCAGTATCATATGTATAAAACTTTACAGATTGTAGTTGAGAGAGAATGTCTGCTTTCATTTCCTTCACAATTTCATCCACTGTTGTTTGAGCCTGTTTAGAGAGAGTTTCAACTTGTTCCTTTACAGCTATTTGAGCTTGCTCATTTAGTTTGTCCACTTGTTCTTTTACAACCTTCTCCCCCTTGCTGATATCTATGTTTAGCTTTGCAATCGCTTCATCTTTGAAGGTGCTCACTTCATTACACACTTTCACAACATTCAGTTCAGCTCTCTCATCTAGCTTGATTTGATTATGATCTACTGTCTCAGCCTGATTTCTTAGCTCACCAATGCTTGTAATGGTGTGGTCTATGGCCTTGCCTCCAATTTGAAACAGCCTTTTTAACTCATCAGTATTTGCTTGAATCTCAGCAAAGCCTCTGCTCATCTCTGTTTCAAGAGCAGAGACCTTGGATGTTACTGATTGCAGAGAAGCATCAAAGTATTCTCTCTGTTCTTTTAGCATAAGCTCTATCTTGCTGATAAAATCTGAAGATGAAGAGGAGGGAGCTGAGGTTGGTTCAGGAGCTGAAGCAGCAGGGGCAAGGGCAGAGGTAGAAGCAGAAGCAGTCCAAGGAGGGATTTCTGAAATTACCACAGAGCTGACTGCTCTCTTGAATGGAACTGGTTCAACATCTTCTTCTGAGGGTAGGAGAGAGGGCATGGAGAAATCCAAATTCTTCAGAGGTGCCTCCACAGGATCTGGAGACATCTCATCATCAGACAGGAGAATATGAGCTGATGTACTAGGCTCATTCTCAGGAGAATGGACTGGAGATCTTGCAGGAGTTGGAGCTGGGGTTCTTGCAGGAGACTGAACTGGAGACTTAGCAGCTGAGTCATTTTGGAAGAGAGGGGCATCTGAGCTGAGCTCATCAATGAATTTGTTGATATCCTCAGTTGTAGACAGAAGTGCTGCTGAGTCTGGAATCTCTGAGTCTGCATTTGCTGATTGAATATCTGCTGGAGGAGGAGAGATTGGAGGAGTGGGAATTCTTACTTCTTCTGTTTCTGGAATTACTGATGCTGAAGAGACCTGATTCTGAGGAAGAGAAGAGGCAGGCTCCCCCTCAATTGCTGCACCCAGAGTGTCAGCAGTTTGATGTTGAGGAGGAGATGGGGTCCTGATGACAGCCTGCTGTCTGGAGGTTTGGGCAGGGTTCATGATCTTGAGGTCATACCTCTGAATGGATGATATTGAGATTTTCTTCATGTGGTGAAGAGGAGTCCCTTTAGAGAAGTCAAATACTGTAGGATTTATCTCATGGAGGAGGAGGGAGATAATCCTGGCAAAGCTGGGATGTTTGACGCTTTCTTTGATCTTATCTAGTATCATCATTCCAAACTGAAACTTCTTCCTGCAGATAATAGCTTGCATAACATCAAAAAGATTTTGTGATACATCTCGAATGGAGTAAGTCTTGCACCAGAGGATTTTGGCAATGATGTCAACTAGAAACTTCCCTTCTGGATTGAACAGAGAGCGGTTCAGGGTTTCACCTCCACCTTCTGGATCTCGGCCACAGAATAAGGAGGTGCGGTCGGCATCTGCCTTGTCTAAATCATCTTCTTCGTCGACCACCGGCATCCGAAGCAGAGTGGCGACAGAGGTTTTATCTAACCGAATATCAACTTCCCTTACCCTTGATTTCAGAACTGTACCATTGTGCCTAATCTTCAAGTTTTTTGTAGAACTCTTCAACATCAGAAAGCAAAAGGCGGCAAGGTTCTTGAAGAACGAAGGTTAATCCGGCCGTATCCAGGAGAACCAGAAGGTTCTTGAAATCATCGGAGATATCTTCTATGCCATCAGTCACTAATTCCGAGCCGATTCCAAACTTGGAGGAGGGAGGAGCCATCAGCGAATCTTCAATGAGGACGACGGAAATCTGCGGCGACGGAAGATGAAGAACAGGGTTTCGGGAATACGAACAGCCGACGGCTACTCGAGTGAATGAGAAGTGGAAAGGACTTTGTCGTTTTGAATATATATATAAATAATTCTAATTAGGTTTAAAAACGAATTAAGTAAAAGACATACCTGAAGAGGCGGCAATTTAGTTGTGCGAATAGAGATTTTGAAAAATTCCAGAGAAATTCGATTACACGAGAGGAGTTTACGGCATACACGAGTAATCCTTAACATATACTCGAGTATGGACTGAGTATACACGAGTATTAAGTTTAGACGGATTTTTCCATACTCGAGTATAAGAAATTCATACTCGAGTATCAATCTGATTACTCGAGTATATGAAGTTCAATACACGAGTATTAAATTCTGACGACTTTTCATACACGAGTATAAGGAGTGCATACACGAGTATTGATTTGATTACTCGAGTATTTTTGACTTGTTACTCGAGTATTCACTATTTCACTCGTGTAAATGTAACTATTCTCGAGTCTCAAATTTCTTGAAGGAATTTTCACTAAGCAAAAGAAAAATGTACCTCAGAGTGTCCAACATGTCTGACTTCTTCTAAATTTCTGGGTCCATCATTGGTCTTCTTTGTTAAGCAGTCCAAGCTCAGTTTTGAAGAATGAAAACTTGGACTCATCCAGCGGCTTGGTGAATATGTCTGCAACTTGCCTGTCTGTGGAGACATACTGTAGATCTATATCTCCATTTTCCACATGCTCCCGGATGAAATGGTAGCGAAGCTCTATGTGCTTGGTCCTGCTGTGGGAGACTGGGTTGTTGGCTATTGCAATTGCGCTGGAAGAGTCACAGAACAGTGGAATGTTCTGGAACTTCATGTTATAATCTTCAAACTGATTCTTGATCCACAAAAGCTGTGCACAACAGCTCCCTGCAGAGATGTACTCTGATTCAGCCGTTGAGATGGCTACACAGTTTTGCTTCTTACTGCTCCAGGAAATGAGTCTCCTTCCGAGGAATTGGCAAGTCCCGGAGGTGCTTTTCCTGTTGTCTTTGCTTCCTGCAAAATCTGCATCTGAAAATCCAATTAGCTCACTATCATTACTTCTTGGGTACCATAAGCCAAGATTTGGTGTTCCTTTGAGGTATCTCAAGATTCGCTTTGCAGCGATGTAGTGAGATTCCTTAGAGTTCACCTGAAATCTAGCACATACACATGTCGAGAACATGATGTCTGGCCTACTTGCAGTAAGGTAGAGCAAGGACCCAATTATGCTTCTGTACTTGGTTTCATCAAAAGGTTTCCCTTTCTCATCCTTGTCCAGAGACATAGCTGAGGCCATTGGAGTCCTCATAGAGGTTGCATTCTCCATTCCGAATTTCTTAAGCAGCTCTTTGGTGAACTTGGTCTGAGAGATGAAAATTCCATCCTCAGATTGTTTCACTTGTAGCCCTAAGAAATACTTCAGCTCTCCCATGCTGCTCATTTCAAACTTCCCTTGCATAAGTTTAGAAAACTTCTTGCAGAGGTTGTTGTCTGTGGAGCCAAAAATGATGTCGTCGACATAGATTTGCACTAGCAAAATCTTGCCTTTTATTTCCCTAAGAAATAATGTCTTATCTATCTTTCCTCTCGTGAACTTGTTCTCAAGAAGAAAGGTAGATAGCGTCTCATACCAAGCTCGAGGAGCTTGCTTAAGACCATATAGTGCTTTTTGTAATAAATACACATAGTTAGGAAGGGTTGGGTCAACAAAACCTGGGGGTTGCTCTACGTACACTTCTTCCTTAATGTTACCATTTAGGAAGGCGGACTTCACGTCCATTTGATAGACGGTAAAGCCCTTAAGTGCAGCGTAGGCAAGAAATAACCTGATTGCCTCCAGTCTTGCTACTGGAGCATAAGTTTGGTCGAAGTCGATCCCTTCCTCTTGACGATATCCCTTGGCGACAAGTCTGGCTTTATTCTTTATAATTGTTCCGTCTTCATCCATCTTGTTCCGGTAGACCCATTTTGTCCCGATGACGTTCTTATGCTTGGGTCTAGGAACAAGTGTCCAGACTTTGCATCTTTTGAACTGATTTAATTCTTCTTCCATGGCTAGAATCCAGGATGCGTCGGAGTTGGCTTCCTCAAATTTCTTTGGTTCAACCTGTGAGAGAAAGCTTAAGTGTAAATTCTCGTTAGTTGTACCTCGACGAGTTCTGACACCATCCCGAGGATCTCCTATGATTTGGTCAGCAGGATGATCCTTCAAGTGTCTGAACTCTAAAGTCCTTGCATCTGGGATCTCTTCAGCCACTGGAGTTATATCTTCAGCTGGGATGTCTTCTTCATCTTGATCATCTCCCTCTCCAAAGGTGGTTGTAGAGGGGATCTTGATGAACGTCTCATCTTTATCTTTAATAGGTTCATCCAAGCTGAGTTCTTTCAACTTTGTACCTGCATCTACAATAGGTACACTAGACGAGTTGCTTTGCAACAGACTCGTCTCATCAAATACAAGATGTATCGACTCTTCCACAACCAGAGTTTTTCTATTGAAAACTCTATAGGCCTTACTATGGCTACTATAACCTACGAAAATACCTTCAAAGCTTTTCTCGCTAAACTTTGTAGTGTGATACTTGCCATTGTTAAGTACGAAGCACTTACAACCAAAGATTCTAAAGTATGAAATGGTTGGTTGCCTGCCTTTTAGAAGTTCGTAAGGAGTCTTATCATGGTCTTTGTTGATGAGTGCTCGATTTTGCACGTGACAAGCGGTGTTGACGGCTTCAGCCCAGAAATACTCCGGAAGTGAGGCATCACTCAACATGGTCCGACAAGCCTCTATGAGTGTTCTGTTCCTTCTCTCAGCCACTCCATTTTGCTGTGGAGTGCGGGGAGAGGAAAACTCATGAAAGATACCTTGACTTTCACAAAATTCTGTCATGGCTCCAGACTTGAATTCCGTTCCATTGTCACTTCTGATTTTGACTACGGAACAGTTGTATTCATTCTGGATTTGCCTGACAAAGTTAGTGAAAATACCGAAGGTATCTGACTTGTGTTTCAGAAAGAACACCCACGCAAAGCGCGAGTAATCATCCACAATAACCAACGTATATTCCTTACCTCCCAAACTTCTAACCTGCAGTGGACCAAACAAGTCCATATGAAGAAGCTGTAAACTTCTATTGGAATCCTTGCCTATTATGCTTTTGAACGAGCTTCTTGTTTGCTTGCCTTTGATACAAGCGTGACAAGGACTGTCCGTAACGCACTTGACCTTGGGTGCATCACGCACTAAGTTTTGAGAGAATAATTTATTAATAGTTTTGAAATTAATATGTGCTAGTCTCTTGTGCCATTGGTCAGCGAGAGATGCACTACTTTTTGCCAAAAGACACACTGGTGTCGAAGAGTCTATACAAATAAAATTTAAACAGAAGATATTTCTGCTTCGAGTGCCTGATAAAATAGTTTCCATATTGTTAACCGATTTTATCAAACACTTGTCAGCATGAAATTCAACTACGTATCCTTTGTCGCATAGTTGGCTTATGCTGATGAGATTGTGTTCCAATCCTTCAACATAGGCTACATTCGAGAAGGATACGCTACCGTTAGAAATCATACCATAGCCTTTAGTGATTCCTCGATCTGAACCTCCAAAGATGACCTTTGGTCCGTCGCAGACTGAGGTGTAGTTCAGTAGTAGGCTCCTTGTCCCGGTCATATGCCGAGAACATCCACTGTCCAAGTACCAGATTGGCATTTTGGTGGCCTTTGGACATACCTGCAATTACAATCATTTAGCCTTAGGAACCCAAACAAGTTTGGGTCCTTGGTCTCGAGTTAGAATACTCCCCCTACGAGTATTAGCCTTATGAGTGGTCACTCTCACGTTGCTAACCTTAGGGGTTGCAGCATTTTCAGGATTGAACCAACAATCACTGGCAAAATGACCAATTCTGCCACAACACCAACAGTTGAACCTGTTGTATCTTTGCCTTGTGTAGTCCTGCTTGACTTTCTGGAATGAAGGTCTGGCAGGACCCTTACTTTTGGAGGAAGAGGCTTCATGATGATTGCAGTTGCATGAAGTCTTCTCTTTCATAGGCTTTTCTACAACGGGTTTTACTTTTGGTGTCTTCTTAAAGTTATGACCATGAGCATAAGGTCCATAGCTTTGAAGCTGAATCTCCTCATAAGGTGCCTTGAAGACACTCTCGCCAAAGTTACGAGGACGAGTCCAACCTTGGTATCTTGACTTAGGCTTCTCAGGGATCGGCCTAGAAAAGTGTCCATAGGTGGACTCATAATCGAGTTCGTTCGTGGGAAAGATAACTTTCTTGAACACAACAGGTTCCAAGGGAGCTTTCCCTTTTTCCTCAGCTAGAGCCTTCCGGGCAGCCTTATTCTTCCTCTTGGCCTTGTTTCTCCTAGAGGATTTACTAGAAGACCCAATGTGGCCTAAACCAGCACCCTTGGCCTTAGCAGAGAATTCAGCAACGATTGGAAGAACTGTCTTAGGCTTAGAGAAGCTCTCAACAAGCTTCTTTTCAGCCTCGAGCTGTTTTTCCAGTTCTTTGATGATTTCCTCTTTAAGGTCGAGGTGCTTGAGAGCTTTATTGTATTCCTCCATAGCTTCATTTAGGTTCTCTTGAAGAGAGTTAGTCTTACTGACTTCCTCTCTCAAGTTGCTCTCACTGGCCTGTAGAGAATTGATCTCTTTGGCTTGACTTCTCACCATTCTACGACATTTCTCGTAAGCGGTGAGTAATTCCTTATACTGTCCCATGAGTTCAGATTCATCTTCAGAGGAGTATCCCTCTTGCTCATTGTCATTTTCAGAATCAGAGAGAGGAGTGTGAGATTTTACCTCCCCAGTAAACTGGGGAACTTGTTCATCATCCGAATGAGCCATGAGCCCAAAGTAAGCTTCCTCTTCTTCACTCGACTCAGATGAGTCAGAGTCGCTAAGAGTTTTGCTCTTCTTGGCTACTAGGCTTCTCTCTGTCCTTTTCTTGGGGTGTGAGGATTTCTTTTCCTCTCTTCTTCCACCCTCTTTCTTTTTGTGAGGGCAATCAGCGATGACGTGACCTGGCTTATTGCAACAGTAACAAATGATGTCAGTAGAAATCTGTTTGTTCGGTTTAGGATTATACCTGTCATGGCTACTTGAGCCTTTCTTCCGATGATCACTGTCATGTCGTGACTTTCTATATGAGGCATCCTTGCCTCTCCATTGCTTCTTCTTGTTCAAGAATTTCTTGAACTGCCTTGAGAGTAGGGAGAACTCTCCATCAGATAGTTCTGAGCCAGATGAGCTAGGCTCAGATGATTCTTCTTCATCAGCTTCAGGAACTGGGGCAGGAGAGCTAGCCTTTATCTTCCTTGAGCTATCTGCCTTTAGAGCGACAGATTTCTCCTTGGATGCAGACCTGCTCGTCTCTTCTTCAGCTTTTCTTGAGTTGATTTGCAGCTCGTAAGACATAAGCTTTCCGAACAGATTCTGCGGGTCTGTCTCAGCTAACCTTCCAAACTCCCGAATGGCACATACCTTATTATCCCATTCCTTGGTTAGGGATCTTAAGAATTTGTCATTGAGTTCCCCGTTGGTGAAGACACGGCCATACACTCTTAGGCCATTCACTATCTTGAAGAAGTTCTCAAAGGTGTCAGCTATGGCTTCCTTATGACCTTGCCGGAAGGCTTCATACTTTTGATTCAGAAGGGATCTCCGATCATCCCTCACTTCTTCTGTACCTTCCATTAGAGTCACAAGGGATTGCCACATCTCCTTGGCAGACTGGCAATGAATTAGATTCTGCAGCATTGAATCGTCGACTGCACTTGCTATAATATTTTTAGCCTTCTTGTCCAGAGAGACAAGTGCAATCTCATCCTTGTCTAGATCCATCAGCTTCTTGGGAACTTGCTTGGTGGGATCTATGGTGGATGCAGTCATAGGAATGTGGGGACCTTCTTCAACAATCATGAAGATCCGGGATCTACTGCTTCCATGAAGAACTTTACTCTTTCCTTCCACATAGGAAAGTTGTTCTTGGTGCAGATAGGGAGTTTAGCAAAATCCTTGGTCTTACTCATGCTTGATACTTTACAAGAAACAACTTAGAAGGATAAGATCAAGGTGTTAACCTTTTAACGATCAACCTCCCTCTGATACCAATTGAGAGGTCTAAGTTGTTAGCCTAAATCACCTAGAGGGGGGTGAATAGGTGAGTTGCGTGTCAAATGCGGAATTAAAAACTAACACAGCAAATATCAAGCAATCACAGAAGACAAGAGATTTATAGTGGTTCCCCAATCTTGGGTACGTCCACTTTCCTCACCGATCTAGCAAATTACTAGACTCGGCTACTCCACTATCTCGGATTGAAAACAATCCTACACCTCGGAACCACGTTCCTACAAATCTCGATCCCAAAACGGATCTACAAAAACTCGGAAGACAAAACTTCCTACAAGTCTCGGAGAAGAATCTCCTACAATGAAATTTGGTTTGAAAATAAAAATCAAAACAATAATCTCAGATCTGGATCTTTGACGGTCTTCTTCTTCAGGAACTTCGGCTTGATCAGAAAAAGGTTGAAGATGACCTGAGAGAGATCCACGAGTCTGAAAACTAGAACCACCTCGATCGAGAAGAGAGATCTAAAATATTTGAGGCTAGGCGAGATCGAGTGATTCACTTTGTCTGGATCGCTGGAGAGAAAGTCGTTGAAGACGAAGATCGGCGATCCAAAGTTTTTCCCGTGAGCAACACTGGCGGCGGCGTGAGAATTAGGGTTCACGGAATTTTCTCTTTCCTTAAAAATATATCTCTGTAATCTCTTGATAATAAGTCAATTCTGAAAAGACTATTTATAGGTGGGTTCCAACGGTCATAACGTTGATTAATGATGACACGTGGACCAATCAGATTTGACAGATTCAAAATACTTATGATGAAAAAGGACTTAGAATAATTCTGGAGAAGTTGACTGCGATACTCGAGTAATAGAGGATATACACGAGTATGGAGAGATGGATTACTCGAGTAGCAAGAGGCAGTATACTCGAGTATAGAAAGAGAGAATTACAGGAGAGAAGAGTGAATTACTCGAGTATCAAGAATGGTATACTCGAGTATCAGAAGTGTATACTCGAGTAATAGAAAGGTATACTCGAGTATCAAGACGATATACTCGAGTATCAAAAAAGGCTAAACTCGAGTATAGAAAATATAACTGAGAAATGTTTATATCAGAGTCAATTACTCGAGTATGGAAGAAATTACTCGAGTATCAGAAGATATACTCGAGTATCAACAGACTTACTCGAGTATCAGAAAAACACTTACTCGAGTATAGACAGACTTACTCGAGTATTAGAAGATATACTCGAGTATCAACAGACTTACTCGAGTATCAGAAAATATTTACTCGAGTATAGACAGACTTACTCGAGTATCAGAAGATATACTCGAGTATCAACAGACTTACTCGAGTATCAGAAAATACTTACTCGAGTATAAACATACTTACTCGAGTATCAGAGTATATACTCGAGTATCATAAAGCACTTACTCGAGTATCAATATACTTACTCGAGTATCAGGAGATATACTCGAGTATCAGAGTATATACTCGAGTATCATAAAGCACTTACTCGAGTATCAATATACTTACTCGTGTATTACAAGGAAATACTCGAGTATAAAAGACTTAGGAAAATTCTAAGAGGAAATTTGCTCCAATGCTTCTGTCCATCAATCCAAGTGCATGAAGGAAGTGTATCCCAATAGAGAGGCTATACATGGGCCAACACTTTGGATCACACAATGAGGAATTACATTGTATGGTCCTGTGTTTGGTGACCCATTATAGACTGACATTGGTCTACACTTGGCAATTAGAACCTGCACACATACAACTTAAACACAGCATCAAATACACCTTAATTCATCTTAGTTCAAGGTCTGACCTCCTACAAATCTGAGGCATTGTGGAGACAAATCCCAACACAAAGGCAAGAAGAAGGTTGAAGA
Source organism: Platanthera zijinensis (assembly GCA_039513925.1). Classification (NCBI taxonomy): domain Eukaryota; kingdom Viridiplantae; phylum Streptophyta; class Magnoliopsida; order Asparagales; family Orchidaceae; genus Platanthera; species Platanthera zijinensis. Next base: position 70,194,975 of record CM077098.1, on the reverse strand, counting down.
CAAACTGCCTGAAGTCAAAGCCAAGATACAATCAGGAAAAGGAATTATCATCAAAGAGCCAGAACAATCTTAGATTATTTCTCTTTTCTAAAAACTAGGTAATTTTGTAATAGTACATTGTAAATTCAGAATTGTTTAAACACTGGCAAAAATGAAATGAAAAAGTTTATTGTCTCTTTATTATTTTTGTCTTGTTATTTTCATTTGTTTTGCATTTCTATTACAGTACTTAACATGTACATCATAATTAACTTGTTTTGGTGTTGTGATGTATATCATTTAATTGGGATTATGACTTCTCCAAATTGGGGGAGATTGTTTGGTACATTGGAAACAATATACTTGAATTGAAGAAGCCCTTTCTACTCAATGATATACACATAGTTGTATTTTATGTATATTTCAGTTCATGTATGTTGGTTAGTCTATGTCATGTTGAATGGACAGGTGGTCCAAGTGACATTGACAGATGGACTTAAAGAAGCTGACTGGAAAGCTAGGAAATTCCCTAAGTCCACGGGCACTAAGTGAAGTAAGCTCACTCAATGCCAAATATCAAGGAAGTTGTTGAAGAAAATTGACTAAGTCCACAGGAATTGAGTGAAATCAGTTCACTCAATGCAATACAGCTAATAGTGTTGAGTAAAGTCAGGACAATCAAAGTCCAGCAAGTTGAAGCGCGGAAGAAATGACTAAGTACAAAAGTGTCGGCACACTTAACAACTATATCGACACCTTTGTAGGAGAAGTGTCGAGATCAGAAAGATACAAGACAGAAGTGTCAAGACACAACACTTCACTCGACAGTTCAGACAATTGTGTCGAGACAATTCAGTTATCTCGATAGCTTGAAGTTCAAGTCAGTAGTGTCGAGACAAGTCAGATATCTCGACACCATAATTCTCAGGACAGTAGTGTCGAGACAATACAACTGTCTCGACACAATGAAAAACTGAAGTGTGGAGTTAAAGATTTCGACACCCAGCAAACTGTAGTGTCGAGACAATTCAAGTGTCTCAACACAGTGAAGATTTAAAGCAGGTGTCTCGACATCTTGCAGTTTACAGTCTAAGAACACTAAGTATTATTGAGTCGAGACAAGTAGGACTTCTCGACACTTATGATCCTAAAGTTGTACAGAGTCAACACAACTGAGTGTAAAGTCAAGTCAAAAGTGTCATGTCAGCTACAGTGACTTTACATCTCATCAGAATTGGTTTGAAGGAAAACTTGAAGTATGATGGCATATGATGATGTCAATAATCAAAAGCCAGCAACCAGTGAAGGCTATACATAGAGGGGTCGTCTACACAGAACATAATGAACGAATTAATGAATCAATTTACTCATTCTGATTTTTTCTAAGTTAGAGAAGGGCAACAACTCCAAGAAGAAGGAAGACACATGTATTCAAGAAGGTCTTCTGATCCTTTCAACAAGTCGATCAGAGGATTAAGTTGGATCCATTCAACAAGTTATTCAAAGATTCAAGCCGATCAACATCAAGAACATTGAAGATCAAGTGAAGTTTTATTTTGTCCAGACTGTTCATTAGAATCAATCCTTTGTTGTTGCTGAATTGAAGAATCTATTTACTCAGATGAATCTACTTGTTATTTCCCTATTAAACTTATAAGATTTCTTTGAGATCAGGGTGTGTAGGAGATTTATTCTTTGAGTTGTAAGCCTTTGTTATAAAGGCTGAGGGAGGGTTCTTGAGGGACCCGAGGTAGGTGATTTGTATAGGATCACTGAGGTGTAAGACTTGTATAATCTGAGGTAGGTTTCTTGAGGAACCTAAGGCTGGTGATTTGTGTGGGATCACTGAGGTGTAAGACTTGTATAGTCTGAGGTAGGGTTCTTGAGGGAGTTGGGGTAGGATATTGGGTGGATCTCTGAGGTAGGACCTATTGGACTGGGGTGTAGTTTTCTGTAAAGAAACTGATTTTGTAAGATCTGTTGATCTAAGTTGAAGAGGAGGAGTTATAACCTTATCTAGCACATTGCTAGTGAGGATGAAGGGGGAAAGTGGATGTACCCTAGATAGGGGAACCACTATAAAGCTTTTGTGTAATATGTGATTGTGTGTGCTGTGATCTGTGATTGTTTATTTTCAAGTATCTGCTGAATTATTAAGTATAAGTGCTAATGATTTTAAAAGACACATATTCACAACCCCCCCCCCCCTCTAGGTGATTAATGATGGTTAAAACGCCGGCTCTTATTTAGGTGTGAATGTGGAGGTTTTATTTATAAAAAAAGAAGAGCGTTTTATTTTGTTAGAAACCGAGTTTTAACGAGAGGGAGGCAAGTGCACCTATCGCGTGTAGTACAAGATATTCCGGTGTGGAATATCGGGGTCGTATTGTTCTCGGGGCCGGCTTAGCTATATCTACTCTTTCCCTGAAAGCCTATTATTCTACCGATAATATTTTTTTGGTGGATTATATATAAAAAGGGAATGGCGAACATAAAAATAAATACAATGCAGAAAATGAAAGCAGGAAATAAAATGCAGAAAGCCGATGAAGGACTCGGCACGACGCTATCAAAAAGAGAATTGAACTAAAGTAAACTTTTAATAAAAAGAGATCCTAATTTTCAAATTAATTAAGGCGGAGACTCGGCCGTGGAGGTTCCAAAGGAATGAGCTCACTTATCTCTAGGACTATCGCTCACCTGAACGCTAAGACTATTCGACCGATCGCTAGACCGACGAAGGATTCCTCTTAATGCCCGCATTACGCTGAGAACCCCGCTATTGGGTGGGGAACCCAATCCGGTAGAGTCACGCGCCTCCTCTCTCGAGGGTTAGCGCGGAGCTCTCTTTACCCAAGGGTGATTGGTCCATATGTGCGGCCTCTCGGCGTTGCGTATGGATAACGGAAATAGTGCCCGCACATCGATATGCGGTCCTACGCGTCGTTAACCCGGGGCAAACCTTAAGAAAATTTAATTAAATAGAAAACAGGACCTTTAATTATTTAAAGCTACTTTATCTGTCCCAATGCTCTTCGATATTGAGGGCTAAGGGCGGTTAGCCACTCATCGGAATGGGGACACTTACGCTAGAAAGCGATAAAGAAAGCTGTAAAGAAAGCAATAAAGAAAGCTAAAAATTGCAAGTCCTACTCAAACGAGTAGGACTGAAGAAAGCAGTAAATTGCAAATCTCGGCTCAAATGAGTGGGCGGGGGTAAATTTATCTCATACACGCACGCACTCTACAGAAAAGTAAAATCACACACACGCACTCTACAATAAATGAAAACACACGCACGCACTCTAAGTTTTCCTACTCAAGTGAGTAGGAAGAAAATGAAAGCAGTAAAAAGATAAGTCCCAATCAAACGAGTGGGCGGAAAATGAAAGCAGAGCGCCATTTAACTCTTAACGAGTAGGCGGAAATAAATGCATACACACACACTCTACAGAAAAGTAAAATAAAGCTATAAAATCTAACTCATATACGCACGCACTCTACAGAAATAAGAAAAAGCAAAGTGACTGAAAAATTAAAACAACTGCATTTCTACCGCTAGAATGCGGTAGAAATGCATAAAAAGTGCAAATAAAAATTAACCGGACAAAAAGTTTTGAAAATTAAAACGCTAAATGAAGTGAGCGAAAAATTATAACGATTACTTTTTCATTCTTAGATTTTTATAAAAACTCCTAAAAAGTGAAAATAAAACTAAAAAAGACGAAAAGTTTTACAATCCTAAAGAGCCTAAGTTAAATAAAATGAAAACGAACACTTTTAGGAGAGTTTTTATAAAACCTATATGAATGAAAATGGTAAAGAAAGAAGAAAAAGCTAAAGCTAAAAAGTGCGAAAAATGAAAATAAAATGGACATTACAACGGCTAGAAAGTGCGGAAAATCCTAAACTAAGCTAAGTTTAAAAAGCTATAATTGAAAACAAAGATAAAATGCACAAAAAGGAACGAAAAATCACTTAAGAAAGGCGCTTCCAAATGAACATTCATACTATGTAAGGAGAGAAAAACTAATATTTCATTTATGAAAAAGCTATTACATGAAGGCTAAAGCTAGAAAGCTAAAACAAACTAAGGGAGGGGGGAGAAAATTCTCTTACATAAGCATTTGGATCCATTTGGGCAGCACCTCCCCTAAGCGAAGTGGTCAAAAAAAGGAGACAAAATAAGCTTCCAGGAAGCTTGTATTTATAGGCAAAAATTCGGGTGTGACACGCCCTAGGTCACGGGCATGACAGGGGGGCGTGTCACTACTATTCTTGAGCTGATCGGGTGATTTGACTGGAGCTTTGACTTCGGCTGAAAATGTGGCGGTCACGCCCCAGGTCACGGGCGTGACAGGTGTCAGTCACGGGCGTGACAAGGGCGTGACGGGGAGCTGGATCTGGGGATTTGACGCGAGCTTTGACTTCGGCTGAAAACGTGGCGGTCACGCCCCAGGTCACGGGCGTTACAGGTGTCAGTCACGGGCGTGACAAGGGCGTGACGGGGAGCAGGATCTGGGGATTTGACGCAAGCTTTGACTTCGGGGCAGCCCACGTGGCGGACACGGGCGTGACAGGATTGTCACGGGCGTGACAGGGGGGTGACCCGGACAGCTGACATCCTGATGTCGGCAGCGTTGACTGTTTGACTAAGCGTTGCGTGTCGGCCTCGACACGGGCGTGATAAGCTTTGACACGGGCGTGACTTGACGGCGTTGAGTGATGAACAGTGGAATTGTTGAGTGTTGACTGGCTGATGGTGTTGAGCACCTGACATGCCCGTGTCGGGGTGTGACAAGGGCGTGACTAGGCCGAAAATTATTTTTTCTGGAAAAATTCAGAAAATAAAAAATGCTAAGTTAGAATATATTTTTACAAAAAAAGAAACATTTTATTGAATAAAATAAGCTAAAAACTATGAAAATAAATTAAAATGACAAAATAAATACACTAAAAAATAAGTATATTTACAACTCATCAAATAACTACCCATAGATTTATCTTTCACAATCATCTCCCTAGAAATTGACAAGTACTTGAGGTGTTTTTTCTGTCTTTTCTATAACTTGCAAAGTCTGTATCTGAATACCTTATTAGTTCAAAGACATTATTCCTAGGGTACCACAGGCTAATATTAGGTGTGCCTTGGAGATACCTCAAAATTTTTTTGCTGCAAAAAAATTAGATTCCTTGGGGCTTGCCTGGTATCTATCACAAATACATATAGCATACATAATGTATGGCCTACTTGCAGTCAGGTAGAGGAGGGAGAAAATTATGCCTCTATACAAGGTTTCATCAACAGGTTTCCCTAACTCATCCTTGTCTACTAACACATTTGACCTCATAGGAGATTTCATTATAGAAGCACTCTTGATGGAGCCGACTTCCCTCGACTTCTTATTTTGGAGCGTCTTCCCTCTGACGATGATGGTGACCCGGTAGATATGAATGGAGACGATGGCCCGCAAAACTTGGGAGACGGTGACAGCATGCTTACGGAGGACCCTTGGAAGGGTCGCCACAGTAGCCGTCCGGAGCACAAACCCAATTATAATTTATTAATAATATATTAATAAATTATTATTGAGTAATAATATATTTTATTATTTGTTTTCGAAATTATCATTTTACTTCATGTCTTAATTTCATGTAAGATGGAGACCTATAACCATCCTCGTTATTTTATTTCATATATGAACTATAGTTTTATTTCATGTCATGATGGATGCAATTAGCCATTATGAGTGTTTTCAATTTGTATGGTGGAGATGGAGTGGTGTAGCCTATAAATAGGCATGTGTCTTCTTTGTTTTGATGATTGAATGAAAGAAATTGAAAAAAACCTAAATCTCCTCTTGAAAATTCTCCTCCTCTCCTCCTTGGCCGAACTCCTCTTTCCCCCTCTCCTTGTGTTGGCCGCTGGCCACCTTCTCCCCTCCTTCCTCTCTCCTCCCTTCTCCTCCTCCCTCATTTACATCCCCCACTTCCTCTTGCGAAATTGAGCCCCAACTCCTTCCTCCAAACTGTCGGCTTCCCTCCACCACCTACCACTCGAGCCACCACCAACAACCTCCCCCAAAACGACCACCCCCCTACTAACCACAAAACCGGCCACCTCCCTTTAAACACAACCCGAGCCCCTCTCTCCTCTACCCTCCCAAGCCGACCTCCACCATCCTCCTCCTCATCAAACCCTTTTTAGTAAGCACCATAATCTCCTTCCTAAAACAAAATATCCCCATACCAGAAAAGTCCTTAGCCTATCATAACAGAAATATTTCTTTCCTTAATTATTTCTCAATCCACCACCTTTTCTCACTCCTGCCTTATTTGGAGATATTTTTTTCCATATTTAAGAGATTTCGCCGGGACTTTCCAAATAAAGCGTGACACGAAGAAGGCGACGAATTTCTCTCCCTCTGGTGTATCTCTGGTGGTGTCGTTAAGGAACGATTCTAGTCGAGAGAACCAGATTCATCAAATCCGGTTGAGCAACAAAAATTTCCACTTTAATGTGTTTCTCTTCTTTAGATAATTCTTGTGGCATTGGCAAATAGCGCGGCTTGTGTAACGCTTGATTTTTTTGTGGTTAAATTTATTTTAGTTATTGTCTTGTTTACTTTATTTTCGTTTAAGTTCGTGAGGCGTGGCGGCCCTCATTCGTATTTTGTTGGGAGAGAACCACCCCTGCCCAAACCTTTTGTTTTTCAGTGGTTTCTCTTTTGGTACAACTCGCTCGATCGAACCGTGTGGGTTCACCTCGCTTGAGAGGACCTTGGCCTATCACCTTGGTATTATCTTAAGGGGCTTTGCGAACCCCCCGTAATTGTAGTTTAGTAATTATATTAATTAATCTGCTACTACGTTAAATGCTTGAGGGTGACGTGAGAGTTATTTTAGAGCGTCGCATTTGTTTCGTCGGCCACCAAAACGTTCGAAAGTGCGGGCCTACATCAATTTGGTATCATAGGGAGGTTCACGTCAATTTCCTAATTGGCACCCTCCCCCTCTTATTTGGCACGTTAACACGCACTCACTCGTTGCATGGTAGTTCATAAAAATCAATTTTAAAATTTTTGGGTCTACAAATAGCGGCCTAAAATTTTCATTTTTTTTTCAAATTTCAAAAAAATAAAATTCTAGAAATTCTCTATCATTTTATTAATAAGAAATCAAAAAAATATTCTATTTTTATTAAGTCATTATTTTTATAAATTTTTAATTTTGGTTTGCAAATAGCGGCCTCTCTTTTTATTTTTTAGCAAAATTCAAAAAAAATTTTTAATAATCCTCATATTTTTCCAGCAAGGACCTTATTTTCTTATATTTATAACCCTAGTGGCTAAGCGGGAAAAATTCCAACTGTCTGAATTTATTTGGCCTAGTAGTGTTTTCCTTGCACATGCACTAAATCCAGGTTGAATTTTCTCTCTTGTTCTCGCTAAGATGGCATATGATGTATATGCTACCCAGTTAGACTATTACTATACTAAGGATATGACTAAACACACCCCTAGGGCACCCCTCATTTATCCTACTTATGACGGTTTAGAGTATCCCGAAAATTTTAAGGACTGGCTTAAGGGATTAGAACAATATTTTAATTGTCACTTATGGGATGACTACAAAAGGGTTAGCTTTGCCTGAGAGCGATTAGTAGGTCGAGCCCGATTATTTTGGTTAAACGAAGAGCGTCGTGTTGGTAGCTATCGTTATGTTTGGCCGCACATGTGTAGCATCCTATTGGATCAATTTGATCACACCTAACTGTGCACTAATAGCACCACACCCGTTCGTAAGAATAGTTACGGCACTAGACCCATCTCAGCGTGTAGGAGTGACCCTATGCCTCAGGATATATCTTATCCTCAGAGAGGTAGTAATACCCAAAATGTGCCTAGTCCCACTGATGACTTGTTTTTGTCATCGTTTTTTATATAGTTTAATATGCAAAATTCATAATTTAATAAAATGTTTAAAGTTTTTTTTATGCATGTTTTGTTTTATTTCTGCTCAAAGTCTTTTCATAATATAAGTTCTAGTTTTATTATAGTTTTATTTACTTGTTTATTGCAACTTTATTTTGTATTATGATATAAAAATCTATAGTATGTATTTTTATTATTTTATGTAGTATGTTTGATTATATTATGTGTTATGCTTGTTATTGTTTATTGTTATATTTTAACTAATGTTATTTTGTTTTCTTGTAGGTACATTTGTTGCAAGTCCAGCCCACCTTAACTTGGAGCAGCCCTCTACCCGAGCCTCTACACATTGGAGCAGCAAACACAAGCCACAGCAGCCCTTCATCCATGCTCGGCCAGCCCACTTCCTCACCAAGTAGCCTACAAGATTTGGAGAAGCCCCTAGCCCTCTACCCGAGCCCCCATGCAGCCCATGCAGCCCATGCAACCCATGCAGCCCCCAAACCTCTCACCCGACCACATGCATGCATTCTTCCTTCATGTGGCCGGCCACTCTCTCTCCCTCCTCATTGATTTCTCCATCATTTAATATATTGTATTCATGCAATTTCTTCCCATAAGGCCGGCCACTCCCCTCTCTCTCCCTTCCTCATTTAATTTCCACATGCATGCATGCACCTTGCCACCTCATGTCTCTCCTATTTTAATTATTTTTTCTCCATTCTTATTACATCCATCCCCCTCTTTTATTTATTTTATTTCTTCTCATTTTCCTAAAAGTACATGCATTGAATCCTCCCACTCTCCTCTCTCCACCTTCATTTATTGCATGCATGAATCTTTCCCATACATGGCCAGCCACACACATGCTCCCTACATATTCCCATTTTCTAGAATCTTCTCCCTCTCCTATAAAAGCACCCCCTTGCCTCTTGTTTATGTTAAGTAGTTTTTAGTGAAGTTTTTATATGTAGTTTCTTTTTAGTGAAGCATATGAAGGAGTTCTTGTTAGAGAATTTTATATCAAGTAGATTTCTTTTTTCATTATTGTAGGAGTCTTTTTATTAGTGTAATTTTGTCTTTTTAATATTGTATTCTCTTCCTTTTTATTAAGCAATGCAAACGAATTCTCGTTCTTTTATTCTCGTTTCCTTTCTTACTATGCTTAGCTAAATAGATTTTGTGCCTGATCGCGATAAGCTTTGCGATGAAATAACGCATTCTTAATTTTATGTTTGGATTTGTATTTTTCTATTTTTGATTCTTCCTTGATCTATTTTGTATCGACTCCGTATTGCTAGTATACGGTAGTAGATTCCGATCTCATATTTGAGTAGCCGAGAGGCTCGTGAATATGAAAGATCACTCAAGGAAGGAAGGAGTTGAACGCACCCCTAGAGATAGGATGACGTAAATCCTCCAAATTGGAGTCAAATCCAATAGTGCGGGTCACTTCGATAATGCGACTTTAGGCCTTTTTGACTTGAAAGAGATTTCGGTCAGAACGTCTATAAGTTAGGGGATTTAATGCTCTAGTGAGATTATTTCCTAATATCGGATCCGTCACGGTCTTAATAGAATTGCAAATGCTAAACTAATTTATTTCGTTATTTCATTTCAAAGTGAATCGTCGATCGAGCACTTTTCTCGTAATAGTTTATTTTCTCTTTAATTAAGTTTAGTTTATTTTAATTTTCAAACTCATTAATCGTTCGGTAGGATAATAGAGTCGTTATGAGTAATAGTACTTGCCTGCCCCGAGTTTTTATACGACCTTGATATATTTTTATCACTATACTATGAAACGATAAGTACACTTGCCTATTCGGATTGTAGTCCGTGAGATGATTTTTACGCATCAAGTTTTTGGCGCCGTTGCCAAGGATTTTTTTTGGCAATATTACGAAAGCCTCGAATTTATTACTTCTACTAAAAAAACAAAAAAAAAATTATTATCATTATTATTATTATTATAATTATTATTTATCCACCCACATCATCTTATTTCTACCAACCTAAAATCTCTCGAAAAGGGTAAGGGGCTTTAAGTGCCACCATTTTACCTAGTACCTTGCGAACCCTTCATCGGGTAGCCCTTGGGAAGTTCGAGAGCCAATCCACTAAAAAAATCTATTTTTCTAAAAAAAACTATATATATATATAAAACAAAATTTTATTTTTAATTTTTCCTTTTCGTTTTGGTAACAGTTTTTTTATGGAATCATCGTATTTTTGCGCTTTTTGCGGGTCGCCCGACCACTTTTATTATGAATGCCTTTCGGGAACCCCTCCCTCTTTTGATTTTAATTTTTCTGGGGAAGGTCAAAATGGCCAATTTGACCTATGCTCCAATTTTTATCCAACTTGGGAGATGGGGAACCCATCTTATTTTTCTTATGATTTTTCCCCACAAAGAGCCGCACCTCCAAATTTTAATTTTAATTCTATCGATAATGGGTATCTTGAATTGCAAACTTCTATTAATAATATTAATTCGCATTTCAAGACCATTATGGATTATCTTTCTCGTTAGGCCGCATCGTTTTCTTCGTCTTCTTCTCCGTCTCCTCAAAATTCTTCATGTAATGAGTCACCGGATATCCCGGCTTGTCTTATTCCTCTCGAGGAGGATAACTATTCGGATATCCCGGATTGTTTCCTTCCTCCTTTGGACGACACCTCTATGGATATTCCGGTGTGCTTCTTACCCGTTGAGGATGACGAGACGTCTCCTATTTCTCCTTCTGAAGATGTTTGTGATTTCATTACGCTTTTAACTTTAACTGTTCCAAATTTTTCTAGTTTTAGTGGGTCTTTTTCTTCTTCTTTTAATTTAGATGATTCTCCTTTAGTTCTCCCTATCTCTTCTTCTCTCGAAATTTCACAAGATTCCCCTTCTCCTTGTGAAATTTCTGATAATGAAATTCCTTTTTCTACTTCTTTTATTCCTCTTTCTATTTCTTCTTCTTTTTTTATTTTTTTCTTTTGACGACCCCTTCTTCCCCATTTTACATACGGCGGAGTTCTTCCATAACTCTGTCCGTTCCTTTTCGGGCATCATTTCTTTGAAGATTGCACTGCATGTCGGTGCGATTCTTCAATTTTTCTTTTTTTTTTACTTTACTCTCCTAAGCGCATACTTAGGGAGTTACCTCTTCACTTTAGTTTTTATTTTCCATTTAGCTAACGAATAACGTCGGGCTCAAACGACGTTAAACAAAGAGCTCTCTTGGGAGGCACCCCTTGCTTATCCTTTTTTTTTCTTTTTTTTTGTTTATTTTGTTTTGCAGGAATAATGCCCCCAGCGGTTCGTTTGGCTCCATCCTTTCCTCTCTTCCTTAGGCCTGAGCCGGTGTCCAGCTCAAGCATGGGTGAGCGACATCTACATTCGGCCTTACGACTCCGGGGAAGTCGATTTCTTTTTTTTTTCTTTACTTTATTGTATCCCCCCTCCCCTTTCTTCTTCCTTTTTCTTTCTTGTTTTTATTTTTCATTGAGTACAATGATAAATTTAAGCATGGGGGAGGGTTTGGTTATTTTCTTTCTTCTTTCTTTTCTCAAAAAAATTAGTATCGTTTTATTAAGTTTTTTTAGCACTGCTTCTATGTAGCCTTACCAAAAACCCCAAAAAAATTAGAAAAATCAAAATTCCAAAAAAAAATCATATTTCAAAACCCAAGAAAAATGAAAAATGTCAAAAAAAAATCAAAAAAATATAATAAACCTCATGCTTAGCTTTTTGTTATTTTCAAAAATTTAGTTTGAGTTTGTTTATAAGCATTTTTTATTTCATCATATTTAGTTAAATTTAATATTTAGTGATTTAGTTTTGAGGATAATCTTATGATTTTAATTTGCTAAGAGTAAGTTATTTAACACTTTTTCTCTTTTATTTTAAATAGTTTCAATTTTGTAGTAATTTTGCTTAACAATTTTGGATTCTAATGATTATTACCTCATGCTCTTAGATTCTTAGGAAATCTCAATCTACTAGTAGTTGCTCTCTAGTATTTTAGTTTATTTTCTAAAAAACTTGTTTAACCCCTTATCCTTACCCAATTCTCTTTTTCTTTTATTGTTAGATCATATGTCATGGGAATAAGGAGATGTTAGTTCCTTATTCTCTGGTACACATATGCAACCCAAAAATGAAGAGAGGGATTAAAAGTTCATATATGTCGTGGGAAGTGATAGGATGTTAGTCTATCATTTTCTGGTATTATATATATATTTTATTAAAAAAAATTGTGTGGGGTGTGAAAAAAAAAATATAATGATGATCACCTCCAATCAAAGACCTCTTAATGTTTATTTCCTCCCTAAACCCCATAGCCAATATTTTTGTCTTAGTCTTTAAATTAAAATATTGGGGGAGCATAAGTAGTAGGTTGCAATTTTTCCTTAAGTTTCTTTCAAGTTATGGTTTTTATAATTTCAATCTAACCTTGTTTGCACTTTACTCAATTTTGAATACTAGTTAATTTATTTGAGAATTTTTGGCTAAACATTTTTCTCTTTACACTTTAATTTCATAATTTAGGACTTGATTCATAAATCCCTAAATTTTAATTTTGGCTAGATTTTTATGTAAATAAATTTTTAGTTTAATTGAAAATTATATAATGTCTTATGACTATTTCTCTTACTTTTGCTCTGGAATAGCAAAAGCCTAAGCATGGGGGAGTTTGATGACTTGTTTTTGTCATCGTTTTTGGTATAGTTTAATATGCAAAATTCATAGTTTAATTAAATGTTTTAAGTTTTTTTTATGCATGTTTTTTTTTTATTTCTGCTCAAACTCTTTTCATAATATAAGTTCTAGTTTTATTATCGTTTTATTTACTTGTTTATTGCAACTTTATTTTGTATTATGATATAAAAATCTATAGTATGTATTTTTATTATTTTATGTAGTATGTTTGATTATATTATGTGTTATGCTTGTTATTATTTATTGTTATATTTTAACTAATGTTATTTTGTTTTCTTGTAGGTACATTTGTTGCAAGTCCAGCCCACCTCAACTTTTAGCAGCCCTCTACCCGAGCCTCTACACATTGGAGCAGCAAACACAAGCCCAAGCAGCCCTCATCCATGCTCGGCCAGCCCACTTCCTCACCAAGCAGCCCACAAGATTTGGATCAGCCCCTAGCCCTCTACCCGAGCCCCCATGCAGCCCATGCAGCCCCCAAACCTCTCACCCGACCACATGCATGCATTCTTCCTTCATGTGGCCGGCCACTCTCTCTCCCTCCTCATTGATTTCTCCATCATCTAATATATTGTATTCATGCAATTTCTTCCCATAAGGCCGGCCACTCCCCTCTCTCTCCCTTCCTCATTTAATTTCCACATGCATGCATGCACCTTGCCACCTCATGTCTCTCCTATTTTAATTATTTTTTCTCCACTCTTATGACATCCATCCCCCCTCTTTTATTTATTTTATTTCTTCTCATAAGGCCGGCCATAGTTGTCCCAACGAACCTTGACCATTATGATAGACTTATTACGAAGTTACTTAACTTCCACGTCTTCAATACGAATAGGCCTTACCTTCATTGTCAACCCTCCATCAATCGGCACCTGATCCTCCGCAACTACCTGCATAGGCTCTTGCACTACCTTTTATAACATAGATATGTGGAATACATCATGCAAACCACTAAGCTTTGTTGAAATCTTCAATCGATAGGCGTCTTCACCAACGCGCTACAAAACCTCAAACGTCCCAAGGTATCTCGAACATAGCTTTTTCAATCATCGAATCCCTCACACGCCCTTGAACGGTTTGATCTTTAGGTAAACCCAATCGCCGACGGAGAACTCAATATTTTTGTGCTTGGCATTTTAATATTTAGCATGTCTATCATGCGCAATCAACAGACGCTCCCTGATTGTCCGAACAATTGAAGTCACATCGTCAACTTCCTTCCGCTTATACAACTTTGACTCGCCCGTCTCCAACCATGAAAACGGAGTACGACACTTTATACCATATAGGGCCTCGAAGGGCACCATTTGAATGCTTGTATGGTAGCTTTTATTGTAAGAAAATTCGATCATATACAAGTTATCTTCCCACTTTTTCTCGAAATCTAGGACGAACATCTGAAGCATGTCCTCCATCATCTTGCTTACCCTCTCGGTCTGACCATCCGTTTGTGGACGAAAGGCCATACTGAACTTCAGTTTGGTAACCAATAGTTGATGTATTAGCCTCCAATCATTGGACATGAAGCGCCCATCTCGGTCACTCACGATGCTACGGGGCACACCGTGTAGTCAAACAATATTATCCACATACAATTTTGCCAGTTTTTCCACTGAATTGTCCTTCCTATTCAGGATGAAGTGCGATACTTTCATCAAACGATCAATGATCACCCGATGGCATTGTTTCCCTTCTGCAATCTTGGCAACCCGTGCACAAAATCCATGGATATATCGTCAAACTTCCATTATGGTATAGACAAAGACTTCAAAAATCTACTAGGCTTCTGACATTCGGCCTTCACTAAGGCACAAGTGTTACACTTCTCTACATAAAGTGCTATGTCCTTTTTTAGTACTAGCCACCAGAATAGCTTTTTCATGTCTTTGTACATTTTTTTGCTCCCTGGGTGAATCGAGTACTTGGTATAATGAGCCTCGTACGTTGATTCTTCTCGTAGTTTACCCACCTTTGGGATGCAAAATCGACTGTTGTTCCACAACAGCCCATTATCAATAGTAAACTGGGTATTTGACCCATCCAAAGACTCAGTCATGTAGCATTTCAAACTGTCATCTAAATCCAAAGCCTGTCGAATCCGGTCGGCAAGGTAATATTGTACCTATGTCCAATTTAAACGTGCTTTAACACTCAACCTCCTATCAACACAAGAGATCTCTATGGCCTCGAAATCTCGAACGAGATGTTCGTCATGCATCAATAACCAATTGGCATGTGCAAGAGCTCTGCGACCTTACGCATCCGCAACCGCATTACATTTGCCAGGTACATAATATATCTTGAAGGTGTAGTCCCCAAGGAACTCCATCCACCATTCCTGATGCATATTTAAGTCCTTTTGATCCAACAGATACTTCAAGCTCTTATGATTTGTGTAAATGTCGACCTTCACTCCATACAAGTAGTGCCTCCAGAGCTTCAACATGAATATCACGGCCGCCAACTCTATGTCTTGGACCGGATAATTCATCTCGTGCACCTTCAATTGGCGTAAACCAAAAGCTATTACACTCTCATGCTATAACAAAACACAGTTTAAGCCGCAGCCTGAAGCGTCGCTCTAGATCTCAAAGCCTTCTGTCCCATATGGAGAGCATAGAATTGGCGCCGCGGTCAGACGACTTTTCAATTCTTCAAAAGCTTGTGTGCACGCTGGCGACCAAACAAACTTTTTGTCCATCCTTGTAAGGGTCGTGAGGGGTAAGGCTATCCGCGATAAGTTCTCCACAAAATGCATGTAGTTGCTAGCAAGTCCCAGAAAACTCCGGACTTCTGCCATAGAAGACAACACAGGCCACTCCCATATTACAGAAACATTTGCCGGATCTACCGCGATACCGTCACCACTGACAATATGACCAAGGAATGCCATAGAAGATAGCCAAAACTCACATTTAGAGAACTTGTCGTACAACTGATTACTTCTCAAGGTCTCCAAAACAATATATAAGTGCTCAACATGATCATCCTCGGACTAGGAGTACACCGGGATATCATTGACAGGACACTATCACGAACTGATCAAAATACTCCTTGAACGTCCTGGTCATTAAGTCCATAAATACGGATGGCACATTCGTCTACCCGAAAGGCATGATAGTGAACTCATAATGCCCATAATGCGTGTTGAATGCCGTCTTGGGAAACCCACTTTCCCTGATTCTCAGCTGATAATATCCAGATTTCAAGTCTAGCTTCGAATACACAGTCGACACAACTAGCTGGTCAACTAGATCATCGATCCTCGGAATCAGGTACTTGTTCTTCTCTATTAGTTTATTCAATTCCCAATAATCGATACACAGTCACAGACTTCCGTCCTTCTTCTTCACGAAGAGGACTGGGGCATTCCAAGGTGATGAACTTGGACGCATAAACCCCTGCTCTATCAATTCCTGAAGTTGCGCCTCCAATTCCTCCATCATTCTCGGTGCTAAGAGGTAAGGAGACCGCGACACTGTCTTGGAACCTAGCACCAACTCAATGGTGAACTCGATCTCTCTTTGAGGTGAGGCTCCAGGGAGATCTTCGTGAAACACATCGACAAACTCCGACACCACTGGTTTCACAACCCGCATTTCCTCATCAATAAAATTATATCAGAGTAGGGTAAAATATGCGCCGTGATGCCACGCCGTGCAGGGGATAACTGTAGACGCTCAGGCAAAACTCCAGACTCTAAGGTTCAACAGAAAATCATAATTTATTATGAAAGAAATCCAATTAAGTTGGATGGTCCTATCCCTCGGCACAGTGGATCAACTAGTCCACAAGTAAAATATATTTATACGCTGCGGAAAATACCTTGGTTAAGGTGATTTGACATCCTACATGAGTGTAAACGTCCTCAAAGTACAACTCATGAAATGCATGACTCTAAATTTAGTATAATATGAAAATAGTCTTTACGTTACTTTGGAAAGTAGTACTTTAGGTTTATAAATATGGCATGTATGAAGTACATATAATAATGCTTTTATGAGTTAAAATACCTAACATGCATCCTAGCATAAAGCATTCCCAGAGAGCAAGTAAACAACCTTCATAAAGGCAAAAATAGTAGTTTAAGTCACATACTTAGCATCACCCAAGAAAACCACCAGTGGGCGTCAACAACCTGACACGAACCCACTGGTGAGTATGCATGTCAATATAGAAGGAAACAAGAAAAGATCTACCTCATAAAGATGAGGAAGAGGAATCTCAACAACCCAGGATATCACTAGCAAGCCTCAAAAGAAAACAAGCCGCTTAACTGACTACTGCCCTGAAACTGAGGCATTTAAAGAAAGAACACCTCAACAAGGGAGAATAAAAACAGAAAAGGAGCAATTAGATTATATGCAAGAGAATAGCATAAGGGTTTATCAAACCCTATTAAAGGAATGCTGACAAAGTCAGCTAAAAGAATAATATAAAACAGGTAAAGGTAATATACTCATCAAAATAAAGTAAATAAAGGTGCACCAAGTGCGAGGATGAAGCCAAGCTTCTAGAATATCTGCAATTAGAATTAGCAGGATAACAAAATATCTAAACTGAGTGTAAGAATCAAAAGAATCATTAATACTAGATAAAAAGAAAAAAAACATGGGCCTGGGCAAGTGGCAATAGTGGACCTAAATCTTTTCGAGAGGTACTGTGGAGGCAGCATCATTCCAACTCAACCAAATAGTCCAATTGTCTAGCAACACAAGAAAAGAGGGGGCAGCGGCATCGGTCCAACTCAACCCACAAATCAAGATTAACTCCCGTATTAAAATGATTCGCAAATACTACCAGGCTGGTGGTCCTATATCCACTAAAAAACCCGAGTGAATCCCATTAAATCTAAAACAAATAGCTAAAACACTTAACTACACAAACAGCTGACAGCATTGATGCGTTCAGCTCACACAATGATGTCAATGCTTCTGGACGACGGCGTTGAGTGAGTTCAGCTCACTCAACGCTGTCAATATTTTCTTGCTTAAATCATCAATTCCAGCAAAAGAGCATTGAGTGAGCTCACCATACTCAACGCTTTTGCCTTAATAACTCAACAGAGAAAAGGCGTTGAGTGAGCTTACCACACTCAATGCTATTTGCCTTACCAGCAAAACAAAGAAATGGCGTTGAGTGATCTTACCACACTCAATGCTATTTCACTTAGCAGAAAAATAGAAGGAGGCGTTGAGTGAGCTCATCTCACTCAACGCTTTCTTACTTAGCAGCAAAACCAAACTAAGGCATTGAGTTCACCACACTCAATGCTTTTGACTTAACAGCTAAAATAGACCAAGGCATTGAGTGTTATCACAACACTCAACGCTAAACAGCCAATGGCATTGAGTGATCTCCCCACACTCAACTCTTTTGACTTAAACTACCAAGCTAAGCAGACAACGTTGAGTGAGCTTAACTAACTCAATGCCAAAAGACTTAGAAAAGTCTTACTGGCAAGACGGCGTTGAGTGAGCTCAACTCACTCAATGCCAAAAGTCTTAGAAAAGTCTAACTGGAAAGACGGTGTTGAGTGAGCTCAACTCACTCAACGCCAAAATACTTAGAAAAGTCTCACCGGCAAGATGGCTTTAAGTGAGCTCAACTCACTCAACGTCAAAAACTTAGAAAAGCTATCAAGGCAGACGGCGTTGAGTGAGCTCACCTCACTCAACGCTGTCAACGATTTTTACTTAGACTCCAGACCAAAATAGATAGGCGTTGTGTGTGTAAACCACACTCAACGCTTTTATACTTAGCCTAAAAACTAGACTTATGTACTAAGATGCACTCAACGCTTCCAGAAAGAGACTTTGTAAAAAAAATTATTTTATTAAAATTGAGCTGGGAAAGGTATGGAAACAACAATAACTAGAAAGATTAAACACTTAAACTTAGCCAACTGGAAGGAAACCTGCTACCGCTGACTCTAAAACTACTAACTGAACATACAAGCCCAAAACTAGGCCTAAACCAACCAACTGAAACATTATTCTACCTACAGCAAATTGAACTGGTTAATTTTCCAGCAAACCCTAGGTTCTAAGAAAGGAAAATAAATGGCTATAACATAAGGAAAAAAAAGAAGAAAGTCAAACTTGGCAAGGGCAAAAGAGCACAATTTGCCTCAATTCCAGAAAAGCTTGGCCAGCACCACTCCTCCAATCAGATCTGGCAGCAAGAATAGCTAGCCAAGGAAATCTGAAGCTTTATAGAGGAAGAAAGGGTCAAACCAAAATCCTTGACCTCTAAAAAGACCACGAAACTCGGAAAACTTACCCTAGGGACGAAGATCTAGGCGAGAGCAGTCAAAATCCACCCTCAAACAAGAATTTCGAGCTCTAAAACTCCTGAAATCGGCGGTCGAATGCTCCAGGCTTTTCCGTCGCTCGTCTCCTTCTGCAGGAAGCTAGCCGTCAGTTTGGGGGAAGATGAATAGGGCTAAGGCCAAAATATGTTATATATAATATTTATTATAATAGTCACTACATTAACACTCTGCCACTATTATAATAAAAATCAATATAATAATATATTATATTAATTACTTAATAAAATTTCAAAACGACGCAAAAACCTAAGGATCTCGGAATTTGATGAAATTTACACCGTAGCTAAATACCAATGCTACTAATCAAATGGTGAAGCCAAAATCAACATCCGACAAACAAAACTCGGGCTAACACCTCCTGAAGTCAAAATACAAGCATTCCCGAAGAGGCCTCACCGGGTCACCAAAATTGACAACGGCTTGCTAGGGAATCTTGCAACCAGGCTAAAACACAGCCACTAAGAAAACCTAAAGATCTAAGACCACGCTCTAATAACGGCACAGCCAAACATGCGTCAATATAATGCCAAAAAAAGATTAAATAATCACACAAAAACCGGGGGCATTACAATCACTCCCCCTAAAAGAAAGTTTCGCCCCGAAACTTTACGTACAAACTTCTACCATAGAAGGAAAGTAACTATCCAAGAGTTATAAAGAAGAATACATACCAAGCAAACTCAGGAAACAGATGAGGGTGAGCCTCCCTCATAGCCGACTCCAATTCCCAAGTCGCGCTTTCCACGTCCTGGTTTCTCCACAAAACTTTAACCATTGGAATGATCTTCCTCCGCAACACATAATCTTGAGTATCCAAAATGCGGGCAGGCATCTCAACATAAAAAATATTTGGCTCTAACTCGGGTACAGAATTCAAAACTTGTCTATCGCTTAGCATACACTTCCGTAATTTGCTTACGTGAAAAACATTATGTACGCCAGGAAAATTTGCAGGCAATTCCAGCTTGTATGCTGACACACCGATCCCCTCAACAATTTTAAACGGTCCAACATACCTTGGGTCTAACTTCAGGTTCTTACCGAACCTCTTAACTCGATCCAACCATCAGGTAAACTTTAAGAAATACTAAGTCCCCCACAAATAACTCTAAATCAGATCTACGCAGATTGGCGTTCTTCTCATAATGCTCCTGAGCTATCCAAAGCTTCTCTCGAATAAGCTTCATAGCAACTTTCATTTCTTCAAGCGCATCCTGACCCAACAAAGATCTCTCGCCAACCTAAGTCCAAAATAGGGGAGCTCTGCAGCGTCTCCTATACAGAGCTTCGAAAGGAGCCATTTGCAAGCTTTTTCTATAACTGTTATTATAAGCAAACTCCATAAGCCTCAAACGCTCATCCCACGCTCCTCCGCGGTCTAATATGTAGCATCTGATCATGTCCTCCACTATCTGATTAACTCACTCTGTCTGACCATTGGTCTGTGGGTGGTATGCGGTAGAATACCTCAAATCCGTACCCAAACCTTCTTGCAAACTCTTCCAGAAGCGAGATGTGTACCGAGAGTCTCGGTCAGATATAATACTGACTGGAACTCCATGCAACCGGATTACTTCATTAAGATAAAGCTCAGCTATTTTCTTCATAAGGTAGTCAATCTTATAAGGTACGAAGTGAGCACACTTCGTCAATCTGTCCCTAATAACCCAGACTGAATCATACCCCCTAGGAGATCTCGGTAAACCCGTGATGAAATCCATCGAAATGCCCTCCCACTTCCAAGTTGGAATTTCCAAGGAAGTCAACTTGCCACCAGGCCTTCCATGATCGGCCTTAACACGCTTGCAGGTATAGCATTCAGAAACAAACTGGCTATATCACCCTTCATACCATACCACCAGGCAATTTGCTTTAAGTCTTAATATATATTGGTCGAGACTGGATGGTAGCTAACACTAGAACCATGCGCTTCTCTGCACAACTTAACTCGAATATCCATAACGGCGGGGATACAAAATCTGGTGCGGTACCTAAAAGTACCTGCATCATCAATAGAGAAATCTGGTAACTCCCCTTTCTCAGTTCTAAGGTACAAGTGTCGTAGATTCGGATCATCCTTCTGGTGTAGTCTTATAAGTGCAATCCAAGAAGGCTCTGCTACTACCAAACGACTCTGCAAGTCACAGCTCCCCACAAAAATATTCATCAAGAGGAATTCTTCTACCAACAGCTCGACGGCGAGATTAAAAATCTTCCCCGTCTTCCGACTTAGGGCGTCGGCTACCACATTAGCCTTGCCCAGATTGTATTGGATCTCAAACCTCATAATCGACAACATATTCCAACCATCGCCACTGGCGCAAATTCAATTCTTTCTGGGTGAAGACATACTTTAAGCTCTTATGATCGGTAAAAATCTTGCACTGTGTGCCATAAAGCAGATGTATCCACAGCTTCAGGGCATAAATCACGGCTGCGTGCGTCAGGTAGTTCCTCTCATGGGTCATCATTTGCATTGACCCGTACGCAATCACTTTCCCTTCTTGCATCAACACGCATCCAAGCCCAACATGTGATGCATCCACATAAACATCATAATTCATGCCCTCCGTAGGCAATGCCAAAATGGGAGCAGTGCACAATCTATTATTGTGCTCTAGAAAGGCTTTCTCGCACTTCTCGCTCCAAACAAAGGCTGCATTCTTCTGTATCAATTTAGTCAATGGCGCAGCCAGGGTAGAGAAACCCTCCACAAATCTCCTGTAATAGCCGGCCAACCCTAAGAAGCTCCTAATCTCTTTGGGTGTGCCAGGCCTACTAAGTTCCATCACAGCAGCTACTTTCTCTGGGTCAACTGAAATCCCATTCTTATTAACCACATGGCCCATAAATGAAACTTGAGGCAACCAAAACTCGCACTTGCTCAACTTGGCGAACAACTTGTGGTCCCTCAAAGCAGGTAAAACTAATCGTAGATGTTGGTTATGATCCTCAGCATTGAGGGAATATAGAAGAACATCGTCTATAAAAACGACCACGAACTTGTCCAGGAAGTCCCTAAACACACGGTTCATCATATCCATAAAGGCTGAGGGCGCGTTGGTCAAACCAAACGGCATTACCAGAAATTCAAAATGCCCATGCCTAGATCGAAAAGCAATCCGTGGGATATCTGAATCACGGATTCTGAGCTGATGGTAGCTATAACGAAGATCAATCTTAGAAAACACCGCGCTATCGAGCAACTGATCGAACAAATCGTCAATCCTCGGCAGTGGATACCTGTTCTTAATAGTGACCATATTTAGCTCTCTATAATCGATGCAAAGTCTCATCAATCCATCTCTCTTCTTAACTAACAGAATAGGAGCACCCTAAGATGATGAACTCGTCCTTATAAAACCCTTCTCTAACCACTCATCCAGCTAGATACGGAACTCCTCCAGCTCTCGCAGGGCCATCTGGTAGGACGCCTTCGCAATAGGATGCGTTCCCGGCTCCAAATCTATCACAAACTCAACATCTCTATAAGGTGGAAGACTAGGAAGATCATCAGGAAACACATCTGAAAACTCGCACACAACAAGAATCTCTTCTAAACGTGGCAAACTACCAACGGTCCCCAAAACTGAGACCAAACAAGCAAAGAAGCCAGAAACTAGCAGCTTCCGAGCACATACTGCAGAAATAACTGGAGAATCCTGGCACGGATCACCATAAACACACCCAGTCTGACCGTTGTCCTTTTTTAAGTCCAAGCGCTTACCCTTGCACTAGATAACAGCATCATACCTGGACAACCAGTCTATGTCTAAGATAACATCAAAGTCTTCCAAGTCGATCACCTTCAGATCTGTCTTTGCTAGAAAATCCCCTAAAACAATCGGACAACTCTGAATGCCCTAGTCCGAAACCACAGAATCACCGGAAGGATATTTTACACAAAATGCGCCTCCAACTCGCTCTAGATCCAAACGATACCGCTCCACTAAGGCTGTAGCCACAAACAAGTGGGTAGTGCCAGAGTCGAAGAGAATACGCGCCCAACGGTTCTTCACCTTAAATATTCCTGAAATAACCTGAGTAGAAGTCTGAGCTTCCTCTGAGGAAATCACATTCAACTTTCCTTTTCCTTTATCCAATCATTGAGGCGGTGGCAATGCCTGAAGTGGGACTGGCTGAAGAACGGGCTGGAGCTGCGGGCACTTTGTCTTTACTTGCCCCTTCTGTCCACACTAAAAGCAAAACTTATCCTTTAACCAGCAACGCGCAACATCATGCCCCTTCTAATTGCACAAAGTACACACCAAGTCCCCCTTAGGAGAACCCTGAATCGAATGAAACTTCTCCTTCTTCTGAGCTCCAATTCTCAAGTAACATCTTTGCAAAGGGTGGCCCGGTCGGCCACAAAAACTAGATACTTCCTTACTCCTCTTCCTTGGAGCAGCACCGGATACCTGGGTATTCTTACCCTTATCGGACTTCCATTTATCTTTTCTCTTCTACTGTCCTCTGTTCTTTGCATTATCAATCGCCTTGACCTTCAAAGCAGCTTCTACCATATCAGAATAACTAGCTGATCCATAAGCACTGGCTTACTGCTGGACGTCAGTTCTTAGACCACGTAAAAATCGCTTAACTCGATCAACTTCAGAACATACCAAGATCGGGGCAAAACGACTTAGTTTACTGAATTCGATCTCGTACTCACTAACTGTGAGTTGCCTCTGCTTTAAGTGTAAGACGTCATTCATCAAACGGTCCCGCTCGACCAAAGGAAGAAACTTTCCCAGTAGCATCTCCTTAAAAGATTCCCAAGAGCATCCTTCTTTCATACTCTCCATCTCCCTTAGCCACCAGCTTTTTGCTAAACCTTTGAGCTGATAGGCGGTGATCATCACCCTTTGATCGTCGGTAATTCCGGAGTAGGAAAACATCTCCTCGATCGATATAAGCCAATCATCCAAGATAATGAAATCATCCTTTCCATCATAAGTAGGAGGCCTGAGTCGCTAAAAGTGCGAGAACCACTACCGGAGGCACCAGAGGAGCAGGAGGGGCAGGAACATCTCGACCCTCGGCAGGGTCCTGCACTCTTGGAGCTAGCCCGAATACAACTGATAACATAGACTGGATCTGGGACTACACATCCACCATTTACCTCGACAAAGCTTCATTGCTCTTCCGCAGACTTTCCATCATCGCATCGCTTTGCGCACCCAAAGAATCTCCCTCAGATTGGGGAGTCAACCTCGTCGAAGGATGCCTCGACATTCAATTAACATAGAAACAACTAGTCAAAACCTGGCCCTTCCGCTAGAACCAACAACCTAGTACAGACAAAACATACTTAAGTATTTGCTTAAATTGCTAACTTGCTCTCAGATTTCAATAATGATATTATGCTTATCTTAGGTTGATACACCATCATCACACTAACTCAAGTGCTTAAACCATGAATGCATGAATTTCGTATTCTTTTGACTCAAAACCATGTGTGTACATATGTCATCATGTACATCTTTAGCTTGGCACGTTGTGCTTATGCTATGTTATGCTATGCATATTGTGCTATGCATTCTATAAAAGGCCCTAATGCATGTTATGAGCGACATACACATGCAATGTTATGAATCCCATACTACATAATATTGCATGCAATGAAAAGAAAAAACGTGCTAATGGGCATTCATGTGGTGAGGTTATGCATCCCATACTACATAACCCTCACATGTTGCCACCTATGATGGATACATATACAAACACATATTAAGCATCCCATACTACATAATATGCCTTGTATACTTCTTGTCATGCTTATGAGTGTAGTGTTCATGCTTCAGCCAAGACGTACTGATGACACATCAGTGTGTGTATGATATGATACTAAACAACTAACACAAATTAAGGGAAGGTTGCCCGACCATTTGTCAAGCAACCTCCTTCTGATACCAACTGTCATGACCCGTATTTCCTCATCAATAAAATTAAATCATAGTAGGGGAAATACATGCCATGATGCCACGCCGTGCAGGGGATAACTGCAGGCGCTCAGGCAAAACTCCAGACTCTAAGGTTTAATAGAAAATCATAATTTATTACGAATGAAATCCAATTAAGTTGGATGGTTATATCCCTCGGCACAGTGGATCAACGAGTCCACAAGTAAAATATATTTATACACTACGAAAAATACCTTGGTTAAGGTGATTTGACATCCTACATGAGCGTCAACGTCCCCGAAGGACAACTCATGAAATGCAGGACTCTAAATTTAGTATAATATGAAAATAGTCTTTATGTTACTTTGTAAAGTAGTACTTTAGGTTTAGAAATATGGCTTGTATGAAGTACATATGGTAATGCTTTTATGAGTTAAAATACCTAACATGCATCCTAGCATAAAGCATTCCTACAGAGCCAGTAAACAACCTTCATAAAGGAAAAAATAGCAGTTTAAGTCACAAACTTAGCATCACCCAAGAAAACCACCAGTGGGCGTCAACAACCTGACACGAACCCACTGGTGAGTATGCATGTCTATACAGAAGGAAACAAGAAAAGATCTACCTCACAAAGATGAGGAAGAGGAATCTAACCAACCCAGGAGATCACTAGCAAGCCTCAAAAGAAAACTAGCTGCTCAACTGGCTACTGTCCTGAACCTGAGGCATTCAAAGAAAGAAAACCTCAGCAGGGGAGAATAAAAACAGAAAAGGAGAAATTAGATTATATACAAGAGAATAGCATAAGGGTTTACCAGACCCTATTAAAGGAATGTTGACAAAGTCAGCTAAAAGAATAATATGAAATAGGTAAAGGTAATATACTCATCAAAATAGAGTAAACAAAGGTGCACCAAATGCGAGGATGAAGTCAATCTTCTAGAATATCTGCAAGTAGAATTAGCAGGATACCAAAATATCTAAACCGAGTGTAATAATCAAAAGAATCATTAATACTGGAGAAAAAGAAAAAAAACATGGGCCTGGCCGGTGGCAACAGTGTCCAACCAGGACCATCAGACCTAAATCTTTTAAAGAGGTACTGTGGAGGCGGCATCAGTCCAACTCAACCAAACAGTCTAATTGTCTAGCAAGACAAGAAAAGAGGGGGCGGCAGCATCAGTCCAACTTAACCTACAAATCAAGATTAACTCTCGTATTAAAATGATTCGCAAATACTACCAGGCTGGTGATCCTATATCCACTAAAAAGCCAGAGTGAACCCCATTAAATCTAAAACAAAAAGCTAAAACACTTAACTATACAAACAGCTGACGGCGTTGAGTGCGTTCAGCTCACTCAACACTGTCAATGCTTCTGGGCGACGGCGTTGAGTGAGTTCAGCTCACTCAACACTTTCAATGCTTTCTTGCTTAAATCAGCAAAGCCAGCAAAATGGCATTGAGTGAGCTCACCATACTCAACGCTTTTGCCTTAACAGCTCAACAAAGAAAAGGCGTTGGGTGAGCTTACCACACTCAGTGCTATTTGCCTTAACAACGAAACAAAGAAATGTCGTTGAGTGAGCTTACTACACTCAATGGTATTTCACTTAGCAGAAAAACAGAAGGAGGCATTGGTGAGCTCACCTCACTCAATGTTTTCTTACTTAGTAGCAAAACCAAACTAAGGCATTGAGTGAGTTCACCACACTCAACGCTTTTCAATTAACAGCTAAAATAGACCAAGGCATTGAGTGTTATCACCACACTCAACGCTGTCAACGCTAAACAGCCAAAGGCGTTGAGTGAGCTCCCCACACTCAATGTTATTGACTTAAACTACCAAGCTAAGCAGACGTCGTTGAGTAAGCCCAACTCACTCAACGCCAAAAGACTTAGAAAATTTTGACTGGCACGATGGCATTGAGTGAGCTCTACTCACTCAATGCCAAAAGACTTAGAAAAGTCTGACTGGCAAGACGGCGTTGAGTGAGCTAAACTCACTCAACGCCAAAAGACTTAGAAAATTCTGACTGGAAAGACAGCGTTGAGTGAGCTCAACTCACTCAACGCCAAAAGACTTAGAAAATCTATCAAGGCAGACGGAGTTGAGTGAGCTCACCTCACTCAACGCTGTCAACGCTTTTTACTTAGACTCCAGACCAAAACAGCTAGGCGTTGAGTGTGTACACAACACTCAACGCTTTTATACTTAGCCTAAAAACTGGACTTCTGCACTAAGATGGACTCAACGCTTCAAGACAGAGACTTGGCAAAAACAAATTATTTTATTAAAACTGAGCTGGGAGAGGTAAGACAATAGTAATAACTAGAAAGATTCAACTCTTAAACTTAGCCAACTGGAAGGAAACCTGCTACTTGACTCTACAACTACTAACTGAACATATCCAGCCCAAAACAAGGCCTGAACCAACCAACTGAAACATTATTCTACCTACAGCAAATTGAATTGGGTAATTTTCCAGCAAACCCTATTTTCTAAGAAAGGAAAATAAATGGCTATAACACAAGGAAAAAAGAAGAAGAAAGTCAAACTTGGCAAGGGCAAAAGAGCACCACTTGCCTCAATTCTAGAAAAGCTTGGCCAGCACCACTCCTCCAGTCAGGTATGGCAGCAAGAACAGCTAGCCAAGGAAATCTAAAGCTTTATAAAGGAAGAAAGGGTCAAACCGAAATCCTTGACCTCTAGAAAGACCACGAAACTCGAAAAACTTATCCTAGGGACGAAGATCTAGGCGAGATCAGTCTGAATCCACCCTTAAACAAGAATTTTGAGCACTAAAACTCCAGAAATCGGCGGTCGAAGGCTCCAGGCTTTTCCGTCGCTCGACTCCTTCCGCATGAAGCTAGTCGTCGGTTTTGGGGAAGATGAATAGGGCTAAGAACAAAATTTGCTATATATAAAATCTATTATAATAGTCACTACATTAACACTCAGCCACTACAACCACTATTATAATAAAAATCAATATAATAATATATTATATTAATTACTTAATAAAATTTCAAAACAACGCGAAAACCCAAGGATCTCGGAATTTGACTTAATTCACACCGTAGCTAAATACCCATGCTACGAATCCAATGGCGAAGTCGGAATCCACATCCAACAAACAAAACTTGGGCTAACACCTCCCGAAGCCAAAATACAAGCATTCCCGAAGAGA
This sequence comes from Platanthera zijinensis, assembly GCA_039513925.1. NCBI lineage: Eukaryota > Viridiplantae > Streptophyta > Magnoliopsida > Asparagales > Orchidaceae > Platanthera > Platanthera zijinensis. The sequence continues at coordinate 70,166,918 of CM077098.1, read as the reverse complement.
CCTCACCAGGTCACCGAAATTGACACCGGCTTGCTAGGGAATCTTGCAACCAGGCTAAAACACACCCACTAAAAAAACCTAAAGAGCTAAGACCACGCTCTAACAATGGCACGGCCAAACATGCGTCAATGTAACGCCAAAAAAAGATTAAATAATCACACAAAAATCGGGGGCGTTACAATTGGAATGCTGACCAAACCAGGCTTAGGCTTCTTAGCCTCTAATAGGGTGAAGAACAACTTCGTCCCCTCGTAAACTGCTTTAACTACTTGGAGAGCAGACATCGACATCTTGCTCGATCCCTTTAGACTAGAGAAAGTAGTTTCTTGTCTTATATTCAACCCAAGTTTGAAATTCTTCAAACTACAATCGATGTACAAACGTTGCTCGAAGAGCCAACTAATGCCAAAGATCACGTCAAACTCTACTATTGGCAGTAGTGACGCTTCCAAGTCAAAATTTTGACTTTCGATCAGTACTTTAACGCAACAGACTCTAGCCGCGCGCATCAAATACCCATTAGGCAGCAACACATCCAATCTATCCTTAGCCATAGAATAGGTCACTCTGATATGTGACGTGAGTCCTCAGATAAGAAAGAGTGTGAAGCTCCTATATCAAACAGTGCTCAAGCCAGACTGTCCATAACCACGACAAAGCCTAGAACATGACAATCATATGACCAAAGTATAAGGCGCAAGGTATGCAAATTGTTACGACTAAACTCTAACACATACCTATCACCATATTGCCTTGCTTGATGGCCTCCTGCTGGCCAAGGTTGTAGACTTTTGGTTGGGCTGGAGCTTGATAGGATGAGGTTAACTCCACCGCCTTCCCTTTTTCAGCATACGATGCTCCAGCCTTCTTCTCTGATTTGCCACTCCAATAGTTGCGGGCTATATGTCCAGGTTTTTCATAGTTATAACAAAGATTTGGGCCTCCTTTCCCAGACAATGCTCAGGTAGTAATCGATGAAGTAGTCGATCTAGAAGTTTTGGGCTTCTTCTACAACTTTTGATGCCCAGACTTCGACGAACTTGGAACTTTAAAGTATGACCTCTTCATTGTCGTGTCATTCTTACCTTGAACTCTCTTTAGATCCTTCTCCAGAGATCAGGTTGTATTGACGAAGACTAGAAAGCCCTGTGTCGTAGGACCTGAGAGTAGCAACCTCAGATCATCACGCAGTCCTTCATTGAATCGATTTGTCTTGCGCTCCTAATCTGTAAAAGTAGAGCCAGCATACCGTCCCAATCTCGTGAACTCATATAGGTAGTAGTCCACGCTACTCTCACCCAGTGTCAATCTCTGAAACTGATTCTCCATAACTATTTTCTGCGCTGATGGGATTAACCGTGCTAGAAATAATCTTAAGAACTCCTCCATCGAGATATCAAAGATTTGCCTCCCAGCAAAGTGATGTAGCTCTAACTCATCCCACCATAATATTTCCTCACTATCACGAAGGAAAGTGGTTATCATAACCTTCTGCCACTCCTCAGTCTCTATTACAGACATGACTCTCTTAACTCTAGAAAGCTAGTCCTCAGCTTGCGTTGGGGTCTCAGTCCCAAAAAACACTTGTGGATTAAAGCTCATCACGTGCTTTAGCTGTTTTATAGTTGCTCTCTGTAACTCCCCGAAACTCAAAAGATAATCGGGCAGCGCATTTGAGCTAGTTTGGGTCCTGGTGAGGGCCACACGGCCTGGGACACGGGCGTGTCCCAGGGCATGTCGTGCTCGGGTTGCACGATTTTTCCTTAGGTCAACGAGTTGCACTCGACAATCGTGGAAGGCCAAGAACACTGCCTGAGACATGGGCGTGTTCATGGTCGTGTCCTGCTCAGGCTGTTTGCTGGGTTATGTGGAAAGAGTTACACAGCCTGGGACACGGGCATGTCCCAGGGCTTGTCTAGCACACGGCCTGTGACATGGTCATGTCATAGAGTTGTGTCCTCTTCGGGATGGTTTGATCCCATGTCGGTTCAGGGAACACGCCCCTCAACACGGGCGTGTACTATAGGACACGGGCATGTCATTTATGACACGGGCGTGTCTAATCCCATTTACCATTCGGGATGTGATAGTTTCAGCATCGATTAAGGAACACGGCCTTGGACACGGGCATGTCACAAGCCGTGTTCGGCCTAGTAATTTGACTTTAAGAGCAAATCATGACCGTTCGCTTCCTTATTTTGGGATCCAACGGTTCAGGCCTTTCCCTGCTGGTTTAAGTCCAGGAGATGAGGGTTTTCTCCCTCATTTTACTTGGGCTATTCTCTTTCTAAAGTTCTAGAGAGAGAGGAGAGCAAGGAATAAGGAGTGGAGATCCGGCTGCCGGAGGAGTTTTAGAGCGCCAAATTGCAAATTGAGTTCAGATCTGCAAAGGCAAGGCTGTTACTGTGCTTTCCATCCGAGTAGATCTTCATGACGTCGAAGAGAAATGCTAGGGTAACGATTCTCTATTTAGACATGTGAAGTCCCTTTTCTTTTTTACAAAGGAAGCCCGCTCTCGCGAGTATGCGGTGAGTTTGTGGTGTTCCTTTGGGTAGACATGAATAGTCCCCGTTATTTTGCATGTAGAGTCCGGAATTGAAGTACGGACATAGGCATGGTGTGTGAAGCCTACCCAGACAAGTTGGTCTGGATCAGTGATGTTTCATTATGCATGAATGGTCGGAGAAGACTCTGTTCCGATAGGTTTTTTGGGTTTTCTATGCGGTAGATTACATTAGGGAATCTTGGGGATTAACCCCAAGGTGCACCCGGAAAACTGAGCAGAAGCGTGATTCTGCCAACTTGGTGGCCTGGGAGTTAACTTGTACATAACTAGGTTATGTAAAATTTGTGTAATTATTTTGGTACTCGGGGAAGCTTGACCCGCGCATATGGCTTAAATTGATGTTGCGGTGTGTGCAACGGGTTAGGCGGAACCGTACCCGCTTTGTGTCGTTTGGTTAAAGAGACCTAAAGTACATGTCACTTACCGTTGGCATAGATGGAGGGTCTTAGGCTTAGGCTGGAAAGACCAAAATTCTCACGAGATTTGTCGTCCAAGAGACGGTGGTGAGACCACGGATTTTCACCGTGTTCATCGAGTAAGTGCCCTGAGAGCACGGGGTGTGTGGCCGCGAGCCAGAATCTATGGTGTATTATGCAAATACTGTACTTTAACTTTAATTATTGGATTATACTAATGCATTATAAGGAAGGAGGGCCGTCACCCCAATAAGGGGGTGGGTTCGTTATAATTTGGTCAGCTTTGGCTGACCGTTGCTTTTGTTTGCCACAGTTGCTGTGAATTGTGCTTGCAGGTTCTGCGGAGCCTAGTGGCAAATAGCGGGCCAAAGCCCATGTTGCTGAGCCGGCCCTCAAAGTCTATGTGATGTTTACTTGTTTTATTCATGTATGACAGGCCTACGTACCGATGTTTGGAAAACACTGTTTAATTAAGTAAACTCCTGTAAGGCCATCAGACTAGTACTTGTGTATTTTGTACGTTCATTCCTGTTTTGGATTTGTTAGTGGACATTCGTGCTTTTGGCGGGGTTCTTTCTTTGCAACTTCTAAATTTGCTTCCACTAGAATGTACTCTACAGAGGACGTCGGTTATTTGTTGAATGGTTTCATTTATTAACCCACCGGTCTGTCCGTGGTATATGATGTCGGGCCCTTCCCGGACCTACTGCTATATGCTATGTGACGGATAGGGGTGTTACAATTTGGAATCAGACTACCGGTTTCAGTCATGCTTAAATGAATTCATGGACGAATTCAATTTAAGGGGTGCTTAGCACATGTGTGTGCGTCATCATTATAACATAAAAAGAACTCATGAATGTCCACTTAGGAATGAAAATACACATATTTGAGGAACCTGCGTGTTCCTATAATTGCTTTTTACAATATTGTTCGGTCACTTAACGGTGTTTTATACGACTATAGGTGACCAGGAGTGGTGAAGGGTTGTCAAAACATTTGGTTTCTGAGGCAAGTAGCGCACCAAATGTTGAGCCTGCAACACCTCCCTTGGTAGAAACCATACGATTGGTGGCTAAAGTGGTGTTTGCTATGATCAATGCTCAACCTGCGAGATAAGTGCAGCAGCCTTCCCCTGCTGTGGAGCAAGTACGGTTTCAAGAGACGGAACCAAGGAGGGTAGAGCAAGTGGTAGTGGAGCCAGTGATGCCCAGGAGAGCAACTGAAAAGCATCTGAAGCATGTTATGGGCTTCAATACTCCTGTGTTCTCGGGGATGGGAACCCCAACCCAAGCTGAAGATTGGCTCTCCCGGATAAAGAGAGTCCTGACAGCTACGGAGACTTAGAAATGGCAAAAGTCGACTATAGCCACTTACTTGATGGACGGTGATGCAAGTCTATGGTGGGAAGGTTTGGAACTACACCACTTGGGGGAAGACAATGTTGGAACCCTTGTTTGGATTTGTGCTAGGTCTACTCTTAGGATGTTTTGACCCACCTGTTGTAGCGTTCTGATTCACGCTAGGCCCCTTGTGCATTTTTTTGGTGTCAGGAGAGCTAGTGTAGGCTCAAGGGGGGGGGGGGGTGTAGGCGATCAGGTGCGCACTTACGGGGAACAAGGAAATAGGCTGAAAACTTGTGTTGAGCTTGACATGGGTAGGGACACGGGCGTGTCCCTACCCGTATTCAGTGGCGTTGAGTGAATATGGTGCTGAGTGATTCTGAAATAGCATTGAGGGTCATGTCAAGAGAAGGACACGGGTAGGGGCATGGGCGTGTCCCTACCCGTGTTCAGTGGCATTGAGTGGTGTGTCCTGAGAAGGACACGGGTAGGGACACAGGCGTGTCCCTTCCCATGTTCAGTGGCGTTGAGTGACCATGGCTTTGAGTGAAATGGATTTGAGTGTTTTGTCCTGAGCAGGAGATGGGTAGAGACACGGGCGTATCCCTACCCATGTTCCATGGCGTTGAGTGCCATGGCTTTGAGTCTGTCCAGAGAGGGACGCGGGTAGAGACACGGGCATGTCCCTACCCGTGTGCTCCAAGGCAAGCAAGACGAGATGTGCCCCGACAAGGATACGGGTATTGACATGGCCAGAACCACGGCCGTATCACCTGGACACGGGTACCGACACGGGCATGTCAGTACCTGTGTATGAGCATGAAACGCCAGTCAAACCGCTGATGACGTTTCGCCAGGACTGAACACGGGTAAGGACACGGCCGTGTCCCTACCCGTGTCACTTCTGTATAAAAAGGAAAAGTGAAACCCTAGCAATCTCATTCTCTTCCCAAGCCCTATTTTATGGAGGGAAAGTTCTAGAGTAAGAGGAACTTCTGGAGCAAACCTTGAAGGAGGAGAAATGCCACCGCCGTCAAGGAAGAAGCGATGCCAACAAGAAGGATGACAAGATCTATGGCCGGAAATGGTGGTACCGCTGGAAATGAGGTGAGCTTCCTCCCCTCTCCCTTGGTGCTAGATCCTTAGATATTCTTAGGCGAGACATCTACTCAAATGAGTCTTGATGTGTGAGGAGAAGGTTTTTAGGGAGGCCTATCAAGAACTTTTGTTCTAATGACTAGTCATCTTCAACCTCCCCTTCTTCAAAGTGATGATGGGGGTGGATTCGTTAAGAGGAATGACCTTGAGAGGGAAAATAAGGGTGGAGGAACTTCTGATTGCAATTTGGGGTGATTGGCTTGAGGAGGAAGATGAACTGATGTCGTTCATTCTGCTTCAAGATGCGTGCAGAATCTGTGTTCTGTACGCAGCGACCTTCTTGGCTATTTTCAGGCAAGAAATGGTACGATCTGGGCTTTTGACTAGACATGAAAGTTTTAGCCCTTGAAATTACCTTTCCAACGAGTAGTTACAGGCCTTTGGGTGAAGCCTGGAACCATGGGAATGTCTGATCGAAGTAAGGGCTGTAGACTAAGCGAACAGAAATTATATTTTGTACACTGTAGGATTTGGAGCTAAATTCATGTGGGTTATATTTTGATCTGGGTTGCAAGCTGAACATGAAAGTTGTAGCCAATGGAAAGACCTTTCCATCGAGTGGTTACACGAACTCACCGGATACCTGTAGCCACAGGAATCCTTGGTTGAATTTGTTGTCCAGATTTATTCTGCACTTAAATTTCTAGGTAGTGCATAACATGGATTTAGATTCGGTGGAATTAATGTTGCAATGTAACTCGAAGTTCGGGTGAACTCTTTTATGGTAATCATCATAGTGATATGAAGGTTGAAGTTTATTAATTTGAATTCATATAACGAGTTATGAAGCAAGCTTAATTGAACGAAAGGGTTTGATATAAATTTGGTAGACTATCATTTATGCGCATTGTTCATATTATGTTGAAATCATTCGGAAGGACATGTAGATGAATAAACTATGGCCATGATGTATATTGAATTGATTAAATGAAATTTAGTAGTCCAATGCTTAGAGTGTCGTCTCCCTACGGGTATCATTGTGGAAGTTAGTAAGTGCGAGGTTGGCCGTCACTAGTCGGGATGGTGTTGAGGTGAGTAAAGTGGATGGTTGGGATTGATCCTCGTGCTTTCTCCGAGGCTCCTTCTATGCCACGGTATTGTGGAATTGCATGCGGTGTGAGTCGACACGTGGTGTCATAATCCTGGGTTAAGGATAGTGTGACAGGTCTACGGGCTCGCCAATCGTCATACCGATGGGAGTTGACAGATAGACTTTGGGTGGTTGGGCATGTCCCTTGGTGTTCATGTCCCGGGGCTCCTTCCGTGCTAAGTGAACGGTTGGGCTTGATCCTCATGCTCATTTCTGAGGCTCCTTCCGTGTCACGCATAGGCCAGTTCGGGGCTAGGATCTTAGTGCACATCTACCCAAGAGAACCCGCTGGGCCGTAGTACTCATGGGCTCCGCTGTTGTGTTCCTAGCGTTGAGGAGTATAGAGACCTAAGTGAAGTAGTGTGGATACCCACTTAGTAGTAGAAGTGCTCATTCTACTATCACCGTCTGGCCACGACGGTTGGCGCCGGAGAGGTTAGCTACCTGCTCGAAAGTGAGAACTACTAGTCTATGTCGACATAGCAACTGCATGTGCGTAATCATGGGTGTGTCATTGCATCGCATACATAACATTGCACCTCATTACATACACAAGACCCTCATCATATAAGTTTGTATGGGCACTCCTATACGATGAGTTACTTACTGTTGAACGATCCTAAACTTATATGCTTGTATGGGCATCCATATAAGTTGATTTACTTTTTATAACTCTATATTCATATGCTGTGGTAGATGGTAGAAATGCTAGAATAACTTATTACTTGATTATACTTTGCTTCATATACGTAGTGATACCGTATCTATACCACTTTCTTGTTTATACTCCTGCATATTATATACATATATTGTACCATGTCCATTTCTCCGCCCAGTGCCGAGGAGTCGCAGGGGGAGCGGATGTGAAGTCACTTAGTGTTTTTGACTAATGGTTGCTACGTCTTCCTTTTTAGGAGGAAACCCCGCAGAAGGAACAACAGGTCATTGAGCCAGTCAGCCAGGCCAGGGCGACAGGGCCTGAAGGGATGGTGTCGTTGCTACCATCTGTTACAGATGTGAGTATATGAGAGTTTTGTTGTAGCCCTTTGGGGCAACTTTATAGATGTACTCTGATTTTGTAGAAGCATGTTTAGCTTCTCTATTACTATACTTTTGGACTTATAGCTTGTGTGGATTTGATTTCTTTATATTATTTTCGTTGGGTTGGCATATATATATTGATATTGGTTGTAGCTGGCAGAATAGGCATCTTGTGGTACAGGCTAACCCGATTGTTAGTGTTATCCTGAGGTGGCTGTTCTGGGCAAAGGATTCCTCTCGTGCCGTGTTTTGTGTTCCGGGAGGGGGGTCTTACAAATGGTATCAGTTTTCCACGATCCTCAACTAAAGAAGTCATTCAACAATGGTCCACTCTCATTTGACTTGTCAGTTTGGGGACAAACTGACTTCGCGGAAGCAGTGGTGTGCCCATATATAATTCACACTAAGTTTGTCCAACTCTAACCTTAAGATTAGCCAACCTGACCAAAAGTTTGCATTCTACGTATAGATTCCAGTGCATGTTGAGCCATTGGGGGGCACTCCTGCCCCTCCCATACTCACTCAGTTCCAACAGTCCGAGTTTGGGCAGACGCTCACCGCCATATTGGATGCTTTTAGGGCAAAGCAGCCTCTGGTGCTACAACAGGCCCCGGGCTCTAACTGGTTGAGCGCCTTCCGGGCTCTCTCCCCTCCCACTTACCTTGGGACGGAGTCAACCGTACGCACAGAGGAATGGCTTGACACAATACAAGAGTTATTGGTTGGTATCTGTTGTCCAGCCAACATGGTTGTGTCACTGGCGGTGTCCACCTTGGAGTTATATGTTAAGAGGTGGTGGAAGTCACTCATGGGCTCCACCTTCCAAGGCCGAGTCTATACAAAGATAAGTTGGAGCGAATTCTCGGATTTTTTCTTGGAGCACTTCATTCCTTCATCCGCTCGAGATGAACTTGAGGAGAGGTTCCTTCCACTGAAACATGGATCAAAGACAGTTACGGAATACTAGCGAGAGTTCAGACATCTCGCAAGGTTTGCGGACTCATACGAGTTAGATGATAAAGGTTACGCCAAGCATTTTTACAAAGGGCTGCAAGACCCCCTAAGGCAGGCCCTTTTGTTAATAATGGATGCTAGCTTGGAGGATATTATTGATATGGAGAAAAGATTGGAGGCGGACCACTTGGGTAGTGGTAAGAGACCTGCAGAGGGCGTTATGGAAGCTGGTCCGAGCAATAGAAGGAGATAGGACTTTATAGTAGGAAGAGGATATCAAAGAGGTGGATGGCGTGTCCACCGAAACTATAGGGTGGAGCATCCGGCTCCGCAATTGCCCGCGTTGCCTCCACTGCCACAGCCTCAGCAATTTCAGCAACTCGAGAGGCATCGTGGGCTGGTGTGTTTTGAATGCAACCAACCTGGTCACATTCGACGATTCTGCCCACAATTGTATGGGAACGCCCCTCCCACTCTCCCTCCAGCGGCCCCTCGAGGGCGGGGTTACATGCGTGGTCGAGGACGAGGACCACGAAGATGTAACCCCGGCCCTGCCCGGGATCAAGTGTACGCGCTAGACACGACGCAAGAACGGAATCCCCAGAATGTTATTACATTTACGTGCAGTAAGCTTTCATGTTTTCAGTGTTAAACTTAAGTTGCTTATGACATACTAGCTATCTAGCAATATGCTTTGATTATTGGCACTTAGGCACCGTGATGATTGGCGGAAAGACGGCTTATGCGTTGTTCGATACTGGTGCCTCACACTCCTTTGTGTCCGAGGATTTCATTAAGGACATGGGGGTGTGCAATATTTTACTGGAATAGCCTGACTAGTGCGCCTTACAGACAACTCGGATATGGTTGCAACCGCTAAGTATGATATTGGGGTACTTATTGTGGGAAGGGCTTTCGTTACGCCTGCCACTGTCTTGAAAATGCGGGAATTTGACATCATTCTGGGCATGATGTGGTTGGACTGGCACTTTGTAAGGATCAACTGCGCGGAGAAGCGGATCTATTTGAGACATGGAGACTCTGACGTCATCTTCCAAGGTATTAACTTGGAACCTCGTCTGACGTTATCATCCGTTCAGGTTGTAAAAGCCCACATGAAGGGGGATTAAGTTTTTATGATTTGGTTCGAGTTAAAGGAAGTAGCATTGGACGTAAAAGACGTACGGGTAGTGCGGGACTTCCCCGAGGTATTTCCTGAGAAACTGCCAGGATTACCCCCACATAGAGAGGTTGACTTCCAAATTAAACTAGTACTGGGTGCCAAGCCTTTATCAAAGGCCCCTTACCGAATGGCCCCGAAAGAACTCACGGAGTTTAGAGTTAAACTATAAGACCTGGTGGAGTCAGGGTTTGTCCGCCCCAGTTCGTCACCCTGGGGAGCCCCTATATTGTTCATGAAGAAGAAGGATGGAACCCTGCGTTTGTGCATAGATTATCGGGAAATCAATCGGTTGATGGTGCGGAACACTTACCCGCTACCTCTGATCGACGAGTTGTTCGATCAACTAATGGGAACGCATTGGTTTTCTAAGCTGGACTTGCGCTCAGGGTATTACCATTTGAGAATACAAGAAGGGGACATCCATAAAACAGCCTTTAGTTCAAGATATGGGTTGTACGAGTTCACCGAAATGCCGTTTTGGCTCACAAATTCCCCTTAGGCTTTCATGAGCCTGATGAACAAGGTATTTGAGCCCTATTTGGACATCTTCGTCATTATTTTCATCGATGATATCCTAGTCTACTCAAGGATGGAGGAGGATCATGGCGAGCACCTGACCTTGGTGTTGAAGAAGTTGAAGGAGCACGCCATGTACACTAAATTAACAAATGCGAATTCTGGCTTAAGGAGGTTGCCTTCTTGGGTCATGTGATCAGTGGGGCTGGGCTAGCTATGGATCCGGCCAAGGTGTGCGCCGTAAAGGAGTGGTCGTCTTTGAAGTCAGTGGCTAACGTGCGGAGTTTCCTTGGACTTGTTGGGTACTACCGCAAGTTCGTAAAAGGATTCTCCAAGATTTCCCTCCCACTTACTTATTTGACGAAGAAAGGGGTGTCATATGAGTAGACACCCAAATGTGAAGGTGTGTTCCAATAATTCGCTCACAAATTCTTGCTCAGATGATTGAGGAGATGGATATTACTTTGATATTTAAGGCTCCTTTGGTAGAATATACGGAGTACTTGGCCAGAATGAGCATAGTTTGTGATATCCGGGACCGGATCCGTGTGGAGCAAGAAGTGGATGCGTCTCTGGCCCCAGCAATCAAGACAATCGAAGACAGGACTACCGACGAATACACACTAAAAGACAGCCTCGTTTATTTTCGCGGCCTGCTCTACATTCCCAAGGGCGGTAAAATCAGGGAGGATATCTTGAGAAAGGCACATTGCTCTCAGTATTCAGTGCACCCGGGAATTGCAAGGATGTACGTCGGCTTACGGAAGACCATGTGTTGGCCGGGAATGAAGAAGGATGTCCGATATTTTGTTACACATTGTGAAGCCTGTCAAAGGGTGAAGGCGGTGTGCAGGAGTCCCGACAGCTTGTTACAGTCATTGCCCATCTCGGAGTGGAAGTTCAAGGATATTTCCATGGACTTCGCACATGGGCTACCTTGCTCACGCTCAGGGAATGATTCAGTGTGGGTGATCGTTAATCGACTGACGAAAGTAGCCTGGTTTATCCCTATGAAGAAGGAGGCTCACGTGGATGTCTTGGTTCGCCTCTTTGTGGAGCAGTTTGTACGGCATCATGGCGTGCCTAAGATGATTGTTTCTGATCGTGATGGTCGCTTTACCTCCAAGGAGTGGAAGGAGGTACATGCGTATTTGGGCTCGCGCCTTATCTTCAGCACCGCATTCCTTCCTCAGACGGATGGGCAGTCTGAGCGAACCATCCGGACATTAGAGGATCTGTTGAGATTATATGTGTTGGATAGGGCAGAGCCATGGGAAATTCTCTTACCCCTTGTGGAATTCTCCTACAACAACAGCCATCAGGCGAGCATCGGCATGGCGCCCCATGAAGCCCTTTATGGAAGAAGGTGTAGAACCCCCTTGTCTTGGGTACAAGATGAAGACCCGAAGACTTTGGGAGTTGAGTACATAGATGACACGGATGCGATGGTTAGGATGATACGGGATCGCATGTTAGAGGCTCAAAGTCGGCAAGCAAAGTACTATAATGCAAGGCACCGTCTGGTAGAGTTTCAAGTGGGTGATAAAGTATTTCTGAAAATTCGGCCGATCCATGGATTGTCATGGGTGCGTGGTGTGAGAAGCTCAGCCCGAGGTATATGGGTCCTTATACTATACTAGAAAGGGTTAGCCCGTTAGCATATCGGTTAGAACTATCGCCCGAGCTAGAGAATCTCCACGACGTGTTCCATGTGTCGTCACTTTAGAAGGCATTATTACGGCCCGATCAATACATCCCCACAACTGATGGTGTTGTGGCATCTGATAGGTCTGTGGGACTGGAGCCGGTGCGGATTGTAGATAACGAGATAAGAACCTTGCACCGCAAAAGTGTTCCCTTGGTAAAGGTGCTATGGTCTAATCATGGGAAGGAGGAGTTTACATGGGAGCCAATGGATTTGATGGAAAGACGCTACCCGGAGTTGTTTGCTCCAAGTAATTTTATTTAAAAGCATATTTTGTTTTTCTGTATGCTTCACTCCCCATAGCCTTAGCCTTATTTTGGGGACGAAATCTTTTATTTTATTTATAGGATTTGTAACGTTCCGATTCACGCTAAGCCCCTTATGCGTCTGATTCGCGCTAGGCCCCTTGTGCGTGTTTTTGGTGTCAGGAGAGCTGGTGTAGGCTCAAGGGGGGGGGGGTGCAGGCTATCAGGTGTGCACTTGCGGGAAACAAGGAAATAGGCTGAAAACTTGTGTTGAGCTAGACACGTGTAGAGACACGGGCGTGTCCCTACCCGTGTTCAGTGGCATTGAGTGACTATGGTGCTGAGTGATTTTGAAATGGCGTTGAATGGCATGTCCCTAGAAGGACACGGGTAAGGACACGGGCGTGTCCATACCCCTGTTCAGTGGCATTGAGTGGTGTGTCCCGAGAAGGACACGGGTAGAGACACGGGCGTGTCCCTTCCCGTGTTCAGTGGCGTTGAGTGACCATGGCTTTGAGTGAAATGTATTTGAGTGTTTTGTCCCGAGCAGGACATGGGTAGAGACACGGGCGTGTCCCTACCTGTGTTTCATGGAGTTGAGTGTCATGGATTTGAGTCTGTCCAGAGAGGGACACGGGTAGAGACACGGGCGTGTCCCTACCAGTGTGCACCAAAGCAAGCAAGACGAGATGTGTCCCGACCAGGACACGGGTATTGACACGGCCAGAACAATGGCCGTGTCACCTGGACACGGGTACCGACATGGGCATGTCAGTACCCGTGTATGAGCATGAAATGCCAGTCAAACCGCTGATGACATTTTGCCTGGACTGAACATGGGTAAGGACACGGCCGTGTCCCTACCCGTGTCACTTCTGTATAAAAATGAAAAGTGAAACCCTAGCAATCTCATTCTCTTCCCAAGCCTTATTTTCTGGAGGGAAAGTTCTGGAGCAAGAGGAACTTCTGGAGCAAACCTTGAAGGAGGAGAAAAGCCACCGCAATCAAGGAAGAAGCGATGCCAATGAGAAGGATGACAAGATCCATGGCCGGAAATCGTGGTACCGCTGGAAATGAGGTGATCTTCCTCCCCTCTCCTTGGTGCTAGATCCTTAGATATTCTTAGGCGATACATCGACTCAAATGAGTCTTCATGTGTGAGGAGAAGGTTTCTAGGGAGGCCTATCTAGAACTTTTGTTCTAATGACTAGTTAATTTTAACCTCCCCTTCCCAAAGTGATGATAGGGGTGGATTCGTGAAGAGGAATGGACTTTAGAGGGAGATTTAGGGTGGAGGAACTTCTGGTTGCAATTTGGGGAGATCGGCTTGAGGAGGAAGATGAACCGATGTCATTCGTACCGCTTCAAGATGCATGCAGAATCTGTGTTCATGTCCCGGGGCTCCTTCCGTGCTAAGTGAATAATTGGGCTTGATCCTCGTGCTCATTTCTGAGGCTCCTTCCATGTCCGACATAGGCCAGTTCGGGGCTAGGATCTTGGTGCACATCTACCCAATCGAACCCGCTGGGCCATAGTACGCATGGGCTCCGTTGTTGTGTTCTTAGCGTTGAGGCGTACGGAGGCCTAAGTGAAGTAGTGTGGATACTCACTTAGTAGTAGAAGTGCCCGTTCTACTATCACCGTCTAGCCATGATGGTTGGCTCCTGAGAGGTTAGCTAACTGCTTGAAAGTGGGAACTACTTGTCTGTATCGACATAGCAACTGCATGTGCGTGATCATGGGTGTGTCATTGCATCACATACATAACATTGCACCTCATTACATACACAAGACCCTCATCGTATAAGTTTGTATAAGCACTCTTATACAATGAGTTACTTAATGTTGAACGATCCTCAACTTATATGCTTGTATGGGCATCCATATAAGTTGAGTTACTTTTTATAACTCTATATTCATATGCTGAGATAGATTGTAGAAATGCTAGAATAACTTATTACTTGATTATACTCTGCTTCATATACGTAGTGATACCGTACCTATGCAACTTGTTTGTTTATACTCCTGCATATTATATACATGTATTGTACCATGTCCCTTTCTCCTCCCGGTGCCGAGGAGTCACCGGAGGAGCGGATGTGAAACCACTTAGTCTTTATGACTAACGGTTGCTACGTCTTCCTTTTTAGGAGGAAACCCTGCAGATGGAATAGCAGGTCATGGAGCCGGTCAGCTAGGCCAGGACGATAGGGCCTGAAGGGACGGTGTCGTCGCTACCGTCTGTTACAGATGTGAGTATTTTAGAGTTTTGTTGTAGCCCTTTGGGGCAACTTTATAGTTGTACTCTGAGTTTGTAGAAACATGTTTAGCTTCTCTATTACTGTACTTTTGGACTTATAGCTTGTGTGGATTTGATTTCTTATATTATTTTGGTTGGATTGACATATATATATTGATATTGGTTGTAGCCGGTAGAATAGGCATCTTGTGGTACAGGCTAACCCGATTGTTAGTGCTACCCCGAGGTGGCTGTTCTGGGCATAGGACCCCTCTTGTGGCGTGTTTTGTGTTCCGGGAGGGGGGTCTTACACCTGTATAGCCAGGGTCTTTTTCTAGTCTAAGTTAGATCCATTTAGGTTAGGTTTCTTCAGACCAGCAATGCAGTGGACTCAAGACTTAGACTCAGAAGATTTCTGTGAAGTATTTACATCAGTTCGGCTATAGTTGAACTCAGCTCGACGATCGTCGATCTCCCATCGAGGATCTCAGATTCTCCTACTCTGAACTGAGCTCAACGATCTACGAGCTCGGGTCGATGATCAATTAACTGAGTTTGATGATCTCTGAACTCAGGTCTACATTTTTACGCTACTTGTAGATATCAGTTTATAGAAATTGTCTGATGTATTTGTTCTCTTTATGATCAATTATTTTGTGGCAATTATATTCCGATAATTAATGCTGATATTCTCAAGGCTAATAGTCGTATTTCATAAGCATTAATTATGGTATTCACAGAATATTTTTATTGTCTTATTTTAAGAAGACAGTTAAGGAAGTGCATTTATGTTGCCAGCCATTCTAGCCATTTGGGCTCCAAGATTCCTACAGAGAATTAAGTGTTGCCTTGGAAATTCAAATAGCATGTCATTTTCTTTCTAATGATTATAATAGAGATATCTAGAGAGAGCAATACAGTCAATCAGATAGTTCGAGAAAAAGATACAATCGACAGAAAGTCATTCTTCTACAGTATTCATTCTTTTTCTCACAGGAACTTTTGCATTGCTTTCAAAAAGGAAGAAGAAGAATATATTTAAAACAACTTTCTCAAGTCTTCTTCATTCTCCAGCCTTCAGAGATCTACAGAGACCTCTAATCAATATCAGTCTACAGATCTAAAAAGTCTCTACAACAATTCTTTGAAGACCTACACCCAGGACAAAGTTTCTTCATGCTGAATATATACAACATCTCAGGGGGAGCTTGGGCTTTCTACAGCAATCCACATAGTCTTCTCATTAGCTTGAGAAAGAGAAGACTTCTTTAAAATTTTATTTTACCACCATCTGTACAGGGTTATCTCTCCCTTCAAAAGTGAACTCTTGGTGATAAGGCACCTGATCCAAAACATATTGGATTTTGGGCTCCTGATCAAAAGCTCAAAGGGTCTCTAGATCTACCTAAAGAGATCTTGTGGTGGCAGGGAACCTGATCAAAAACCTGTTGTGGATTCCTACCTGGGTGGTAGAAGAGTGGATGAACCCAGATTTGGGGAACCACTATAAATCTTCTTGTGTTGTCTGGTTGCTTTGTGTTTTCTTTGTGTGCTGTGATGTGCTGTGTTATCTTAGTTTGTTTTATTTTTTCTATTCACCCCCCCCCCGCTCTAGAGTAAATTTTAATTCTGCAATAAAACTAAGTAAATTTTTTTTAATACTCTATTAACCCCCTTTAGAGTAAATACTATCTATCCCCTCACTTTCAATTGGTATCAGAGGGAGGTTCTAAGGTTGAACAAGCTAACACCTAAACCTAAGATTTTTGATAGATACCATTTTACTCTACTATCCTTTTTATCAAACCATCGCACAGTACAAGGACTTTGCAAGCACATGACCTCCAGTTTGCAACATGCAAAACTTTGGATTCTGGAAGGCAAGAATCAAGCTTTATATGAATTTTATTGATGAAGACATTTATGCTTCCATCTTAATAGGAGTACCACTACCAGTTGCCCCTCCAACTCCTTCTACAAACATGAATGCAGTACCTCCTCTAGAATACAATGATGCTCACAAGAAAGCAAAGGTTGCTGATGCAAAAGCCATGAACATACTGGCTCAAACAATGTCTGATGATATATTCCAAAAAGTAGCTGAATGTGAATCAGCTAAGGCCATCTGGGATTCCTTAAACCAGATGGTTGCAGGATCAGCAGATGAAAAGAAGGACAGGAGAGCTCATCTCCTCTCCTAGTATGAGAACTTCAGAAAGGAAGAAACTGAGCAAGTTTTTGAGATGTATAATATACTCAGCATCATTGTTAATGAGCTGAAAACTCTTGACAAAGACATCTCAGTAACTGAAATAAATGACAAGATTCTCATGTGCTTCCCCAGCTCATGGGATTCTAGAATCTGGCCTATCAGAGAGACTAGAAGCACAAATGAGATGACAACAGAATAAGTCTTAGGAAAGTTCAAATCTTATGAACAGCTCCTAAAGATAAGAGAAGCTGAAGTATAAAAGACTCCTACACAACCTAGGAAGGAGCAGAACATAGCTTTCAAAGCTTCTAAAGAATCAGAAGCCTCTCCATCAAATGAAGAATTGATGAGTCTCTTTGCAAAGAGATTCTTCAAGATGGGGAGAAAAGAATTCAGAAGGAAATCATCAAGAAGTGATGATAAACCAAGGTATGACAAAACCCATTCTAAGGAGATTATTTGCTTTGGTTGCACAAAACCTGGACACATTCTTCCAGAATGTCCAGAGAACAATCATAAGGAAAAAAGAAAGGATAAAGACTCCAAGAAGCACTACAGCAAATCATCCTCCCACAAGAACAAGAAGAAGGAGATAGGGTTTGTTGCAGAAACATGGAGTGATACTAAAGAATCATCTTCCTCCAGTTCTAGTGAAGATGAAGAAGAAGCAAAGGCCAAAGAAATTTGCTTAATGGCCATCAATGCTTCAAGGCATGTTTCAGAAGAAGTAGAATCTGAAGAATATTTAGATTGTGATCAGGTATTGGAAGATTTTGACTTTACTTCTGAAGATTTCAAAAATGATTTTAAATCTATGTGTAATGATCTGATAAGATCCTAGAAGGAAATCAAACTTCTCAGAGATAGACAACTTAATTATGATAGCTTAGTTTCAAAAAACATTATGTTGAATAATGAAATGAACATGTATAGTGAACAAATCACTTTCCTAAAAGTTAAGTAAAGCAAAATAGTTAGAAGAATCACTGAATGGAACAAGCAAACAACTAGTAGAAATTACCAGCACACTTAATACTAGGCATAATAGAAGTTAATTAGGATTAGGTGCATCATCTAGTGAACCACCAACCATTCAAAAAAACAATCTCTCACAACCTGTAAAGTTCATATTAGATAAGGATAAGAAGAACACAGAACAAATCAAAAAGGTTAACAAAGTCTTAAAACAAGTTGAGATAAATAAGTAAAAACAAAAAGCTAAGTCAGAAAAAAAAAAATCATCGAACCAAGATCGACGATCTCAGCATTATTCATCGAACGACGATCGACGATTTCAGAACCCAGAGTTTGAGCTTAAACACTCAGCAAACGGGGATCGACGATATTATTATGTATCGTCGAACAGAGGTCGACGATCGTGGAACCCAGATAATAGTCACTATTATTCTGATAACCAAGATCGACGATATCAATGATGGTAGTCGAACGCAGATCGACGATCTCAACATAAATCGTCAAACCCAAATCAGTTTCATCAAAACTATAACTTCAACAAAAATTTTAATAAGAACTCTAACCCTAAACCTGTCAATCCCAAAACTAACTGTAAAATTCCACCTAGGAGATTTCATCCCTTAGGTTATAAAAGTCAACCTGAATGCTCTTATATTTCAAGTTTTAAATATGAAAAGAAGCAAGTACCCAAGGTTACCTGGGTCCAAAATATATAAGCTGTTATTTTACAGGTGAAGACCTATCCTACCATATAGGATATGTGGTATTTGGATAGTGGGTGCTCTAAGCACACGACAGAAAACAAGGCCAATCTAAGTAACTACAAGGCAAAGCTAGATCCAATGGTTATATTTGGAGACTCAAGCTTTGGTCAGACATAAGGCTATGGAGAATTTACACTTGGAGTTGTCACATTCAGAAAAGTGGCATACGTAAGTGGCTTGAAGCATAACTTGATATCCATAGGTCAGATATGTGATGCAGGTTATCAGGTATTTTTTACTGAATCCAAATGCAATATTTATTTAAATAACAACACTATGTTATCAGGTATTAGACAAGGTAATATCTATTTAGTTGATTTTAATTCTGCTAGTTCAGAAATCTTTTTGTTTAACAAGGTTAGCATAACAATACACTGTGGCACAAAAGAATAGGACATATAAATCTTAGAAACATTGCTAGGTTATCTAGGGACAACCTTGTTAGAGGATTTCCCTCTTGCCCCTATAATAAGGAAAGCCTTTGCAGGGCTTGTCAAGAAGGCAAGCAAACTAAAAATAGTTTTAAATCAGTTAATTAAAGTGATTCACCTAGGATTTTGTAGTTGCTTCATTTGGACCTTTTTGGACCTATTGCTGTACAAAGCCTAGGAGGGAAATTCTATACTTTAGTTATTGTAGATGATTTCTCTAGGTTCACTTGGGTTTTCTTCTTAAGAAACAAATCTGATAATTTCAAAGTTCTTACAGACTTTCTAAAATGCATAAAGATTGAGTACTCTACTCCAGTTGCATTGATCAGAAGTGATCATGGCACTTAGTTTAAATCTCTTCCTATATAAGAATTCTGTGAGAAGGAAGGTATCAGGCACTGCTTCTCTGCTCCTAGAATTCCTCAACAAAATGAGGTAGTTGAAAGGAAAAATAGAACACTCATTGAAGCTGCAGGCATATTGCTTGCTGATGCTTACATGCCTCTATCCTATTGGGCAGAAGCTGTAAGCACAGCGAATTATGTCCTGAATAGAAGTTTGATACACAAACTTAAGGGCAAGACTCCCTATGAACTACTCAAAGGGAATAAACCTAAAATAGATTACTTTAGAATTTTTGGTTGCAATTGTTATATACATAATAACAACAAAGACTATATTAGAAAGTTTGAAGCCAAAGCTACAATGCAATTCTTTCTAGGATATTCTCAAGTTAGTAAGGCATATAGGGTTTTCAATAAATCATCTTTGAAAATTGAAGAATCTATGCACATTACCTTCGATTAAGCTAATATGTTCTACAAGGAGAAGGAAACTTCTACCAGTAACTCTTTGCAGGTACTTAACTTATGTGAGAAGTTAGATGACTTTAATCTCAGCCAAAAGGTGATGTCACATCCCTCTCTACAGGTTGATGAAGATAGTGAAGAAGAATCTTTGGAAGTGGTTCAAATTCCTCCAATAGCAAATATAATACCACAAGAGGAATTGATTCATAATGCCGTTGCTGAACAAACTCCACCCCCTGACTATGTTACACTTAGAGATCATCCCATATCTCAAGTTATATGAGATATGTCAGTTGGTGTACATACAAGGAATCAACTCAACTAAGATATGATGCACGCCTGTTTCTTATCTAAAATTCAGCCTCTATCCATCAAAGATATTGAGCAAGATCCACACTGGATTATTGCAATGCAAGAGGAGCTCAATCAGTTTGAGAGATGCAGAGTTTGGAATTTGGTTCCTAGACCCAATGGACATCTAGTCATTGGAACTAAATGGGTTTTCAGAAACAAATTGGATGCTCAAGGCATAATTATCAGAAACAAAGCAAGACTAGTAGCATAAGGCTATAGGCAAGAAGAAGGTATTGACTATGATTAAACCTTTGCACTTGTTACAAGGCTTAAAGCTATAAGAATATTCTTAGCTTATGCTGTATACAAGAACTTCAAAGTATATCAAATGGATGTCAAAAGTGTCTTTCTCAATGGGGAACTCAAAGAAGAAGTATATGTGGAACATCCACCAGTTTTTATCTCTCCAACTCACCCCTCTTATGTTTTCAAATTGCATAAGGCTCTCTATGGTCTAAAGCAAGCTCCAAGAGCTTGGTATGAGACCCTAGCTAGCTTTCTTTTAGAGCATAAATTTTCTAGAGGCATTGTAGATAGGACTTTATTTATAAGACATCGTCATGATAGGATTCTATTAGTTCAAGTATATGTAGATGACATTATATTTTGATATATTGATTCTAAACTATGTAAAAGGTTTTTTGACCTTATGCATTCTAAGTTTGAAATGAGTAGCATGGGTGAACTCTCTTACTTCCTTGGTCTCCAAGTGAAGCAAGCACCTGATGGCATATACTTATCTCAGTACAAGTATGCTAAGGAATTAGTAAAAAAGTTTGGGATGGTTGATGCCTCAGCAATGAAAACACCCATGGCTTCTAATGCAGTGATTGATTCTGATGAAAAGGGTAAACCTGTTGATAAAAAAAATTATAGGGCCATTGTTGGGTCCCTATTATATCTTACTGCAAGTAGACCAGATATAATGTTTGCAACATGTCTTTGTGTTAGATTTCAAGTCAACCCTAAAGAATCTCATCTAATTCTTCTCAAGAGAATTTTAAGATATTTAAAGAGTTGTCCTAATCTAGGACTTTGATATCCTACAGAGTCAGAATTTGACTTAACTGGTTATTCTGATGCTGACTATGCTAGATGCAGAGTTGACAGAAAAAGCACTTCAGAAACTTGTCAGTTCCTAGGTGATAGATTAGTGTCTTGGTTTTACAAGAAGCAATCATCTGTGTCTACTTCAACTACAGAGGCTGAATATATAGCAGTTGGTAGTTGCTATTCACAGATTTTGTGGATTCAAAACTAGCTACTGGATTATGGATACTCTCTCAAAAATACCACCATATTTTGTGACAGTACCAGTGCTATATCTATTGAACAAAATCGAATCCTTCATTCTAGGACCAAGTATATAGAAATAAGGCATCATTTTCTTAGAGATTATGTAGAACAAAACAATATTAATCTCAAGTTTATCTCCACTGATTTTCAAAGAGAAGATATTTTCACCAAGCCCTTGGATGATCAAAAACATCTATTCTTTTTAGATCAGCTTGGAATGATAAATGGCATAGATTAAATTGAATTTTGTCTAAGTGTGAAGTTTTGTTCAACGATCGTCGAATGGAGATCGACGATCTACGAACTTATCTTGAGCTCTATCGTCGACCTGAGTTTGAAGACAGCTCTGCGTGAAGACAAAAATCATCGACCGGAGATCGAAGACTTTGCTTCAGAAAATTTATCATCGACCTAAGATCGACCATTGACTTTCGCTTCTAAAATCAGAGGCCAATGATATTATTTGTTTATAAATTAATCATTGACCTAAGATCGACGTCTTTGGTTTTATCATCGGACAGAGATCGCCTTTTCATATTCCAAAAACCTATATATCGGTTTTTCTTCGATCTCTATCCTTCACTTTCATATTTCCCTTTGCACTTGATCATTTCTCTCTTAAGTCTATAGAACTTCAATGGCGATTCTAGCGGCGATTCTATATGCAATGAAAATCGACATCGGCTTTGACGTCGACTTTGAATCCATCAATCATTGTGATCAAATATTCCAAGAGATGATGTAGCTATATGAAGATTAGGGTCTGAAGAATATTATGTCAACAAGGATTAAGCGATCGATTTTAGAGATAAGAGAATGGGTGTATTCTTCCTCCTCAACCGATGACCCCTCCATGATTGGATTTATTTCTAGACAGCAGGTGACTCTATACCCTTAAATTATTACTGAGATTTTTGAATTGAAAAATGGAGAAGAAGAGTTAGATCAGGATAGTGCTGAATACAGCAGGATGTTAGTTGAGATGGGTCATACTGAGGGCATCCCATCTAAGCTTTTTAAAAAGAACTTATCTATTGGCTTTAAATTTCTTTTTGATATTGTAAGCAAAGTGTTGCTGGGCAAGCATTCTACTCATGATAATATTAATAGGCAACAGTTTGTTATCATGCTTGCTCTGGTTAACAAAAAGTCCATAGACTGGGATGGTTTGTTCTTTGATTTGATAAAGAGGAAAAATAACAAGAAGGAAATTTGTTTAGGAAGGATTCTGGGAATCTTCCTGCAGAAGAAAGTTCCTGAGCTACTATTTTCTTCAACCATAGCTATAAATGCTAGCAAGAGATTGGATTCTTCTCTTTTTGGGAAGTGGGAGACGACCATCCAAAAGCCCTCCAAGGTTGGATCTTCTTCCAACATATCTGAGGACATAAGGGCTGTAACAGCCACTTCTCACCCTAGTGAAGAAGTTCTTCCTCCTCCTCCATCTTTCCAAGCCATCCCTCTTATTGCTTCTCAACCTTCAGATGTTATTCAAACTCCTTCATCATCCCCAGTTATACCACTTTCTCCTTCAAAGTCACCAATTCCCCAACATCTTGTTGAAACTCAAACCTTCAACATTATGTCCCTTCCAAATTTTGACCTCCTATCACCTCATTCATCACCTGTCCATCATCATGAATCCCCCATCAACATTGATGTCTCAACACAAAACTCTCCACATAATTCCCCTTTCTAGGAAGAAATCATGACTGATTTCATTCCTCCACTCTCTTATCATTGTATATCGACTCAGATACCCTCTGAGTTTCTGCACTTTGATTCCCCTTTCATTGCTCATCTTTTGGATCTCATCACTCTATCCCTCAAATCTTTGATAGCAGAAGCTATTTCCCCACTCGCTCAATCGATATCAACTCTTGCTGCTTCAATTGATGCCTTCTCTGTCCCTTCTACATCTAGGGGCCCGGTTCTAGTTTCTACTGAAACCAGGAAGGGGGAGATGTCCTATGAAGATGTAGTAGGTCCAGCCTCAGCAGATCTTCCAGACCTGTCTCCTCCAGCAGTTCAAGAAAAAGTTCAAGAAGTAGAAGACTCTGAAATGTCATGTTCAGATATTGTTTCATATTCTGATCTGTTTGTTTTTCTGAATTCAGAAGAGTACACTGATGTGTCAATTCTTGATATATCTAGTGGTGATTGCTTTATAAATCCCACTATTGATTTGCAGTTTCTTTTGCATTCTTTTCTTTGTTTAGATCAGTTTTGTATCTAGTTGAGTTAAGTTTCTCCAAGGCCATGGTCTGTTATACTAGACCCATGAGTCCTCAAGCTGTGGAGCATCTTATGCAGAATTCTGTTGAGCCTAGTGTTTCAGTATCAGAATATGCAGCAGAATCAGATGTTCTGTCAGTTGTCTGTACAGAAGTCTCTTTAGCTCAGTCAGATTCAGCTTGTACAGTAATGCCATCTCCTATGGTTGTTGAACCAACATCTGTTATAGCAGATAAGGTTGAGCTAGATGCTCTTTTGATTGTTGAAGATTTGTTTTGTCTAGTGGCTTCTATAAATCTTGATTCAGCCCGAAAGAGAGAATTAATAAACCTTTATGATCCGAAAGCTCATTTTGTTGAATTGTCTCCATCCTCTATGGATGTTGATATTGTTGCTGTTATAACAGAACATGTTGATTTAGTTGTTGATCCAGTCTCAAGTCTATTTGTACCATCTTATCCCATATATGACATCCCCTTTCCTTCCTTGGATGAACTCACAGCTCTTGATATACAAGAAGAAGCTAAAGAATTAGCTGCCAAGAAGACTTCTGATAAGCAGTTAAAAAAAATTAATGATTTATATGACAATCCTCCCGATTCATCTGATGATGATGAGGATGATGAATCAGAGGATTCAAGTCCTAAGAAGAAGAAAGTGTCAAGGAAAAGGAAGGTTGTTCCTAAAGCTGCTCCTAAGCCAGGAAACACAAATGACACCCCTTATTACATTTTGGAATGGATTACACCATATCCAGGCATGGAAAGCAGGAAGTGGTTGTTAAAGAATGAGCAAAAGGCCAGGAAGAAGATCAGGAGATACTCTCCTCCACCTCAAAGTTTCAGAGAGGTCCTCCTCCTCCTCCTCCTGCTGGAGCCTCAGGAAATGTTTCTTAAAGTTCTAATGTATATTCAAAGCCTACTTCATTTGCAAGAACTTATAATAGGCAGGACAGATCATCTAGACCTTAATCCCAAGGAAGTAGTCAGCAATAAAGAAATCTAAGTTCAGCTGAACATGTATAGGAAGTTATTTATATAAAGCCAACATTCTCTCCTCCTCAACAGATAGCTCCACCTAAAGATTAGAAGACAGCTCAATATCAATCCAGAAGGCATGATGAATCTCACAAGACTAAAGGAAAGTACAGTGAAGCTACTCCTCCCAGATCTCTCTATTCTAAAAATGATGAAAATCAAAGTGTGCCAAACTTTCAAGCTCAGTCTACTCAGTTCAAATCTATTACCCAGTTACCTCCTCAAGATGATCAGCCACCTGTTGATTAGGAAGTTGATCCAAACTTCGGGATGGCCAGGTTCTAAGAGCTTATTGGCCTATCTCAGATAAAGAAAACTAGAGGAGGAGGTGAAGACCCATCCAAGTTCACCACTATGTCATCATTCAGAGAAAAGGAACTTGATAAGCTACAAGTAAGCAAGAAAGTTTTCAATCCAGTTGAGTATATGGCACTGCACCCTGAAGCAGTTGTGCCCAGAATAGGATCTCAGAAAATTCTTGGTGAGCAGGACTTGAAGGCATCTAAGAAGGAAGCACCAGATCCTAAAAGAAAGATAATTTTCTCTAAACCGTCCTCTGGTCCTCCTTCTGATAAATTATAGTTTGTGCTATGTAATTCTTAAATGATTAACTAAACTATGTATAATGCATTGCTATAGTATATCTGTTGATGTTATTTCATCTTATCAGATATTTATGGTCTTTGTATTCTTATTTCATTTCAGTTTATTTTATTCTTGAATGACCTCACACAAATAGGGGGAGATTGTTGGAACCCTTATTTAGATTTGTGCTAGGTCTACTCTTAGGATGTTTTGACCCACCTATATAGCAAGGGTCTTTGTCTAGTCTCAGTTAGTTCCATTTAGGTCAGGTTTCTTCAGACCAGTATTGCAGTGGACTCAAGACTTAGACTCAGAAGATTTCTGTGAAGTATTTACATCAGTTCGACTATAATCGAACTCAGCTCGACTATAATCGAACTCAGCACGACGATCGTCAATCTCCCATCGACGATCTCAGAGTCCACTACTCTGAATTGAGCTCAATGATCTACGAGCTCGGGTCGACGATCTATTAACTGAGTTCGACAATCTCTGAACTCAGGTCTATGTTTTTACGCTACTTGTAGATATCAGTTTACAGAAATTTTCTAAAGTATTTGTTCTCTTTATGATCAATTATTTTGTGGCAATTATATTCTAATAATTAATGCTGATATTCTCAAGTCTAATAGCCGTATTTCACAAGCATTAATTATGGTATTCAATGAATATTTTATTGTCTTATTTTAAGAAGACAGTTAAGGAAGTGCATTTATGTTGCCAACCAATCTAGCAATTTGGGCTCCTAGATTCCTGTAGAGAATTAAGTATTGCCTTGGAAATTAAAATAGCATATCATTTTCTTTCTAATGATTATAACAGAGATAGTTAGAGAGAGAAATACAGTCAATCAAATAGTTAGAGAAAAAAATACAATTGACATAAAGTTTTTCTTCTGCAGTATTCATTTTTTTCTTACAAGAACTTTTGCATTGCTTTCAAAAAGAAGAAGAGAAATTTATTCAAAACAACTTTCTCAAGTTTTCTTGATTCTTCAGCCTTAAGATACCTAAAGAGACCTCTAATCAATATCAGTCTACAGATCTAAAAAGGCTCTACAGCAATTCTTTGAAGACCTACACCCAGGACCAAGTTTCTTCATCCTGAATCTATACAACATCTCAGGGGGAGCTTGGGCTTTCTATAGTAATCCACATAGTATTCTCATTTGCTTGAGAAAGAGAAGACTTCTTTAAACTTTTCTTTTAACACCATCTGTACAGGGTTACTCTCCCTTCAAAAGTGAACTCTTGGTGATATGGCACCTGATCAAAAACCTATTGGATTTTGGGCTCCTGATCAAAACCTCAAAGGGTCTCTAGATCTACCTGAAAGAGATCTTGTGGTGGCAGGGCACCTGATCAAAAACCTGTAGTGGATTCCTACCTGGGTGGTAGAAGAGTGGATGTACCCAGATTTGGGGAACCACTATAAATCTTCTATTATTGTCTGGTTTACTTTGTGTTTTCTTTGTGTGTTGTGTTGTGCTGTGTTATCTTAGTTTGTTTTATTTTCTCTCTTACTTATAATTATCAGTATTTTAATTCTGCAATAAAACTAAGTAAATTTTTTTTAATACTCTATTCACCCCCCCCCCCCTCTGAAGTAAATACTATCTATCCCCTCACTTTCAGACAACTTACACACGTCTCGATGGAAGAGTTTTCGAGTCTGTTTTTGGCAAGGTACTTCCCCTCTGCTCAGAGTATTGCGTTGGAGAACGAATTCCAGAATTTGTCTCAAGGAGAGAGTAGCGTGGATGAGTAACTCCATGAATTTACACGATTGGGTCGGTACGCTAGCTCTACTTTTGCTGATGAGGAGCGAAAGACAACTCGTTTCTATGAAGGTCTGGGGGATGACATAAGGCTACTGCTCTAAAGGCCTATGGCGCAAGGATTCTTGACCCTGGTCAACACGGCCCGGTATTTGGAGAAGGATATGAAGAATGTGCAGGCAAAGAAAGATTATGGTGTTAAGAAGACAGAGTTTAAGGTGCCGACTACCTCGAAGTCTGGTTATCGTAAGTTCTTTAAGAAGGCTAGGACTTCGGGTCCAACCCCTTCTTATGGTGCTTCGGGGGAAACTACAAGACGGACCCCGAGCGCTTGTTACAATTGTGGGAAGCTGGGGCATTTTGCCCGTGATTGCTGGAGCGGACGCCCAAAGTCCGAGAGGAATCCGGGAGCAACCTACGAAGAGAAGGGCAAGGCGATGGAGTTCACTGCATCGCATTATGCCCCAACTCAACCAAGAGTCTATAATCTTGGCCAGTAGGAAGCCATAAAGCAAGCCGATGTGGTGACAGGTACGGTTTAAATTTATAGCAATTTAGATTTAAATACGGTTTCCTTGCATATGTTAGGTTACTACTGTTTGTACTAGGCTTTGTGTTGATTTTTGATAATCCGGGAAGAGCACTCTTCGATACGGGAGCTTCGCACTCCTTTTTGTCCGAAGGATTCATATCGCGCATTGGAGTCCCTTCTTTAATGGCAAACTACAAATTGGATGTGTTGTTGCATAACGGGTGCTCAATGCGTGCGGATAAAATCTGTTTTGTAAAGATACGGATTGGAAGTCAGGAATTTGACTTGCAAGCGTCGTTATTGTCACTGGTGGAGTTCGACGTAATATTTGGTATGGACTGGCTCTCGGAGCAGAAGGCATACATCGATTGCAATCGCAAGGAGGTCAAGTTGGGAACCGGTCGTGAGACAACATTTGTGGGCTTGAAGGGTCGAGCAATATGTTGATGTCTTCTCTTCAGGTAGTTAAGGAAGTTTGTGCCGGTGTAGAGCTATTCCTCACACTAGTGGAGGCTTCAAAGCCTAAGCCTACTTTGGATAGTATCTCAGTGGTTTCCGAGTATCCTAACGTATTCCCTGACGATCTCCCTAGAGCCCCACCATAGCGAGATATTTACTTCACAATTGAGCTAGTGCCAGGTGCCAAACTTGTGTCACGATGTCCGTATCGGTTAGCGCCAAAGGAGATGACGGAACTGAAGGTTCAACTAGAAGAGATTTTGGAACAGGGTTATGTACGTACAAGTTCATCACCTTAGAGCGCACTGATCCTCTTTGTTAAGAAGAAGGACGGAAGTTTGCGACTCTGTATCAATTATAGAGAATTGAATAAGTTAACGGAGAAGAACAAGTACCCAATCCCAAGGATTGATGATCTGTTCGTTCAGTTGGTTGGGTCATTAGTGTACTCTAAATTGGATCTTAAGTCCGGGTACTATTAGCTGAGGATAAGGGAAAGTGATATCCCCAAGACAGCATTCAACATGAGATTTGGGCATTATGAGTTTACTGTCATGCCGTTTGGGCTGACTAATGTGCCATCAGTGTTCATAGATCTGATGAACATGATATTCAGAGAGTACTTGGACCACTTTGTGATTGTCTTCATCGAGACATATTGGTGTACTCGCAGTGCAAAGAGGATCACTTCAAGCATTTGCATTTGGTGTTGGAGACGCTGAGAAGGAACCAACTATATGCCGAGTTTTCCAAATGCGAGTTTTGGTTGTCCTCGATGGCATTCCTTGGTCACATAGTCAGTGGAGAAGGGATTACGGTGGATCCGGAGAAGATAGTTGCGATACAGGAGTGGCCTGTATTGTGTTCAATAGCGGAAGTCCGGAGTTTTTTGGGGCTCTCCGGCTACTACAGGCGCTTCGTAGAGTACTTCTCGCAGATAGTGTTACCCCTAACATCTTTGATGTGGGAAGATCAAAAGTTTGTGTGGTCTCCGGAGTGCACGTAAGCTTTCGAAGAATTAAAGAGGTGGTTGACCACGGCGTCTGTTCTAGGTTCGTCGGTTGGGACCGAAGGCTTTGAGATCTACAGTGATGCTTCGGGCAGTTGTTTGGGTTATATTCTACTACATCACGGGAGAGTGATAGCTTATGGCTCGCGCCAGCTGAAGATGCATGAGAGAAATTATCCGGTCCATGACTTGAAGTTAGCGGCTGTGATATTTGCTCTAAAGCTGTGTAGACATTACCTATATGGGGTGAAGGGCGATATTTATACCGACCAAAATAGCCTAAAATACTTGTTAGATAAAAAGGATCTACACATGCGGCAGCGGAGATGGATGTAGTTCCTGGGGGACTACACATTCAAGATTCACAATATACCTAGGAAAGGCAATGTAGTTGCGGATGCATTGGGTCGCAGGGCCCCTACGCGGGCCAACTGGTTGTCAGATCATGATGAGCGGTTGATTCGGGAGCTGGAGGCATTAGAGATCTCTTGTATTGACAAGCAGACTAGTGTCGAAGCACATCTGAACTTAATAGAGGTGTAGTATGACCTGGCTGATTGGATTCGGTGGGCTCTGGAGTTGGATAGCAGCATGAAGCAAATCTTGGATGAAGCTTTGGATGGGTCAAATTCCCAGTTTAATGTTGTTGATGGAATGTTACGGAAGGATAGTCGTTTGTGCGTCCCTGATGTGGGTAAATTGCGGGATTAGTTGATATACGAAGTGCATCATACCAAGTAATCGATTCACCCGTGGAGCACGAAAATGTATCAGGATATGAAGAAGTTGTTCTGGTGGCCAGGACTGAAGAAGGACGTGGCACTTTACGTTGCAAAGTGTCAAACATGCGCCTTGGTGAAGGCGAAGTGCTAGAAGCTCGGAGGTTTCTTGAAGTCTTTGCCTATTCCGGAGTGGAAGTTCGACGACATTTCTATGGATTTTGTGCATGGTTTGCCAAGATCGCAGAAGTGGAACAATGCCCTCTGGGTGATCTTAGATCGTTTGACGAAGGTGTCGCACTTCATTCCAAATAGAAAGGATGATTCGGTGGAGAAATTGGCGAAACTGTATGTGGATAATATTTTTTGAATACACGGTGTGCCCCGCTGCATCGTCAGCGATAGGGATGGACGGTTTACGTCTAATGACTGGAAACTGGTGTAGCAAATGTTGGGAACTAAGCTGAGGTTCAGCACAGCCTTTCATCCACAGACGGATGGTCAGACCGAGAGGGTCAACAAGACGATGGAGGACATGCTTCGCTTGTGCATCCTGGATTTTAGGAAGCAGTTGGAAGATCACCCATACTTGGTGGAGTTTGCGTATAACAACAGCTACCAAGCGAGCATTAAAATGGTGCCCTTCGAGGCCCTATATGGTATAAAATGTCGCACGTTGTTGTCATGGTTAGAAACGGGTGAGACGAAGCTTTTCAAGAGGTAGGAGGTGGAATATGCAACGTCGTTGGTAAGAACCATTTGAGAATGGTTTCTAATCACTCGGGACCGATAAGCTAAATACTTTAATGCCAAACATCGGAATGTGGAGTTCGCTGTTGGCGATTGGGTGTATTTGAAGATCAAGTCATTCAAGGGTGTATCACGGGTACGGTGCTTGAAGAAGTTAAGCCCGAGGTACCTTGGACCATTTGAGGTTCTGGAGCGGATTGGTGAAGCAGCCTACCGTCTGAAGCTATCAGAGGAACTTGGTGGTCTACACGACGTATTCCACATATCAGCGTTGCGGAAGGTGGTGAAAGAGCCTTTACAAGTTATTGCGATTGATCAAGTACCAGTTGATGATGGGTTGACGTCGAAGGTCAAGCCAGTACGTATTGAGGACTCGGAAGTCAAGCGACTGCGTAATAAAGACATCAGGATGGTTAAAGTTCGATTGGACACCTACGGTCATAAGGAGCTTTCATGGGAGCGTGAGCAGACCATACTCGAGGAGTACCCTGAGTTATTCCACTTTAGTACAATTTAGCTTTGTGTATCTTTTCCTTTCGGTAATTTCGTGGACGAAATTCTTTTCAGAGTGGGAGAATTGTAACGCCCCGAAACTCAAAAGAGAAACGGGCAGCGTGTTTGAGCTAGTTTGGGTCCTAGTGAGGGCCACACGGCCTGGGACACGGGCGTGTCCCAAGGCGTGTCGTGCTCGGATTACACGATTTTTCCTGAGGTCGACAAGTTGTAGTCGACGATCATGGAAGGCGGAGAACACTGACTGAGATACGGGCGTGTCCAGGGTCGTGTCCTGCTCAGGTTGTTTGCCAGGTTGTGTGGAAAAGGTTACATGGCCTGGGACATAGGCGTGTCCCAGGGCATGTCTAGCATACGGCATGTGACACGGGCATGTCAGAGAGCCGTGTCCTCTTCGGGATGGTTGATCCCATATCGGTTCAGTGAACACTCCCCTCAACACGGGCGTGTACTGTAGGACATGGGTGTGTCATTTGTGACTCGGGCGTGTCTAATCCCGTGTCTCGTTCAAGACGTGACGGTTTCAGCATCGATTGAGGAACACGGCCTTGGATACAGGCGTGTCACAAGCCGTGTTCGGCCTAGTAATTTGACATTAAGAGCAAATCGTGGTCATTCGCTTTCTTATTTTGGGATCCAACGGTTCAGGCCTTTCCCTGCTGGTTTAAGTCTGGGAGATGAGGGTTTTCTCCCTAATTTTACCTGGGCTATTCTCTTTCTAAATTTCTAGAGAGAGGAGAGCAAGGAAGAAGGAGTGGAGATCCGGCCACCGGAGGAGTTTCAGAGCGCCAAATTGCAAATCGAGTTCAGATCTGCAAAGGGAAGGTTGTTACGGTGCTTTCCATTCTATTAGATCTTCATGGCCCCGAAGAGAAATGCTAGGGTAACGATTCTCTACTTGGACATGTGAAGTCCCCTTTCCTTTTTGCATAGGAAGCCCGCTCTCGCGGGTATGCGGTGAGTTTGTGGTGTTCCTTCTGGTAGACATAAATAGTCCCCGTTGTTTTGCATGTAGAGTCCGGAATCAAAGTACAGATATAGGCATGGTGTGTGAAGCCTACCCGGACAAGTTGGTCTGGATCGGTGATGTTTCATTATGCATGAATGGTTTGAGAAGACTTCGTGCCGATAGTTGTTTTCGGGTTTTCTACGTGGTAGATTGCATCAGGGAATCTTGGGGATTAACCCCAAGGTGCACCCGGAAAACTGGGCAAAAGCGTGATTCTGCCAACTTGGTGGCCTGGGAGCCAACTTGTACATAACTGGGTTATGTAAAATTAGTGTTATAGTTTTGGGACTCGGGCAATCTTGACCCATGCATATGTCTTAAATTAACGTTGCGGTGTGAGCAACGGGTTAGACGGAACCGTACCCGCTCTGTGTCGTTCGGTTAAAGAGACCTAAGGTACATGACACTTACTGTTAGCATAGATGGAGGGTCTTAGGCTTAGGTCGGAAAGACCAAAATGCTCTCGATATTTTCTGTCTTAGAGGCTGTGGTGAGAGCACGGATTTTCACCGTGTTCACCGAGTAAGTGCCCTGAGAGCACGGTGTGTGTGGCCACGGGACTACATCTATTGTGTATTGTGCAAATACTTTACTTTAACTTTAATTGTTAGATTATACTAATGCATTGCAGGGAAGGAGCACTGCCACCCCAATAAGGGGTTAGGGTCATTATAATTTGGTCAGCTTTAGCTGACCGTTGCTTTTGTTTGCCACCGTTGCGGTGAATTGTGCTTGCAGGTGCTGCGGAGCCTAGTGGAAAATAGCGGACCAAAGCCCATGTTGCGGGCCAAAGCCCTTGTTTTATTCATGTATGACCGGCCTGCATGCCGATATTTGGAAAACACTGTTTAATTAAGTAAACTTTTGTAAGGCCATAAGTCCAGTACTTTGTGTATTTTGTACGTTCATTCCTATTTTTGGTTTGTTAGTGGACATTCATGCTTTTGGTTGGGTTTTTCTTTTGAACTTCTTAATTTGCTTCCTCTAGAATGAACTCTGCGTAGAAAGTCGATTATTGGTTGAATGGTTTCATTTAGTAACCCACCGGTCTGTCTGTGGTTTATGGCGTCAGGCCCCGGCCGGACCTACTGTTATATGTTATATGACGGATAGGGGTGTTACACTCTCCTATACACTACGGGCTTTGCCACTACTTGATCTTCCACTATAGGTTTCGCTATGCCAAGCGGTATGTAAGACCCCATTCTTTTCTACACTACCGGGTCTTACACCCAGAACCCCCGTTTTGTGGTGACATTTGAAAGTGAAGGGATAGATCACACTAACTCTAGAGGGGCGTGAATAGAGTATTAAAAATCTTTTGATTAATTTTTATAGCGGATTAAAATAAGTGATATCTATATGTAAATAGGTAGAAAAAACACAGAAATTTACAGCACATAAAATAACAAATAGAGCAACCAGACAACACAAAGATTTTATTGTGGTTCCCCTAAAACTTGGGTACATCCACTCTTCTACCACCCTGGTAGGAATCCACTACATGTTTTTGATCAGGTTCCCAGCCATCACAGGTTTTTGCTCAGGTGTCCTGTCACTACAAGATCTATTTTCAAGGGAGGTCTAAAAACCCTTTGAGCTTTTGACCAGGTGCTCAAAAACTAAACTAAGTCTTTTGATCAGGAGACTTAACAATTAAAGGGATGACTTTTGAAGGGAGTTAAAAACCCTTTTACAGTAAAGTAAAAAGAAATTTGATATTTTATTCTCTTTCTCATAGTTCGGAGAAGACTAGTGGATTGTTGTTATTATCAAAGTCTCCCTGAGATGTAGAATAGTTCAGGAGAATGGAAGCTTTGCTCAGGGTGTAGGCATTCAGATTGCTTGTTGATATTTAGGAAGCTTTTAGATATATGTTGATGGATTGTCTCTTGAAATCCCAGAAGCAAAAACTGATGAAGATCCCGAGTTGTATGAGAGCTATTCTTCTTTCAGTTTTCTGTAAATTATTCTTTTTGTCACAGCTAACTAACTTTCTATCTTGAAAAATAATCCATATATATTGTAAGACCCCCTTTTTTTCTTTTAAAACCACCGGGGTCTTAGGCCCAGAATCGCCGCTTTGCGGTGACACCTTCACACTCGGGGAGGTCGCCACTACAAAATGCTGATCCTGCCGGCCGATTTGATCACAATAGTAGCAAAATATAGAATAGAGGAAGTCCACAGGAATCACATATCATAGTAAATATATCCACAAAGGGAGAGTCCACAGAATAATAAAGTACTGAAAACAGGGCTCATGCCCAATACATCAAATCCTCACCACAAAAGTCTATCAAGCGGAAGCAAAACTAATAAACTACTAGCGGTTGGGACTCACAGTCCCATTTTTCTGAACACCGGTATTAGACTACCCCATCTCCAAGCGTGTCAACCTCCGGGGCTGCTCCTCCATGTTGGGCTCCACAGTCCCCTAAAATGATGTGGTTCGAAAATCGTTAGTCTAAAAGACTAAGCCCTATCATCCCCCACCACTTTCACCATGGCTCCTAAGCACCGAGCGGGGAGGAAGAGAGGAGAGGACATGATAGTTGAGAATAGCAAAAACAGATGGCGGCGAAACTAGACTAGCAATCCTATCTAAACAGGTAAAGAAAGGCAGGAAATATATAAAAAGTAAACTAAGAAATATGTAACCTTAACTTATATGAAAACACATAAGTCAAGGGATCTTTTGTAAGGCTCCTAGCGTATAAAAAGTCTCATACCAATTTATACGTTAGGGTGTCGGTTTTCTAGCAGGCATAATATATAAATCTACAGAATAAAACCTTAACTTATAAGCATGCTTGTGAAAACTTATAAACCAAGGGGTCGTCCTGCAGATCCTATTGTATAAAGCGTCCCATACCACATTATATAATAGGTGTCATGGTTATATGCAATGATTATTCTTTGACATGCTGTTATGCCATGATGTGAGCATGCAAGTGCAACTCACCCACTCGACTCTGTGTACACAGACCTTTAGTTCCCCATTTCTTGAGCCGAACCTCCCAGGATACCTCTATAGTGGCAAATGGAAGCGGTGGGTTGGGCCTCGCCCACCTCTAAACAGGTAATTGCACTACCAGTCAGACTTATCGTACGCCTCAATGCTGGTGCACTAAGCGGAGCTCATGCGTACTCTTGTCGGCTGGCGCACCGGATATTTATGGCGAAGTGCTAAACCACACTTACCGAGTCAACGTATTGGCGTCAGTGCATCGACCCTCCAATACCGAAGACCCACCACCTTATACCTTATGCACATGTAATCGTATGTATAACCAACCGAGCCAAATCTCCCCGGACCATCCCGTCTGTTACAATCTACAACCGAGCCAAAGCTCGTCGGGCCAACCTGCCAATCTCAAAAAACCCCTGGGGCTGCAGCCCGTGCGAACCAACCTAACATCCCGAGACATCAAGGTGAGTGAAAGTGAATCCCTAATTATGCTAGTTTCTCTTGAAGTTTATTATTCCTACGGTTTACGTTAGCCTTGGACTGCCCCTAGTATACCCCGTGAAGGGTTCTCAAAGGGCACTTGGAACTATGATGGTAGCTGAAGCCCACTGTTCCCTTTCGCAAGGCACTTATTGTTATTGGTTATTACCCGATTCCCGATCCCTTTAGAATTACTCTGGATCTAATCATAATGTGTTATGACCTTTCTCTCTCTCCATGGGAAAAACGATATTTCGTCGATCCTGAGCACCGCCTAGGCTTAATGACTCCAATACCTACTCTTCCCAACTTCTTTTTTCAAATCCCACGAACTATCAATCTTATCCTCTATGTACAATGCAAAGGCTATCACTACTTCTGTTGTTTTACGCTATGCAGACAAAACTATACTATATGATTTTCATGATAGAAGGTCCTTCAAGTTCTCACCCAAAAGCCTTAAATTATTTACTGGAGTTCTATCATGACATAATTAGCCTAAATCCAGAAAATTATAATTTTCTTAATTAATTTGATATTTAAATAATTTTCCCAAAAGATTGGCCATGGGTAATTTTGAACATGAACTACATGATTTACTCAAGTAATGGACACCCAAAAATTATGATCACTAAATAATAGAGAAATATCAGAAAATACTAAATTCCTTGATTTTACAGAAAACATTTAACCTCTAATTAATTTATCCAATATAATTCCATTAATCATATTTAAAGAAGGAAGTACTAAAATTATTCATCAGAAAATTTTATAAAAAAATTACTAAATCTTTATAATGTACAGAAAGAACCATTGTACTAAAATCATAATTTTCCTGGCTTACTAGACACCAAAATAAATTCAATTAAGTTTTTATGGGAAACATTACTTAGTGAAGCAACCCCTATAAATACACTTCCAACAATTCCATAAAAATTCACAGAGATTTAGAACGTTTAAAAAGTCCTCTGATTAAATATCATCAACTTCCAATAAATTGTTACTTCATGATAAATTCATGAGTAAATAGTAAAACTTGCTAAATTTATAATGAAGTGTCCAAAATAATAATCCTAAATTCATAATAAAATTTCCAGAGCTTTATTATAACCTTAAAACATGATTGACACAATTTAATTCTAATCCAAAGTTTAAATGTTACATAATTAATTCTTCAAGGGAATCTATGATTGTGCACTTTTATCAAGGAACCTACTTGAAAGCTTATCCAAATACTATGTAACATGATTCAAAGTTTATTATGACTATAAACATAACTCTTATCATCCTCTCATGGACATTCAAGATCATTTGATCCTTCAATTATTCCTTAAGGTGTAAAGGCCTAATTTAATACAAAGTGGATTAAGTGATGTGCCTGAGCACAAATACTACCAAACTTGTTACTAGGGCATATTTTCACCCTAGAACCACATGGACTAAACCCTAAGTCCCTATAAGAACATATCATCCTATGTCCTTCACAAACCCCCATAGTTCAACCCTTACTGTTTGAACAAGGGTCCTAGGGCAACCCCACCCCAATTCATCTCAAATTCCATACAGGTTTGTTTTCACTGACCTTGGGGCTCGGGCAAAAATCCCAACCCATTTGGGTGAGAATTGACCCCACCATGCCCCAAAAATCCCTTGCCCTAATTTTTCCCTTAAAAGACCAAACTTAGGTCATACCAAAACTTGTTAAACTCAAACCCAATTGGGCTGTAATTTTTATCATGGTTATATAATAACCCTAAAAATTAGCGACCAAAAGTTTGGAGACTTTTGAGGTCATTTGACCCTCTAATTAAATCATACATGGATTATTAGATTTTTACAAAAACTATAGAAATATTATATTCAAAAATTCCCATTTTTGGATATGTTGTAGGTACAGCTAAGAAAAGCAACTATCCCAAATTTCAAGTCCTTTTGATGGCTAGATTGATGGGGACACTCAATTCATTCTCTGTTCAACCCTATGTATAGATCTCACCAAAATGAGTGTTGTGGTCTAACCATGATTCCAAATTGGTTCAAATAAATTTTAAAATAAAGTCGACTCATAGGTCTACGATTTTTATGTTAACACCTTTTCCTGAACTAGCCTCTAAGTATTTTTCATATTAAATTTAAGGTAACACAATTAATTTGATAGAAATTAAATAACACTAAATTAGTAATATCAGCTCAGCACGAATCCTAAAGCACCTAAATCGACGGCATCCGGTTATCTTCAACCTCCAGCCGACGGCTCAGACCAACCCATCCTGGGCTGATTTGCGGGCCAATTTCCCGGCCAACCATCCCCCTCCCCGGCCGGCCACCACCGCCACCACCTCCGTTGAGGTGGGGGCTATTGCCGGGCGGCGACACGGCCGCCGGAGGGGTGGTTTCCGGCTAACCTAAACACCATTTTCACGGAATATTCATGGAAAAGCTTCGCCCGATCGGACTCAACTGAGCTCGATACTCAACCTAAAAGACTCCGAAGATCTACCCACAAGGAAAGAGGAAGGGGAGGACCTTGCTTGCGGCCTGGAAACGTGACGATTGCCGGGAAGCCATTGGTGGTGGTGGCGGCGCTCGGTTTCTGTAACGGCTCAGCTTACTTCCTCGACTCCCGGCTCCTTCAGGATTACATGTGGAAAATCTCTTCTAAGTCCAGTAAGTCTTTTAAAAAGATAAAAAATGGGGGAGGGGAGGGGTTAGCTTGCGATGGCCATTAATGCTCCTTGAAGAGCTTTGTTGTAACAGCAAATCTCCTCCCCTGGTTGCGGTTATGGCCGGAAAAGGCCTTGGCCTTCTTCTAACTTACCGGGGGAGGTGTTTTCAGCATTAAGAGTGGGCCCTTGGCCTTCCAGGCCATGCATAGCAGTTACGCACCCTTTTTCTCTTTCTCAATTAACGCAGAATTCGAGTTTAAAGCTTCTGCCACGTGGCATTCTATCATTTAACAGTTTGTTATTATTTAAAATGAGTCTTAATAAAGGAAATGGCCAATTAACTCATCCTGGCGCAATTCCCGAAGAGATCTGGTTCAGCCAAACCAGTAAATAGTCCGAAAATCGCCAGGAATTTTCTAAGTACAATGGCATTGAGTGAGCTCGTGAGCTGAGCTCACTCGACGCCATTCAGTCTATGGTGTTGAGTGAGCTGAGCTCACTCAATGCCATTCAGTCTATGGCGTTGAGTGAGCTCAGCTTACTCAACGCCTTTCAGTCTATGACGTTGAGTGAGCTCAGCTCACTCAATGCCATAATCCAGCAAGTAATCCAAGTAGGATGGCATTGAGTGCACACAACGCACTCAATGCCTTTCAGTCCGAGCATGATGGTGTTGAGTGCATTCAACGCACTCAATGCAATTTAGCCTATGGCGTTGAGTGCACTCGACGCACTCAACGCCATTCAGCCCAAGTGAGATGGCGTTGAGTGCAGTCAGCTCACTCAACACCATTCAGCTTATGGCATTGAGTGAACTCGATGCACTCAATGCCATTCAGCCCAAGTCAGTTGGCTTTGAGTGCAGTCAATGCACTCAACGCCATTCTACCTATGGCGTTGAGTGCACTCGATGCACTCAACGCCATTCACCTTATGGTGTTGAGTGCACTCGACACACTCAATGCCATCCATCCCAGGTAAGATGGCGTTGAGTGCACTCAACACACTCAACGCTATTCAGCCTATGGCATTGAGTGCACTCCATGCACTCAACGCCCGAGCCCAAAAACCTATCTAAGTAGATACCTGATCTACTTGTCGAGTCTTATCGACTCACTCGATGCTTCCCAGTCTTGAGCCATCGTTGCCTCTTTTTGGTTGACCCCAATGGGTCCGTAGCGACATGTTGGCCTCCCTTAGGGATTAGAGTTGCCAAGATGGGATCATGGAACCAAGTTAAAACCCTAAAGTCATGCCTAGGATTGTTTTTGGGGTTCTACCACTTGCAGACCGAGGTGATTTTCACCTTGAGCCTTGTTCACTTGGTCTCTTTGGGCTTTCTAGGGTTTTGTCATGACCTAGTCATGACAAAACAACTCCTAGGGGTCTAGTTGTCTGAGAGATGTTATAAATCGAAATATATAAACATAAAATTTCGTCCGTGAAATTCTAGTTAGGCCTACGGGGTTTCAAGTATGAAGGTAAATTGTAACATCCTGAGAGGTTGTTAATAATACCTGACCGAAAATCTCTGGGTACCTTTGTCGCATCAAGTCTTAGGGCTCCCATGTGTACTCCTCTCACCCATGATTCGTCCACAGGACCTTAACCAATGGAACCTTCTTGCGGCGCAAGACTCGTATCCCCTTGTCGTCAATCTGAATCGGTTCTAGGTAAATTGAACGATCAGATGCTACCGGCCCATCCATGGCCGTAATCTGCTGCTCTAGGCGTAGTAGAGCCCTCCTAAGAGAGGATACGTGGAACACGTCATGTAGACCCGCCAGCTCCGGTGGCAGCTCCAGCCTGTATGCTAAGGGACCGATCTGCTCCAGGATCCTGTAAGGCCCCATATACCTTGGGCTGAGCTTCTTCTTCCGACCACGCACCTGTGAGACTCCATGCATTGGTCGAATCTTCAAGAATACCCGATCCCCCACCTGAAAATCCACATGACGATGTCGAGCACCATAATATTTAGCCTGTCTGCTTTGTGCCTCTAACATCCTGTCCCGTATCAGTCTCACCTGAGCCTCGGTGTCCTTAACAAATTCTGAGACCAAAACCTTCGAATCCTTATCCTATACCCATGACAGCGGAGTCCTGCGCCTTCATCTGTATAGGGCCTCATAAGGTGCCATCTTTATGCTGGATTGGTGGCTGTTATTTTATGAGAACTCGATCAGTTCTAACAGCTTCTCCCAAGGCTCTCCGCAGTCCAAAATGCATAGTCACAGTAGATCTTCCAAGGTTCAATTGGTGTGTTCTGTCTGCCCGTCAGTCTGGGGATAAAAAGCTATACTGAATGTTAGCCGAGTGCCCAAGTAAGTCTGCACTGATCTCCACTCCCTAGACGTAAACTGTCCATCCCGATCCTATACAATCGTCCTGGGTACGCCATGATAACAGACGAACTGCTCCATGAATTTCCGAACCAACACACTAACCGAGTCATCCTTTCTAATCGGGATAAATCTGGCTACCTTCGTCAGCCGGTCGACAATCACCCAGATTGAATCATTCCCTGTCCATGATCGGGGAAGCCCATGTATGAAGTCCATCACGATGTCCTCGAATTTCCACTCCGACACTGAGAGTGGTTGCAACAAACCTGCGTGGTTTCTGCACTCCGCCTTCACCAGCTGGCATGTCTCGCAGTGGGTGACGAAGTAGGTGATATATTTCTTCATGCCTAGCTAGTACATGGTCTTCTTCAGATCCGTAGTCATCTTCATAACCCCCGGGTGTACTGAATACCGACTATAGTGGGCCTCCGTCAAGATATCTTCCCGGACCTGGCCTCCCTCTTGTATATAAACTCTTCCTCTGAAGCATACCAGATCATCTCTCAATGTGTAATCCCCAGCAGTACCTGCCTCTAAGGCTTGAAATATCGGCTCTAGCTTGGCATCCTGCGTCTGCCCATCCCTTACTTAGTCTCAAATATCAACAGTAGCGCTCATCGCGGCTGAATACTCCTCATAAAGCACGGGGTCATCAGACGACTCCAGCCTGATGCGCTTATCCTCTAATCTCTGCACCAGCTCCATAGACATAATCTGGGGCTCTGCACCGGAGGTGGCGGCTCTCCGACTGGGCATTGGCTACCACGTTTGCCTTCCCTGGGTGGTAATGCAACTCGTACTAGTAATCTGCTAGAAATTCCACCCATCGCCTCTGCCTGATATTCAGCTCCTTATGCATGTCCATATACTTCAAATTTTTGTGATCAGAGTATATGTCGTAGTGGACACCGTACAGATAATGGCGCCAGACTTTCAAAGCAAATACGACCGCTCCCATCTCTAAGTCATGAAAATGGTAGTTCTGCTCATGCTTCTTTAGCTACCGTGAAGCGTATGCTATCACGTGGCCATCTTGCATCAGCACCGCTCCCATGCCCTGGTAGGAAGCGTCTGTATAGACATGGAATCCTTCTTTCCCCGAAGGAAGGGCAAGAATAGGAGCTGAGGTGTGTCAATCCTTCAGCTCCTGGAAAGCCGCCTCGCACTGTGGGGTCTAGACAAAGGGCACATCTTTCTTTGTTAGGGACGTGAGGGGAAGGGCAATACGAGAAAATCCCTCCACGAACTTTTGGTAATAACCGGCAAGTCCCAGAAAACTTCGCACGTCTATGGCTATCTTTAGCTGCGGCCAATCCCGAACTGCCTGAATCTTGGCTGGGTCCACTGCTAACCCAGCTCTACTGATGATATGTCCTAGGAAATCCATCTCCTTCAACCAGAACTGGCATTTGCTGAACTTCGCATATAGCTGGTGCTCTCGCAGTCTCTCTAGGGCCAGCGTCAGATGTCGAGTGTGCTCCTCCTCTGTCCTCGAGTAGATGAGGATGTCATCAATAAACACAATGACAAACACATCCAGATATGCCTCGAACACCCGGTTCATGAGGCACATGAACGTCGAAGGTGCATTCGTGAGCCCGCAGGGCATCACTGTAAACTCGAACAGCCCATATCTGCTACTGAAGGAAGTCTTCGGAATGTCCTCCTCCTGGATCCGTAACTGGTAGTAGCCCGACCTCAAATCCAATTTTGAAATGAAATACGCCCCCTCCAGCTGATCAAACAGCTAACCTATCCTTGGCAATCGATAGGTAATTCGGACTATCAGCCGGTTCAGTGCTCGGTAGTCGATGCATAATCTAATTGCCATGTCCTTCTTCTTGACAAATAACACAGGGGCTCCCCATAGTGAAGAGCCCGGCCAGACAAATCCGGCTTCTACTAGCTCCTGCACCTAGTTTCAAAACTCTCTCAACTCCTACGGGGCCATCCAATAAGGGGGTCTAGATGCCGGCTTAGCCCCTGGCACCAACTGTATTTGGAAATCCTGCTCCTTGTGCGGGGGTATCCTGGCAGCTTCTCTGGGAATACATCAGCAAAATCTCGCACCACCGGGATACCAGAGATGGAACCCTTGGCCTCAGCCATTTCGAACAACACTTCATATACTTTCTCCCACTGTAAGTGGACCTTGACGGCCTGCACTAATGATAATAAGAGAGGGGGAATAGGTCTGATACCTTCGATGATGATATGGTAATCCCCATGCCTCACGGTGATCCTCTTTGACAGGCAGTCGATCTGGGCATGGTTCTAATACAACCATGTCTTGCCCAGGATCAGGTCGTAAGCTGGCATCCTTAGGATCATTGCTGGTGCTTCAAACGCCTTTCTGCCGATCTCCGCCTCCATGTTATAGTGGGCAGAGGTGAACAACTCCGATCCGTTGGGTAGTCGTATCCTCATCATCAAGGTTGTGAATCTCTCCACGCCTTACAACCCTTCAATAAAGGCCTCCGACACGAACGAGTGCGAAGCACCCGTATCGAACAGTCTATATGCAGGCTTGCCGCTGATGAAAACTATGCCTGGGGTAGTTAAATGTCTTAGAAATCTAGTTATGGGTTTCTTTTCTAGTTTGTAAATTCTATACCCATGAATCTTAATATTTAGGAAAGAAAGATTAACATTTACTGGCATACCTGTGATCACTTGCTTCGGGTTC
The DNA here is from genome assembly GCA_039513925.1 of Platanthera zijinensis. Classification (NCBI taxonomy): domain Eukaryota; kingdom Viridiplantae; phylum Streptophyta; class Magnoliopsida; order Asparagales; family Orchidaceae; genus Platanthera; species Platanthera zijinensis. Next base: position 70,123,848 of record CM077098.1, on the reverse strand, counting down.
TATGGTTGGGCCAGATCCAGTACATACACCTACTCCCTCTCCTGTCTGCGATCTCCACCCTGGTATCCACGTCCTAGGCCGTGTCCTCGGCCTCCAAAATACTGAGCAGGCGGGGCAGCTAGTGGTGCACCCCTCATGGGAAAATTTCTCTGGATATGCCTTATATGATGGCAGTTGAAGCATTCATGCGGGGGATATATCATACCCCCAGGTCTCTACATCTCCCGCATCTGGAGAGGCTGAGGGGCCACCACTACTGGTTCCCTCTGCTCCTGTCTCACCTCCTGACGAAGCTGGTCCTCTGCTCTTCTCCTATCTCTCCCATCAATGATGCGGCCCTGTTACTGATCCTCTCTGGCTCTCCAGCCCTGATTCTCAGTTGGCCGCTTCTGGCCTCGAGTAGTATGCAAATCTGCCTCAATCCTCTTGGCCATCTCCAATATCCGAGGAATAGGCCCGCCGAACATGAACAGCAAAGCTTCCCTCAGATCACTCTCAGACCCTTATGGAACATCTTGGTGTATCCTGCCTCGTCCAACTGATAAGAATCCGCGAATCGGGCCAGATGGTTGAACTCCTGGTGGTACTCCACCACTGTCTTGGTACCTTGCCTCAACTATAAAAATCGGTCTTCCAGCTCATCTCTGGCCGACTGTGGAACAAAATGCTCCAACAGTGCAGTCTTGAACTCCCCCCAAGCAATCTACGCAACCTCTCTGTCAGAAAATGTCGTGTCCAATGACGTCTTCCACCATCTCTTGGCATGGGATTCCAAGAAAGGGACCACAAGAGGTACCCTTTCCTCCCAAAGGCACTATATCCCAGTCAGCATCTCATACATGATATCCAACCACATCTCCGTCGGAACGGACGACTCTGTCCCCAAGTAGGATGGGGGAGAAAGTCCTCGAAAAATACTCAGCCAATTGGCCCCCGGGTTTGGCTGCGGAGCCGGAACCTGTTGAGCCCTGAAATCCTCTAGAATAGCTGTCAGATTCTGCCCCATCTCTGACTGTAGGAACAGAGTGGGGATCGGGGGAGGTGGTGCAACATTCAGAGTCAGCTGGACTCCACCCTGTGGTGTAGGATGTGTCAGAGGCTGCGTAACGAAAGCCATTGTAAGTAACCGACTCAAACTAATTAAAAGTGGACAATTTACTTGTGATCCCCCATATGGGCACACCACTGCTTCCGTTGCTTAGTTTGTCCCCAAACTAAACTCGTGCGGGGGTGACCCAGGGGTTGTGGAATGCTACTTTTCCGATCGAGGTTTCCTCTGATACCACTTATAAGACCCCCTTTTTTTCTTTTAAAACCACCGGGGTATTAGGCCAAGAACCGCTGCTTTGCGGTGATACCTTCACACTCAGGGAGGTCGCCACTACAAAATGTTGATCCTGCCGACCGATTTGATCACAACAGTAGAAAAATATAAAATAGAGCAAGTCCGCAGGAATCACATATCATAATAAATATCTCCACAAAGGGAGAGTCCACAGAATAATAAAGTACTGAAAAACAGGGCTCATGCCCAATATATTAAATCCTCACCACAAAAGTCTCTCAAGCGGAAGAAAAACTAATAATCTACTAGTGGTTGGGACTCACAATCCCAGTTGTCTGAACAACGGTACTAGACTGCCCCATCTCCAAGCGTGTCGACCTCTGGGGCTGCTCCTCCATGTTGGGCTCCACGATCCCCTAAAATGATGTGGTTTGAAAACTATTAGTCAAAATGACTAAGCCCTATCATCCCCCACCACTTCCCCCATGGCTCCTAGGCACCTAGCGTGGAGGAAGAGAGGAGAGTACATGATAGTGGAGAATAGCAAAAACATATGACGGCAGAACTAGACTAGCAATCCTATCTAAACAGGTAAAGAAAGGCAGGAAATATATAAAAAGTAAACTAAGAAATATATAACCTTAACTTATATGAAAACACATAAGTCACGGGATCTTTTGCAAGTCTCCTAGCGTATAAAAAGTCTCATACCAATTTATACGTTAGGGTGTCAGTTTTCTAGCAGGCATAATATATAAATCCACAGAATAAAACCTTAACTTATAAGCATTCTTGCGCGAACTTATAAACCAAGGGGTCGTCTTGCAGAGCCTATTATATAAAGCGTCTCATACCACTTTATACAATAGGTGTCAAGGTTAAATGCAATGATTATGTTATGACATGCAGTTATGTCACGATGTGAGCATGCAAGTGCAACTCACCCACTCGACTCTGTGTACACAGACCTTTAATTCCCCCTTTCTGGAGCCGAACCTCCCAGGATACCTCCGTAGTGGCAAACGAAAGTGGTGGGTTGGGCCTCGCCCACCTCTAAACTGGTAATTGCACTACAAGTCAGACCTATCATACGCCTCAACACTGGTGCACTAAGCGGAGCTCCTGCGTACTCTTGTCGGCTGGCGCACCAGACTTTTATGGCGAAGTGCTAACCACACTTATCGAGTCAACGTATTGGCGTTAGTGCATCGACCCTCCAATACTGAAGACCCACCACCTTATACCTTATGCACATGCAACCTTATTTATCACCAACCGAGCCCAAGCTCCCCGGACTATCCCGTCCATTACAATCAACAACCGAGCCAAAGTTCGCCTGGCCAACCTGCCCATCACCAAAAACCCACGGGCCTATAACCCGTGCGAACCAACCTAACATCCTGAGACATCAAGGTGAGTGAAAGTGAATCCCAAATTATGCTAGTTGCTCTTATTGTTTATTATTCCTACGGTTTACGTTAGCCTAGGACTGCCCCCGACATACCCCGTCAAGGGTTCTCAAAGGGTACTAGGAACTATGATGGTAGCTGAAGCCCACCGTTCCCTTTTGCAAGGCACTTATTGCTATTGGTTATTACCCGATTCCCGATCCCTTTAGAATTACTCTGGATCTAATCCTAATGTGTTATGACCTTTCTCTCTCTCCACGGGAAAGACGATATTTCGTCGATCCCGAGCACCGCCTAGGCCTAACGACTCCACTACCTACTCTTCCCAACTTCCTTTTCAAATCCCACGAACTATCAATCCCATCCTCTATGTACAATGCAAAGGCTATCACTACTTCTGCTGTTTTACGCTATGTAGACCAAACTATACTTTATGATGCTCATGATAGAAGGTCCTTCAAGTTCTCATCCAAAAGCCTTAAATTATTTATTGGAGTTCTATCATGACATAATTAGCCTAAATCCAGAAAATTATAATTTCCCTAATTAATTTGATATTTAATTAATTTTCCCAAAAGATTGGCCATGGGTAATTTTGAACATGAACTATATGATTTACTCAAGTAATAGCCACCCAAAAATTATGATCACTAAATAACAGTGAAATATAAGAAAATACAAAATTCCATGATTTTACAAAAAACATTTAGCCTCTAATTAATTAATCTAATATAATTCCATTAATCATATTTAAAGAAGGAAGTACTAAAATTATTCATCAGAAAATTATAGAAAAAAATTACTGAATCTTAATAATGTACAAAAAGAACCATTGTACTAAAATCATAATTTTTCTAGCTTACTAGACACCAAAATAAATTCAATTAAGTTTTCATGGGAAACAATACTTAGTGAAGCAATCCCTATAAATACACTTCCAACAATTCCATAAAAATTCACAGAGCTTTATAACGTTATAAAAGGTCCTCTGATTAAATATCATCAACTTCCAATAAATTGTTACTTCATGAAAAATTCCTAAGTAAATTGTAAAACTTGCTAAATTGTGAATGAAGTGTCCAAAATAATAATCCTAAATTCATAATAAAATTTTCAGAGCTTTATTATAACCTTAAAACATGATTGACACAATTTCATTCTAATCCAAAGTTATAATGTTACATAATTAATTCTTTAAGGGAATCTATGATTGTGCACTTTTATCAAGGAACCTACTTGAAAGCTTATCGAAATACAATGTAACATGATTCAAAGTTTATTATGACTATAAACATAACTCTTATCATCCTCTCATGGACATTTAAGATCATTTGATCCTTCAATTATTTTTTAAGGTGTAAAGGCCTAATTTAATACAAAGTGGATTAAGTGATGTGCCTGAGCACAAATAATACCAAACTCCTTCCTAGGGAATATTTTCACCATAGAACCACATGGACTAAACCCTAAGTCCCTATAAAAACATATCATCCTATGTCCTTCACAAACCCCCATAGTTCAACCCTTACTGTTTGAACAAGGGTCCTAGGGCAACCCCACCCCAATTCATCTCAAATTCCATGCGAGGGGCTGTTTTTACTAACCTTGGGGCTCTGGCCAAAATCCCAACCCATTTGGGTGAGAATTGACCCCACCATGCCCCAAAAATCCCTTGCCCTAATTTTTCCCTTAAAGTACCAAACTTAGGTCACACCAAAACCTGTTAAACTCAAACCCAATTGGGCTGAAATTTTTATCAGGGTTAAATAATAACCCTAAAAATCAGCGACCAAAATTTTGGAGACTTTTGATGTCATTTGACCCTCTAATTAAATCATACATGGATTATTAGATTTTTTTACAAAAACTATAGAAAATTATATCCAAAAATTCCCATTTTTGGATATGTTGTAGGTACAGCTAAGAATGGCCCCCATCCCAAATTTCAAGTCATTTGGATGGCTAGATTGTGGGGGCACTCAATTCATTCTCTGTTCAACCCTATGTATAGATCTCACCAAAATGAGTGATGTGGTCTAACCAAGATCCAAATTGGTTCAAATCAATTTTAAAATAAAGTAGACTCATAGATCTACGATTTTCATGTTAACACCCTTTCCTGATCTAGCATCTAATTATTTTTCATATTTAATTTAAGGTAACCCAATTTATATGACAGAAATAAAATAACTCTAAATTAATAATATTAGCTCAGCACGAATCCTAAAGCACCTAAACCGATGGCATCCGGTTGTCTTCAACCTCTAGCCGACGGCTCAGGACAACCCATCCTGGGCTGATTTACGAGCTGATTTCCCGTCCAAGCATCCCCCTCCCCGGCCAGCCACCACCGCCACACCTTCGTTGAGGTGGGGGCTATCCCCGGGCGGTGGCACGGCCGCCGGAGGGGCGGTTTCTGGCTAACCTAAACACCATTTTCACGGAAGATTCATGGAAAATATTCGCCCGATCGGACACAACTGAGCCTGATACTCAACCTAAAAGATTCCTAAGATCTACCCATAAGGAAAGATGAAGGGGAGTACCTTGCTTGCGACCTAGAGATGTGTCGATCGCCGGGAAGCCATTAGTGGTGGTGGTGACATCCGGTTTCTGTAACAGCTCAGCTTGCTTCCTAGGCTCCCGGCTCCTTCAGGTTTGCGTGTGGAAAAGCTCTTCAAAGTCCAGTAAGTCTTTTAAAAAGATAAGAATGGGGGAGGGGAGGGGTTAGCTGGCGATGACCATTAATGCTCCTTGAAGAGCTTTGCTGTAACAATAAATCTCCTCCCCTGGTTGTGGTTATGGCTGGGAAAGGCCTTGGCCTTCTCCTAACTGACCAAGGGAGGTGTTTTTAGCATCAAGAGTGGGCCCTTGGCCTTCCAGTCCATGCATGGCAATTACACACCCTCGTTTTCTTTCTCCATTAACGCAGAATTCGAGTTTAAAGCTTCTTCCACATGGCATTCTATCATTTGACCGTTTGTTATTGTTTAAAATGAGTCTTAATTAAGGAAACGGCCAATTAACTCATCCTGGCACAATTCCCGAACAGATCCGGTTCAGCCGAACCAGCAAACAGTTCGAAATTCGCCAAGAATCTTCTAAGTACAATGGCGTTGAGTGAGCTGAGCTCGATGCCATTCAGTCTATGGCATTGAGTGAGTCAGCTCACTCGACGCCATTCAGTCTATGGCATTGAGTGAGCTCAGCTCACTCAATGCCTTTCAGTCTATGGCGATTAGTGAGCTCAGCTCACTCAATGCCATAATCCAGCAAGTATTCCTAGTAGGATGGCATTGAGTGCACTCAACGCACTCAATGTCTTTCATCCCAAGCAAGATGGCGTTGAGTGCAGTAAACGTACTCAATGCCATCTTGCCTATGGCATTGAGTGCACTCGACGCACTTAATGCCATTCATCCCAAGTGAGGTTGCATTTAGTGCAGTCAGCACACTCAACGTCATTCAGCTTATAGCATTGAGTACACTCGACGCACTCAACGCCATTCGGCCCAAGTCAGATGGCTTTAAGTGTAGTCAACGCAATCAATGCCATTCTGCCTATGGCGTTGAGTGCACTCAACGCACTCAACGCCATTCAGCATATGGCGTTGAGTGCACTCGACGCACTCAACGCCATCCATCCCAGGTAAGATGGCATTGAGTGCACTCAACTCACTCAATGTCATTCAGCCTATGGCATTGAGTGCACTCCACGCACTCAACGCCCGAGCCCAAGAACCTGTCTAAGTAGATACCTGATCTACTCGTCGAATCTTGTCGACTCACTCGATGCTTCCCAGACTTGAGCCATCTTGGCCTCTTTTTGGTTGACCCCAATGGGTCCGTAGCGACATGTTTGCCTCACTTAGGGATTAGAGTTGCCATGATGGGATCATGGAACCAAGTTAAAACCCTAAAGTCATGCCTAGGATTATAAAACCCTAAAGTCATGCCTAGGATTATTTTTGGGGTTCTACTACTTGCATACCGAGGTTATTTTCACCTTGAGCCTTGTTCACTTGGTCTCTTTGGGCTTTCTAGGGTTTTGTCATGACCTAGTCATGACAAAACCACTCCTAGGGGTATAGTTGTCTGAGGGATATTACATATATTCCTTGCAAATTTCAGCCTTTGAATTTTGAATTCTTTTCCTTGACTGACTGCAGAAATTCTGGGAGTTGAACGGCTAGAATTTGTCTTTATTGAGTTTCCTCAACTGTCCCAATAAAATAAGCCAAGTAATAACTCTGTGAAGACCATAATTAATGCTGTCATGGAATTGTAATATTCATAAGAATATTGTGTATTAATTATCAGAGCATTATAGACATATTATAATATATTTTGAAAATCATCTGCCTTAGTCAGACTGAAATCAACAGAGAATTAGTCGACCTGAACCTGGGAGAAATTGGTCGAACTCAGCAAATTTTCGTCGACCTGATATCTAAATTTGTCGAACTGAAACTTCTCCTTCGTCGAGCTGAGCTCCAAGTTCGTTGACCAAAATATTTACTTGCCAATCTGAGCTCCAAGTTTGTTAAACAGAGATAGTCTTTCGTCGAGCTGAACTACTGAGGTGAGATTGGAGTTCGTCGATCTCAGCTAGGCTTTCGTCAAACTCAACTCAGAGAAGAAATCTGAGTTCGTCTATCTGAGATTGATGAAAGTCGAGCTCTATTCAGCTAATCTTTGAACGACTTTTATGTCTCTTAGAAAACTGCTTTTCTTTGGAGGTCTTCTGTATCTAAGTCTTCTGAAGGTGAGAATTAATCAATCAAGGTTGTTGATTTACCTTGACCCTGATAAAAACCTATGACCCTAGACTATACATGTTGGGTCATCTAATAATCCTAATTGTGAACCTAGCCCAAATCAAATACAGGTGGGGTTCCAACAATCTCCCCCTATTTAGGTGAGGTCACTATGAACAACATAAAAGAAAAATCACAAAGCATAAAATAATATATAGCAGAATTATAATGTTTCAGCAGATATATAAGCAAGGTGCCATGTGAAATATATACAGTAAATAATAATTAAGTTCAAAAAGCAGAAATGGAAAATCTATCAAACTTTCTTTATAGCATCCTGTGATGTTTCAGAAGATTATTTAGCAAAGATTTTCTCTCTCTTGGGATCAGCTGCTTCTCTTATAGTATTCTTCATGTCTTCTGCTCTAAGAACTTTCACAGAAGCAGCTCTTGGCACAACTGCTTCAGGATGTGGAGTCATATAAGTATCAACATTAAAAAGATTCCTCTTTGCATACCTTTGAAATTCCTTTTGCCTGTAGGATGACATTATAGTAAACTAATAAACAACTTGTCCATCCTCTTTAGCCTTTCTGATTTGAGACAGTCCTACAAGCTATTGAAATCTAGCCATCCTAAAATTAGGGTCCATTTCGGGATCACAAAAAGGAACTAGAGAGGGAGGCCTTTCTCTATGTTCAGATTGTTGTTTATTGCCTCTATTACCTTGGCTTCTTCAAGAATTAGACCTTGATGGTCTTCCTTATCTCTAATAACTATAAGATCTAGAAGATTGTGAAGAGGTAGTCCTTTGAGCAGTAGAGATGTTCCCAGATGATCCTGTAGCTGGAGGAGGAGGAGGATCTCTCTAAACTTAGAGGGTGGAGAGTCATATCTCCTCTTCTTCTCCATTTCTTTCATTTGCTTCTTTGAGAATTTCATCCAATATGAGGTCTTAGGAGTTAGAGGAACTCCTTTTAGAACATAATATGGAATATCATGTGTTGATGAAGGAGTAGGAGTTGCCTTGGAAGATCCTTTCTTCTTCAGTTTTCTTTTATTAGAAGCAAAGTCCTCAGAGTCCTCAGATTCATCTTCCTCATCAGATTCACTGATGGGATCATTATATAGTGCATCAATTTGCTTTAAATATTCATCAGAAATTATTGGATGAGTCTGTGACTGTATGGCTTCAGCCTGAGACTATGTTTGAACTTCTGTAAAAGATTCTTGTATAGTTATATTTTCTTGTTCTATATCTTGAAGAATGATGTCATCAAGATTTGGCAAAGGAGTTTCATCCATCACATAAGTGGGAGGTGAAAAACCTGGCTTTAAAATATCCATTAAATAATCAACTACTATATCCAAAGAAACTGAAGAGACACTACTAGAAGAATTACTGAACATGGATCTAATCTGATCTATAACTGAAGAATCTATAGGTACAGAGTAGCATACTATAGCTTTAGAATAATCAGAAATTGTATCAACAAAAATTGGTAAACATGAGATGTAAACTGTATCAAAAGACTGTAATAAAGAATGAATATCAACTGTGGGATTAATAATGAAATCACCAACAGTGTTAATTACTGCATCAACTGATTCTTCTTCAAAGCAAGTCATATCAATATCATCATCAAGAATTTTAATTATCTCAATTACTAGAATTATTATTATTGTTGTTGGAGTTGCTGCTGCTGGAGGATATTCTTCATTGTACATCTCCCCCTTCTTGGTTTCAGATATACCTGAACCCAAGCCCCTAGAAGAAGGGATAGAAGAGGAAGAGACAATTTTGGAAGAGAGATCAGCAATGGCAGAAATAAGAGGGGCAACTGCTTCCTCTATTAGCTTTGTCAGAGGAGTAATGAATTTGAGAAGGTTAGTTGCAATGTCAGAGAAATTTAGATAAAGGGGATCAGGTGTAGATGGGGTATAAGTGGATTGGTGTCCATAGTTTGAGCAGACTGAGAATGCTTGAGGGAAGTCTGTATGTTGGAATGATGGGAATATTGTTGGAATGTTGGGAATATTGCTGGAATGATGGATGGAGGAAATATGGGTGGAATGACTGGTGGTATTTCAGTATGGATTTCTTCCTGGATGGGGGAATGATGTGGAGAGTGGCTTAGAGATGGAGATGGAGATGATGATGATGATGACATCAGACTGAAGGTTGGAGATGTTTGTGTTGGAATTATAGAGGTGGATGGGATAGTCTCTAGGTAGTGTGGTAGAGGCGATGGAGGAGGTGAAGGTAGTCTAGAATATGGTGGTGGAGGAGAAGCAAGAACTTCTGCAGCGTTTGGAGGAGTGACATCACCTGTCCTTATGTCCTTTGAAACTTTGGAGGAAGAGGCCTGGAGGGCTTTGGGATTACTCTCTCCCACTTGCCAAAGAGGGCCGAGGTTAGCCTCTTGGAAGCATTTATGAAGATGGTCTGAGAGACCAACAACTGTGGGCATTTGGCTTGCAGAAATAAGCCCAGAATCCTCCCATAACAAACATCCTTCTCGGTGTTCTTCTTCTTGATGGAATCAAACAAGATACAGCCCCAGTTCACTGACTTTTTGTTCATCAAAACACTCATCAGTAAAAACTGATGCCTTGTAATATGATCGTGGGCAGTATGTTTACCCAGTATTACTTTCCCAATTATGTCATCCAAAAACTTGTACTCCACCGACATGTTTTTCTTCAACAGCTTGTTAGGGTTTCCTTCGGAGTGACCCATCTTAATCATCATATCATTATACTCAGAACAATCCATCTCTATATCATCATTTCCAGTAACAAGATCAAAAAGTTCAGATAAAGTTACAGCCATCCGGGGAACCTGTTCTCCAGATATTGTGTCGATGAGGGTTGTTGCATCTGGTGAGGAAGATATATAGACCAATTCTTTAATCTCTGTGACTGGAAGCTTCATGTGAGTCATCATAAACTTCCTTAGTAGCTGTTCCTCAAATAATCTCAGAATATCAGTGAAGATTTGATCAGAGTGAGCGAATGAATCAATGTTTATATCAAAACCGGCATCGAACTTCATGTTGAAGAGTACCTCCATAGAGATTGTCATTGTTTTCCTTCAAAAACGAGAGAGAGAGATCAAGTGTAAGGGAACAAGAAAGTGTGGGATTGAGTTCAATGAAAACCTAGATATAAGTTTTCAGAAGACGAAAAGTCAAACTCCGTACAACGAGAAACAAAAACTCCGAGCTCAGTTCGACGAAATTATCAAAATAGAAAATAAGATCGTCGATTTAAGCCGGAAGAAGAGAAAAACATATCATCGTTCTCCATTCGACGAAATATTTTCTAAAACAAATTTGTCAATCTCCGTTCGATGAAAAGCTTCTCAAAGAAGAGATCGTCGATCTCAGTTCGACGAACTCTTCACGAAGAGTTCAAAGATCGTCGATCTCTGATCGACAAACTGTGTCCTTATCATTGAACTTAGAACAAAAATTAAATTATTCCTTCCCCATTTATCATGCCTAGCTGATTTAGGAAGAACATATGTTTCTTCTCATCTATAGGCTTGGTGAAGATGCCTGCTCTTTGTAAATCAGTAGAGATAAAGACAAGGTTAATTTTATTTTTGTCCACACAATTTCTAATGAAATGATATCTAATTTTTATATGTTTGGTCCGACTATGATGCACTGGATTTTGTGCAAAGGAAATTGCACTGGTACTATCACAAAATATAGTTGAATTATTTAGATTGAAACCATAATCTAGGAGTTGGTTTTGAATCCACAACATTTGTGAACAACTGTCAGCTGCTATATATTTAGCTTCAGAAGTTGAAGTTAACACAGATGTCTGTTTCTTACAAAACCAAGACACAAGCTGAAGGATCAAGCGCATACCCAACTGCACCAAAAGCCCAGACAATTGGAGAGGGTTCTACTTAATTTTTTATATAAGTAGTAGAGCGCCACAAGTCAAGTGAAGGAACACCGGACCCAACAATCCCCCCCCCCCCGGCGTCCAGCATAACCCGTCGGCTCAGAGGTGGGGTTATATGGCCCATATGGCTCAGAGGTGGGGTTATCACATGTCCACGGTTGCCTGACCCACCAGACCCACATAGGTAGAAGGGAAAAATCAGGATTTAATAGCGCACCCCCAGTCTTGAACCCGTAACCTCCCTCTGATACCAATTGAAGGATCAAGCGCATACCCAATTGCACCAAAAGCCCGGACTGTTGGATATGGTGCTACTTAATTTTTTATATAAGTAGTAGAGTGTCACGATTCAAGTGAAGGAACGCCGGACCCAACACAAGCCTATCACCAAGGAACTGGCATGTTCCTTATATGCTTTTCCTTTCAACTCTACATCCAACAAAGTCCGCATCTGAGAATCTAGTTAATTCAAATTCTGACTCAGTTGGATACCAGAGTCCTAGATTTTTACAACCCTTTATATATCTTAAAATTCTTTGAAGTAAAATAAGATGAGATTCTTTAGGTTCACTTGGAACCTAGTATAAAGACATGTAACAAACATTATATCTGGCCTACTAGCTCTGAGAAACAACAAGGACCCAACAATATCCCTATATGTTTTCTGATCAACTGGCTTGCCCTGTTCATCAGAATCAATCACAGTATTGGAAGTCATGGGTGTTTTCATAGCTGAGGCATCAGACATCCCAAATCTCTTCATTAATTCCTTAGCATATTTGGATTGGGAGATGAAAATACCATAAGGGGATTGCTTCTCTTGAAGGCCAAGGATGTAGGAAAGCTCACCCATGCTGCTTATTTCAAACTTGTAATGCATCAGGTCAGAAAACCTTTTGCATAGTTTGGAATCATTAGAGTCAAATATGATGTCATCTACATATATTTGTACTAGCAAAATTTTATTTTTATGATGCCTAATAAACAAAGTCCTACCTACAATGCCCCTAATGAACTTATGCTCTAAAAGAAAGCTAGCTAGGGTCTCATACAAAGCTCTTGGAGCTTACTTTAAACCATAGAGAGCTTTATGCAACATAAAAATAAAAGAGGGATGAGTTGAAGAGATAAAATTTAGTGGTTGCTCCACATAGACTTCCTCTTTGAGTTCACCATTAAGGAATACACTTTTGATATCCATTTGGTAAACTGTGAATTTTTTTTATGCTGTATATGCAAGAAATATTCTGATAGCCTCCAGCCTTGCAACAGGGGCAAAGGTCTGATCATAATCAATTCCTTTATCCTGTGAATAGACTTGATCTACCAATCTTGCTTTGTTCCTTACAATTGATCCTTGAGCATCCAACTTGTTCCTGAAAACCCATTTAGTTCCAATGGCTGGGTAGTCTTTGGGTCTTGGAACTAAATCCCAAACTCTGCATCTCTCAAATTGATTGAGCTCCACTTGCATTGCAATAATCCAGTAGGGATCTTGATCTGCATCTTTTATGGATTGAGGTTCAATCTGATATATGAAGAAAGCATGCATCAAATCATGGTTGAGTTGATGCCTTGTTTGCACACCAACTGATATATCTTCAATCACTTGAGATATGGGATGATCTCTAAGTGTGGCAAGATCAGTAGGAGGAGTTGGTTCATCAATAGTTGGGGAATTAATTTCTCTTGTGGAATTATGTTTGCTATTATTAGTTCAACTGTTCAAACAATTTCTTCTTCACTCACTTCACCAATCTGTGGAGAAGGATGCAATATAACCTCTTGGGTGAGGTTTAAGTCATCAAATTTCTCACACAGAAGGGGTACCTGCAATGCATCTCTGGTAGAAGAATCCTTCTCCTTATAACATATATTAGCTTCATCAAAAGTTATATGTACAGATTCTTCAATTTTTAAGGTTGATTTGTTAAATACCCTATAAGCATTGCTGACTTGAGAATATCCAAGAAAAATTCCCTCTACAGCTTTGGCTCTAAACTTTCTAAAATGTTTCTTGTTATTATTGTGAATATAACATCTACAACCAAATACACTAAAATAATCTATTTTGGGTTGCTTCCATTTAAGCAATTCATAAGAATTCTTAACCTTAAGGTTATATATTAAACTTCTATTCAAAACATAATTTGATGTACTTACATCCTCTGCCCAAAAGGATAGGGGCAAGTAAGCATCTGCAAGCAATCTCCCTAAAGTTTCAATAAGGGTTATATTTTTCCTTTTTGCTACCCTATTTTGTTGAGGAGTTCTAGAAGTTGAGAAATAATGCCTGATACCTTCCTTCTCACAGAATTCTTGCATAAGAAGAGATTCAAACTCAGTACCATGATCACTTCTGATCAATGCAACTGGAGTAGAGTACTCAATCATTATGCTCCTAAGAAAGTCTGTAAGAACTTTAAAGTTATCTGACTTATTTATCAGAAAGAATACCTGTAACGACCTAACTCGCTAGGAGCATAACGCCGCCCGGCCCACAAGCAGCCTAAGGAGAACCCAAGGTGCTACGGTGGTACAGCCGGAATATACAAGGCCTGCAGGCCGTACACCCTAAAGCATCTCATGTCTGTTTATCGGCCGTGTGCATTATTACTATGGGGTTTCGAACCCGATACCTTGATAAGAGAGTCTTATTACCACTCCTTACTGGTCAGGTCATTTCAAATTAACTCAGTTGGTGATGAAGAGTGGTAATAAGACTCTCTTATCAAGGTATCAGGTTCGAAACTCCGTGGCAGCAATGCGGGCAACCGATAAACAAGTGCGAGATGCTTTGGGGTGTACGGCCTACAGGACTTGGATATTCTGGCTGTACCACCATGGTGCCTTGGTCCCTCCTTGGGCTGCTGGTGGGCCAGGTAGCATTGTGCTCCTAGCGGGCCAGGTCGTTACAACACCTAAGTGAATCTAGAGAAGTCATCTACAATAACTAGAGTGTAAGATTTCCCTCCCAAACTTTGTATAGCAATGGGTCCAAAAAGATCCATGTGTAGCAAATACAAGATTCTGGGTGAATCACTCTTATTAATTGATTTAAAACTATTTTTTGTTTGCTTGTATAATTGACAAGCCCTGCAGAGACTTTCCTTCTTGTAGGGGCTATAAGAGAATCCTCTAACAAGGTTGTCCCTAGATAGTTTAGCAATATTTCTTAAATTTACATGTCCTAGTCTTTTATGTCATAAGTCATTAGTATTACTAATCTGATTAAATAAAAAAATTTCTTAAATAGTAGACTTAAAATTTACTATATATACGTTGCCTTATCTAAGTCCAGTTAAAACAATTTTTTTGTTATCAGAAGTAATAATACAATAAGATTGATTAAATGATACCTGATAACCTTCATCAAATAATTGGCTTGCGGATATTAAGTTATGCTTGAGACCACTCACATTGGCTACCTTCCTGAAGGTGACAGCTCTAACTTTGGCATTCCCATATCCTTTTGTTTGGCTACCTTACTGCCTATCATATGTTTTGAACACCCACTATCCAAGTACCATTGTTGCACTATAATAAGATAGTCCATCACATACATGAAAATAGATTAGGTGTTCTTGACCCTGGTAACCTTGGGTCCTTGATTATTCTCTAATTTATAACTGGAAATGAAAGAGAATTCTTGTTGGTCTTTATATCCTAAGGGGTGAAATATTCTAGGTGGAATTATCTACTGGGTAAAGGGATTAATAAAAGCTCTAGGTTGACTAAAATTTCTAAAATAATTTAGGTTTCTGCTATAA
This sequence comes from Platanthera zijinensis, assembly GCA_039513925.1. Lineage (NCBI taxonomy): Eukaryota > Viridiplantae > Streptophyta > Magnoliopsida > Asparagales > Orchidaceae > Platanthera > Platanthera zijinensis. Next base: position 70,108,706 of record CM077098.1, on the reverse strand, counting down.
TTTTATGGGTTCGGCGAATTGGAGTAAGTTCTTCGATCTGCATTCGACGAATATGGATGAGTTCGTTGAACTCCGCTCAGAGAATGAAAATATTCATTTTCTGCGCCCAAATTTTGTCGATCGCGGTTCGACGAACCATATTAATTTCATCGATCGCAGTTAGAAGAATAGTTATATATAAAAAACTGCGCTCATAGTTCGTCGATCTGAGTTCGACGAACCATATACATTTTGTCGATCTTGGTTCGACGAAAAATGTTGAACATTGTTTTATTAAAAAATTTCTTTTTCTTTTGTTTAGGTTTTTGAAACATTTCAATTTGTTGGTTGCTATCTTCTATTTTTCTTTACCCTTTTCAGATATGAATTTAACAGGGGTAGAAAGAATGTTTTTCTAAAGAAGAGGAGGCTGACTTTATGAAGCTCCCAAGCCCAATTTGCCATTAAGCCTAGAATTGATTGTGCTTATGATATTAATCAATTTGATGCTTCTACCATTAAGGGATTCTTCAAATTCTTTAGCCTCATTTAATTTAGTTTTTAATGAAATAATTTGTTCAGAAGCTAAGTCTAATTCATCTCTCAGTTTGATGTTTTCAGAAAAAAATTGTTATATTCATTTTGTTTTTTCTCTGAGAAGTTTGATTTTCTTCTCAGATTTAATTAAATCATTGCATAGGAGTTTGAATTCAATTTTAAATTTATCAGAAGTGAAATCAAAAGAAGCTATTACCTGGTCCTCTTCTGATTAAGATTATGTTGTTGATTCTTCAGCTTCTGAGTGGCTGCATGATGCATCATTTTCCATCAAGCAGATCTCTCTGGCTTTTGCCTCTTCTTCATCCTCACTAGAACTAGATGAAGTTTCTTCTTCTGAGTCACTCCAGGTCTCAGCCATAAATCCCTTCTCCTTCTTCTTCTTGTATTTATTGGAGGAGGGCTTGTTGGAGTGCTTCTTAGACTCTTTCTCTTTTCTCTTGTCCTTCTTTTGAGCCTCTGGACATTTTGGGTGAATGTGTCATGGCTTCTTACATCCATATCAAAAAAATTCCTTAGTAGGAGTCTTGTCATACCTTGGATTCTCCTCATTTCTTGTTGACCTTCTTCTGAAGTCCTTCTTAGCCATTTTGTAGAGTCTTTTAGCTAATAGACTCATTAGCTCTTCATTGGCAGGTAGTGCTTCTGATTCCTCGGATACCTTGAAGGTAATTCTTTGCTCCTTCCTTCCTAAAGAAGAAGTCTTTTGTTCAGTTGCTTCCCTAGTTTTGATAAGCTGCTCATAAGACTTGAGCTTGCCTAATAATGACTCAATAGAAATCTCATTTAGGCTTTTTGCCTCCTTAATTGTCCAGATCCTAGAATCCCATGTGCTTGGGAGGCACATAAGAATCTTATCAATAATTTCTGTTAATGAGATGTTCTTGTCAAAGTTCTTCAGCTCATTCATAATCAGGTTGAGTCTATTGTACATATCTGTTACTAACTGTGACTCTTCTTTCTTGAAATTTTCATATTATGTAATGAGAAGGGATCTCCTATCTTTCCTTTCATTAGTAGATCATGCTACCATTTGGTTGAGGGAATCCCAAATGGCTTTTGCTGAAGTACATTAAGCAACCTTCTGAAATATATCATCAGACATGGTTTGAGCTAGAATGTTCATGGCCTTGGCATCAGCAACCTTAGCTTTCTTCTGATCATCAGTCCACTTAGGTGGTGGAACTACAGTTGTATCTGATGTAGTTACCACTGGTAGTGGGGGACCTGTCAAAATAGAATTATATATGTATTCATCAATGGAATTGATATAAAGCTTAATCCTTGCCTTCCAAAGTGCAAACTTGTTAAGATTGCACACTGGAGGTCTGGTGCTTGAGTACTCTTTATTTTGTGCCATGATATAAAAGATAGACTAGAGTAAATAGAATCTATCAAAGATCTTTTGGTTTAGGTGTTAGCCTGTGAAATCAAACAACCTCACCCTCTGATAACAATTGAAAGTGAAGGGATAGATCACACTAACTCTAGAGGGGGGGGGTGAATAGAGTATTAAAAATCTTTTGATTAATTTTTATAGCGGATTAAAATAAGTGATATCTATATGTAAATAGGCAGAAATAAAACACAGAAAATCACAGCATAGAAAATAACAAATAGGGCAACTAGATGACACAAAGATTTTATAGTGGTTCCCCTAAAACTTGGGTACATCTACTCTTCTACCACCCTGGTAGGAATCCACAACAGGTTTTTGATCAGGTGCCCTGCCACCAAAGGTTTTTTGCTCAGGTGTCATGTCACCATAAGATTTATTTTCAATGGAGATCTAACAACCCTTTGAGCTTTTGACCAGGTGCTCAAAAACCAAACTAAGTCTTTTGATCAGGAGACTTAACAACCAAAGGGATAACTTTTGAAGGGAGCTAAAAACCCTTCTACAGTAAAGTAAAAAGAGATTTGATATTGTCTTCTCTTTTTCAAAGTTTTGAGAAGAGTAGTGGATTGGTTTTATTGTCAAAGCTCTCCCTAAGATGTAGAATTGTTTAGGAGAATGGAAACTTTGCTCAAGGTATAGGCCTTCAGATTGCTTGTTGATCTTCAAGAAGCTTTTAGACAGATGCTGATGGATTATATCTTGAAATCCCTGAAGTAAAAACTGATGAAGATCTTGAGTTGTATGAGAGCTATTCTTCTTTTAGTTTTCTGTAAATTATTCTTTTTATCACAGCTAACAAACTTTCTATCTTCAAAAATATTCCTTATATATTCTTTGTAGATTTAAGCCTTTGAATTTTGAATTCCTTTCCTTGACTGATTGCAGAAATTCTGGGAGTTGAACGGCTAGAATTTGTCTTTAATGAGTTTCCCCAACTGTCACAATAAAGTAAGCCAAGTAATAACTCTGTGAAGACCATAATTAATGCTGTCATGGAACGGCTATATTCATAAGAATATTGTGCATTAATTATCAGAGCATTACAGACATATTATAATATAATTTGAAATTCATCTGCCTTAGTCGGACTAAAATCAACAGAGAATTAGAAGAACTGAACCTGGGAGAAATTGGTCGAACTCATCAAATTTTTGTCAACCTGATTTTTCAAACTGAAACTTCTCCTTCGACGAGCTGAGCTCCAAGTTCGTTGACCAGAAAATTAACTTACCAAACTGAGCTCCAAGTTCGTCGAATAGTGATAGTCTTTCATCTAGCTGAACTACTGAAGTGAGATCGGAGTTCGTCAATCTCAGTTAGGCTTTCATCAAACTCAACTCAGAGAAGAAATCTAAGTTCGTCGATCTGAGATCGACGAAAGTCGAGCTCTATTCAGCTAATCTTCGAACGACTTTTCTGTCTCTTAGAAAACTGCTTTTCTCTAGAGGTCTTTTGTCTCTAAGTCTTCTTAAGGTGAGAACCAATCAATCTAGGTTGTTGACTGATCTTGACCCTAATAAAAACCTATGACCCTAGACTATACATGTTGGGTCTTCTAATAATCCTAATAGTGAACCTAGCCTAAATCAACCCTAAACATAGGTGGGGTTCCAACAACACCGACACTCGGGAGGGTCGCCACTACAAAATGCCGATTCTGTCAGCATTGACGATTATCAAGAGTAGAAGTTTATAGCTAAAAGACTATAATTCAAGTCCACAATCATATATAACATATGAAATAGAAATCACAGCAATGTCCACATGATAATGAAAGTACTGAAACAGATCAGTAAAATAGAAAGATAAACGGGCTTATGAACTCCTCACTACATCACTCTTGCGAAAGCTAAGTAAAAACTAATCACTCACGGAGCCGGAGGCTGGTGCTACCGTACTAGACTGGCCCACCTCCATGTGTATTGTACTCCGCTGGTGCTGCATCTCCTACTGCTGCTGCTTGTCCCCCATTTAGAGCCCCTGAAATTTTTGGTCCACCGACCGTTAGTCAAAAGAATAAGACTAATTTTCCCCACCCCTCCCCATGTGGCTCCTAGGCACCGTGCGGGAGGAATGATAGGAAAGCTATGATGGTGGAGAGTAGGAACAAAGCAGGTGACGGTGGAACCATCTAGCAGGTAAATTGTAATATTTATAAAGCTATAAAAGGAAAAGCAAGTTAGAAATTCTATAATAAGGAAGCATTAATGTAACCAAGTAGAGTAGAGCAGTAAGTATATGCAAAGTAAACTAAGAAATAAGTAACCTTAACTTATATGAATGTCATACAAACTTATAAGTTAAGGGGTCTTTTGCAAGGCTCCCATCGTATAAAAAGTCTCGTACAAATTTATTCGATGGGGTGTCAGGTTATATGCAAGTACGTGTGTGGTGATATGTTATGCCATGTTTCACACAAGTGCAATGCACACACACAACTCTATTTCCCACAGGCCTTTAGTTCCCCCTATTAGGAAGCTAGCTTCACTCCCAAGAGCATCTGTAGTGGCCAACCGAGATAGTGGGTCGGGCCACCCCACTCCTAGATGGGTATTCACACTACCAGGCCTAGCCCTTACGTACTCCTCTGAAGGACACACCAGAGTCACCACGTACTGTGTTGACCCACTACTAGTCTTTTCCTTGGCTAAGTGTAAACCACACCCGCCGAGTCATCATATCAACTTCGGTGTGAACGACCGTAAAATACCGAAGACCCACCACTTTATACACATGCAACCATGAATTTACCGAGCCATCGGCTCCCCAGACTAACCTGTCAGTTACAACTACCTTTCGAGTCGGCGGCTCGCGGGGCTAACCTGGCCCTTTTCACAACCACAGGGCCTATCGCTCGGATTACCTAGCCAAGCTAACCTCCCGAGACATTGGGGTGAGTAAAGGTGAAGTCCTAGTATATTTCTGATTACTCTTGTGTTCATTTTCGTCTTACGGTTTAGGGTTAACCTTGGACTTCCCAGGGCATTCCCTATGAAAGGCTCTCGGGGGCACTAGGAACTAAGACGGGCTAAAGCCCAAAGTTCCCTTTGGCAAGGTACTTATTATTGTTGGTATCTACACATATTCAATCCCATTTAGTGTTATGCTAAGTCTAACCCTTGATATATTTTGAATCTCTCTCTCTCTCTCTCTCCATAGGAAAGACGATCATTCATCGATCACGAGCACCACTTAACACTAGTCAAACCAACACCCTCCTCATCATGAATCCTAATGATGAACTCAATTTCACCTTACCAGATTAGTATACTATTAACCCAACTTCGTAAGTCCTTCCCACATGCTAACACATTTCTGTAGTTTTACTATGTGCCGACCCACCTAAGCTATATGATTAGTATGAATGGTGACCCCTTCAAATATTCATCCAAATTACCTAATAATATTACTATGGGTCCATCATGTCATATTTAGACTAAATCCAGAAACTTGTAATTTTTCTATTTAATGTTGCATTTATTAAATTTTCCCCAAAATTAGGCCATGGGTGGTTTTGAACATGAAGTACTAGATTTCCTTAAGTTATGGCCACCAAAAAATCATGAACACTATATGATGCCAAAATATCATAGAATACCAAGTTTCATAGATTTTCTTTCGTGTATTAACCCCTAATTAATTTTTTCAAGATAATTGCAATAAATAGAGGTAAAGAGGGAAGTACCTCCAAACATTATCCAAAAATTACAAGAGCTTTAATATGATTATAAATCATTATTGACTAAGTTTCATACAATTACAAGGTCATTAAGCTATATAGGAAAATATTTCAAATAAATCCCTAATAGGGCACTTTGTGAAGGAACATACTTGAAATCTCTTCCAAACAACATGTAATAATTTCACAAGCTTTAATATGTGCCAAAAAGTTTTCTGGCAAAGGAAACTTATTTCTCCAACAAGATATAGTATTTATTATCTATTCTTTAACACAAGGTGCACTGGTTCTCTTGACACATGAAGTACTATGAGATAATGTCCAATCATTCCAAATTACTGGCTTTGCATATATATGATATTTAATCAACATTGTTAGAGTTCCATAACATTTTAAGTTAATTTAACCATGATTACTTCAAAATCATAAAAAGGGTAACTTGAAGGTTATAACTATAAGTATGAGCTACTTTCTCTTAAATATCCTATAATAAATTCCAGAGGTTCATATTACTATAAAAACTCATCTGCCAAAATCTCATTAGGATCCAAGGTCATATGACCTTGCAACTTTCCCATAAAGGGGCATAGGCCTAAACAATTTCCAATTGATTAAAGTTGTGTGCTTGTGCCTAAATGTCACCAAATTTCTTCCTAGGGATTCACCACCCTAAGATAACATGGACTAAACTCCAAGTCCATACAAGGACATATCACTCTATGACCTTCACAAACCCCCAAAGTTCAACCTTAGGGTTTGAACTAGGGTCCTAGGGAAAATCTACCATAATCCACCCCAAACTCCATTTGAGGGTGTTTGGACTGACCTTTAGGATCTGTTCAAAGTCCCAACCCTTTTGGGTGAGAATTGGCCCCACCTTGCCCCAAGCACCGTCTTGCCCTAATTTTCTCTTAAGGGACCTAACTTTGGTCATATGAAAACCTATTCAAACCATCCCCAAATGGGTTGATATTTTTTCCAAGGACATATATTGACCCTAAGGACCATCCACCAAAATTTTGGTTGATCTAGAGCTCCATAGACCCCTTAATTAATTCAAACATATTTTATTAAATTTTTACAAAAACTTTAGGAAACAATTTTACAAAAATTCCAATTTTTAGATATGATGGGTGTGAGTATATACTAGCCTATGGTCTAAATTTCAAGGCATTTTCCTGGCTGGTTTAGTGGGGGTACTCAGATTAGTTTCTAGTCAAGCCTACGTATAGGCTGCACCATATTGAGTGTTGTGGTCAAACCACTATCCCAAATGAGTTAAAATAAATTTTAAATTACACTAGACATCAAGGGCTACAATTTTTATATTTAATAATTCCTCTAAAAAGGCCTCTAAGTATTTTTAATAAATCAAAACATACACAACATTTTATGTAGAAGAATTGAATTAAAATAAAATATAATTAATTTGATCCTGCACGAATCTTGAAGCAGAATCGAAAGAATCGGCTCATCTTCTACTTTGATCCAACGGCCAGGATGAGCTCGTCCTGGGCCTTCTTTGCCCTTGATTTCTCGGCCACCCGCACCTCCTCCCGGCCGGCCACCGCCACCGCCACCTTCGTTGAGGTGGTGGTTGGTGATTCGCAGTGGTTCGCCGGCCAAAGGAGGCCAGAACTGTGATTTGTGAGAGAAAATAAAAGCTTGAAAATCAAGCTCTCAGCCTACCCTATCCAGGGCCAATTGACCGCAAACCTTGCAGCCAATGCATAAAGATCTATCCACTGAGAAAGAGGAGAGCGATAGGACCTTTTGGGAGAGCTGAAGTCTTGCCGATCGACGGGACGCTATGGTCGGTGGTGGTGTTGTCGGGCGCTCTACTACAGTACAGCCAAAAGCCTCGATTTCTTCAGGTGAAGGGTGGAAATGGCTCCTCTCTGCCTGGTGAAGCTTTTAAAATAGACAAATGGGGAGGGCAGCGGTCATGGCATCAATGCCATTAATGGCCATTAGTGGAGGTCTTCGGCCAATGGAATTCTCCTCCCTAGTCACTGTTATGTCCAGGAAAACCCTTTGGTCTTCTCCTAACTGACCAGAGGAGATGAATCCATCTATAGGAATTGAGTGGATAGGCTCTTGGCCTCCCTTGGCCATGAATGGCCTCTCTTTCTCATTTTCTCTCTCCTCCATTAAAGGGAAAATGGAGCTTTCTCTCTCTTAGTCCTCACTTACAGAATATGAGTGGTATTTTGGGTAATTCTAAACCTCATGAGGCTAGTGGACCACCTCAATTGGGCTTAACCCAAATGGATTGGGCTAGGTTTGGCCAACTTGAGCTAGTTTGACTTAAACCAAGGTTGAGTTGACTTTGGTCAAATTGGCCTTTGGGTTGACCCCATTAGGTCCTTAGTGACTCATTGGCCTCCCTTAAGGTCTAGGAAGGATTGGGTCGGGTTGGTTGGGCACCTTGGAGGCCACTTGACCCTTAGTTAGGGCACTTTGACTATTTTGGGGCTAGAGTTGACTTTGGTCAACTTGACCTATTTAGTTGACCACGATGGGTCCTTGGTGACCCATTGACCTCCTTAAAGGGTTGGGAAGGTGTAGGTGCGGTCAATTTAGCTAAGGGATGGGTAACTGGCCCTATATAGGTTAGTTTGACCTATTTAGGGTTAGGGTTGACTTTGGTTAACTTGACCTCTTTAGCTGACGTCAATGGATCCAGTGACCCATTAACCTCCTTTAAGGGTTAGGCGTGTTGTGGTCAGGTCCTAGAGTTAAGTTGAAGCCCTAAAGTCAAACCCTAAGGTGGGTAATTGAAACTTACTATTTGTAGCCCAAGATGCTTTTCACATTCATGCCTAAGTTCATTTGGTCTTCTTGGGCTTCCTAGGATTTTGTCATGACCTAGTCATGACAAACCACTCTTAGGGGTCTAGTAGTTTGAGGGATATTACACGGTACATGACTTAATCCAGGAGAAGTAGGTTGTACTTGCCTCCCTTGTTGTGCATTGATCATAGCAAACACCACTTCAGCTACCATACAAATGGTTTCGGCATAAGGAGGGGTCGCAGGTGCGTCATTGGGCACACTACTCTCCTCAGAGTGCTAACATTGTGGCTGCTCTGCACCACTGCTAGTCACCTATAATCATGAAACACTCAATTAGGTGATAAACAATTGCCAAAAAGCAATCATAGAAACACGCAAGTTCCTCAAAATTGTGTATTTTCACTCCTAAATGGACATTCATGGGTTCTTTTATGTTATAACAGTAACGTACGTACATGTGCTCATCACCTCTTAAAAGAATTCGCCCACGGAATTCAAATAAGAAAGACCATCCCCAAAGTCTGATACCAACTTTGTAACATCCTTGTCCGTCACATAGCATATAGCTGAAGGTCCGGCCATGGCCCGAAGCGTTATACTACAAACAGTCAAAGGAGTTACTAGTTGAAATCATAATCCAAATACACGCATCATATCACAGAGTGCATTCTATCATAAGTATTTTAAAGGTTAATAGGAACCCAACCAATTGAATGTCCACTAACATAAAAGTAGGAATGATAAACCAAATACATAAATATTCTTGGCCTTAAGGCCTTACAATATTCAACTCAAATTAAAATGTCTTGCATACATCGGCACGTAGGCCGACCACACATGAACAATAAAGTAAATGGGTAATTCACTTTTCCCTTTATGGCCAGCTTAGCAGATATGGTCTCCAGCCCGCTATTTCCCGTCTGGATCCACTGCACCTGCAAGAGACATTCCACTACAAGGGTGGCAAACATAGCAATAGTCTAATTATCTGGGGTACTGATGCTCCTTCCCTGCATGCATTAGCATATACTAATATTGGCAATCAAAACGTTCTAATTAACCACCATTCGCCACAGACGTTGGCACGGTCATCCAATGCTCCATGCTCTCAAGGCACATTCTCGGTGCATAGGACCTCAAGGGTCACACCTCCATTCTTTACAACGACCACCAATATTTGAGCTTTTAGTCTTACAGGTCCAAAGCCAAGGGAAACGCCCCTATGGCTATGATGAATTCATGTGATTGACACTTTGACTCACTCCAAGTCGAGCGTCATATGGTTAGGTATAGTTCAGCTCTTTCCCATCCTCAAATCATCAGGTGCGGCAGCCACGATGCAGTCAGCATACCCTTTCCCATTTCCGTATTATACATAACCCTGTTATGATCCTAGGCTAGCACTCACGACCTCCTAAGCTTGGCCACACAGGCTCTCAGCTCCACATACTAGCCCCTAAGTCTTCATGAGAGAGGCCTCACCAAAAGATGGCCCCCAGGTCTCCCCAAGACAGGCCTTAGCAAATGGCCACAGGGTTTCTAAGAAATAGGCCTCAACAAACGACCAGCAGTTCTCCAAGCGATAGGCCTCAACAAACGACCACTAAGTATCCAAGAGACAGGCCTCATAATCAATACAGCGCTCACTGGGAGTTATCACCGGCGGTAGCGCTACTACCGTGCGGTAGGGAATAGACTATCGATTCTTCCCCTAGTTCAGGTGTTTTCCTTGAGTATACCTCAAGTACTTTCAACGCAGCCATTTGCACAGCCCACGACTCTGAAATCTACGTGATTACCACAGAGTCTTCTCGAGCATACAAAGTATACAAACATCACCAATCTAGACCAACCTGTCTAGATGGGCTTCACACAACATGCCTATTCTATACTTTAATTCCAGATCTAAATACAAACTAACGGGGATAAACGGATCTACCCGTTGGGAGAACCACTTCCACGTGTTCGTGGAGCATCTGCCCTCAGATTCCTAAAGCAAAGGACATCACATGTCCAAGGAATAGGATCGTTACTGTAGAAGTCTGTTTTGGCACCATGGAAGAGATTCAAGCTAGATGAAAACGACTGTTTCGGCTTTGCCTCAATAGATCTAAACTTGCCTCGCGAATTCGAGATCAGAATCTCAAACGGCGGCGAGATCTCCTCTCTCTCTGGCACTACTTCTCCTCCTCCAAATGTCCAGCCCAAGTTTCTCAAACTCAAAAATAATGAAGTGAAAACGTCCAAACAACCACTGTAAACCGAGCTACCGCTGTGCGGTAACTAGCTACCGTCGTGCAGCACCATTAATCAACGCCTTGTTTTGCATACCACTGCCCAGGAAACCACTGGCCAACACAGTCCACGCCATTACAGCTTCTCTATCGCCGCGTGATAGGATACTAACACCTCGCGGTAGCTAGCAGATGTTATGATACGACCGCTTCTGCTACCACCATGTGATATTTACTACGTCCCAAGCTACCGATGAACGATAACTTCTCAAGAGCTCGGCCAACTAATTGGCTTACATCGCGTGATAATAACCTACCGTCGTGCAGTATACAATGTGTCGAGTCAAAATTCCTTGCTCGACAATCTCGATGTCTGACTCTACTTCCACGCGATATCGTTAATGCCACGTAGTAACTCCTTTTATTGTCTACAGAAACTTGGGGTGTTACAAGCATCACCTATTATTTGATCTCTTGGATGATCCCTTAAATGCCTGATAGTTGCTGGCATTCTATTCTCAGTATCTTGACCTGATGGATCCTGCTGGTCTTCATCCATATCTTGTGTGCTTTGTACTTCTTTAGGAATGCATACCCTATCCTCTTCCACTTGGGCAAAAGGAGGAGTATCCTAGATGGTCAGTTTATCCATCTCCAACTCCACACCTGCAAATCTAGAGGATCTAAGCAACTTACTATTAATCATTAATGATTCATCAAACACAACATTATAGACTCTTCTATAATTTGATTTTTCAAGTTGTAGACTCTATAGGCTTTGCTATGGTTATTGTACCTAATAAAGATTCCTTCATAGGATTTGGCAGTAAACTTTGTCAAGTAGGACTTCTCATTATTGAGCACAAAGCACATGCTACCAAAGATCCTGAGATAAGATAGACTTGGTTTTCTACCTTTCATAATCTCATAGGGAATCTTCTTATAATACTTGATGATAGAAGTTCTATTCAATACATGACAAGCGGTGTTCACTGCCTTAGCTCAGAAGTATTCTAGGAGAGAGCTATCACTGAGTAGTATCCTACCAACTTCTATGAGTGTTCTATTTTTCCTCTCAGCTATCTCATTTTGGTGGGGTGTTCTTGGAGAAGAAAACTCATGATAAATCCCTTGTTCTTCACAGAACTTTTTCATGCCTTCAGTCTGAAATTCAGTGCCATGGTCACTCTTGATTTTGACCACAGAATAGTCCTTTTAATACTGAACTTGCTTAACAAAGGTCACAAAAGTGCCAAGGGTTTCAGACTTTTTCTTTAGAAAGAACGTCCAAGAAACCTGGAATAATTATCAACTATCACAAGTGTGTGACTTTCTTACTAGATTATGATTTGGCATATGACCAAATAAGTCCATATATGGGAGGTACAAGAACCTCTCAGAATCCTTGGCTCCAATGCTCTTAATGAATGCTTTTGTCTGCTTTCCCTTTTAGCATGTACAGTAAATTCCCTCTTTATTTCATCTTAGATTGGGTCCATTTCTAACTAGCCCTTCACTGAAGAGCTTGCAAATTGTCTTGTAGCTCAAGTGAGCAAGCCTCTTATGCCATTGAACACAATAAGAGACTTTCTCATTTACTACCTCACATACTGGTGAGTCTGTACTTAATTATAATAAGTTTAAACAATAAATGTTTCCACACCTAGTGCCTGTCAAAATGACCTCTTTGTCACTTGATCTCTTGATCAGACGCTCATCCTTATGGAAGACAATGACATAGCCAATATCACATAGTTGGTTTATGTTAATCAGATTGTGAGATAATTCCATTGGTGATCATACCATAGCCCTTGGTGACTCCTCTGTTTGAACCTACAAAGATCACCTTAGGTCCATTCTTCGCAGGGGTATAATACTTAAGGTTGCTCCTTATTCCAATCATATGTCTGGAACATCCACTATCCAAGTACCATATTGACATTATATGGGTACTTGGACTACCATGCATACAGAGATCAGTTTATCTTAGGACCCCAAAATGGATTGGGTCCTTGGTTATTATTAGCTTAAAAATGCATATGTCTACCTATAGCAGTCCTAATAGTAAGACTCACCCTTGCCCTTAGCACACTAGGGTTGTGACAACAACTAATGGCAAAGTGTCCCCACATTGTCATAGCACCAACATTCATGAATGTTATATCTCCTCTTCTGAACAGCATTAGAAGAATTTGTCTGTTCAGAGGGGAGAGCAACAGCCTTCTTCTTATTTCTTAAAGCAAGTATCTGACTGAAGATTAGTCAGCCAGTGGATGCACGTGGCTTATTCTTGAGTGGCACCAACAGATGTTATCTTTGTAGCTGACAAGGAGTTGATGGCTTATGAAACTGCTATGTGTGGCTTACTAACTAACTTAACCTTAGTCAAGGTGTTTGCTGGAGAACCTGAGAGTAGGCCACTGCCTTATCCTTGAGAATAAGGCTGGAGAACGAAATAAAAAATGGTCCATAATGGGAAATTTGGATTTCCTCATGGGGAGCCTTCAGTGCACTCATACCCATATCATTTCCCCTTTCATTTTAAGATACCCTTGTATTCTTACAAGAAGAGTTCTCATTATTCCAGTGACCATATATGTTGTCCTAGTCATACCTATTGAAAGGGAGGATTACCTTGTGAAAGGTGGTCTGAGGCAGTACAAGAGTTTTTCCTTTCCCTTTAGAATAGGCATCTCTTGAGTTCCACTTGAACCCCAAACCTCTCTTATCCTTTTGAGAGGTGAAGGATTCAATTAGTGGCAGCATAGTTTTGGGCTTAGAGAATTCAACCATAATCTTCTTCTCATTGAGAAGTTTCTCTTCAAGATCCATGATGATTTTGTTTTTCTGGCTAATGGTCTTAATTTGGATAATTAAGATTATCTTCAGCTGGCTAACTTCTCTCCTCATCTAACCTAGCAAGGGTGCTGAGTGCATGGAAGCAACTTGTTATAGGGAGACAATCTCCTCAGCATGTCTCTTGATAATCCTTTTGTTCCTCTTCAAAGCATCTAGGATTGCACCATACTTGTTAATTAATTGATTTACATCATCTTCAGATTCTGCATCATCATTTCCACTAGAGGAAGGGGGTGCATCAGAGTTTGAGCCAGATACATAGACTGAGGAAGAGATAGGGATAGAGTGTACCTCTTCAGGAGTAGGATTGTCCTGATTATCTTCTTATATGGCCACGAGACTAAACTGCTCATCCTCTTCGCAGTCACTATCAATAAAGGATAGTGGGGCCCTTATACCAGATAGTGTTACAGGATGTTCATCCTCTTCTTCAATAGTCATGAGACTAGTGTAGGCCTCCTCTTTATCAGATTCTAAAGACTCAGAATCACTTTCTTATAGGCTGGCAGACTTCTTGGCCAAGAAGCTCTTTTCATCCCTCTTGTCCTTGTGATGCTTTTTGCCTTCATACTTCATGTGCTCCTTCCTCTTTACTGGATAGTCAATAATAACATGTCCACTCTTGTTGCAATCGTAGCAAATAACATTAGTCTTAACATATTTGTTTTGTTTGGAGTCATGCCTTTCCCTAGAGGGGTCTTTTCTATACTTGTCCTTGCTGGGAAAGGGATTCCTTGATAAGGAGCTGGAAGTGCCCTTATTCTTCCACTATCTCCTTATGCTTAGCATCTTCTTAAACTGCTTGGAGAATACTGTTAGTTCTCCATCTGATAGCTCACTTCTAGAGGAGCTGGGATCTGAGCTTTCTTATTCTATAGCTCTCCTTAGTGGATAAGGAGTCATTTCCCTGCTTCTTCTTGTGGCATTAGCTTTGAAGGCCACAGTCTTCTCTTTGCTGAGAGATCTGACAGCATCCTCTTCAGCCTTCCTGGAGTTCAGCTGTATCTCATGGGATAGTAGCTTCCCATATAGATTCTAAGGCAATGTGTTGGCCAAGTTGCCAACTTTTCTGATGGCACGGATCATGATATCCCATTCTTTATTTAGGGATCTCAATAATTTGTCATTCAACTCATAATTAGTGAACTGTCTGCCAAAGGTGATCAGACTGTTCACTATTATGAAGAACTTCTCATAGAATTCAGCTATAGAATCCTTCTTCCCTTGCTTGAATGCTTCATATTATTGATTTATGTGGGATTTTATGTCATCACTCACTTCCTCAGTCCCTTCTATATACACAATAAGAGAATCCCACTTCTCTTTGGCTATTTTGTAGTGAACCAGGTTCTGGAAGGTGGAGTCATCTATGGAACTAACAATGATGTTTTGTGCCCTCTTATCCATATTTGCCAAGATGACTTCGTCCTTAGTCATTTCAGTATACTTCTTTATAGTCTATACATTAGCATCTAAGATAGAGACCTTCATGGGGATGAAGGGTCCTTCTTAGACTATAATGAAGATCCTAGGATCTGAGGCTTCCATGAATAGCCTAACCATTTCTTTCGAATTTCTATAATTTTCTTTTCTACAAATAGGGAGCTTCATGGAGCTAAACTCCTTGTGGTTCTCACCTGAACCAATGGAGTAAATCTTCAGCTACTCTTGGAGATCTATTCAAACTATTAAGTCCTTTTTGAAAAATCTCCCTCTGATACAACTTGAAAGTCTTTGTTTTAAGAGTAGCTAACACCTAGAGGGGGGTGAATAGGTTCTTAAAGTCTTTAAGACTACTTTTGATTTTTGTGTGTTTTGAGTTAGATTATTGTTTTAGCTTTCAAGAACACAGATCAACACACAGTATCTATAGTGGTTCTCCAAGGTATGGGTAAATCCACTTTTCCTCCCACCTTTCTAACAGTGTGTTAGATAAGGTAATCTTTACCAAATCTTAGCTCAACGAGCTTACATCACAGATACCTCGGGATCTCTTAGACTTCCACCAAGTCCTACCTCAGGCATAAGCCCTACACACTTAGAATAGACATTACTCCTACATCTCAGTGATCCTCAAGATCACCTACCTCAGGCCTAATAAAAATCCCTACAACTCAGGCTAGATTAATAGCCCTATACTTAGAGATGTTATCTCCTGCCTCAGATCTACCTTAGATCCTACCACAGGCACACAGGCCCTACCTACTCAGATTCACAACTGAATCATACCTCTCAGCCTTTATATTTTCGTCTTACAACTTAGATCAATAAAGATCCTATAGAAAGAGTAGAAGTTTTGTTGATGATTTTCTCCAGAGAATCTATCCTCTGAGCCTTATTTCTGGACTGAATGAGTTCAGCCCTAACTTCTTCACAACAATAAAAATATATCTTTTGGGTGTTTCTGCTTGTGCTGAGATGATATCTACAGAGCCCTATTCCTTCAAGCCTTTGATGTAGTGGCCTTGATGAAGAATAACAACTTGAAGAATGAGTTTATTCTTCAGTGATTTATTTCTTCAACAACCAACTTCTGTTTGTGGATCACAGACTCTCTGTAAGAATGAGTTCTTGAAAAATCTTCTTATATTTTTCTCTTGAAGAATAAGATGAATAAAAAAAATTTCAATTTCTCAGAACTCTCCTTTTATCAATCTCAATCCAACGGCTCTTTGCACAGTATGGACCAAACGGAATTGGCAACTGCAACATCTTTTTTGCATTAATTATTGTCCTGAAGGCATGCGGTGCCTTTTGTCATCTAGCGAGCAAATCCTGTGATATTTGAATTCCTGATGATGTCAACATGACTCAGCACTTGTGGATTTGATTATTCCAGACAATCTGAATAGGCATTGAGTAAAGCCTTGTCACTCAACACAGAAACACTTAGCAGAATTCTGCAAATTGAGGCGTCGAGTGAACCTTTAACACTCAATGCTTTTGACATTTGTAGTCTAACGATTAAGGTGTTGAGTGAACTTTCATCACTCGATGCTTCTGGACTTGGTTGAAATTTCTCTGCATGAAGGCGTTGAGTGCTACTTCAACACTCAAGGCTTCTAGATTTTGACTGTCTTCTTGATGAGGCGTCGAGTGACCTGTCTTCTCTCAACGCTTTCACACGTGACCTGAAATCCAGTTGAGTAGGCGTTGAGTGAACTGCCTTCACTTAATGCTTCTGTCCTTAGATAGATTTCCAGTCAACAATTTTGAGGCTTTGACTGCATTGAGTTCTGTCAATGATTTTCCTTTTCTAGAGTTGATTGAAGTAAGCTCACTCAACTCCTTTGGACTTAGCCAAATTTTCGTCTTTTTAAACAACCTGTATTGAGTTCAACTGTCATTGTGACTCTAACTGCCTGTTAAATCAATGCAACAGTATACAACCTGCATACATTGAACTTGAATATATATTAGATGTATCCATGTGTACACCATTGACTTGTGGACGTTCTTCAAATCTAGGACATTGTGATCAATGGACCCAACAGTGACCATGGTACAAAATTATAGTCTAGAGCTATGAAAAACTTTTGTGAAGAACTTGGTATCACCCAAGAATTCTCCTCTCCAAGAACTCCACAACAAAATGGGGTGGCTGAAAGAAAGAATAAGACATTAATAGAGGAAGTCAGGACTATGCCAAATGACTCCTCACTACTAGAATATTTCTAAGTTGAGGAAGTTAACACTGCATATCATGTCCTGAATAGGGCTTCTATTAACAAAGCGCATAAAAAGACTCTATGAACTCATGAAAGGCAAAAAAATAAATATATCATATTTTAGAATCTTTGGTTGCAAATGCTTTGTTTTAAAAAATGGAAAGTCTTATTTAACTAAATTTGCTGAGAAATGCAATATGGGGATTCTTGTTGGATACAACTTCTATAGTAGAGCATATAGGGTAT
Source organism: Platanthera zijinensis (assembly GCA_039513925.1). NCBI lineage: Eukaryota > Viridiplantae > Streptophyta > Magnoliopsida > Asparagales > Orchidaceae > Platanthera > Platanthera zijinensis. Next base: position 70,091,288 of record CM077098.1, on the reverse strand, counting down.
TCAACAAGACCTAGGTTATAGAAGAGCCTATACTTATTATTTTTGATGAGACTAGTCTGCTATATAAGGGCAGATCTAGTGTGCCTAATAATGCGGGTTCATAGCTTGACATAGAAGATTTTTCTATCTAAGACAAGCCAAGCTCAAGTAGGAGTTCTTCTCAAATTGAAGTGCTTAGTGAGGAAATTCAGCTAGCTGACAGAACTCAAGAAATTACTGAAGAGGAACAACCAGCTGAAATCATTACAACAGGACAGCAAGGCGATGATAGGATGCCTGTAGCAAAAAGGTATATGAGAGATCATCCCAGCACTCTCATTATTCGAGATGCAAGCCTAGGGTTAACACCATAAGCATACTTTAGAATGAAGATCTCTTTTTGAGCTTCTTATCATAGGGGGATCCTAAGAAGTTTGATGATGCCAATAAAGATTCATTCTAGATCAATGCCATGCAAGAAGAACTCCAGTAATTTAAGAGATGTAAGGTTTGGAAGTTGGTGCTAAAGCAATAAGGACACAACATAATTGGCACCAAATGGGTTTTCAGGAACAAGAAGGATGAAAATGGAGTCATAGTAAAGAACGAGGTCAGATTGGTAGCTAAGGGCTACAAGCAAGAGGAGGGGATATACTTTGACCAAAACTTTGCTCCAGTGGTAAGGCTGGAGGTAATCAAAATATTCATGGCCTATACAACATTCAAGGGGTTCAAGGTCGATTGATGACAACCTTTGTAAAAGGTTTGCCAACCTTATGCAAGGTGAGTTTGAGATGAGTAGTATGGGAGAGCTCAAATACATTTCAATACTATGCATGAAATAATTTGATAAGGGGAAATTCATCTCTCATACCAAGTACACTAGAGAACAAATTAAGAAGTTTGGGATGGAATCTGCTTCCACCATGAAAACTCCCATGGGGGACAAATGTATCCCTGAATAAGGATGAGAAGGGGAAACCTTTTGATGAATCCATATATAGGTGTATCATTGGATCCTTATTATACTTAACTGTTAGTAGACCAAACATTATGTATTCTACATGTGCTTGTTCTAGGTACCAATTATGCCCAAAGGATTCTCACTACTCGGCTGTAAAGAGGATTTTGAGATACCTTATGGGAAGCCAACATCTTGGCATATGGTACCATAGGAATAAAGATTTTGAACTAATTGAATATTCAAATGCAGATTTTGTAGGTTGCAAAGAAGTTAGGAAAAGTACAAGTGTCACTTATCAATTCCTAGGAAGGAGATTGATTTCCTGAAGTAGTAAGAAGTAGGCTAGTGTGGCCATATCCATAGTTGAGTCAAAATATATATATATGTAGGGAGTTGTTATGCACAACTGTTGTGGATTCAACATCAACTAGAGGACTATAACCTCAAGGTAAGTAAAACTCCCTTATTTTGTGATTCATCCAGTGCTAGTTCTATTGCTAAGAATTCTGTATCACATATCAGGTCTAAACCCATAGAAATAAGGTATCATTTTATTAGAGAACATATTAAGAGTGAAGATAATTGTCTTGAATTTGTCCCCTCAGACAATCAAGTTGCTGATATTTTTACTATAACCATTGGATGAGGCTAAGTTCAATTTCTTTAAAATTGAGTTAGGAATGTTAAATATTGAATAGGTAGTATCTCTTGTAATATTCCAGATATCCTGTATAATAATAATACAATTATCTGAATATAATTTTGTTACTTTCTTTCATATTGTTCATATTTTTTTCTTGTTTGTTTGTTAATAGAACATAGTTCTAATAACATTTAATTCTATTAGCTGCTAGAGAACATAATATAGTAGTATGTTAGATAGATAAACATAGTTTATATCTATCATTAGCATGAGTCAATTGCCTCATTTTCATTGATTATCTGTCAATTTATTGGACAAATAGGCACAACAATACAGAGAAGATTAGCTGAGAAAGGTTCAACTATGTCTTGGAGACCGCTGAGAAAATGCTCAATAGTATATCTCCTCATCTCAATGATACTGTTGAGATGGGATTTTATGTCAAAAATCAATCATTCTCAGTCATTGGATTTATTCCTTATGATTAATCTGTAGCATGGTGCTTCAATTCCACTTTGAACCAATTAAAATATACATTAAAATCAATATAATATTGTTAGGGTTTAGTTAAAAACTTCAAACCTAACCCTAGAAAGCTGTCAAAACAACTCTGTCTTTCTCAACGACTAGGTTTTCTAAAACAATGGCTCCAAAATCAGCTAAGGTTCTTCAAGAAGAATATGAAATGGTTATAAATGGATTCCAGTATGCATCTGAAGAAATTAAGGAAGTAATAAGGATGATAGAAGTTGTCGGACTTGAGTTTCTTCTATCAGAACCATCACAAATCCTAAAGGATGAAGTTTTGGAGCTTTACTCAAATGCTAAGCTCTCCTCAGCAAAGAAAACCACCAAGATCAAAGTAGGGGATGTAAAGATAAAGATAAACCCTAAAAGGATTACCAGGGCATTAAAACTTCCTTCAACAGATATTGAAGAGGATCAAAAAACCTCTTCCCAAGAAATTAAACGGACTCTAAAATGGTGTGAATTAAATAGAGAGAGATATGGCTCACTGAAGAGGAAATGCTTCAACTAGAGAGGCAAACTCCTTGTTGACATCATTGGGAAGGCAATCCTGTGCAAGATAGGATCCTATGATAGCATCTCAAAGTCAATGTTTGAGCTGGTCTCAAGGGTGATTCTACAGAAGAAGACTAATTGGGCACTTGTAATCTTCCAGAATTTGATTGATTTCCAACAAGTTCCAAACTTAGGCAGGATCTTATCAATGTACCTAATCAATGCTTACCATGAGCATTTCACTAAGAAAAAAGGGGTAAAGATCAATTACATGAAGAGGATGGGCATTAAGACTCTAAAGAGGTTCACAAGGGTCTTATCGATGAGCCAAGCAGTTCAAAAAAAAGGATAAGACAAGGGTTAATGGAAAGAAGACTAATGAAGAATGTTCTTCTAGATCTGACTCAGAAAGTCAGAGTGAAGGTCACAGTACACCAATTCCTAATCCTTACCTATCTTCTTCAAAATAAGAAGAACATGATGTTCAGGATATCTGTGTACAGGTGAATATAAACTCAGATCATTAATCAGCTGAGAGAGAGCAAGATGCTCCAGAAATGGATGATGCATCCAAATTGATAGAACAAAATGTTCTAGAAAGGACTGATGCCCCAGCTGAGGGGGAGTTTGAGTAGTCCATAAGTGTTCTTCAGGACAATATTGATAAGTTTCTTGATAATCTCATGGATAGAATTAATCAAGTCATAGATGATCCACATGACAAGATTAAGGAAGAGTTAGTGGATCAAAAGAAGATGGATGCCCCAACTGAGGGGAGAAAAGGAAGTTGATTGAGCATATAGAGGAAAATCCTCTTGATCACATTTTGAATTCTAATTATCAAGTTGAGGGGGAGCTTCATACTAAGGTCTCTGCTCAGGGAGAAGGTTTCCCTATATCCTAATTTGCTAAGACATCAACTCCAATGGAGTTGGATAGTCAAGACGACGATGGGATAAAATCAAATCTTATTGATATTGATATACAACAAGTGCCCCATTTCCTTCCTTCCACCAACATGTATGACAATTCCAACCTCTCAGCAATTCAAGCTCTACTGAATGAGCAAGCTACATCCCTGAAAATTTATATTAATGATTTAATAAAAGTTGTGAAAGCTAAGATTTTGACATAGGTTCAGAAAGTAAAGGAAGAAATAAGGGACGGTCTAAATTCTCTAAAAGGTGAAACAAATCATATCAACTGAGAGATCACTAAATGGTTTGACTTGGCTACAAGTACAGTCAAACAAAATGTAAAGATACTTAGATCAACGGATAATAGACAAAAGGAGTCCACTCAAGACATAACTAGTTGAAAGATAGGGTAAGCTCAGAATAACTCTAGAGGGGGGGGGTGAATAGAGTTTTTGAAAACTTTTCCCTTTTGCTGAAATAAAAGGTAAGTGTACAAGTGCAGCAAGTGAACTAGAGAAAAGTAACTAAGCTACACAGCAAACATTATATTATAGCACAAACACAAGAGAAGATCACAGACACACAGACAACAAAAGAATTTTATAGTGGTTCCCCAAACTTGGGTACATCCACTCTTCTACCACCCTAGGTAGGAATCAACTACAGGTTTTGATCAGGTGACTGCCACCAATGAGCTTTTGATTAGGTGCTCAAAAACCAAACCTAAAGTCTTTTGGAAGGAGACTTGCAACCAGAATAATTTTGAAGGGAATTAAAACCCTGTACAGAGGTGGGATGAGAGTTTGATGAAAGTCTTCTTTTCTCAAAACACAGTGAGAAGAATATGTGGATTCTGAGTTGTTGATGACAAAGCTCCCCCTAAGATCTTGAATGGTTAGGGAGAGGAGGCTTTGTAAAAGGGTGAGTAGGCCTTCAGCTTTTCAGAGACCCTTGACACATTTGAATGTTGCTGTCACTTGAGATCCCTGAAAACAAAGAGGGAGAGAAAGAAAGACTCTTGATGGTGATGGTTGTTCTTTCTTCTTCTCTTGAGACCAGTCAATTTTCTGAGAGATGATTTTCACTTCACTTTTTGGATGTTTTCTTTGCTGTGACTGTAGTTGATGATCAATCTCTGCTCTTGTGTGTTATTGTTTTCTTGTAGGGAGATGTGTCTGAGATAACTTCAACTCCGTTGAATTCAAAAAGAAAACTCTGCAATAAATGTTCAGCCGAAATCTTGGGAACGAAAAAACGGCAAGAATGCTGTAAATTATTCTATTCTGTCTTTCTTGAGATATAAGCAATTAATTCCACGGAGGATGTTAACAATCAATGTTGCCAGTGACGGCTCTATTCAGAGAATATAAGTGCAATGATTTACAAGGGAATTAATAGCCTATAATAGATATAGAATGATGAGACAGAAAGAGAAAGAATAAATAACAAAATGTCTTACAGTTTTCGTCGACCTGAGATCAGCTTTCGTCGACCTCTAATCAGATTTCGTCGAACTGAGATTTCGTCGACCTCTGATCAGCCTTCGTCGAACTGAGATCAACTTTCGTCGACATGAGCTTTGTGAATCAACTGTTGTGCATAAACTGACTAATTTTGCGCTCTATGTTCGTCGACCTGAGACTGTGAAGTTAGTCAACCTAAGAACTTGGTCAATCTGTCGGCGTTGAGTGAATAGCACATCTGGCGTTCAGTGTTCTTTGTCTCTGAGTTAGCCTTGGCTTTGAGTGAATTATGGCGCTGAGTGTTGAAAAGTTAGTCGATCTGAGAATGGAGTTCGTCGAGCTTAGCTCAAGGATTTTAGCTCTGAGTTAGTCGAGTTGAGCACGACTATCGTCGACCTCAGATCGACGAATTTAGATTTCATTTTCTACTTCTTGATTTCTCTAAGTCTTGAGTCTTTGGCAGTGTTGTAGGTTGGTCATTAGATCTGTTGACTCTAAGAACATGGCCTAGACTCTAGAAACACATAAAATTTTGACCCTTCTATACAATATGGGTCATAACCTAAGAAGAGAACCTAGCCCAAATCACTTAGGGGTTCCAACAATCTCCCCCTATTTGGGTGAGGTTACTTCAACCAAAAGCAGATAAAGATCACAAGACAAAATGAGGTAAACATAGCATGAAAACTGAGATAACTGATAGAATAAATAAGCTATCAGTACCTTTATAAAGCTATGTACCCTGATTGTTCACAGAAAGCACAGAAAATAAACAATTTAACTGTTCTTGTGAGAATCAGAAGGCTTATAATTTGATTATCCTATTTGGATCATGAGCTTGCTTCATAGTCATGGTCATATCAGCATCACCAATAGTCTTTTATAAGGTAGTTCTTGGAACCACTGCTTCAGGATGTAGACTCATGTATTCATCAACATTGAATAATTTTCATACTTGATATCTTTCAAACTCTTTATTCCTGTAGCTAGACATAGTAGAGAACTGAGTAGAGTCTTGACCTTTTTATTTGGCTTGCTTGATTTGTGAGAGAGCCACAAATTCCTTGAATTTAGCCATTCTTATAGTTGGACTAGTTTCAGGATCATAAGCTAGAATTGGAGGTTCTTTAGGTTCATTAGCTTTGCCAGGAGATGGGGGAGGGGAAAAAGTTGGCTGAGGGATAGGCTGTTGAGCTGACTGATGTCTGGAATAAGACTGATGTCTCTGTTTATGCTGACTGTCTCCATAAGAGTGAGAAGGTATTCCCTATCTCTGATAAGTTTTAGTGAGAGTAGGTTTAGTGAATCCTTCTGAGCTCTGAGATTAGGTTCCTGAGGCACTTGCAGCTGGAGGAGGAGGAGGAGGAGGTTGCCTTTTGAATTTCTCAGGTGGAGGAGAGTATCTTCTGCTTTTCTTTCTTCTCTTTTGTTTATTCTTGGATAGCCACATCCAAGCTGGCATACCCTTATAAGGGGTTATATTTTGCAGAATGTAGTATGGAATATCATTTGTAGACTTAGGTTTTGGAGCAGGTGGAGGAGGTGCTTTCCTTTTCTTGGAGATTAGCTTCCTTTTTGGAGCATCATCAGAATCATCATCATCATCATTATCATCATCATCATCATAAGACAAAGGATTGTCATATATTTCATCAATCTGACTGATCAGATCCTTGGGAATTTCTTTGCTATCTTAAGTGGGAACAACTTCAGCTTCAGCTGCTTCAGCTTCCATAGCAATGCCCTGATTTACTAGATCATCTAAACTAGGAATAGTGCTATTATCCATGATATAAGTTGGCCCAGGAGGGCTAGATCTTTGTTCATATAATGCTACTGGAGGAGCTATCAGACTTTTCTTTATAATGGCTAACACTTCTGAACTTGCAGGGGAGGTGTAGCATACTATTGCTCTGGATGATTGAGTGGGAGAAGAGAGGCAGAACTGAAAATAAGATCCAAAAAATTTCAGCAGAGTATGTAGATTTACTTTAGATTTAATGAAGTAGACCCTTCCAGGTAGAACTTCTGGCAGGCTAGTCTCTTGAGCATTAGATACTATAATATCTATACCTTGATTATCTACATCTGCTACTGAGTCAATTATCTCTATATCATCTGATTCCATATCAGTATAAAGAAAATCTAGAGAATCTGGTTCCATATCAACATTTGTTCCTGTTGCTGCTGTTGGTGCTGCTGTTGCTACTTCATCATTAAGTATCTCCCCATGCCTGGTTTCAGTATGTACTGAAGCCAGGCCCCCAGATGAAGAGAGGGTATAGGTGAGGGTAGAGATTTTAGCAGAAAGAGATGATATAGAGATAGACAGAGGGGAAATAGCCTCTGCAATGATGGTTTGAAGGATAGGCTTGAGGAGCAAAAGAAGTCGTTGGATGATAGAGGGATTCAAAGATGTGGAGTCAGATGTTTGGGCAGGAGGTGGTTGAGAAGGGATAGAGGTAGTGAAGATAATTGCTGGAGGAGATGGTTGGTTGGAAGTGTCTGCAAGGGGGTCCTGTTGAGGAGATTGGTGAGGAGTAGGAGTGTTCAGAGAAAATGAAAGTAAATTGAAAGATGGGATTGAAGAGAGAGTGGAGAGGGGGATATCAGCAAGATGAGATGGAAAAGGAGATTGGGGAGGAGTAGGGATGGATGTATCAGCCCTAGGAGAGGGAGAACTGGATGGAATATGTGTAGGGGAAGAAGGAATTGGAGATGCTGGAGGTGTAGGGGTATGTATTAGAATAGAAATGGAGGCTGGGGTTTGTTGAACTTGAGGCTGAGATGGAGCTTGAGAATCAGGAGGAGGTTGAGGGGTGGATGGAATCTTCTGCAGAGGGGTGAGGAGTGGCTGATGTAGCCCTTGTACTTTCAGAAGATTTAGAGGAAGAGGACTTGCCCTTAGATGGCTTTATGATAGTTCTCTGCCATCTGCCAAAGAGGGAAGATGAGAGCTTCTTAGATGCATTGATGCATGTTATCTGAGATAGCAGTAGTGTATTGGCCTTGGCTTTCAGGAACAAGCCCAAGATTCTGCCATAGCAAACCTCCTTTTTGTTGTTCTTTCTCTTGATTAGGTCAAACAGAATTTATGGTCAGTTCACACTTCTCTTACTGACCAGGGAAGCCATAACCAGGAACTGTTGCCTGAAAATATAGTCATGTGTTGTATGCTTAGCAAACAGCACCTTCCCAACGACATCCGCAAGAAATTTATATGCCGGGGAGAAATTTTTCTTATGCAGTTTGTTAGGGTTTTCACCGAAGTGACCCATAACAGCCAGCATATCTTTATATTCCTTATCATCTAGTTCTAGATCATCTTCTCCAGTTTTCAAATTGAAAAGTTCAGAGAGAACGGAGGGAGAAAGAATCACCTGAGTACCACTGATATTCCCAGTCATTTCAGTCTCTGTTAAAGAAGAAGAGCCAAACCATTCCATGATTTCCGTCATAGGAATCCTGATTCTATCAGACATGAACTGCTTCAGATTTTGTTCCTCAAATAGCTGTAGAATATCTATGAAAATTTGATCTGACTGTTGGATAGAGTCAAAATCAATATCGAAACCATGATCGAACTTTATGTCGGTTGATCCAGTAGCGGCCATTTGTGACGTTAAGATCGAATGAGAGAGAGAAAGAGTACACCTGCAAGAGAAAACACAAGATCAAGTGCAGGAGGGGAATTCTTAAAGCGCGGGATTGAGGCCGAAGAAAAGCCAGATATAGTATTTTCTGGAATATGAAACGATAATCTCAATCCGACGAAAATTCGAGATTCTTCGATCTCAGGTCGACGAAAATTACGTAATTGACAAAGTTCGTCGATCTAAGAATGAAGAGAGGGAAAGTTTTCATCGTTCGTAGAATTCTTGTAGAGATATAATTCGTCGTCCTTTGATCGACGAATGAGCTATACTAAGAGATTTCGACGATCTTAGGTCGACGAAAATTATCAAGAATAGTTATCAGTTCGTCGATCTCAGGTCGACGAACAGAGACAATTCTTTGACTACAGACAGAGCATTAGATTAAATCCTGACCATTTATCATACCAAGCTGATTGACAAAGAACAGATGCTTGGATGAGTCCAATAACTGAGTGAATATGTCTTCTCTTTGCAAATCAGTAGAGATAAATTCAAGTTTAATCTTATGTTTGTCAACACAATCTCTAATAAAATGAGGTCTAATGTATATATGCTTGGTTCTAGAATGCAATATTGGATTTTGTGCAATTGAAATAGCACTTGTATTATCGCATAGTATAGTTGAATTATTTAAGTTGACACCATAATCCAGTAGTTGGTTTTGTATCCACAAAATCTGTGAACAACAACTTCCTGCAGCCATATACTCAGCTTCAGCAGTTGAAGTTAAAATAGATGTTTGCTTTCTACAGAACCAAGATACAAGTCTGTCACCAAGGAACTGACAAGTTCTTGAGGTGCTTTTCCTGTCTACTCTGCATCCAGCATAATCAGCATCAGAAAATCCAGTTAACACAAATGCTGATTCTGTTAAATACCAGAGGCCTAGATCTAGACAACCTTTTATATATCTTAAAATCCTTTTTAAGAAAATAAGGTGAGATTCTTTAGGGTTCACCTGGAACCTAGCATAAAGACATGTGGCAAACATAATGTCTGGCATGCTTGTTGTTAAATATAGTAGGGATCCAACAATGGCCCTATATTTGGTCTGATCAACTGGTTTTCCAGATTCATTAGCATCTATAACAGCATTGGAAGCCATGGGAGTCTTCATGATAGAGGCATCATTCATCCCAAACTTCTTAATAAGCTCTTTAGCATATTTAGACTGAGAGAGGAAGATTCCTTTAGGGGTTTGTTTCACTTGGAGACCATGGAAATATGATAACTCACCCATGCTACTCATCACAAACCTTGAGTGCATTAGATCAGAAAATCTTTTGCACATATTTGGATCAGTAGAGCCAAATATTATGTCATCTACATATATTTGTAGTAATAGAATTTTATCATGATGCAGTTTTGTAAAAAGGGTTCTATCAACCATGCCTCTTGAAAAACCATGCTCTAAAAGAAAGCTGGCTAAGGTCTCATACCGAGCTCTTGGAGCTTGCTTTAAACCATAGAGAGCCTTATGCAATTTAAAAACATAGGAGGGGTGAGTTGAAGAGATAAAACCTGGTGGCTGTTCCACATATACTTCTTCTTTTAGTTCCCCATTGAGAAAAGCACTTTTGACATCCATTTGATATACCTTGAATTTCTTGTGAGCAGCATAGGCCAAGAAAATTCTGATGGCTTCAAGTCTTGCAACAGGTGCAAAGGTTTGATCATAATCAATTCCTTCCTCTTGCCTGTATCCCTGAGCAACAAGCCTTGCCTTGTTCCTCATAATCACACCTTAGGCATCAAGTTTGTTTCTGAATACCCACTTAGTCCCAATTACTGGATAGCCCTAAGGCCTTGGAACTAAGTCCCAAACTTTACACCTCACAAACTGATTGAGTTCTTCTTGCATTGCAATAATCCATTTTGGATCTTGCTCTGCATCAGATATAGATTGAGGCTCAATTTGAGAGAGAAAGCAGGCAAGCATCACATCAGGGTTAAGTTGATGCCTTGTCTGCACTCCTACTGATATGTATCAAATTACTTGAGATCTAGGGTGATCCCTAAGTATGACAAAATCATTAAGAGAAGTTGGTTCAACAATAGTTATTTGATTAAATTCCTCTTGTGGAATTGTGTCAACTGTTGTAGAGGACTGAGTTGCTTCCACAATCTCTTATTCACTTTCAGCTTCTGATATAACTTGTGGAGAGGGATGTGATTGAACCTTTTAGGTAAGGTTTAGATCATCCAAGCTCTCACACAAATTTTGTACCTGCAAATGACTGTTGGTAGAGATATCTCTCTCCTTGTAAAACATGTTAGATTCATCAAATGTCACATGCATAGATTCTTCAATTTTTAGTGTTGATTTATTAAACACCCTATATGCCTTACTGACTTGGGAATATCCTAGAAAAATTCACATTGCAGCCTTAGCTTCAAACTTTCTAAGATGTTTCTTGTCATTTGTGTGAATATAGCATATACATCCAATTATTTTAAAATAGGTGATTATAGGTTTCTTCCCTTTGAGTAGTTCATAGGGAGTCTTAAGCTTTAGTTTATGTATTAGGCTTCTATTCAGGACATAATTTGTTGTGCTTACTGCTTCTGCCCAATATGATAGAGGCATGTAAGCATCTGCAAGCAATGTACCTGCAGCTTCAATGAGTGTTCTATTCTTCCTTTCAACTACTCCATTTTGTTGAGGAGTTCTGGGAGCTGAGAAGTAGTGTCTTATACCTTCTTTCCTATAGAACTCTAGCATAAGAAGAGATTCAAACTCAGTGTCATGATCACTTTTGATCAATGCAACTTGAGTAGAATACTCAATCTGTATGTTCATGAGAAAATCTGTAAGAACTTGAAAAGTATCTGACTTAGCTCTCAAAAAGAAAACCCATGTGAATCTTGAGAAGTCATCTACAATAAATAATGTATAAGACTTTTCTCCTAGACTTTACACAGTAATAGGATCAAATAGGTCCATATGGAGCAAATACAAAATTCTAGTTGAATCACTCTTATTAATGGATTTGGAACTAGATTTAGTTTGTTTGCCTAGTTGACAAGCCCTGCAGAGGCCTTCCTTCTTGTAGGGACCAAAAGGTAAACCTCTAACAAGATTGTCCTTAGATAACCTAGCTATATTTTTATGACTTACATGTCCTAGTCTTTTGTGCCATAAAGTAGTTTGAATGCTAACCGAATTGAATAAACAGATTTCAGATTTAGCTTATTCAAAGTTTACTAAATAGATGTTGCCTTGTCAAGTTCCTTTTAAAATAATTGTGTTGTTTAAAGAAATAACACATAAAGAGTTAGTAAAGCTTACTTGATAACCTGTATCACATAGTTGGCTTACTGATATTAGGTTATGCTTTAGACCATTTACAAAAGTCACCTTTTTGAATGTGACAGCTCCACATTTGAAGTCATCAATGCCTTCTATCAGTCCAAAGCCTGAGTCCCCAAAGATTACATTAGGTACAATCTTGGTTTTATAGTTGATTAGGCATTCTTTGCAACCTGTCATATGTTTAGAGCAACCACTGTCCAGGTACCACTTGTTTTCAGTGACAGGGTTCTCTTCTACCTGCAAAGAGGATTAGCAGTTTTTAACCCAGGTTACCTTGGGTCCTTGTTGTTTAACATAGCCAAAACAAAAAATAAAAGAGCATTCAGGTTGATCCTTATAACCTAAAGGATGATACCTTCTAGGAGGTATGACCCACTGACTAAAGGGATTAAAGAATTTATTAGTTTTTAGATTACTCTGGTTATGAACTAGATCTGACAAATTTGGGTATGTTCGTCGACCTGAGCTTGAAGATCGGGGTTGAGTTCTTCGATCTCTGCTCGAAGAATAATAGTATCCATTCTCAGAGCCCCAAAAACGTCGATCTCTGGTCGACGAACCATACTGGTTTCGTCGATCCAAGTTCGAAGAATAGATTACATTATTATTTGCGTTCAGAGTTCGTCGTTTTGAGCTCGATGAACTATACCCATTTCGTCGTTCTGGGTTCGACGAAATTTGCTGAACATAGTTATATTGTGTGTCTTTATTTTTCTGACTTGTTTTCTTAAGGTCTAGTTGTTTAAGCATTTCATTGACTTTCTCTACTTGTTCAGTATTCTTCTTACCATTTTCAAAAATAAAACTTATGGGTTTTGATAGTTGATTTTTCTGAATAAGGATTGGTTCACTAGATGAGGCTCCTAATCCTAGTTTTTTATTAGTAGATCTTGTATTGACTGTGCTAGTTATGTCTATCAGTTGTAAACTTCGACCATTTAAGGTTTCTTCTAGTTCCTTAGCCTTACTTAATTCAGATTTTAGGAACATTATTTGTTGATTAGCTAGGTTTAATTCTTCAGTTAATTTTTCATTATCCGCAATGATTTTTTCTTGTTCTAATAGTTTTTTCCTGAGAAGTTTGATTTTCTTCTCAAGTCCTATTAGGTCTAAACACAATAGTTTAAATTTAGATTTGAATTCTTTAGACTAAAAATCATATGAAGCAATTACCTGATCCTCTTCAGAGAGGAATTCTTCATCTTCTGATTCATCTGAGTTTGATCTTCTGCTTCCAGCATCTATTGACATAAGGCAAACTTCTCTTGCCTTCTTTTCTTCTGTATCATCTTCACTGGAACTGGATGAGGATGTTTCATCTTCATTATCACTCCAGGTTTCAGCCACAAAGCCCTTCTCCTTCTTTTTGTATTTGCTGGAGGAGGCCTTGTTGTGTTGATGTCTTCTTGACTCCTTCTCATGCCTTATGTCTTTCTTTTGAGCTTCTGGACATTCTGAGATGAAATGTCCTGGTTTCCTGCACCCAAAATAGACAACTTCTTTAGAAGGGGTCTTATCATACCTGGGTTTATCTTCATTCCTTGAAGGCTTCCTCCTGAAGTCCTTTCTTGCCATGTTATAGAATCTCTTAGCAAAGAGACTCATAATTTCTTCATTGGCAGATAGGCTTGGAGATTCTTCTGCAACTTTGATTGCTAAGTTTTGTTCCTTCCTGGTAGGTGTTGAAGCTTTTGATTCAACTGCAGCTTCTCTTGACTTGACCAGTTGCTCATAGGATTTGAGCTTTCTAAGTAGAGATTCTGTTGAGATTTTAGTCATGCTTTTGGCTTCTTTGATGGGCCAGATTTTGGAATCCCATGTGCTAGGGAAGCACATGAGGATCTTCTCATTGACTTCAGTTAAAGTGATTTCTTTATCCAATGTTCTGAGCTCACTGATGATGGAGCTCAGCCTGTTGTACATTACTTCATTAGATTCTTCTTCATCTTTTCTAAAGTTCTCATATTGGTATATGAGGTTTGATCTTCTGTCCTTCCTCTCATCAGCAGAGCCTGCTACCATTTGGTTGAGGGAATCCCAAATAGCTTTGGCAGATGTACATTCAACAACCTTCTGAAATTTGTCATCTGACAGAGTTTGGGCCAGTATGTTCATGGCTCTAGCATTAGCAATCTTTGCCTTCTTATGTGCATCAGCTTGGTCTTGAGGAGGCACTGCACTGAGATTTAATGGAGTTGAGGTAGAGGCTACTTGAGCTGGTGGTCTTGTCAAGATAGACTTAAAAATATCCTCATCAATAGAGTTCATGTACAGCTTGATTCTTGCCTTCTAGATTCCAAACGTTTGCAAGTTGCAAACTGGAGGTCTGGTGCTGGCATAATCCTTGTTTTGTGCCATGATATCGGAAACTAAAATAGAATCAGAGAGACTACTAAAGTTTATTCAGAGTTTATCCTGAGGATCTTGATTAATCCAGGTGTAAGCTTGTATGATATGATTAACCTCCTCTGATACCAATTGAAAGATAGGGTAAGCTATGAATAACTCTAGAGGGGGGTGAATAGAGTTTTTGAAAACTTTTCCCTTTTGCTGAAATAAAAGGTAAGTGTACAAGTGCAGCAAGTGAACTAGAGAAAAGTACTAAGCTACACAGCAAATATTATATCACAGCACAAGCACAAGAGAAGATCACAGACACACAGTCAACACAAGAATTTTATAGTTGTTCCCCAAACTTGGGTACATCCACTCTTCTACCACCCTAGGTAGGAATCCACTACAGGTTTTGATCAAGTGACTGCCATCAATGAGCTTTTGATCAAGTGCTCAAAAACCAAACCTAAAGTCTTTTGGAAGGAGACTTGCAACCAGAATAATTTTGAAGGGAATTAAAACCCTGTACAGAGGTGGGATGAGAGTTTGATGAAAGTCTTCTTTTCTCAAAACACAGTGAGAAGACTATGTGGATTCTGAGTTATTGATGACAAAGCTCCCCCTAAGATATTGAATAGGTTCAGGAGAGGAGGCTTTGTAAAAGGGTGAGTAGGCCTTCAGCTTTTCAGAGATCCTTGACTGATTTGAATGTTGATATCACTTGAGATCCCTGAAAACAAAGAGGGAGAGAAAGAAAGACTCTTGATGGTGATGGTTGTTCTTTTTTTCTTCTCTTGAGACCAGTCAATTTTCTGAGAGATGTTTTTCACTGCACTTTTTGAATGTTTTCTTTATTGCGACTCTAGTTGATGATCAATCTCTGCTCTTGTGTGTTGTTGTTTTCTTGGCAGGGAGATGTGTCTGAGATAACTGCAACTCCGTCGAATTCAAAAAGAAAACTCTGCAATAAATGTTCAGCCGAAATCTTGGGAACGAAAAACGACAAGAATGCTGTCAATTATTCTATTCTATGTCTGTCCTGAGATATAAGAAATTAATTCCAAGGAGGATGTTAGCAATCAATGCTGCCAGTAACGGCTCTATTCAGAGAATATAAGTGCATTGATTTATAAGGGAATTAATAGCCTATAATAGATATAGAATGATGAGACAGAAAGAGAAAGAATAAATAACAAAATGTCTTACAGTTTTCGTCGACCTGAGATCAGCTTTCGCCGACCTCTAATCAGCTTTCGTCGAACTGAGATTTCGTCGACCTCTGATCAGCCTTCGTCGAACTGAGATCAACTTTTGTCGACCTGAGCTCTGTGAATCAACTGTTGTGCATAAACTGACTAATTCTGCGCTCTATGTTCGTCGACCTGAGACTGTGAAGTTAGTCAACCTAAGAACTTGGTCAATCTATCGGCATTGAGTGAATAGCACATCTGGCGTTCAGTGTTCTTTATCTCTGAGTCAGCCTTGGCTTTGAGTGAATTATGGCGCTGAGTGTTGAAAAGTTAATTGATCTGAGAATGGAGTTCGTCGAGCTCAGCTCAGAGATTTTAGCTCTGAGTTAGTCGAGCTGAGCACGACTATCGTCAACCTGAGATCGATGAATATAGATTTCTTTTTCTAATTCTTGATTTCTCTAAGTCTTGAGTATTTGGCAGTGTTGTAGGTTGGTCCTTTGATCTGTTGACTCTAAGAACATGGCCTAGACTCTATAAACACATAAAATTTTTACCCTTCTATACAATATGGGTCACAACCTAAGAAGAGAACCTAGCCCAAATCACCTAGGGGTTCCAACACTAGTGTTAAGCATTATATTAGCCAGGCTATGGAGGTAATCAGACCGGGAGTTGAGCACATTGAGGATTATGTGTATCAAACACAAGTTCAAGCCATAAAATTGACTTAAGTGTCAAGGGATGCTAAATTAGAAGATAATAAAAATATCTTTCAAACTCTGTCTAGCAGGTTTGAGGGAAACACCTTACATCTAGACAACAGATTTATTGAAGAAGCCAGAAAGGGGGAGAAGAATAATGTTGAACAAGCCCTAAGGGTCCTTCAAGGAATGTGGATTGTTCTAAATTTGCCCCTATTGGATAGAAATAGACCAGAAAATTTTGAATTTCCAGCACTAGGGAGAGTTGCACAAGATGTACAACTTGCTTCAAGGAGGAAAAGAGAAGGCCTAATGTTACATGAAGAATTCATGGCCAAAAGGAGAGCTAAACAAACTAAAGATCCAGTTTATGAGTAATTAAGTGATGATTCAAGGGATACCATAATCAATATCAAGATCAATCTTGAAAGGAATTCCCTAAGGGAAAGAGTTTTCAAAGAAAACTTGGTGAGGAGGAACAATCCAAGAAGGATGCCATCAAAGTACATTTCCAAGACCTTCTTATATTTTAAGAGACAAGACAAAAAAGCCAAACAAGCTGAGAGAAAGGGTGATGCTCATTGAGAAAGTTCAAATTCTGCTCCCAAAAGGAAGAGGATAGATTCGGAAAACATGTCAGAGGACAAGCATCCAATTCCCTAAATTCTAATAATTCGTTTGATGTAGTTATGTTAAAACCATATAATGGACTTATGTATCTCATCTGGACATCTGATTTTATATTTTAATATGAAATGTTGTGTGTATATATGCTTGTTGCTTTATTGTTTATGATAATATTTTATTTGAGTGTTGTTTATGATAATATTTTTACTGCTATTATCATGATGCCTGTTTTGACAATCTGATATGTTATATTATTATTAAATGTTGATTTATTGGTTAATGCACCTTAGCATTGAAGTTTGTTCTTCCTTCTTCAAATAGGGGAGAATATTGAGAATATTGCCCTCAATATTTCTAGATTTCAAGAAGCATCACCTACAATGCTAAGTGCATATTGTATTTGATAGTACAACTACTTCATGTCTATGTAAGATTATTGACTCTATAACAAGTCTAGATCAAAGATGGGTTATACCAATGAGATGGTATATCAGAGTTCAACTATATCGTTGGCATACCACTTAGAATAAAGTCGCATCTCAGTAATACTATGGAGAAGCGGCAGAACTCAATGCCAAGACAGATAATACTGAGAATAAAGTTTCTACTCAACATTACCTTTGAGAAGATTCAAAATGTTACCATTGAGCCCGTTCAGCTTGGCGGAAGTCAAAATTAGTGCTGGTACCTATTGGATCCCTAGTTGTATTTGAGCTAGGTTCACTAAGTTAGGATCACATGACCCAACATGTATAGCTAGAGTCATGGTTGTGTCCTAGAGTCTAGGCCAAGTTCTTAGAGTTAACAATGCATGGACCAGCCATCAACAGACTGCCAAAGACTCAAGATTAGATGAAAGCCGTGCTCAGCTCGACGAACTCAGGGAAAATTCTTTGAGCTGAGCTCCATGGTTATCTATTTGACTTCTTTGCACACTGTGATTCAACACTCCTAAGTCTAGAATCAGACTTCAGTCAACAAATACATCTTCTCAGCTCGATGGTCTTAGTGCTCAGAATTGGAAAGATTCATCAAGCAGCAGTCAGCAGTTCTGAGGTCGACGATCTTTGATCTTATCTCGACGAATAGCAATTATCAGCTTGACGAACTGTGGACTCAGCTTGACGCATCCAGACTTGGTTATTCCCATCCTTCTATCCCTATTCTATTACAATAATTCCAGAGTAATCAATGCTAAAATATACTCTGAATTTGACCGTTAGACGGAGCATTAGTTATGGTCCTCATCAAGATTATTGCTTGCCATTTTTTTAAAGGGATAGTTGGGAAAATCAATCAATGTAAACATTCTCAAGGCCATCAGCATTGAATGCAGGAAGAAATTCAAATTTCAAAAGGAAATTTATATGGAAAATATAAAAAGGTTTTTTTTCTTCTCTTCCTGCAACAACAATAAGACACACAGAAGAACAGAACAATAATTAGGAACAAGGATCTTCTGCTCTCTCTCTCTCTCTCGACAACACTCTGATATGCAGAGTACACAGAACAAAGTGATAGAGAGAAACAAGTGCTAGACCAAAAGAAGAACTTTAAGTTGAAGAAGAAGAAGAATAACCATTCAAAATCAAGAGTCTTCTTCTGTCCTCATCCCAGGATTCTTCAAAGAACAACAAGTACAGCATCAGTCAAGAAGTTCCTAGATCTCTTCTTCAAAGCAAAAGCTTGAAGGCCTATCACCCTACAACAAAGCTCCAACTTCCTGAACCTTTCATTATCTCAGGGGGAGCCTTTGCTAACATCAAAATCCATACAAGTCTTCTCAGTTGTACTTAGAGAAAGAGAAGACAAAATCAATCTCTCACCCCCCACTGTATAAAGGGTTCTTAACTCCCTTCAAAAGTTATTCCTAATTGCAAGTCACCTGATCAAAAGACTTGAGGTTTGGTTTTTGAGCATCTGATCAAAATCTTATTGGTGGCAGTCACCTGAACAAAAACCTAAGTGGATTCCCACCAGGGTGGTAGAAGAGTGGATGTACCCAGGTTGGGGAACCACTATAAAATTCTTGTGTTGTCTGGATCTTTTCTTTTATTCTTGTTGTGGCTGTGCTAGTTATGTTGTTATGTTTGTGATTATTTTTATTTGTTGTGCATGTGACTAATCATATTAGTTTAGGAATAAGTTTTTATTTACAGTAAAAGTTTTAAAACCTAAAGATACTCTATTCACCCCCCTCTAGAGTATACTAGATCTGACCCCTCACTTTCAATTGGTATCAGAGGAGGTTCTTTTGGCTGTACAAGCTAACCCTTGAACCAAAGATCCTAAGTTAGATATATCATTTAATTTTTATTAGGCTTATACACACAGCATGGCATAGAACAAAGATTATGCAAGCACCAGATCTCTAGTATGCAATCTAAACAAGTTTGCCGTATGGAAGGCAAGAATTAAATTGTTTATGAACTCTATTGATGAAGATATCTACAACTCTATTTTGACAGGTCCCCCTCAGGCATCTACTTCTACAGCATCACCAAACACTAATGCAGTTCCACCCCCAGAGTGGACTGAGGATCAGAAAAAGGCCAAAGTTGCTGATGCTAAAGCAATGAACATACTGGCCCAAACAATGTCAGATAACATATTTCAGAAAGTGGCTAAATGCACATTAGCCAAGGCCATTTGGGATTCCCTCAATCAAATGGTGGCTGGATCTGCAGATGAAAGGAAAGATAGAAGATCCAATCTCATATCCCAATATGAGAATTTCAAGAAGGAGGAAGCTGAATCTGTAGCAGACATGTACAAGATTGAGCTCAATCATCAATGAGCTAAAAACCTTGGATAAGGACATCACCTTCAGAGAGGTGAATGATAAAATCCACCAACAAGGAAGGATCACAGTATTGCATTCAAGGCTACTGAGGAGATAGAGACTCCAACAATCAATGAAGAGTTGATGGGTCTATTGCCAGACGATTCTATAAAATGGCAAAGAAAGATTTCAGAAGAAAGTCATCCAGGTAGGATGACAAGCCAAGGTATGATAAAACCCCCACTAAAGAAGTGGTTGTCTTTGGATGCAGGAAACCTGGACACTTCCTCTCAGAGTGTCCAGAGAATCAGAAGAAGGATAAGAGAAGAGAGAATGACTCTAGAAGATAGCAAAGCAGCAGGCCTTCTTCCAGCAAACATAAGAAGAAGGAGAAAGGCTTTATAGCTGAAAGCTGGAGTGAAACAGAAGATGAATCCTCATCATCCAGCTCCAGTGAAGAAGAAGAAGAGGCAAGGGCCAAAGAAGTTTTCCTCATGGCCATTGATGCCTCCAGAAATCACTCAGATGAAGAAGAATCAGACAATAAAGAAGCTTCAGAATCAGAAGCTGCCCTAGTATTGTCTTCTTTTGATTATAGCTCTGATTCATTTAAATCTGAATTTAGAACCATGTGCATTGATCTAATAAATTTAGAAAAATAAATTAAGACACTTAGGGAAAGACTAGGAAACCAAGAAAATGTTATTTCTGAAAATAATAGGCTAAAGGCTGAATTAAATCAAGCTAATGAACTAATCAATTACTTAAAAACACAACTATGTGAGGCAAAACAACTTGAGGAATCTCTCAATAGGAGAAGCCTTAAGCTGATGGACATTACAAGCACAGTCAATGCTAGACTGAATGGCAAGCCGTGTAACATCCCATTTCCAACTAGACCCCTAGGAGTGGTTTTGTCATGACAAAACCCTAGGAAACCAAGAAAAAGTCAAGTGGGCCTGGTGGGGTAGATAGGAGCACTATGGTCTGCAAATAGTAAATTCCTAAACCTTAGTTTAGGGTGATCAGGGGCCCTCACCATGACTCCAAGACCTCACCATGATCTCTCCAACCCATGTTAAGGCCCTAAGGACACATCAGGGTAAACCCTGGAGTTTGAGTTGACCAAGGTCAACCCTAACCCAAAATGGGTCAAACTGGCCTGCACAGGGTTAATTGACCCTACCTAAGCCAAGTGGACCCCACCTATGCCCTCTTAACCCTAGAGAGAGGCCAATGGATCACCAAGGAACCATGGGAGTAAATTCTAGGTGGCCAATTTGGCCAAGGACCCACCTAGGCCTACTTTGGGCAATTGACCTATATAAGGACAATGTGCCCTTAGTAAACCCAAATAACTCTACCAAAGGTCTCTCTAGACCTAAATAGGGGCCAATTAGTCGATAAGAATCCATTGGGGTCAACCCAAATGGTCATCATGACCAAAGCCAACTCTACCCAAGGTCAAGTCAAACCTAGCCCAATTGGGCTAACCCAAGCTCAAGTCTTTTTCCCCTTAGGCTAACTTTGATTTCTAAATTTTTTGGATTATATGGGCTGCACTTATCCTAGAGAGTTGACCAGTTAGCATGGTGACTAGGAGAGAGAGAGAGAGAAAGCTTCATTTTTTTTAATGGAGGAGAGAGAATTTTGGGAAGGGGAGGAATGGAGTGGGGCTCGGCCAAGGGAGGCCAACAGCCACCCTTGGTGGCTGCAATCAACTCCTCTAGGGAAGAGGAGTTGATTCCAGCCATTTCCCAACCACCAAGGGGCATATTCAGCCCCCCTCCTCTGAACCTGAGCCATGCCATTAATGGCTTTGATGGGCAATGAAGGATCCAGCCACTCCCCTCCCCAATTGGCCTTTTAAACACCACCAGTGGGGGAAGGCGAGTCTTTTCAAACTCTCACCTAGAAGGAACAAGCCATCCCATTGTGCTGTTGCAGAAGCCAAGCGTCGTTGCCGTCATTCATGGTGTCCCTCCGCTCCTCTTGCCTTCAGGCCGCCGGAAAGGTCCTCCTCCACTTCTTTTCCCATGGATAGTTCATAGAAATCACCAGGGCCAAGGTTCTGGTTCAATTGAGCCCGATCCAAATCAAAGTTTTCATGGTTTTCGGCCAAGAGTTAGCTTGGTAGAATCGCGGGAATAGGCATCTCCGGCGGTCGTGCCGCCGGCAGAGGGTAGCCCCCATATCCACGAAGGAGGTGGTGGCTGTGGTCTGCCGGGGAAGTGGTCGGGTGGTCGGGAAATCAGCCCGCAATGTTGCCCAGGCGTGGGCAATCGTGGCCGTTGTGCTGTTGGAGAAGATGACGGGCAGCCGTCGGATGCGCGCTAAGATTCGTGCAGAATCATTTTGTTTTATTATTATTGTTTGATTTATATGATTTTCTGTCAAACTTTCTGCAGCACATTAATTTAATTTTTAAAAATACTTAGGGACCTTTGATGAGAAAACTTGCAACATGGAAGTTGTAGCCCTAAGGGTCTACTATAATCCAAAATTGATTTGGACCAATTTAAACCTCTGGTTGGACCAGGGCATCCATTTTGGTGGGATATATACCTAGGGCTTTCCTAAGATTCAAATGGTTGCCCACCCTTCATCCCTTGTCCAAATGACATGAAATTTGGACTGGTGGTCTAACATAGCTATACCTAGGGTCAATCCAAAAAAGGGAATTTTGGGGAATACTTTTTCCTATGGTTTTTGTTATTATTTAATAATAATAGGGTATTTTAATTAAATAGACTAATGACCTCCAAACCCTCCCAAATTTTGGTGAGTGGTCCCTGGTATTAGTTCCTAGCTCTGTACAAAATTTCAACTCATTTTCATGAGTTTTAGTTAGGGAATCACCAAACCCTAGTTTGGCCTTAAGGAGGGGTTTTGATTAAAAAGTGCACTTTGTGATTTTAGGTGACCAAACCCCATCACAAGTGGCTGAAACTTGGTCCAATGGTTTGTTTTAACCCTTAGCATCCCCCTATGGTTTATAGGGTCGTTTGGGGTAGGTATGCCCTAGGACCCAAGTTCAAACCTTTAGGTTGGACTTGGGGGGAATTATGAAGGGCATGGGGTCAAATGCCCTTGTATTGTTGTGATTTTTGGTGGAGAGGGGACTAGTAAAGTTAAAGTCCTCTGGCCAAATTCTTAGGAGGTTTGGAGATTGATACACCCCTCAAAACCCTAAAACTAGTTTAGGGCACCCCACTTGTGTAAGCACAATGAGCAGTCAAAATTTAATAAAAGGCCATGGAACTTGGGTAGAGAGATCTTAGGGTTCATAGGAGCCTTTAAAAAAATCATACTCAGGATTTTGGAATAATATATTTGGTAGTACCTTTATAACTCATAGATTTGCCCCCTTAAAGTATTTTATTTACTATCATCTTTTTGTTGATTAGGAAGACATGAAATTGGGGCAGTAAGCTTTTAGGGTCATTATACACTTGTATGAATTTTGTTACAATTTTTAGATGATTATTCTCTGTACTTCATTCACAAGCTACCAATTTGACTAAAATATTCAAGTATTTATTATGGATTGCTCACGCACTGCAACCTTTTGAAACTTAGGTAAAAGACTTTTTATGACTTTACAAACTTCTGGGATTTATTGTAGAATTTTTGGAGGTCTAATTGTAGGGGTTGTTTCACAAGGCTTGTACTTGGTAGAAACTTTTAGCGATTTTAATTTAATACTTTTAGGCCTTGTAAAATTATAATTTTTGGCCAGTAGGCATTAATGGACACTATGATAGTCTGGTAATTTTATCATAACCTTCTGATGGTGGATTATACTAATTCCTTCTTTAGTCAAACTTGTTTGGATAATTTTAGAATAAATTTAGAATAAATAATTAGAGGCCAACTTTGGAGGAAAATTAGTGAAACCTGAAATTCTCTTACATGTTAGCATTATGTAGAGCTCATAATTTTTGGATGACCATTTCTTGAGTAAATCTTGTAGTTCATATTCAAACTGGTAGCCCTTGGAAGCTTTAAGGAAATTAATTAAATGCCAGATAAAATAGGAAAATTACAATTTTCTGGGTTTAGTTTATTTGTAACAGGATAAGTCTCCAGTAAATTTTTTAGGGCATTTGGATGATTATTTGGATTATCTCCTATCCGGTACGACATATAGCCTAGGTTGGTCTGCATTTGACAAATTGGATTAGTCGCAATAGGATATGATTGGACATGGTGTAGGAGTTAGTCATTTTGCTGGGTTAGATAGATGTGGATGAGTTCACCATAGAAGGATAGGAAGAGTAGTGAGAAGTGGGAGGGCTAGAGTTTAGAGGTATTCGGGTTCGACGAAAGATCGTCTTTCCCGAGGAGAGGAAGAGTCAAAATCACCCTAGGATTAGCCTACTATAATTTGAGATGGGAATGGGTAAAGGGAATTAACCAGTAACAATAAGTGCTTTGCGAAAGGGAACGATGGGATTCAGCTACCATCATAGTTCCTAGTTCCCTTTGAGAGCCCTTCACGGGGTATACCGGGGGTAGTCCTGGGTTAACGTAAACTGTATTAACAAACAGAAAGAATAACTTAGTAATTAGGTTTCCACATTTCACAAACACTATTAGCACAGGAAGATTGTTGGGAGCTTCAGCTCGGTTAGTTTTGAGACGGACAGTTTTGTTCGGAGAGCTTCGGCTCGGTTAGTTTTGAGTCAGACAGTTTGGTCCGCGGAGCTTTAGCTTGGTGGGAAATGTATAAATATTGCATGTGCATAAGTTATAAGGTGGTGGGCCCTCGGTGTTAGTGGTCGATGCATCAACGCAAACACGTTGGCTCGGCAAGTGTGGTTAGCACTTACTAACAAAAGTCTGGTGCGCCAGCCTGTAAGAGTACACAGGAGTCCGCTTTGTGCCCCAAGCGTTGAGGCATATGATAGGTCTGACCGGTAGTTCTTTACTGGTTGAGAGGTGGGTGAGGCCCAACCCACCGCTTCCGTCTGCCACTACGGAGGTATCCTGCGAGGTGAGGCTCCAGAAAGGGGGAACTAAAGGTCTGTGTACGCAGAGTCGGGTGGGTGAGTTACACTTGCATGATCACATCATACCCACTTGCATGTCATAACATAATCATTGCATATAACCTCTGCCACCAATTGGGTAAGTGGTATGGGACGCTTACACAATTGGACTTGCAAAATGACCCCTTGGTCTATAAGCTTGTGTGGGCAAGTAAATAAATTAAGGTCAAAATTCCTTATATATATTATTGCCATTAACCGACACCCCAACGTATAAATTGGTATGAGACTCTTTATACGGTGGGAGCTCTACAGAAGATCCCTTGACTTATGCGCTTCCGCACATAAGTTAAGGTTACTTTTCATACTTTACTTTACTGCCACATGTACTATTAAATTGCTAGTATAGGTCCGTTGTCATCTGTTTCTTGATTACTCTCCACCTTCAAGTCCTCCCCTTTCTTCCTCTCCGCTCAGTGCCTATGGGCCATGAGGGAAGGGGTGGGGGATGATAGGACTTAGTCTTATAGACTAACGGTTTTCGGACCACATCATTTAGGGGATTGTGGAGCCCAGCATGGAAGAGCATCCACAGAGGTCAGTCTGCTTGGAGATAATGTAGTCTAGCTCAGGAGTTTACCCAGCTGGGACTGTGAGTCCGTGATTCCAGTAGTGATTTATTTTGCTTCCGCTTGAGTGACTATATAGTGAGGATTTGATGTAACGGCCTTAAGCACTTATTTTCAGTACATTCATATTCTGTGGACTCTCCCTTTGTGGAGACTTTTATTTCTATATATGTGATCTTTGTGGACTGGTTGTTCTCTATTTCCTTGTTATGGTTATGATTGATTTGGCTAGCAGGATCGGCGCTTTGTAGTGACGGCCTTCCGGGGAGTGAAGGTGTCACCGCAAAGCGGCGGTTCTGGGCCTAAGACCCCGGTGTTTAAAAAGAAAAAAATGGGGTCTTACAAGTGGTATCAGAGGAAACCTCGATCGAAAGAGTAGCAGTCCACTAACCCTGGGTCTCCCCCGCTCGAGTTTAGTTTCGGGACAAACTAAGCAGCAGAAGCGTGGTGTGCCCATGTGGGGATCACATATAATTGTCTATTGTTAATTAGGCTTGAGTCAATTTCTTATAGACAGTTTTTGATATGCATCCTCCAGCACAACCTACACCACAGGGCGGAGTCCGACAGACTCCGAATGGTTCACCACCTCCCCCAGTCCCCACTCCGTTCCTACAGTCAGAGATGGGGCAGACTCTGACAGCCATTCTGGATGCTTTCAGGGCCAAGTAGGTTCCGGTCCCGCAGCCAAACCCAGGGGCCAACTGGTTGAGCATCTTCCTAGGACTCTCTCCCCCATCCTACTTAGGGACAGAGTCAGCTGTCTGGACGGAAGAATGGCTGGACATTATGTACGAGATGTTGACAGGAATACGGTGCCCCTGGGAGGAGAGAGTGACATTGGTGGTCTCTAGCTTGGAGTCTCACGCCAAGAGATGGTGGAAGATGTCACTGGACACGACCATTGCGGATATGGAGATTGCAGAGATTACTTGGGAGGAGTTCAGGGCCGCATTACGGGAGCATTTTATTCCACAGTCGGCTAAGGATAAGCTGGAGGACAGGTTCTTGCAGCTGAAGCAGGGCAATAAGACAGTGGTAGAGTACCACCGGGAGTTCAACCATTTAGCCCAATTTGCGGACTCCTATCAGCTGGATGAGGCAGGATACATCAAGAGGTTCTATAAGGGCCTGCGGGAGGACTTGAGGGAGGTCCTACTGTTCGTATCTAACAGGACAATACCTCGGATGTTAGAGATGGACAAGAGGATAGAGGCTGATTGGCAAGCTACTCGGGGCCAGAAACGGACAGCAGAGGATCAGGGTCGAGGAGCAAGGAATGATCAGAGACGAGCCCGTATCACAGACGGGAGAATGGTCGGGAACCAGCCTCGTCAGGAGGCAAGACAGGAAACAAGGGAGCCAGTGGTAGTGGATCCACCACCTCTTCAGACACGGGAGGCCTAGAGACCCGGGGGAATGGCATATCCCCCGCCAGAGTGCTTCCACTGCCATAAGGTTGGGCACATCCGTAGAAATTGCCCTATGAGAGGGGCACCCCCACTAGCTCCATCAGCTGCCCAGCCAGCACAGTATTTTAGGGGCCGAGGTCGTGACCGAGGACGTGGATACCAGGGGGAGATCGTAGACAAGAAAGGGAGCAGGTGTATGCTTTGGACCTTGCGCAGCCTCGGAACCCAGAGCATGTCATAGTAGGTACGCCGACATGTTTTATTAATTTAAAAAGAATTCTCCTTTTTCTCAGTTGACAAATTTTGTAGAACTGCACTAGATAGAATAAATAGGAAAGAAAAACTCATTATAGAATCCTAAGACATTTAACCACCCTAGGTATAGTCTTCATCAGCGACAAGCCTGCACGCACGCTTTTCGATACCAGGAGCTTCTCACTCCTTCGTGTTGGAGATGTTCGTAGAAGGATTGGAAGGTGTGGAGCGATTCATGAGGGTGCGACTACCCGATGGATCTGAACTCCTTAACTCGGACCACTGCAACATGGAGGTAGAAATCAATGGAAAGTTGTTTGAGGCTCCAGCGACGCTTTTGAAGTTGACGGACTATGACTTGATCATGGGCATGGTATAGCTACACTGGAACATGTCCCAGATTGATTGCCAAGCAAAGAGGATCACTGTGAGGCATGGGGACTCTTTTATTATCATCGAAGGTATAAGACATGCCTCTCGTATACTCTTATCTTCGGTACAGGCCGTTAAGGCCCATCTGCAGGGAGAGGAGGTTTATCAAATTCTATTTGAGATGGTGGAAGTCAAGGAGTTTATGACAGACATCCCGGTGGTGCGAGATTTCGCTGACATCTTTCCAGAGAAACTGCCAGGACTACCTCTATACCGATAGCAGGACTTCCAGATACAGCTTGTGTTGGGGGCCAAGTCGGCATCTAGGGCCCCTTAACGGATGGCCCGAAAGAGTTGACATAGTTCGTAAGCTAGTTGCAGGAACTAGTAGAGGCAGGGTTTGTCCTACCAAGCTCTTCACCGTGGGGAGCCCCGGTGCTATTTGTCAAGAAGAAGGACGAAAGTCTCCGCTTGTGTATTGATTATCGAGTGCTGAACAGACTGACGGTCCGGAATACATACCCATTGCCATGGATTTACGAGTTGTTTGATCAACTAGAGGGAGCGCATTTCTTCTCGAAACTTGACTTGAGGTCTGGTTATTACCAGCTACGGATTCGAGAGGAGGACATTCCGAAGACCGCCTTCAGTAGTAGATACTGACTGTTTAAGTTTACAGTGATGCCCTTCAGGCTCACAAATGCACCGTCAGCATTTAAAAGCCTCATGGACAGGGTATTCGAGGAGTATTTAGATGTATTCGTCATTGTATTTATTGACGACATCCTCATCTACTCAAGTATGGAGGAGGAGCATACACGACACCTGACGTTGACTCTAGAGAGGCTACGGGACCACCAGCTATACGCTAAGTTCAATAAATGCCAGTTTTGGTTAAAGTAGGTGGCCTTTTTAGGTCATATTATCTGCGGTGCTGGGTTGGCAGTAGACCCAGCCAAGATTCGGGCAGTTCAGGATTGGCAACCGTTGAAGACAGCCACGGATGTACGGAGCTTTCTGGGACTTGCCGGATATTACTGTAAGTTCATCGAAGGATTTTCCCAGATTGCACTCCCTCTTACATCCCTGACAAAGAAGGAATCCCATTTCGTTTGGATGCCACAGTGCGAGGCTGCCTTTGTGGAGTTGAAAGGTCGGCTTACCTCAGCTCCTATTCTCACTCTTCCATCGGGAAGGGAGGGATTCCAGGTGTACACAGACACCTCCTACTAGGGGATGGGTGTCATTCTGATGCAGAACGGGCACGTAATAGCCTACACCTCCCGACAGCTGAAGATACATGAGAAGAACTATCCGGTGCATGATCTAGAGATGGGTACAGTGATCTTTGCTCTGAAGATTTGGCGACACTACCTCTATGGGATTCAGTGTGACATCTTCTCAGACCACAAGAATTTGAAATACGTGGACACACAGAAGGAACTTAACATCAGACACAGACGTTGGGTGGAGTTCTTGTCGGATTACCAGTACACCATGCACTACCATCCCGGGAAGGCGAACGTGGTGGCAGATGCTTTGAGCCGGAGAGGAGATACCTCAGGGAAGGGACCACATCTGATGTCCATGGAGCTAGTTTGGTCTTTCAGAGATATGTAGATATCCCTAGTGTACGAGAATGATCTAGAGTTGTATATAGATTATCTAGCATCGATGGTTGCCATAGATGATATTCGGGACCGCATCCGGGACGGACAGAGGACAGATGCTTGGGTAGAGCCGATGTTTCAAGCATTGGAGGAGGGTTCGATGGGAGATTATTCACTGAGAGATGGATTGCTATATTTCAGAGGCAGGGTCTATATACCCACAGGAGGCCAGATTCAGGAGGATATCATGGAGGAAGCACATTATAGCAGATATTCTATACACTCGGGGATCACCAAGATGATGGCAGACTTGAAGAAGACTATGTTTTGGACCAGGGATGAAGAAGGACATTACATACTTCGTGACTCATTGCGAGGCATGCCAGCAGGTGAAGGCGGAGTGCAGGAACCCCGCAGGATTGCTACAGCCACTTCCGGTACCGGAGTGGAAATTTGAGGAAATCGCGATGGATTTAATTCATGGCCTCCCCCGATCACGGAAGGGAAATGATTCGATTTCGGTCATCGTCGATCGGCTGACGAAGGTGGCCAGATTCATTCCGATCAGAAAAGATGACTCGGTTGGGATACTAGTGCGGAGATTCGTAGAGCAGTACATTCATTACCACGGGGTGCCCAGTACGATCGTGTCGGATCGGGATGGTCGGTTCACATCCAGGGAGTGGAGATCCGTACAGACTTACTTAGGCATGCGGCTAGCCTTTAGCACAGCATTTCATCCCCAGACGGATGGGCAGACGGAACGTACCAACCGAACATTGGAGGACCTCCTAAGGCTATGCATTTTGGATCGAAGCGAACCTTGGGAGAAGCTTTTACCAC
The DNA here is from genome assembly GCA_039513925.1 of Platanthera zijinensis. NCBI lineage: Eukaryota > Viridiplantae > Streptophyta > Magnoliopsida > Asparagales > Orchidaceae > Platanthera > Platanthera zijinensis. Next base: position 70,061,581 of record CM077098.1, on the reverse strand, counting down.
TGGTTGAGTTCTCCTATAACAATAGCTACCAGTCCAGCATAAGGATGGCTCCTTATGAAGCCTTGTATGGAAGGAGATGCAGGACTCCGCTTTCATTGGATTCAAGACGAGGATCTGAAGGTGTTGGGATCAGATTTTGTCGAAGACACCGAGGCTCTAGTGAGACTGATACGGGACAGAATGCTGGAAGCGCAAAGCCGACAGGCTAAGTACTATGACACCCGACACCGTCAGGTAGAGTTTCAGGTGGGAGACCGGGTTTTCTTGAAGATCCGGCCCATGCACGGAGTTTCACGGGTGCGTGGTCGAAAGAATAAGCTCAACCCTAGGTATATGGGCCCTTACAGGATCCTGGAGCGGGTCAGACCCCTAGCTTATAGGCTGGAGTTGCCACCGGAATTGGCAGTCTTACACGACGTGTTCCGCATTTCTTCACTTAGGAGGGCTCTACTATGCCCGAAGCAACATATTTCGACAACAGATGGGTCGGTAGCTTCAGACCGGTCAGTTCACTTAGAGCCGGTTCGAATCGATGATAGAGGAGTACGGATTTTTTCGTAGCAAGAAGGTTCCGTTAGTCAAAGTCCTGTGGAGGAACCATGGCCAGGAGGAGCATACCTGGGAACCGCAGGACCTGATGCGACAAAAGTATCCAGAGCTGTTCAGTCAGGTATACCTCACAACCTTTCAAGATGTTCAATTTACTTTCCTGTTTTAAACTAATAGCACTGCCCTAGGAAGGGTAGAGGCCAATCTTTTATTTATTGGGGTCTTGGCCTTGCCAATTGGGCGAATTAGTCATAGATTTAGGTTTCCCTTTAAACCTCACTTAGCAAACATGGCGTCGCGATGTAATCTCCCACTCCTTATGGGATGTTACAAGTTTAGTTTATTCCGATAGAACCCCCGTGGGCTTAACCTTGATTTCGGGGACAAAATCTTTGTTTTATTTATTGGGATTTGTAACATCCCATTTCCAACTAGACCCCTAGGAGTGGTTTTGTCATGACAAAACCCTAGGAAACCAAAGAAAAAGTCAAGTGGGCCTGATGGGGTGGATAGGAGCAATATGGTCTGCAAATAGTAAATTCCTAAACCTTAGATTAGGGTGACCAGGGGCCCTCACCATGACTCCAAGACCTCACAATAATCTCTCCAACCCATGTTAAGGCCCTAAGGACTCATCAGGATCAACCCTGGAGTCTGAGTTGACCAAGGCCAACCCTAACCCTAAATGGGTCAAACTGGCCTGCATAGGGTTAATTGACCCTACCTAAGCCAAATGGACCCCACCCATGCCCTCTTAACTCTAGAGAGAGGCCAATGGGTCACCAAGGACCCATGGGAGTTAAATCTAGGTGGCCAATTTGGCCAAGGACCCACCTAGGCCTACTTTGGGCAATTGACCTATATAAGGACAATGTGCCCTTAGTAAACCCAAATAACTCTACCAAAGGTCTCTCTAGAACTAAAGAGGGGCCAATGAGTCGAAAAGAATTCATTGGGGTAAACCCAAATGGTTATGATGACCAAAGCCAACTCTACCCAAGGTCAAGTCAAATCCTAGCCCAATTGGGCTAACCCAAGCTCAAGTCTTTTTCCCCTTAGGCTAACTTTGATTTCTAAATTATTAGGACTATATGGGCTGCACTTATCCTAGAGAGTTGACCAGTCAGCATGGTGACTAGGAGAGAGAGAGAGAGAGAGAGAGAGAGAAAGCTTCATTTTTTTAATGGAGGAGAGAGAATTTTGGGAAGGGTAGGAATGGAGTGGGGCTCGGCCAAGGGAGGCCAACAGCCACCCTTGGTGGCTGCAATCAACTCCTCTAGGGAAGAGGAGTTGATTCCAGCCATTTCCCGGCCACCAATGGGCATATTCAGCCCCCCTCCTCTCAACCCGAGCTATGTCATTAATGGCTTTGATTGGCAATGAAGGATCCAGCCACTCCCCTCCCCAATTGGCCTTTACACCACCAGTGGGGGAAGGCGGGTCTTTTTGAACTCTCACTTGGAAGGAACAAGCCGTCCCACTGTGCTGTTGCATAAGCCGAGCACCTCCGTCGTCATCCTTGGTGTCCCGCCGCTCCTCTCGCCTTCAGGCAGCCGGAAAGGTCCTCCTCCACTTCTTTTCCCATGGATAGTTCATAGCAATCACTAGGGCCAAGGTTCAGGTTCAATTGAGCCCAATCCAAATCGAAGTTTTCATTGTTTTCGGCCAAGAGTTAGCTTGGTAGAATTGCTAGAATAGGCGTCTCCGACGGCCGTGCCGCCGCCTGAGGGTAGCCACCACATCCACGAAGGAGGTGGTGGCGGTGGCCGGCCGGGGAAGTGGCCAGGTGGTCAGGAAATCAGCCCGCAATGTTGCCCAGGTGCGGGCAATCGTGGTCGTTGGCCTGTTGGAGAAGATGACGGACAGCCGTCGGATGCGCGCCAAGATTCGTGCAGAATTATTTTGTTTTATTATTATTGTTTGATTTATATGATTCTTTGTCACACTTTCTACAACACTTTAATTTAATTTTTAAAACTACTTTGGGACCTCTGATGAAAAAAATTGCAACATAAAAGTTGTAGCTTTAAGGGTCTACTGTAATCCAAAATTGATTTGGACCAATTTGGACCTTTGGTTGGACCAGGGCATCCATTTTGGTGGGACCTGTACCTAGGGCTATCCTAAGATTCAAATGGTTGCCCACCCTTCATCCCTTGTCAAAATGACATGAAATTCGGGTTGGTGGTCTAACATAGCTATACCTAGGGTCAGTCCAAAAAAGGGAATTTTTGGGAATACTTTGTAAAATGGATTTTGTTATTATTTAATAAAACTAGGGTATTTTAATTAAGTAGACTAATGACCTCCAAACCCTCCCAAATTTTTGTAACTGGTCTTTGGTATTAGTTCCTAGCCTTGTACAAAATTTCAACTCATTTAGATGAGTTTTAGTTAGGGAATCACCAAACCCTAGTTTGGCCTTAAGGAGGGGTTTTGATTAAAAAGTGCACTTTGTGATTTTATGTGACCAAACCCAATCACAAGTGGCAGAAACTTGGGCCACTAGTTTTTTTTTACCCTTAGCATCCCTCTATGGTTTATAGGGTGGTTTGGGTAGGTATGCCCTAGGACCCAAGTTCAAACCTTTAGGTTGGACTTGGGGGGAATTCTGAAGGGCATGGGGTCAAATGCCCTTGTATGATTGTGATTTTTGGTGGAGAGGGGACTAGTAAAGATAAAGTCCTCTTGCCAAAATCTTAGGAGGTTTGGATATTGATACACCCCTCAAAACCCTAACCCTAGTTTAGGGCACCCCACTTGTGTAAGCACAATGAGCCATCAAAACTTTATAAAAGGCCATGGAACTTGGGTATAGAGATCTTAGGGTTCATAGGAGCCTTTAAAAAATCATACTAAGGATTTTGGAATAATATATTTGGTAGTACCTTTATAACTCATAGATTTGCCCCCTTAAAGTATTTTATTTACTATCATCTTTTTGTTAATTAGGAAGACATGAAATTTGGGAAGTAAACTTTTAGGGGCATTATACACTTGCATGAATTTTGTTACAATTTTTAGATTATTATTCTCTGTACTTCATTCACAAGCTGCCAATTTGCCTAAAATATTCAAGTATTTATTATGGATTGCTCACTCAATGCAACCTTGTGAAACTTAGGTAAAATACTTGTTATGACTTCACAAACTTCTGGGATTTATTGTAGAATTTTTAAAGGTCTAATTATAGGGGTTGTTTCACATGTCTTGTACTTGTTAGAAACTTTTAAAGATTTTAATTTAATACTTTTAGGCCTTGTAAAATTATAATTTTTGGCCAGTAGGCATTAATGGACACTATGATAGTCTGGTAATTTTCTCATAACCTTCTGATGGTGGATTATAGTAATTCCTTCTTTAGTCAAACTTGTTTGGATAATTTTAGAATAAATTTAGAATAAATAATTAGAGGCCAACATTTGAGGAAAATTAGTGAAACCTGAAATTCTCTGACATGTTAGCATTAAGTAGAGCTCATAAGTTTTGGATGACCATTTCTTGAGTAAATCTTGTAGTTCACATTCAAACTGGTAGCCCTTGGAAGCTTTAAGGAAATTAATTAAATGCCAGATAAAATAGGAAAATTACATTTTTCTGGGTTTAGTCTATTTGTACCAGGATAAGTCTCCAGTAAATATTTTAGGGCATTTGGATGATTGTTTGGATTATCTCCTATCCGGTTCGACATATAGCCTAGGTTGGTCTGCATTTGACAAATTGGGTTATTCGCAATAGGATATGATTGGATATGGTGTAGGAGTTAGTCATTTTGCTGGGTTAGATAGATGTGGATGAGTTCACCATAGAAGGATAGGAAGAGTAGTGAGAAGTGGGAGGGATAGAGTTTAGAGGTACTCGGGTTTGACAAAAGATCATCTTTCCCAAGGAGAGGAAGAGTCAAAATCACCCTAGGATTAGCCTACTGTAATATGAGATGGGAATGGGTAAAGGGAATCAACCAATAACAATAAGTGCCTTGCGAAAGGGAACGATGGGCTTCAGCTACCATCATAGTTCCTAGTGCCCTTTGAGAGCCCTTCACGAGGTATACCGGGGGTAGTCCTAGGTTAACGTAAACTGTATTAGCAAACAGAAAGAGAAACTTAGTAATTAGGGTTCCACATTTCACAAACACTATTAGTACAGGAAGATTGTTGGGAGCTTCGGCTCAGTTAGTTTTAAGACGGACAGTTTGGTCCGTAGAGCTTCGGCTCGGTTAGTTTTGAGTCAAACAGTTTGGTCCGCGGAGCTTTGGCTTGGTGGAAAACATATTAATATTGCATGTGCATAAGTTATAAGGTGGTGGGCCCTCGGTGTTAGTGGTCGATGCACCGACGCTAACACGTTGGCTCGACAAGTGTGGTTAGCACTTGCAAACAGAAGTCCGGCGCGCCAGCCGACAAGAGTACGCAAGATTCCGCTTTATGCACCAAGCATTGAGGCGTACAATAGGTCTGACCGGAGTGCTTTACTAGTTTAGAGGTGGGCGAGGCCCAACCCACCGCTTCCGTCTACTACTACGGAGGTATCCTGGGAGGTGTGGTTCCAGAAAGGGGGAACTAAAGGTCTGTGTACGCAGAGTCGGGTGGATGAGTTGCACTTGTATGATCACATCATACCCACTTGCATGTCATAACATAATCATTGCATATAACCTCTGCCACCAATTGTGTCAGTGGTATGGGATGCTTACACAATTGGACTTGCAAAACGATCCCTTGGTCTATAAGCTTATGTGGGCAAGTTTATAAATTAAGGTCAAAATTCCTTATATATATATTGCTGCCATTAACCGACACCCCAACGTATAAATATGTATGGGATTCTTTATACGGTGGGAGCCCTGCAGAAGATCCCTTGACTTATGCGCTTTCGCACATAAGTTAAGGTTACTTTACCTACTTTACTTTACTGTCACATGTACTATAAAATTGCTAGTATAGGTCCGCTGTCATTTGTTTCTTGATTACTCTCCACCTTCAAGTCCTCCCCTTTCTTCTTGTCCACTCGATGCCTAGGGGCCATGAGGGAAGGGGTGGGGGATGATAGGACTTAGTCTTATAGACTAATGGTTTTTGTACCACATCATTTAGGGGATCGTGGAGCCCAGCATGGATGAGCAGCCCCGGAGGTCGGCCCGCTTGGAGATAGGGCAGTCTAGCTCGGGAGTTCAGACAGCTGGGACTGTGAGTCCCTGATTCCAGTAGTGATTTATTTTGCTTTCGCTTGAGTGACTATGTAGTGAGGATTTGATGTAACGAGCTTAAGCCCTTATTTTCAGTACATTCATATTATGTGGACTCTCCCTTCGTGGAGACTTTTATTTCTACATATGTGATCTCTGTAGACTGGTTGTTCTCTATTTCCTTGCTGTGGTTATGATCGATTTGTCCGGTAGGATCGGCGCTTTGTAGTGACGGCCTTCCTGGGATTGAAGGTGTCACCACAAAGCGGCAATTCTGGTCCTAAGACCCCGGTGTTTAAAAAGAAAAAAATGGGGTCTTACAAGTTGGGCTTGGGTGCTTCATCAAGTTTGCCCCCCATTCTTAAGAAGAATATCTTGTCAACCCCCATCAAATATGTTTGTGCTAAAGGGAAAGAAATAATTACCTACAAACAAACCATAGAACAATTACCTAATAACAAAAATCAGAAAACCTTAGGTAATAAAGTTCAGCAGATTTCGTTGAACCTAGATCGACGAAATGTGGCCAGATCGTCGAACTCAAGTCGACAAATGCTTAACGCAAATTTATATAATAATCATTCGTCTTACTATAACCGACGAATTGTGTATGGTTCGTCGAGCAGAGATCGACGAACTTGGGGCACAGAAAATGAACTTGTTCATCCTCTGAGCAGAGATCGACGATCTAATCCTAATTCGTCGAACTCTGATCAACGAACTCACAACATTTCGTCGAACCCAGAAAGACTTGCTAATAATCATAACTATAACAGCAACTCTAATAAACCTAGGAAACTATTTAATCCATTAGCTGATTGGATAATTCTACGTAGAAGATATCATCCATTAGGATATAAATCTCAACCAGAATTCTCTGTTATATCTAGTTTTTCATATCAGCAATATTAAGACCCAAGGTAACCTGGGCCAAGAACAACTAACAATTTTCTTTACAGATAAAGAGTTATACAGTTGTGAATAAACTATGGTACCTGCACAGTGGTTGCTCCAAACACATGACTGTCAACAAGGAAAACCTACTCAACTACAAGTCCAAGATGGGACCAAAGGTAATCTTTGGTGACTCCAAGTGTGTCCAATCTGAAGGCTATGGAAAAGTAAGGATTGGAGCTTTCACATTCAAAAAGATGACTTATGTAAGAGGACTCAAGCATAACATCATCTCCATAAGCTAATTATGTGATGAAGGTTATCAGGTACACTTTAACTTAACATCTTGTATTATTTCTAGTAAAGAAAAAAATGTTTTAATTGGGAATAGACAAGGAAACATATACTTAGTTGATTTTCATTCTGCTAATTCAGATATCTGTTTACTTAACATAATTAGTAATCAGAATGACTTATGGCATAAAAGGCTAGGACATGTAAACATGAAAAATATTGCTAGGCTATCAAAAGACAATCTTGTGAGAGGTTTACCTCGGGTCCCTACAAGAAGGAAGGCCTCTGCAGGGCTTGTCAACAAGGCAAGCAAACTAAATCTAGCTTTAAATCAGTAAATAAAAGTGATTCACCTAGGATCTTGTACTTGCTACACATGGATCTCTTTGGACCCATTGCTGTACAAAGCCTAGGAGGGAAATCCTACACTTTAGTTATTGTAGATGACTTCTCAAGGTTCACTTGGGTGTTCTTTCTGAGATCTAAGTCAGATACCTTTAAAGCTTTTATAGATTTTATCAAGACCATACAGATTGAGTACTCTACTCATGTTGCATTGATCAGAAGTGATCATAGTACAGAGTTTGAGTCTCTTCTTATGCATGAGTTCTGTGGGAAGGAAGGTATCAGGCATTGCTTCTCAGCTCCTAGAACTCCCCAACAAAATGGGGTAGCTGAAAGGAAAAATAGGACCCTAATTGAAGCTACAGGCACATTACTTGCAGATGCTTACATGCCCCTATCCTTTTGGGCAGAGACTGTAAGCACAGCAAATCATGTACTGAACAGAAGTTTGATACATAAACTGAAGAATAGGACTCCCTATAAATTACTTAAAGGGAAGAAACCTAAAATCACCTATTTTAAAGTATTTGGTTGCATATGCTATATACATAATAACAATAAGAAATATATTAGAAAGTTTGATGTTAAGGCTGAAGAGGGAATTTTTCTAGGATATTCCCAAGTAAGCAAAGCTTATAGGGTATTTAATAAATCATCCTTAAAAATTAAAGAATCAATTCATGTTACTTTTGATGAGACTAATATGTCTTCCAAGGAGAAAGAGATTTCTACCAGTAATCCTTTGGAGGCACCTCACTTGTGTGAGACATTGGATGAATTAAGCCTCACCCATGAGGCTCCAACACATCCTTCTCCACAGGTTTATGAAGACAGTGAAGAAGAATAGCTGGAATAAGTTGAACCTCATCCAACAGCAAACATAATTCCATAAGAGCAATTAATTCAGAATGTTTTTGCTGAACCAACTCCACCCACTAACTTTGTCACACTAAGGGATCACCCCAGATCTCAAGTGATTGGAGACATGTCAGTAGGTGTACAGATAAGGCATCAACTCAACCAAGACTTGATGTATGCCTGTTTCCTCTCTCAAGTTGAACCTCAATCCATAAAAATGCTGAGTAAGATTCCCACTGGATCATTGCTATGCAAGAGGAGCTCAACTAATTTGAGAGATGTAGAGTATGGGATTTGGTTCCAAGACCCCAAGACTACCCAGTCATTAGAACCAAATGGGTATATAGAAACAAACTAGATTCCCAAGGTGTAATTGTGAGAAATAAGGCTAGGCTTTTTGCTCAAGGTTATAGGAAAGAAGAAGGGATAAACTATGACCAAACCTTTGCACCTATTGCAAGGTTAGAAGCAATCAGAATATTTCTTGCCTATGTTGCATACAAAAAATTCAAGGTATATCAAATGGATGTGAAGAGTGCATTTCTAAATGGAGTACTCAAATAAGAGGTGTATGTTGAACAACCTATAGGTTTTGTCTATCCAATTTATCCCTCTCATGTATTTAAATTACATAAAGCTCTTTATGGTTTAAAGTAAGCTCTAAGAGCTTGGTATGAGACCCTAGCCAGCTTTCTAATAGAGTATAAATTCATTAGAGGCATAGTAGGTAAAACCTTATTCACTAGACATTATAAGGACCAAACTTTGTTGGTACAAATATATGTGGATGACATCATATTTGGGTCTACTAATCCCAAATTATGCAAGAGGTTCTCTGACCTCATGCATTCAAAATTTGAGATGAGTAGCATGGGTGAGCTCTCCTACTTTCTTGTTCTCCAAGTGAATCAGCTCCCTGATGGCATCTTCATCTCCCAAGCTAAATATGCTAAAGAGCTTATAAAGAAGTTTGGGATGGCTGATGCCTCAGCAAAGAAAACACCCATGGCTACAAATGCTATAATAAACTCTAATGCACATGGGAAACTTCTGGATCAGAAATTATATAGGGGAATTTTTGGGTCCCTACTATACCTTATAGCAAGCAGACCTGACATCATGTTTGCCACATGTCTTTATGCTAGGTTCTAGGTGAACCTAAAGAATCTAACCTAGTTTTTCTAAAAAGAATTTTAAGATATATAAAGAGTTGTCCTAGTCTAGGACTCTGGTATCCTACTGAGTTAGAATTTGATTTAACTGGATACTCAGATGCTGACTTTGTTGGATGAAGGGTGGACAGAAAGAGTACCTCAGGAACCTGCAAGTTCCTCGGTATGAGATTAGTGTCCCGGTTCTGTAAAAAGCAGTCACTTGTGTCTACATCAATTGCTTAAGCAGAATATATTGCAGCTGGCAGTTGCTATTCCCAGATGTTGTGGATCCAAAACCAACTACTGGAATATGGCTTCAACTTAAATAATTCAACCCTCTTATGAGATAACACAAGTGCTATAGCTATAGCACAAAATCCAGTCCATCACAGTAGGACTAAACATATAGACATCCGGCATCATTTCATTAGAGAGTATGTAGACAAAAACAAAATTAAACTTGTCTATATCTACACTGATTTACAAAGAGCTGATATTTTCACCAAACCCCTGGATGAAAGAAAGCAACTGTTCTTTATAAATCAGCTTGGAATGATCAATGGAGAAGACTTAGTTTAATTTTTGTCTGCACTCGACAAAATTTTCAAAGTTCGTCGAACGGAGCATGACTAATTGGGAAAAGTTCTTGAGATATTTGTTGACCGGAGATCGACGAACTCTCTATGAGTGAAGTTAGTTTTGTCGAATGGAGATCGACGAATCTACTTCAGAAAACTTTCATCAAACGGCGCTCGGTGAAATATCTTCAAACCTTCAGACTGAGTTCGACGAATTGTTTAACTCCAAATTATTTCGTCGACCTCAAATCGAAGAATTTCTTATTTTTCATGGAACGAAGTTTGTCGTTTCATATTCTGAACAACCTTATATTTAGGTTTTCTTCAACCTCCGTCCCGCGCTTTCAGTTCCTTACACTTGATCTTCGTTTTTCTCTTACAGGTGCTCTAATGGCGATTCCAGTAAGAACTCTCGCAGCAATGAAGTAAGATACTGGCTTTGATGCTGACTTCGAGTCATTCAAATATTCCGACCCCAGCTTTCTGGAAATCCTGCAACTGCTTGAAGGGCAGCTGTTGAAGAATCTGCTTTCCACAAGGATCAAAATATCTGGCACTGAAATCCGTGAGTGGGTCTATACTTCCTCCACCACAGAAGAGAATACATTGACAGGAACTATATCGGGTACTGCCGTCTCCCATACCCCTGTAATGTTAACTGAAATTTTTAAATTAAATAATGGAATAGAAGAATTGGAGATTGGGAATGAAGAGTATGCTGAGATGCTAAGTCTGATGGGTTATTCTGGAGAAAACCCTAACAAACTGTTGAAGAAACACATGTCTGCTGCATTTAAGTTTCTAGCAGTCATTGTGGGGAAAGTCTTGTTGGGCAAGCACACTACCCATGATTAAATTACCAGGTACCAGTTCATGGTTATGTGTGCAGTGGTAAACAAGAAACAAGTGAACTGGGCTCAGATCATGTTTGATATGATTAAGAAGAAGAATACTAAGAAAGAGGTTTGCTTTGGAAGGATCTTAGGGATCTTCTTGAAAGAGAAGGCTGCTGAGTCCCTGGTCTCCCCGACCATATTCATAAATGCCAACAAGAGGCTCACATGTTCCCTCTTTAGCAAATAGGAGAGGACCATCACCAAGCCCTTCAGAACTTCAGAGAGTACCAAGGCTACTCCAGCCACTTGCTACCCTACTGAAGAGGTTCCATCCTCCATCCCACAAATTATAGCTATCCAAACTCCCTCTCAAATAGTACATCAACAAGCCTCACAGTCCATTCATATCCAAATATCTACTCCCACACCTCCATCATCCCCAATTCCTACATCTCCAACCCATATTCCCTCTCATACTCCTTCCCCCAGCATGATACATTAATACCATCACCACCCCCATCTCCTCTTCCAAGGCACTTGGCTGACATCCCCCTATCCAACCTATCATCCCTACTAACTTCCAATCTACTATCCTCCCCTCTCAATACTCCTTCTCCTCAAGATGACCCTATATAGGAAACTCGCATGCAAGATGCTACACCTCCAACTCAACCAACTACTACCATCCCTACCTCTGTCCCCATTCAAACACACCCTACCACAACCTCTGCCTCACCACTATTGGATCCCTCCATCATACCACGACTCATTGCACTTCTCACACCCCTTCTCCAAACCATCATAGCAGAGGCTATTTCCCCTCTTGTTGTTTCCATCTTCTCCCTTGCTGCCCAAATCACTGCCCTCTCTACTGCTCCCTCTTCAGATAGGGACCTAGCTTTAGTTATCACTGAAAACAGGTAAGGGAAGATACTCCATGAAGAAGTAGCAGCAGCACCAGCAGCAGTAATAGTAGCAAATTTAGCAGTACCAGCAGCAACAATAGCAGAACTAATAGATGATGATTTATTTGACTTTATTCATTTTATTGAATCTGACATGGAAATAGATGAGCAGGTCCCAGAAAAATAAATTGCCAGTGATCTTATTATAAATCCCACAGTTGACCTTGTAAAGTTATTAAGCATGTTTGATATAGTTCACTTGAACTGTCTGCTAGAGGAAAGCATTAAGCCATGAATGGCTATAGTTCATTACACCTCACCAATAAGCCCCAAGGTTGTCAAGCAACTTAAGGCCATTTTTGTTGTTCCAGAAATCTCAGCCAATCCATCTCCTCCAAGAGCTGTTTACCCCACTATCTCATCTCCTCTTGCTCCAGTTTTTGTTATGGATGACTCACCCATGCTTGATCTTGATGCATTGATCATGGCTGATATAGAAGAGGAAAATAAGTCAGCTGCTGAAAGCACTAGAGTGTGCAGTTCTCAAGCTCCTCATCCAGCTCCCTCCAAGGCTGACAAACCTGCAATATCATATGAGACTATAAGAGAAATAGATGCATTATATGACAACCCACAAGATTCTGATGATGATGAGGAGGAGGACTCTGATGAGGATCCCAAGAAAAAAAATCCAAGAATAAGAAAGCCCTTCCACCTCCTGCCCCCAAACCAAATCCAGCAAATGACACTCCATACTATATTCTGCAGAAAATTACTCCTTATAAGGGCATACCAGCATGGATATGGTTGTCAAAAAATCAACAGAAAGAAAGGAAGAGAAGCAGGAGATATTCATCTCCTCCCACTCAAAGATACAAAAAGGACCCTTCTCCTCCTCCTTCATCAACTGCTGGTGCTTCAGATACAACTTCCCAAAGGTCTACCCAGTTTCAAACTTACCAAAGACAATAAGGTAGATCTTCATCTGGCAAGCAACAGTATCAACAATAACAACAACAACAATTCCATGAACATCAAAAGGCTGAAAGCCCAAAAATATCTGCTTCCCCACCTATACAATTTGAAAATCTAGAGACAACTACAACAGCTAGGATGGCCAGACTTTAAGAACTAGTTGGCCTTTCAATGATTAATAAAGCTAAAGATAAGGGAAGGATCCCTCTCAATACTCTACATTGTCCAAGTATAGAAAGGAAGAGCTTAACAGGTTTGAAAAGGCTAATAAAATATTTAATGTTGATGACTACATGAAATTGCATCAAGAAGCAGTGGTCCCAAGGACTACCTCTCTAAATATCATTAGGGTTGCTGACATGACAATGACTAAGGCTTAAGCTGCAAATCCCAATATGGAAATCAAATTTACTCAGTCTTGAGACAAAGGCACAGAGGAGAAGCACAAGGACAAAAAAATTGAAGAAATGAAATTTGAACTGATTAGTTTGTGATATTTTAAAACTGCTTTCTCATTTCCTGATACAAAGCTTATTGTATATATATATCTGCTGCATATGCTAATTTTTCCTGCCAGATATATGTTTTATTGCTTTGTACATTTTTGATTTCATCATGAGTCTGTAATTAGTGACCTCACCCAAATAGGGGGAAATTATTGGATCCCTGGTTGGATTTGGGCTAGGTTCACAAAGTTAGGATCATATGACCCAACATGTATAGCCAGGGTCATGGTTGTGTCCTAGAGTCTAGGCCAAGTTCTTAGAGTTAACAATGCATGGACCAGCCATAAACAGACTGCCAAAGACTCAAGACTTAGAGAAATATCAAAGACTCGGAAAATGAGTTCGACGTTCGTCAAACTCAGGTCGATGAAAGCTGTACTCAGCTCGATGAACTCAGGGAAAATTCTCTGAGCTGAGCTCGATGAACTAGGTTCTTTGTTCGACGATCCTTGGACACTGTGATTTAACACTCCTAAGTCTAGAATCAGACTTCAGTCGACGAATACATCTTCCTAGCTCGACGATCTTAGTGCTCAGAATTGGAAAGATTCATCAAGTAGTAATCAGCAGTTCTGAGGTCGATGATCTTGGATCTTAGCTCGACGAATAGCAATTATTAGCTCGATCAACTGTGGACTCAGCTTGACGAATCCAGACTTGGTTATTCCCATCCTTCTGTCCCATTCTATTACAATAATTCCTGAGTAATCAATGCTAAAATATTCTCTGAATATTACCATTAGATGGAGCATTAGTTATGGTCCTCATCAGGATTATTGCTTGCAATTTTTTTAAAGGGATAGTTGGGGAAATCAATCAATGCAAACATTCTCAAGGCCATCATCATTGAATGCTGGAAGGAATTCAAATTTCAAAAGGAAAATTATATGGAAAATATAAAAAAAATTCTTCTCTTCCTACAACAACAATAAGACACACAGAAGAACAGAACAAAAATTGGGAACAAGGATCTTCTGCTCTCTCTCTCTCTCTCTCGACAGCACTCTGATACGTAGAGTACACAGAACAAAGTGATAGAGAGAAACAAGTGCTAGACCAGAAGAAGAACTTTAAGTTGAAGAAGAAGAAGAACAACCATTCAAAATCAAGAGTCTTCTTCTATCCTCATTCCAGGATTCTTCAAAGAACAACAACTACAGCATCAGTCAAGAAGTTCCTAGATCTCTTTTGGTCAAAGCAAAAGCTTGAAGGCCTATCACCCTGCAGCAAAGCTCCAACTTCAAGAACCTTTCATTATCTCAGGGGGAGCCTTTGCTAACATCAAATTCCGCACAAGTCTTATCAGTTGTTCTTAGAGAAAGAGAGGACAAAATCAATCTCTCACCCCCACTATATAAAGGTTTCTAAACTCCCTTCAAAAGTTATTCCTAGTTGCAAGTCACCTGATCAAAAGACTTGAGGTTTGGTTTTTGAGCACCTGATCAAAAGCTCATTGGCGGTAGTCACCTGAACAAAAACCTGAGTGGATTCCTAACAAGGTGGTAGAAGAGTGGATGTACCTAGGTTGGGGAATCACAATAAAATTCTTGTGTTGTCTGGATGCTCTTTTCTTTTGTTCTTGCTGTGGCTGTGCTAGTTAGGTTGTTGTGTTTGTGATTATTTATATTTGCTGTGCCTGTGACTAATCATATTAGTTTAGGAATAAGTTTTTATTTACAGCAAAAGTTTTAAAACCTAAAGATACTCTATTCACCCCCCATCTAGAGTATACCAGATATAACCCTCACTTTCAGTACCGAAAGCAGTGATAAACTATTCTATTCTTGTACATGCTTTGACAAGACGTTTCTTAAGGCCATTGCAGATTGTTAAAGAGTGTAAAGAGGAACTTCTAGGGCAATATTACAGTGTTGTTACACAAAGAGAAAACAAAAAGAAGATCAACAGTGCTCTGAGAAAAAGAAAGATAGTTCTTGTTGAATACTTTCAGAAGAACAAGGAGAGTCATTCATCGGACTCAAGATAGATCTTCTTCAATCTGCTAGAGAAGAAGATCAAGGTGGAGCAAGCCCTAACATGTGCAACCTGAATATTAATCTTTTCAGGGACCTGCTCCAGTTACTTGTCGTCAAAGTAAGAACAATAGAAGACTTAAAGCATCAAGGTCTAAATTCATTAAAAAATTTGTTGTATTTTAGCTATACTTTCTTTATAAGATCTATTTTAGATTTGAGTTGTAGGGCCTTTGTTCTTGAGTTGTAGGGTTGTACTCCCAGCCTGAGTTGTATTGCCTGAGGTAGGACTTGAAGTTAAGTCTGAGGTAGGAAACCTATAGGGTATCTGAGTTTTAGGAGTTGGAGTACTCTGAGGTAGGGATGTGAGCCTAAGGTAGGGTTTTTTGATAAACCGGAGTGTAAGGTATGTGTGCCTGAGATAGAGTCTTGGAGGAGACTTGAGAAATCCCGAGGGATTTGTGTTGTAAGCTCTTTGAGTCGAGTTTGTAGGAGATTGCCTAGTCTATCTCATTGCTAGATAGGTGTAGAGGGAAAGTGAATGTACTCAGGCCTTGGGGAACCACTATACATAATTATGTGCTTGTTGTGTGTTTGCTTTTTGTTTACACTTTACTTTCAATCTACTAAAAGCTGAAAAGAGTTTAATTAATGTGCAAGCCACCTATTCACCCCCCCCCCCTCCCCGGTAAGCGAGTTAGACTACCGCTAATAATAAACTATCAAGAACTCACTTCCCCACTATCTCATCTCTATCTAACATTCAAATCGCTTAATCCATGTATACATCACATGAATATGCACCCCCGCAACTATAAACTTGTGTTCATATAATATTGGCTACTATAACAATGATAGTAATTAAATAATAAGCAGCCAGAATGTCATTGTCCACATCCAAATATGAAGATCAAGTGGTGTAACTAACTTGATAAAGCTTGAGCTATGTCTTTCTTGAGTATATTACGGATTCAAAAATGTGTTTGAGCTTGATTCGAACATAATTAAATGAGTTTTAGTTGGATATCGAATGAACTCATCTTTCTATAAAAGAGGATTAATTAAGGTAATTGTTAAAGGCACCGCAGATTTGGCTATTGACACCATTTTGTTAAAGGCACCACACACAGCTAACGGCACACTAAAATGTTAATTTCTCCGCAAAAAATTTAGAGACGACGCAAATGAACTTTTATATAAAAAGTGTTTTTTATAAATTTCATGAATGATCTCTTCCTTCTTAGTAAATGATCTCTCTATTTCGACAATCCTGGCAACAAAATGCTGGAAAATAATTGCACTATGAATTCAAAAACATCAAGCAAAAGAATTTTATTTGCTCCAAAATTGATGAGAGTTGTCCCAAGACTATTATTTCATTACAAGTCAAAGAATCATGAACCATCTCCAAGGATTTTTCAAAAACAACAGAAGCTCCTAATGCAAATGAATTCACCA
The DNA here is from genome assembly GCA_039513925.1 of Platanthera zijinensis. NCBI lineage: Eukaryota > Viridiplantae > Streptophyta > Magnoliopsida > Asparagales > Orchidaceae > Platanthera > Platanthera zijinensis. The sequence goes on along the minus strand of CM077098.1, from coordinate 70,045,068 downwards.
AAATAAATCCACCGCTATAAATGCAGGGGAGCAAATGTAAGGGATCGATGAAGTTCACTGCAGAGGAGTGTCACTTAGAGAGGAAATGTTGAGGGCTGGAGGAGATAGAACGGCGGATGGAGATGAGATTTTGATGGTCGGGAAGGTGTTGCGGCTGGAACGGCGACTGGTTGGGGGTGCAATGGGAGGAGTTGTGCCTAGGTTTTCTCTAATCAAGAGAGCATGTGCCAACAGAGAGAGGTGCTAACAAATGGTGCCATTATGTTTTTAGGCAAGAATTTAGTCCCTAAATTTAATTAAATGTGGTTCCAATATCCAAAAAAAGGGTGTCTTTAACCATTCCCTTAATTAATGTGAATATGAGGAGTTGAAGCAAAGAAACCATGCATACACATACACACAAACACTTACATACACATACACACTTATAAATACAAAGACACACATACACACACACACACATATACACACCACCACATAAACACTTGCATACACAAATTACTTCATCTACACATCGACAAAAAACAATATAAACACGCACTAACAACAATACAAACGAGCAAAATGAGTAATTTTTTTCATATTAACCGGTCCAATTCAAAACCCTTGAATCAACCGCAAGTTAATAAAGCTGATTTGCATTAACTGATTCAAAGATTTTTTTTCCCTAAAGTATATTTGAAAGAGGAGAAGAGGAATGAATTATTGTAAGCCTTAAACACTATGAGATCAGAAAAGGAGTCGCGAAGTATACCTAAAATTTATCTAGAAGGCGAATGAAAGGTCAAATTCGGATAGCTCACTATTGCAAGGGGAGCTACGACGCAAAGTATACCTCAATTAGGAGAAGAGGAATGGACTTTTGTAAGCCCTGAACACCAGGAAATCCGGAATGTCAGTCACAGCATGGAGGAAGATCGTTGAGGGAGTGAATATGCTCTCTAGAGAGGTCTTGAAGTCATGTTGCACTTGCGACTGGTCAAGTGGGAGAAAATGGGAGAAAGTCGCCCACACACAAGGAAGAGGATGGGAGTCAGGAAAGGTATCGAGGGATTACTGAGGGGAAAATATGACTTTTTAAAATTTAATTTTATAAGTAATAATTTAGGGTGTGAGAATAATAATTTTTGCTGAGTTGAGAAGTGTTGGGCAATAGTTTTAATGTGTTGTAATTTTTTTTAAAAGGCAACATGTCGTAATTGTTGTCTAAAGAAAACCGTCAAGTGCAAAATTTCAAAAATAATTCAATATGGGATCAGAGAATATTTATTGAATGTTGTAAAAAAAGTATTGCCTAAAGATACTAACTTACAACAACACTTATAAATTGTTCTCTATTTAAATTTTAGATAACATTTTATAAATATTGCAAAGTCAATTGTTGTTAAAGACCAAAATTATTGTAGTGCGTATTAAACCATAGTCCGCACTTGTATGAAAACCAACGTCATCAACTTGGCATAACATGTAGTCCCATTGGAGGAGAAGGATGTTATTTAGCATAAGAGCAACTATCCTCACAGATCCAACAAAAAATATTTATGGAAATTAGGGCTTATAGTAGGAATTAACAATGAAAAAATGTTCATTCAGTCATAGGGGCAAACACACTTTATGTGATACATAATCCATTAAGGGTGGTCTTATGAGGATGAAAATTATCATTTTAAAAGATGCATAAAAAGGAGCTATTCTCAAAATCTTTATTGGTGACAGATTTTAGGAAATAAATTAAGAATATATGAATGAACTAGACTGGACAGAGTAAATAAAAAAGAAAAGGTTGTTTAAGTAAAATTTGATATCTCAAATATCATAACATATTTTTAGATCATGCAATGGAGTTTAGTTGTTGACTAAATAAAACATGCTAATGTGGGAGTAGTTCCATGATGCTAGCTAATTTTGAAGTACTATACTTGTAGGCTATCTTGAGAATATGTAAAGAAAAGTGTTGTTCGATTTAATATGGATTGAAATGATACAAAGCTAATAATACATCAAACATTATGATATGTTCACTACAATGATATTAGTTGCAACTCTTATATTACAACATGTGGTTTTGTCGTAGACAGTATAGTTTGATTGAAATATATCATCTTAAATCTAATGAGAGTGTTCAATGAGAATCAAAAGTATCTCCTAGGAAAATATGCTCAGCAAGATGCAACTTTTTCTAAATTTCTATGATAGGAATTTTATTGACAAACAAAAGTTTAAATGTATAAATTCATACATCCTAAATTGTAAGAAAAACAAATATTCTTAGTGTAAATGTTTGTTTTAGGATAGAGTGACCTAGAGGGGGGTGAATATGTCCAATTTAACTCTAGGCTACTTTTAGATAATGAAAATTACTTTTCTATCTTTATTATCCCAGTCTGATGAAACAGGAAAACTAAATAGAAATTAAAGATCATCACAACACATCAAACACAGTAGAGCAATCACAGTACAGTACATAAGATTTATAGTGGTTCCCGAATTGATGGGTACATCCACTTTCCCCCTTCGCCTATCTAGCAATGAACTAGATTATGCCAAACTCCTTCTTTCTTTACTTAGATCCTCAAATCTTACAACTCAAAGCCCAGCTGGCTACTACAACTCAGACTATACCAGTCTTACCACTTAGATCACCAAGATCCTACACCTTAGAGAAATACCCACTTCTCCTACCTCAGGCAACTCCAGTCCTACCTCAGCCTTTATAACACAGGCTTATAACTCAAAGAAATTAATTCTTCTACACTCAAATCTACAAGTAGATCTTACAAGATTAATGATGCTGAAAAGAAAGATTCAGAATTAGTCACCCAGCAAGAGAGAAACAGGTGACTGCTTCTTGAACTAAACTTGATAAGTCAACTTCCCTTGATCCTTGTTGTAGTTGATTCGATCTGACCCTTCTTAGCTTTTCAAAGCTTTTGAAGTTGAAATTAGTGTAAATCTAGACTGGAGAATGTTGAAGACAATTCTTGATTAGGCTTCTCTCCACCTTCTGAATTCTAGCAAATTACTTCTAAGATCTGGCTTCACCAAATTTTTCTAACTACTTTTTCTGAAGAGTTGATCCCTTTAAAAAGGCTTTGTCAAGGATAACCGGCTGATCCAGTTAATAACTGCCATCTGACAGTTCTGACAGTTGTCAGTACCTATGTCTAGATTTCTATACACAGGAAATAATTCTGCTTGAAGTGATGAAACTTGACTGTTGGATGTGTCGAAACCAGTCCTGGGTGTCGACACTACTCTTGTAGTGATGTCAACATATTTCTGAATGTTTCAACATGTCCTCACCTTGTCTCGACACTGCTGATGTAGAATATGTTGCCACAAGTCCTGAGTGTCAACAAAGTTGCTTCCTTATATCATAGTGTCGACACAACTTTCTCTTTGACTCAGCACTTCTATTCTAAGAGTTTTGATACTAGTCTTGAGTGTCGACATAGCTTTCTCTTTTACTCAGCACATCTTTGACAAAAGTGTCGACACTATTCTAATGTCTCGACGCTTTTGTACTTAGCTTTATTTGCCTGCACATCTTTGACATAAAGATAATAGTGTTGTTCTATAACACGGACAAGATCACATATTATATTATACATAAATCAACAAGAATAATGATGATCAGAAGATAAAGCAAAGAATTACAATACTAATAAATTAACACAGAATGTTTGTGTAAACCAAAATTTTCATTAATAGTTTGTCAAAATATTTACAACTACGAGCTTTGGTTATACAATGCTTTTAGAACAAATACAAAACTAAAATATCCTAAGGTAATACTGGTTCTTTAATAATAATCCCCTTTCCAGATTGTACTTTGGCTTTAACTTCTGGTTCCTTGTCATCAGCAACCTTCTTGTCCTTATCATCCTTAGTCTTTGCAATTTCTTCCTTTTTTAGCCTTTGTCTTTCAAAATAGTGGTAGGGCTTTAGAAAGAATTTACTGGGCACAATAGTATTAGCAGGAATCCTTCCTATATATAGATAATTTCTGCATTTTAGAATGACATCCAGCTGCTTTAGATGCTTAGACCATTCCTACTCTGAATACCACTTACACCTTTCAGTTACATTATCATTAACTACTTTCCATGCAGTGAGAATAATAGATCTGGAGGTTGGGCTCCAGTGCTGAAATCTTTCCTGGCCTCAGCTTGTTCTCTTAATCTCTTCTTTGATAGTTGAGCCTCTATTTCCTTAGGAGTTTAATACTTGTCCACTTTCTCATAGATTACACTCTAATCTAAACCTTGGGGAGGACTGTACAAAGTCTGTATAGCCTATTTAATATCCTCAAACTGAGCTGGTTGGCAACTAGACTCGGCAACTTAGTCTTTATCATACCTGATGGGAGAGTAGCCTAAATTCTCTCTTATGCTATTGGAGGTCCAAATAGCATGCTCAGCGCATGTCTTTATCATTGCTCTCTCCCGCTTTATGATTTCTCTTTCAACATGATCTCTTAAATCATTCTTATGAAATCTTAACTGGCCTTCCAAGTGATTAATTCCAGAAGTTAGAGTTGATTTTACTTTAAGTAGATGATTATCCAGCTCCTTATCAGATACTTTGAAATCTTGTAATAGTGATTCTTTATGAGCTGCCAGTCCTGTTTCCATTTCTTTTGTAGTGGAATCAATCTTAGTTCCCAAACCAGTGGCCTGGTTCTTTATTTCTTCCTATGTAGTATTATGCATTATGATAAGATTTTCATTCATTCTATTCTGATTCTCAAGGACATATCCTTGCTTGACTGCCACATCATCTTCTAGTTGTTTGGCTTCCAGTTGTTGCTTGGCTAGGTAGACAACAGCAATTGCTCCTTTCTCAAAGAAATTGGTCATGTTTGTCTTTACAAATTTACCTCAAACTTGATAGATTTTATACCTTGAGCGAGTTGGAATTATAACTCTTTATGGATTTTATCAACATATTTATCAAGAGCTATCCTATAATTATCCAACATTATCTGAATTTGCACTACCAGAGTGCCAGTGTCTACTGTACGAGCAGCTAGTGTTCCACATTGTAAATGCTCTTTGTAGCTTTTGCTTCTTTTTTCTAATTTCATATATTTTCTCTTTTTGAGCTGAGCAGCTTGCTCTTCCTCTGAATCTGAAGAGCTTACCATCTCCACAATCTTAACCATCTCAATAGACTTCTCTTGTATATCTCCTCTAGTGCCTAAGGCATGTTCTGGTAACTCCCCCTGAATAGTAGCAACTCCATCACCAATATTGGTTGTATCTTGTTTAATTTGTTCTTGCACCTCTTCAGTAAAAGGAATAACATCCTCATGAGCTTTAGTCAATCTTGGTCTGGAACAGCAACAGATTCTTGAACAGTTTCTAGATCTTGAACTACTTCCATTATAATGGTAGTAGCTATATCCATTGGTAATTTAGTGAGGTTCTCCCCCTCAACTTGATGCACCTCTTATGAATTCTCCCCCTGCACCTAAACACTAATTCCAGGTGAGAACCTCGGAAATCTTCTTTGTTCTTCCTTAGCATGCTTATCTGAACTGAAGTTCACATCTTCTTTAGAATCACTAGTGGATTCAACTTCCTCTACCACAGATTTCTTGCCCTTTACCTTCTTAGATGTCTTGGGTTGGGTTGAGGAGTCTCTTTTGAGAGATCTAAGTTGTCAACCCAAATCACCTAGAGGGGGGTGAATAGGTGAGATGTGCGTCAAAAGCGGAATAAAAAATTTAACACAGCACAGATAAGTAATCAAGCAATCACACAGACAACAAGAGATTTATAGTGGTTCCCCAATCTTGGGTACGTCCACTTTCCTCACCGATCTAGCAAATCACTAGACTCAGCTACTCCACTATCTCGGATTGCAAACCAATCCTACACCTCAAAACCACGTTCCTATAAAACTCGATCCAAATGGATCTACACTCGGAAGATAAAACTTCCTACCACTCGGAGATAAATCTCCTACAATAAAATTGTTTGAATAGAAAACACAAACAGCAAATAGCACAGATCTGGATATTTGACTTTATCTTCTTCTTTGAGAATTTTCGGCTTGGATAGAAATAGTTGAGGAAGACTTGAAAGAGATCCACGGATCTGAAATCTGGAATCACCACGATCGAGAGAATAAATCAGAGATCGATGAAGCACGGAGATATCAGATGATTCTTCTTGATTCTTGATCGAAGAATATTTTAGATCTACAGCGGCGGCCGATAGAAGACGATCCAGAGATTCTTCCGAAAGTGGTAATGGTGGCGAAGGGAAAATAGGGTTTTCGGAATCTTTCTCTTCCAAAAAAAATCTCTGTAATAGCTTTTTGTGGTTGTTAATTAGTCAAATCTGAAAGGACCTATTTATAGGCGATCTTCAACGGTCATAAACATAATTAAGGATGACAGGTGAACCAATCAGAAAAGATTAATTCAAAATACACGAAGAATCTGGACTTAGAGAAATTCAGGAATTTCAAACAGATATACTCGAGAGAGAGAGGACATACTCGAGTATAAGAGGTTATATACTCGAGTAGATAAGAGGGATATACTCGAGTATAAAGACTTAGAAAAATTCTCAGATAATACTTGAAGAGCTACTCGAGTATACCAGTTGGATATACTCGAGTACGGGGAAGATAGACTACTCAAGTATCTTAGGAAAACTTCTCGAGTAACTAAAAACCAACTCGAGTATGAAAATCAATCTACTCGAGTACAGAGTCACTTACTCGAGTATATCAGGGAACTACTCGAGTATATGGACTTAGAAACTTTTTGAGATGAGAAGTCCAGATTTACTCGAGTACAAACAGAACACTTACTCGAGTAACTTAAGAACTACTACTCGAGTATGTAATCCAATCTACTTGAGTACTAAGTCACTTACTCGAGTATATAGAAGATACTACTCGAGTATGTGGACTTAGAAAAATTTCTTCTGAGATAGTCTTCAATACTCCAGAGTCCATCAGTCCAAATGCATGTATATGAAGTGTATCCCAATAGAGAGGCTATACATGAGCCAACACCTTGGATCACACAATGAGGAATTACATTGTATGGTCCTGTATTTGGTGACCCATTATAGACTGACATTGGTCTACACTTGGAAATAAGATCATGCATGCATACAACTCAAACACAATATCAAATACACCTTAATTCATCTTAGTTCAAGGTCTGACTTCTTACAAATCTGAGGTATTGTGGAGACAAATCCCAACAATCTCACCCTATTTGTAGAAGTCAGCACCCTCTACACTAAGGTGAATTACTTAGAGTAAAAAGAACAAAGAAATATATACTAATGAAAAAAGAAAATGAAAAATGAAGTAGGAAAATAATAAGGACAACCATAATTAGAATCATATATATATAAATGTTTTCAAAAGATTAGTTGTCCAAATCCACATCCTCATTCACTCAAGAAGGGGCTCCTCTATACAATCTTTCTCTCTTAAGCTCTTGCCTCTCCAGATAGCTTAAAGGTTTGGGAAAATAGGTCCTAGGCCTTGGAGGAGCAGCTGGATTGTTGAATCCCCAATTTCTATCATGCAATCTGATTTTGATTTGAGATACATCATACGCTTTCCATTCTGAGTGGCTATAGAACTTATCTTTATTCTCGCCAAAATCTGTTACAACCTTCAATGTATCAAAAATAAGGGACTTGGATGTAGGACTCCAAACCTCTGCATGAATAACTTCTGGTCTACTTCTTAAAGCTGGGGCAGGCTCTCTCCTTGGTGCAGAACAGCTAGCAGAAGCGTCGTCACCATATTTCCTTTTATTTCTAGGAGCACCCTGATCAGAGTGTCCCTGAGAGCTTGGATGAATATCATCTTGCCACACATCAGCATAAGAGAGAGGAGGATCAGTCATGTCACCGGTAGGTCTGGGTGAGAAGGCTGGCACACTCTCTAGAATGTTAGCATGAGCTGGAGCACCTGAGGAAGGATGTTCTTCAAGAGGATCTAGGGACTTTGGAATAATGGTAGGGTCAAGGTAGAAATCTGGGAAGTTCTGATTATGCACCCATACAGTAGTATCATAAATATAGAATTTTACAGATTGAAGATGAGCTAGGATGTATGCTTTCATTTCTTTGACAAGACCATCCACAGATGCTTGAGATTGGGAAGATATTTTTTCAACTTGTTCTTTGACTATCTTCTCCCCCTTGTTGATTTCTACTGATAGTTTGGCAATGGCTTCATCTCTAAATGTACCAACTTCTTCACAAACTTTAATAACATTGGTAGTAGCATCCTTGTCCAATAGAATCTGATTATGTGCAACTGTTTCAGCTTGATTTCTGAGTTCACCTATACTGGTAATAGTATGGTCTATGGATTTGCCACCCAACTGAAATAATCTTTTTAGCTCATCAGTGTTTGCTTGAATTTCAGCAAAGCCTCTACTCATCTCAGTTTGAAGAGTAGAGACCTTGTTATTCACTAATGCCAGAGAATCATCAAAGTATTTTCTCTGTTCACGGAGCAAGTGCTCAATCTTACTTACAATATCTGAGGAGCTGGAGGGAGCTGAGGCTGGAGCAGAGGCTGAGGGAATAGGAAAATACTTTGATGATTAAAGGGTTCTACCACAACAGAATCTTTTATATTGATGAATGAAGGAAGAAAGAAGTCTAGTGTCCTCAGAGGAGCATCCACATGTTCTGGAGACATGTCCTCGTCATCAGACAGTAGAGTATACTCTGGCTGACCTTGCTCTTCATCATGAGACTGAGCAGGAGAGGCAGGGGTTTCCTTGACAGGGGAGGGTTCCTTAGCAGGAGACTGATCTTCAGGAATGTGATCCTCAGGAGATAGCATAACTGAATTATTTTGAAACACTGAAGCATCTGAGCTGAGTTCATCAATCAATCTGTCAATATCTTCAGCAGTAGAGAGGAGGTTTTCTTGAGCTTGAACCTCTGAGAGAAGGACTCCTAGAAGAGGAGAAAGAGGAGTAGGATCTCTGATCTGATCTTGCTGAGAGGGGGCTTCTGAAGCTTGGTGCTGAAGGCTAGATTAGGTAGGCTTCCCCTCAACCATTGCACCTGAGGTGGTAATAGTGTGATATAGAGGAGGAGAGGGAATCCTGTCATCTGAGACAAGGGGCTCTCTGGAGGTATCTTCTGAGGTAACAGCTGCTTTTGAGGCTTGAGCAGTGTTTTGGATCTTGATTTCATATCTTTGAATTGAGAGGATGGATACTTTCTTCATATGATGGAGAGGAGTGCCTTTAGAAAATTCAAACACTGTAGGATTAATTTTATGGAGGAGGAGTGAGATAATCCTTGCATAGCTTGGGTGTTTCACACTTTCTCTAATTTTGTCCAGCATCATCATTCCAAACTGGAATTTCTTCCGGCAGACTATGGCTTGCATAATGTCAAAAAGATCATAGGAAATGTCTCTGATGGAATAGGTTTTGCATAGAAGAACTTTGGCAATTACATCCACAAGAATTTGCCTACGAAATTAAAGTTTGCTCTTGAAAAATTAATGGCCTCTGGATCGACTCCACAGAGTAAACAAGTTCTGTCGGAATCCTCAGGAGTCAGGTCATCTTCTTCATCTACCACTGGCAAACGTAATAGAGTGGCTAAGGAGGTTTTGTCCAGACGGATTTTGATCCCACTTACCTTGGATTTTAGAACTTTGCCATTGCGCTTGACTTTCAGAATTTTGTAGAATTCTTCAACTGCAGGGAAAATGACTTTGCACGGAGTCTGGAGGATGAAAGTAAGCCCGGCGGTGTCGAACAAGATCAGTAGGTTGCGGAAATCATCGGAGATATCGGTTATTCCTTCAGGGGAGAGTTCTGAGCCGATTCCGATCTTGGAGGACGGAGCCATCTGCGATTATGTAGAACGGGAAGACAGAGAAGACGGAGCTCTGCGGGTTCCGGAAGTTGAATCGTCGACGGCTACTCGAGAGAGAATGAGTGTGGAATGGATTTCCGATTTTTCTCTATATATATAACCCTAATTAGGTTTAAGGAGTAGTGATTAAGATTCAATCATACCTGCGACGGAGCGGAAAAACCTCGGTGCGAATAGAGAAAAAAAGAAATTTTCAAAGTACAGGAATTTCCGTATACTCGAGTATATTTTGTCATACACGAGTATGTATTGGAATATACATGAGTGAGTCGAGGACATACACGAGTAGATTACCAAGTACTCGAGTCGTTCCTGAAGTACTCGAGCATGTTTACCAAGTACTCGAGTATGTAAATTTTTACTCGAGTATATATATATTTTTCAGTTGACTCAAGTATGTGACTCCACTTACTCGAGTATATCACTTTGAAAATCATTTTTCTTGGGAGAAATTTTACCTTCACCGAATTCTGCAACTCTGAGCCCCTTAGAGAATCCACCATCACTATTCCTCTTTGTTGAGCATCCTGAGTTCTGTTTTGAAAAACGAGAACTTGGTCTCCTCCAACAGTTTGGTGAATATATCTGCAACTTGCCTGTCTGTGGAGACATATTGTAGATCTATATCTCCATTCTCCACATAATTCCGGATGAAGTGATATCGAAGCTCTATGTGCTTTCTCCAGCTGTGGGAGACTGGGTTGTTGGCGATCGCTATTGCGCTGGACGAGTCGCAAAATAGAGAAACGTTCTTGAACTTCATGTTGTAATCTTCAAATTGATTCTTGATCCATAGAAGTTGTACACAATAGCTTCCTGCAGAGATATATTCTGATTCAGCCGTTGAGATGGCTACACAGTTCTGCTTCTTACTGCTCCAGGAAATAAGTCTCCTTCCGAGGAATTGGCAAGTCCCAGAAGTGCTTTTCCTGTCGTCTTTGCTTCCTGCAAAATCTGTATCTAAAAATCCAATCAGTTAACTATCATTACTTCTTGGGTACCATAAGCCAAGATTTCGTGTACCTTTGAGGTATCTCAAGATTCGCTTTGCAGCAATGTAGTGAGATTCCTTAGAGTTCACCTGGAATCTAGCGCAAACACATGTTGAAAACATTATATCTGGTCTACTGGCGGTAAGGTAGAGCAAGGACCCAATTATGCTTCTGTACTTGGTTTCATCAAAAGGTTTCCCTTTCTCATCCTTGTCCAGAGACATAGCTGAGGCCATTGGAGTCCTCATAGAGGTTGCATTCTCCATTTCGAATTTCTTAAGTAGCTCTTTGGTGAACTTGGTTTGTGAGATGAAAATTCCATCCTCAGATTGTTTCACCTGAAGCCCTAAGAAATACTTCAGCTCTCCCATACTGCTCATTTCAAACTTCCCTTGCATAAGTTTAGAAAACTTCCTGCAGAGGTTGTTATCTGTAGAGCCAAAAATAATGTCATCGACATAGATTTGCACTAGCAAAATCTTGCCTTTTATTTCCCTAAGAAATAATGTCTTGTCTATCTTTCCTCTTGTGAACTTATTCTCAAGAAGAAAGGAAGACAGCGTCTCATACCAAGCTCGAGGAGCTTGTTTAAGACCATATAAGGCTTTCTGCAGTAAATAAACATGATTAGGAAAAGTTGAGTCAACGAAACCTGGCGGTTGCTCTACATACACTTCTTCCTTTATGTCACCATTCAGGAAGGCGGACTTTACATCCATCTGATAGACGGTAAAGCCCTTGAGTGCAGCGTAGGCAAGGAATAACCTGATCGCCTCCAATCTTGCCACTGGAGCATATGTTTGATCGAAGTCGATTCCTTCTTCTTGATGATAGCCCTTGGAAACAAGACTGGCTTTGTTCTTTATAATTGTTCCATCTTCGTCCATCTTGTTCGGGTAGACCTATTTTGTCCCAATGACGTTCTTACTCTTGGGTCTAGGAACAAGTGTCCAAACTTTGTAGCATTTGAACTGATTTAGCTCTTCTTCCATGGCTAGAATCCAGGATGCATCGGAGTTGGCTTCCTAAAATTTCTTTTGTTCAACCTGAGAAAGAAAACTTAAATGTAAATTTTCATTAGTTGTACCTCGACGAGTTCTGACGCCATCCCGAGGATCTCCTATGATTTGGTCCAAGGGATGATCCTTCAAGTGTCTGAACTCTAGAGTCCTTGCATCTGGGATCTCTTCAGCCACTGGAGTTGCATCTTTAGCTGGGATGAGTTCTTCATCTTGATCATCTACCTCTCCAATAGGGGTTGTAGAGGTGATCTTGATGAACTTTTCATCTTTTTATTCAGTAGGTTCATCCAAGCTGAGTTCCTGCATCCTTATACCTGCATCTTCAATAAGCACACTAGAAGAGTTGCTTTGCAGTAGATTCGTCTCATCAAATACAATGTGTATCGACTCTTCTACCACCAGAGTTTTTCTATTAAATACTCTATAGGCCTTACTATGGCTACTATAACCTACAAAAATACCTTCAAAGCTTTTCTCGCTGAACTTTGTAGTGTGATACTTGTCGTTGTAAAGCACGAAGCACTTGCAGCCAAAGATCTTAAAATATGAGATGGTTGGTTTCCTGCCTTTTAAAAGTTCGTAAGGAGTCTTATCATGGTTCTTGTTGATGAGTGCTCGATTTTGCACGTGACAAGCGGTGTTGATGGCTTCAGCCCAGAAGTACTCTGGAAGTGAGGCATCACTCAACATAGTCCGGCAAGCCTTTATGAGTGTTCTGTTCCTTCTCTCAGCTACTCCATTTTGCTATGGAGTGCGAGGAGAGGAGAACTCATGAAAGATGCCTTGATTTTCACAATATTCTGTCATGGCTCCAGACTTGAATTCCGTTCCATTGTCACTTCTGATTTTGACTACGGAACAGTTGTATTCATTCTGGACTTGCCTAACAAAATTAATGAAAGTGCTGAAGGTATCTGACTTGTGTTTCAGAAAGAACACCCACGCAAAGCGCGAGTAATCATCCACAATAACCAATGTATATTCCTTACCTCCCAAACTTCTAACTTGCAGTGGACTAAACAAGTCCATATGGAGAAGCTGTAAGCTTCTATCAGAATACTTGCCTATAATGCTTTTAAATGAACTCCTTGTTTGCTTGCCTTTGATACAGGCATGACAAGGGTTGTCTGTAACGCACTTGACATTAGGGGCATCACGTACTAAGTTTTGAGAGAATAGTTTATAAATAGTTTTGAAGTTTATATGTGCTAGTCTCTTGTGTCATTGGTCAGCAAGAGATGCACTACTTTTTGCTAAAAGACATACTGGTGTAGAAGTGTCAATATAAATGAAATTTAAACAAAATATTTCTGCTTCGAGTGCCTGATAAAATAGTTTCCATGTTGTCAACCGATTTTATCAAACATTTGTCAGCATGAAATTCAACCACGTATCCTTTATCACATAGTTGGCTTATGCTGATGAGATTGTGTTCTAATCCCTCCACATAAGCTACATCCGTAAAGGATATGCTACCATTAGTAATCATACCGTAGCCTTTAGTTATTCCTCGATCTGAACCTCCAAAGATGACCTTTGGTCCGTTGTAGACTAAGGTGAAATTCTGGAGTAGGCTCCTTGTCCCGGCCATATGCCGAGAACATCCACTGTCCAAGTACAAGATTTGCATTTTGGTGGCCTTTGGACATACCTGCAATTACAATCACTTCGCCTTAGGAACCCAAACACATTTGGGTCCTTGGTCTCGAGTTAGAATACTCCCCCTACGAATATTAACCTCATGAGTGGTCATTCTCACATTGCCAACTTGAGGGGTTGCAACATTTCTAGGATTGAACCAACAATCGATGGCAAAATGACCAATTTTTCCACAGCACCAACAGTCGAACTTGTTGTATCTTTGCCTTCCAAACTCCTGCTTGACCCTCCTGGGTGGAGGTCCAGTCAGGGTAGCATTGTTGGAGGAAGAAGCTTCATGATGATGGCAGCTACATGAAGTCTTCTCCTTCATAGGCTTTTCCACAATAGGTTTTACCTTTGGTGTCTTCTTGATGTTATGACCATGAGCATATGGTCCATAGCTCTGAAGTTGAATCTCTTCATAAGGTGCCTTGAAGACACTTTTGCGAAAGTTAAGAGGGCGAGTCCAACCTTGGTACCATGACTTGGGCATCTCCGGGATCGGCCTAGAGAAGTTTCCATAGGTGGACTCATAGTCGAATTCGTTCGTAGGAAAGATAACTTTCTTGAACGATACTGGATCCAAAGGAGCTTTCACTTTTTCTTCAGCTAGAGCCTTCTTGGAAGCCCTATTCTTTCTCTTGGCCTTGTTTCTCCTAGAGGATTTACTAGGAGCGGCAACATGGCCTAGTCCAGCTCCTTTGTCCTTAGCTGAGAATTCAGCAACGAGTGGAAGAACTGTCTTAGGCTTAGAGAAACTTTCAACAAGCTTCTTCTCAGCCTCGAGTTATTTTTCCAACTCTTTGATGATTTCATCTTTAAGGTCAAGGTGCTTGAGAGCTTGATTGTATTCTTCCATAGCAGAATTGACGTTCTCTTGAAGAGAGTCAGTCTTAGCGACTTCTACTCTCAAGCTTCTCTCAATAGCCTGTAGAGATTTTATCTCTTTGGCTTGAGTTTTCACGACTCGGCGACATTTTTAGTAAGCCGTGAGTAACTCCTTATATTGTCCCCTGAGTTCAGATTCATCCTCAAAGGAATAGCCCTCTTGCTCATTGTCATCATCAGATTCAGAAAGAGGAGTGTGAGATTTTACCTTCCTAGTGAACTGGGGGACTTGTTCATCATCAGTTAGAGCCATTAGCCCAAAGTAGGCTTCTTCCTCTAATGCACTTGACTCAGATGAGTCAGAGTCACTGAGGGTTTTGCCCTTCTTGGCTAGCAGGCTATTTTCAGTCCTCTTTTTGGTGTAGGACTTCTTCTCTTCTCTTTTGCCACCCTCCTTCTTCTTGTGGGGGACATCCGCAATGACGTGACCTGGCTTATTACAGCAATAACAGACAAAGTCAGTCGAATGATGTTTGTTCGGTTTAGAACCATACCTATCGTGACTGCTTGAGCCTTTTCTATGACGGTCACAATCATTGTGTGATCCTCTATAAGAGGCATCCTTGCCTTTCCATTGTTTCTTTTTGTTCAGGAATTTCTTGAACTGCCTTGAGAGTAGAGAGAACTCTCCATCAGATAGCTCTGAGCCAGAGGAGCTTGGCTCAGATGATTCTTCTTCATCAGCTACAGGAGTTGGGGCAGGAGAGCTATCCTTTGTCTTCCTTGAGCTATCTGCCTTCAGAGCGACAGACTTCTCCTTGGAAGCAGACCTGCTCATCTCTTCTTCAGCTTTTCTTGAGTTGATTTGAAGCTCGTAAGACATAAGCTTTCAGAATAGATTTTGCGGGTCCGTCTTGGCTAATATTTTGAACTCCCGAATGGCGCATACCTTATTATCCTATTCCTTGGTCAGGGATCTTAAGAATTTGTCATTCAGTTCCCCGTTGGTGAAGAATCAGCCATAAACTCTTAGGCCATTGACTATCTTGAAGAAGTTCTCAAAGGTATCAGCTATGGCTTCCTTGTGACCTTGCCTGAAGGCTTCATACTTCTGATTTAGAAGGGATCTCCGATCATCCCTATCTTCTTCAGTGTCTTCCATCAGAGTCACCAGGGATTGCCAAATCTCCTTGGCAGACTGGTAATGAATCAGATTTTGCAGCATTGAGTCATCGACTGCACTTGCTATGATATTTTTAGCTTTCTTGTAAGACCCCTTTTTTTTTTCTTTTTAAACACCGGGGTCTTAGCCCAGAATTGCCGCTTTGCGGTGGCACCGACTCACAGGAAGGTCGCCACTACAAAACGCCAATTCTGCTGGCGCTTTACGATCGCAGAATAGCAGCATAATAAAGTAAGAGCAAGTCCACAATAATCACATGTATATAAATAAATCTCCACGAAGGGAGTGTCCACAATATATCAGAGTACTGCAAATACGGGCTTATGCCCGGTACATCATATCCTCACTACAAGTCACTCGCGGAAGCAAAACTAAAACTAAGCATCATCGTAACTGTCACTGAATCGAGAGCACCCAAGTTGGACTGGCCCAACTCCACCGACTCTGTACACTGCTGGTGCTGCATCTCTGGGTGCTTCCTCCTTTTCGACCTGCCATCGCTGCCTCGCGATCCACGTCTGCGTCTACGTCTTCGGCCTCCTGGCTGCTGAGCTGGTGGGGTCCCACCCATCAAGGGGCATTTGACCCGTGTATGTCCCGGCTGGTGACAATGGTAACACGGTCACGGGGCCAACTCTGTCAGGAACTGCAATAGCCGTGACCCTTCCATATGGTACACCTAAAATGTTGTGGTTCGAAAACCATTAGTCATAAAGACTAAGCCCTATCATCCCCTACCCCTTTCCCCATGGCTCCTAGGTACCGAGCGGAGAGGAAGAAAGGGAAGGACATGAAGGTGGAGATTAAATCATATAAACAGGTGACAGCGGACCTATGCTAGCAGTTCTATAGTAAATATGATAGAAACAGAAGGTAAGAAATGTAACCTTAACTTATGCGCGGAAGCGCATAAGCCAAGGGATCTTTTGCAGGGCTCCCATCGTATAGAGTGTCCCATACCACTTATACGTTGGGGTGTCGGTTATCAAACAGCAAGGAGTAGCAAAAGTAAAACCACAAGAAATATAACCATTGATTTATAGGGATTACCCCTATAGACCAAGGGGTCGTTTTGCAGGGCCTATCGTATAAAACATCCCATACCATTTTATACGTTAGGTGGCATGTTTATGCTATGACACACAATTATGCTATGAAATGCACAAGCAAGTGCAACACACCCACACGACTCTATGCGCACAGACCTTTAGTTCCCCCTGTTCGGGAGGCTAGCTTCACCCCCAGGAACCTCCATTGTGGCAAACGGAGACAGTGAGTCGGGCCCCCCACTCCTAGGCAGGTAACCACACTACCAGGCCTAGCCCTTCCGTACGCCCCTAGAAGAACACAATGTAGAGTATCCGCGTACTTGTGCTGGCTGTACACACCAGGCTTTTTGCCGAGTCAACGTACTGCTGTCGGTGTGATCGATCACCTAGTACCGATGACCCACCACTTATATGCACATGCAACCATGACAATTATATTTGTACAAGTTCTCATATTACCGAGCCTCCAGCTCTCTAGGCTACTAAGCCTATACCAAGTCTCCGAGCATCCCGCTCCCTGGACTTCCAAATTACCAACCAAACCATAGTCATTACTAGTAGGCCCTTAGACTATGGGCCTACTCTACCCATTCCAAGCCAATTCTTCTTCCTAAGTGTACAAGTGTAGGTGTGAGGTACAACTATTATTAGGGTTACTCTTGATCATTTTATTCCTACGATTTAAGGTTAACCTTGGACTTCCCGAGGGTTACCCGGTGAAGGGCTCGCAACGGTACTAGGAGCTATGATGGGGTGAATCCCAAAACTCCCTTTCCAAGGCACTTATTATACTTGATTGGATCCCTTAACCCATTCCCTTCTCGCATTACAGTGGGCTATTCCTAGGGTGGCTTGACTCTTCCTCTTCTCGGGGAGGACGGTCTTCCGTCGAACCCGAACACTACCTATCGCTAGTCAATCTCACACCCTACCCATCCTGACTTCCAAAAATGAACTTGATTTAACTCACCCTATCCAAACCAGCAAACTACCAAAATTCCATCTCCCAAGTTCATTACCCACTCTAGTTCAACTTCTGCAGTTTTACTAAACGCAAACCGTCCTAATCTTTATGAGATATGCAAGGGGTGGTACTCCCAACTGTCTTCCAAATCCCATATAATATTTACTGGAGGTCTACCATGACCTAATTAGTCTAAATCTAGAAATTAATAATTTTCCTATTTCATTTGGCATTTAATTTATTTATTATAAGATCCCAAATGCCCTTGTATGAACATGAAGTGCACTAATGAGTCAATAATAAATCATCATAAAATTAGTAAAAATCATATCCAACATTTAAACAGCAATTCCAAGTTTTGAGAAATTCCAGAGATGTTTATGCCTATATTTCCTAATTTACCATTTTAGGCCACTTTTACTATATCATGAAGGAAGTACTGTAAATATTTATCCAAAAATCCCAAGAAAATTATGTAAGCTATAAAGTGACCTAAAACCATCATAAACCAAGTACCATAATTTTTCTCTATCATTTGAACTCTGAATTTATTTTAAAGTAAGATACTAATTTTCATAACTTAATGAAGGAGGTACTGTTTTTATCCATCTAAAATTCCAGAGAAAATTACCAGGTGACTATCATAATTTAAAAAACTCACTGATCAAATTTCATAATTTTCCAATCAATAATTGGGCACTATTTGTATTTTTGACTGTATATCACATTTAGCACATTAAAGAATAAAGTACCCAAAATAGTCAGATAAAATTTGCAAAAAAATTACAAAAGGAGTATCCTGCTATAATATGCACTAAACCAATATTTCATAACATTCCAGTGAACAGAAATTCCAGAATCATCAAAACAAATATCTAGGGCACAATCTGAATTGTAAATGAAGTGCTGTATAAATTCGCCCAAAAATCTCCACAAAATTATATTATGTCTATTTGGACCATATAGTAACTCTACCCAAATTTTACTAGATTTATAGTTCAGTTAACAGCTTAATAATTCAAATTAAGGTTGGTGACCTAAACTAGGGTTAGGGTTTTAGGTGGGCTAAAGGTCTCCAAATACCCTAATATTTTTACCAGAGAACTTTAATGTCCCTATGGTCCTCTCCACCAAAATTTCATGTCAGACCAAGGTCATTTGACCTCATGACCTTCACAACCCTACAAATCCCATTAAGGGACCTACCCTAGGGTTCTAGGGCAACCCTACACCAAACCACTCTAAACTCTCTTGGAGGGTGTGTCATGCCCTAAAAAGTCAGCGACCAAAATATCAGCCTCTGTTGAGGTGATATGGCCACTCAAATACCAAGGGGTGTTTGATCTTAAATTATCCTTTAAGGATCAACCTAGGGTTGGACACGAACCTAACTAAAACATCTCCAAATGAGATGAAGTTTATACCAGAACCTTATGATAAACCCAGGGACCACTCACCAAAATTTGGGAGAGTTTGGAAGTCATTTAACCATATAATTAAATTAAACTAGGATTATTGAATTTTTCTAAAAACTATAGAAAAATATTTTCCAAAAATCCTAATTTTTGGGCAGCATCTGGATATAAATAAGATTAAGCCACACCCCAAATTTCAAGTCATTTTGATGACTGGTTTGGAGTGGGGAATTTTTCTAAGGTCAGGACAGCCCTATGGATAGACCTCACCAAAAAGGGTGATGTAGTCTAACTAGGACTCCAAATTGAGTGAAATCAATTTTAAATTAAACTAGACTTTACGGGCTACCTTTTCTATGTTGACCACTTTCCTGTAGGGACCTCTAGGTATTTTTCCCAAATTATCTAAAATGACAAATATTTCATTCAGAAATTGTTTTTAAAAATAAAATCTAATTTAACGGCACTGTTCATCTTCTTCAACAGCCCGAAACCAGAAGCTTGAAAACTTAGTTTCCTGTAGCTTTTCCAAAGCTATTTCCCGGCCATCCAGCCATCTCCCTGGCCGTCCACCACCACCACCACCTCTGTTGAGGTGAGGGCTACTGTCGGGCGGCGGCACAGCCGCCGGAGAGGCGGTTTCCGGCGAACCCGCCACCATGCAAATTTCAGAAAAGCATGGAAACGCTCACCCGATCCCGCTCTTTTGAGCCCGATATCTCTCCTAATGATTTCTAAGATCTATCCATAGAAGAAAGAGTAGAGGAGGACCTTATTCATGGTTTGACGGCGAGATGGACGTTGGACTGTCATGGCGCGGTGGTGGCGTCGTCGGAATTCTTCTACAGCACAGTAGGAGGCTCGAAACTTCAGGTAAGGGCTGGGAAACTTCATCCTTGAGCCTAGGGAGCCTTTTTAAAGGGAAGAAAGGAGGGAGGGGAAAGGTTGAAACGTTCACGGCCATTAATATCTCTCTTATCAACGTTTCGGTTATGATGCAGGTAATTGAATTGCTGGAAACGAAGAGATGTTTGTCAGGTGGCGATTTCCTATTGGACTAACATTTCCTTATTTATTTAAATAATTAAAGTAGGAAACGGCTCATAAATACTCCTGGTGTAACTTCCCATAATCCGAATTGATTACAACGTCGGTTACCGAAATTTCCAGTCTGGCTGACGTTTCGGCCTTTGTCACGGGCGTGACACATAGGTCACGGGCGTGACAGGCCCGGATAGCCAATTCTGGGTTCGACGATCGTCAAACTGAGATCGACGATCGTCGAAGGGTGGTCACGGGCGTGACACCTGGGTCACGGGCGTGACAGGCCCGGGTGGTCAATTCTGGGTCGACGACCGTCGAGCTGAAATCGACGATCGTCGAACATGGTCACGCCCTATATCACGGGCGTGACATTGTGGGTCACGGGCGTGACCGGCCCGTGTGGCCAATTCTGGGTCGACGACCATCGAATCTGAAATCGACGATCGTCGAACGTGGTCACGCCCTATGGCACGGGCGTGACATTGTGGGTCACGGGCGTGACAGGGTCATGAGGTAAATTCCGCGCTCGGCGATCGCCGCGCTGAGATCGACGATCGCCGAAGGGGTCACGCCCTTGGTCACGGGCGTGACACCTGGGTCACGGGCGTGATAGGGCCGGGTTGAAAATTCTGCGCCCGACGATCGTCTCCCTGGGATCGACGATCGTCGAAGGAGTCACGCCCCAAGTCACGGGCGTGACGGGTCGGTCACGGGCGTGACCAACCCGTGACCCGAAATCTCAGTCGATTTAGTTTCAATTTTTGGGCTTCCTAGGGTTCTGTCACGACCAACCGACTCCTAGGGGTCTAGCCGGAAATGGGATGTTACAAATCCCAATAAACAAAACAATGATTTCGTCCCCGAAATCAAGGTTAAGCCTACGGGACTCTAATCGGGAAAAAGAAGCTTGTAACATCCCATGAGAGTTGAAAGATCTACATCTCTGCGTTACGTTTGTAGTGTGCAGTTTTGATTCTAAGAACCATTCGTCCAATTGTCAAGGTATACACCCCAATAAACAAAGGATTAGCCCTTATTCTTGAAATTTTCGGTCTTATTGGTTTAAAATAGGAACGCAGATTGATTGTCCAGAGGGGTTGTGAGGTATACCCGACCGAAAAGTTCCGGATACCTTTGTCGCATCGAGTCCTGTGGCTCCCATGTATGCACCTCCTGACGATGTCGGGCGTCATATTACTTAGCCTGTCTGCTCTGCGCTTCTAGCATCCTGTCTCCAATTAGTCTCACCTGAGCCTCGGCGTTTTCGACAAAATCCGATCCCAATGCCTTCGGATCTTCGTCCTAAATCCAAGAAAGTGGGGTCCTTCACCTCCTTCCATACCAGGCTTCGTATGGCGCCATTCTGATGCTGGACTGGTAGCTGTTGTTATAAGAGATCTTGACCAAGGGTAAGAGCTTCTCCTATGGTTCCCCGTGGTATCGAACAAACTGCTCCACAAATCTCCCCACTAGTACCCCCCACAGAGTCATCCTTCTTGATCGGAATGAATCTGGCCACCTTCGTCAACCGATCGACGATGACCCAAGTCGAGTCGTTTCCCGTCCGTGATCGGGGGAGTCCATGAATAAAATCCATCGCGATGTCCTCAAATTTCCATTCTGGGGGTACATGTTCTGAGATACATCATCCTTCTGATGATACCACATAGCGACTACATCTTTACCTTCTCAGATATCCCAAATCTTGTTACCCGTCACCTAATTTCATGTGATAATAGTTAATTCTCGAAATTATTCCGTCTTATTACCCTGTCATTGTCTTGGTAACGCTACGGGTCATCTTTCCATACACATTTGTTACGCCACTTTCCCTAAACCAGGTCCGTGGGAACCCAAGCCAATACTAATTTGCCCAATAAACAAAGGTTTAGCCCCCAATAAACAAAAGATCAGCCCCTACCTATCTTGGGCTAAGTATCCTGGATATCACCCTATTACATCTGTCCTAGCTGGGCGCACAATCCCTAGGGCATCAATCTTCGACTTGGGGTTCCACCCTAAAGCTCGTTAATATACTCCATACTTTAAACTCTCTGAGTCACATTTACGACAGCTTTATCCGGGTCAAAATGTTCCAATCTCACATGGGTATCTTCCGAACTTGCATTCCTATCCGACCCTCAGTGTTTGTCTCGGTGGTTGCCTCTAGGTAATTTTGTTACCGGTGTTGAGGATTAAGACTACTTGTCTTTTACCATTCTGCTACTGTACTATTGGTTTCAATTCTCCTTAAAGTAGTCTACCTATCCGAATAATCGTTGATTGGGATAGTAGGGACACCTGAGTTTTCGTCTTAGGTAGTCATTCTCGTGCTAAACTCCTCCTTTATTCTCTTTGGGTACCTCCTTAACTTAACCAAATTCATACCCAAGGTCTATTTTGAACTAGGGCATACTATAGATTGTCATGGTTAGTCACGAGTCCTAGTTGGTTGAGTCTAAATCTTTGGTTAGAGGATGATAAGATGAGATCTTCGCAGCCGGAGGTGTTCCCTGCTGGGGGCAGGGTAGGCCACGGGCTACAAAGAAGGATTCCAATTAACGATGAAGTGGACTTTCACATGTGATTTCCCTTATGGGCACACCACTGCTTCCGCTGCTTAGTTTGTCCCCAAACTAAACTCGAGCGGGGGTGACCCAGGGTTAGTGGACTGCTACTTTTCCGATCGAGGTTTGCTCTGATACCACTTGTAAGACCCCTTTTTTTTCTTTTTAAACACCGGGGTCTTAGCCCAGAATTGCCGCTTTGCGGTGGCACCGACTCACGGAAAGGTCGCCACTACAATACGCCAATTCTGCCGGCCCTTTACGATCACAGAATAGCAGCATAATAAAGTAAGAGCAAGTCCACAATAATCACATGTATATAAATAAATCTCCACGAAGGGAGTGTCCACAATATATCAGAGTACTGCAAATACGGGCTTATGCCCGGTACATCATATCCTCACTACAAGTCACTCGCGGAAGCAAAACTAAAACTAAGCATCATCGTAACTGTCACTGAACCGAGAGCACCCAAGTTGGACTGGCCTAACTCCACCGACTCTGTACACTGTTGGTGCTGCATCTCTGGGTGCTTCCTCCTTTTTGACCTGCCGTCGCCGCCTCGCGATCCACGTCTGCGTCTACGTCTTCGGCCTCCTGGCTGCTGAGCTGGTGGGGTCCCACACATCAAGGGTCATTTGACCCGTGTATGTCCCGGCTGGTGACAATGGTAACACGGTCGCGGGGCCAACTCTGTCAGGAACTGCAATAGCCGTGACCCTTCCATATGGTACACCTAAAATGTTGTGGTTCGAAAACCGTTAGTCATAAAGACTAAGCCCTACCATCCCCTACCCCTTCCCCCATGGCTCCTAGGTACCGAGCGGAGAGGAAGAAAGGGAAGGACATGAAGGTGGAGATTAAATCATATAAACAGGTGACAGCGGACCTATGCTAGCAGTTCTATAGTAAATATGATAGAAACAAAAGGTAAGAAATGTAACCTTAACTTATGCGCGGAAGTGCATAAGCCAAGGGATCTTTTGCAGGGCTCCCATCGTATAGAGTGTCCCATACCACTTATACGTTGGGGTGTCGGTTATCAAACAGCAAGGAGTAGCAAAAGTAAAAGCACAAGAAATATAACCATTGATTTATAGGGATTACCCCTATAACCAAGGGGTCGTTTTGCAGGGCCTATCATATAAAATGTCCCATACCATTTTATACGTTAGGTGGCATGTTTATGCTATGACACACAATTATGCTATGAAATGCACAAGCAAGTGCAACACACCCACACGACTCTATGCGCACAGACCTTTAGTTCCCCCTGTTCGGGAGGCTAGCTTCACCCCCAGGAACCTCCGTTATGGCAAACGGAGACAGTGAGTCGGGCCCCCCACTCCTAGGCGGGTAACCACACTACCAGGCCTATCCCTTCCGTACGCCCCTAGAAGAACACAACGTAGAGTATCCGCGTACTTGTGCTGGCTGTACACACCAGGCTTTTCGCCGAGTCAACGTACTGCTGTCGGTGTGATCGATCACCTAGTACCGATGACCCACCACTTATATGCACATGCAACCATGACAATTATATTTGTACAAGTTCTCATATTACCGAGCCTCCAGCTCTCTAGGCTACTAAGCCTATACCAAGTCTCCGAGCATCCCGCTCCCTGGACTTCCAAATTACCAACCAAACCATAGTCATTACTAGTAGGCCCTTAGACTATGGGCCTACTCTACCCATTCCAAGCCAATTCTTCTTCCTAAGTGTACAAGTGTAGGTGTGAGGTACAACTATTATTAGGGTTACTCTTGATCATTTTATTCCTAAGATTTAAGGTTAACCTTGGACTTCCCGAGGGTTACCCGGTGAAGGGCTCGCAGCGGTACTAGGAGCTATGATGGGGTGAATCCCAAAACTCCCTTTCCAAGGCACTTATTATACTTGATTGGTTCCCTTAACCCATTCCCTTCTCGCATTACAGTGGGCTATTCCTAGGGTGGCTTGACTCTTCCTCTTCTCGGGGAGGACGGTCTTCCGTCGAACCCGAACACTACCTATCGCTAGTCAATCTCACACCCTACCCATCCTGACTTCCAAAAATGAACTTGATTTAACTCACCCTATCCAAACCAGCAAACTACCAAAATTCCATCTCCCAAGTTCATTACCCACTCTAGTTCAACTTCTGCAGTTTTACTAAACGCAAACCGTCATAATCTTTATGAGGTATGCAAGGGGTGGTACTCCCAACTGTCTTCCAAATCCCATATAATATTTACTGGAGGTCTACCATGACCTAATTAGTCTAAATCCAGAAATTAATAATTTTCCTATTTCATTTGGCATTTAATTTATTTATTATAAGATCCCAAATGCCCTTGTATGAACATGAAGTGCACTAATGAGTCAATAATAAATCATCATAAAATTAGTAAAAATCATATCCAACATTTAAACAGCAATTCCAAGTTTTGAGAAATTCCAGAGATGTTTATGCCTATATTTCCTAATTTACCATTTTAGGCCACTTTTACTATATCATGAAGGAAGTACTGTAAATATTTATCCAAAAATCCCAAGAAAATTATGTAAGCTATAAAGTGACCTAAAACCATCATAAACCAAGTACCATAATTTTTCTCCATCATTTGAACTCTGAATTTATTTTAAAGTAAGATACTAATTTTCATAACTTAATGAAGGAGGTACTGTTTTTATCCATCTAAAATTTCAGAGAAAATTACCAGGTAACTATCATAATTTAAAACACTCACTGATCAAATTTCATAATTTTTCAATCAATAATTGAGCACTATTTGTATTTTTGACTGTATATCACATTTAGCACATTAAAGAATAAAGTACCCAAAATAGTCAGATAAAATTTCCAAGAAAATTATAAAAGGAGTATCCTGCTATAATATGCACTAAACTAATATTTCATAACATTCCAGTGAACAGAAATTCCAGAATCATCAAAACAAATATCTAGGGCACAATCTGAATTGTAAATGAAGTACTGTATAAATTCGCCGAAAAATCTCCACAAAATTATATTATGTCTACTTGAACCATAGAATCACTCTACCCAAATTTTACTAGATTTGTAGTTCAGTTAACAGCTTAATAATTCAAATTAAGGTTGGTGACCTAAACTAGGGTTAGGGTTTTAGGTGGGCTAAAGGTCTCCAAATACCCTAATATTTTTACCAGAGAACTTTAATGTCCCTATGGTCCTCTCCACCAAAATTTCAAGTCAGACCAAGGTCATTTGACCCCATGACCTTCACAACCCTACAAATCCCATTAAGGGACCTACCCTAGGGTTCTAGGGCTACCCTACACCAAACCACTCTAAACTCTCTTGGAGGGTGTGTCATGCCCTAAAAAGTCAGCGACCAAAATATCAGCCTCTGTTGAGGTGATATGGCCACTCAAATACCAAGGGGTGTTTGATCTTAAATTATCCTTTAAGGATCAACCTAGGGTTGGACACGAACCTAACTAAAACATCTCCAAATGAGATGAAGTTTTTACCAGAACCTTATGATAAACCCAGGGACCACTCACCAAAATTTGGGAGGGTTTGGAAGTCATTTAACCATATAATTAAATTAAACTAGGATTATTGAATTTTTCTAAAAACTATAGAAAAATATTTCTCAAAAATCCTAATTTTTGGGCAGCATCTGGATATAAATAAGATTAAGCCACACCCCAAATTTCAAGTCATTTTGATGACTGGTTTGGAGTGGGGAATTTTTCTAAGGTCAGGACAGCCCTATGGATAGACCTCACCAAAAAAGGTGATGTAGTCTAACCAGGACTCCAAATTGAGTGAAATCAATTTTAAATTAAACTAGACTTCACGGGCTACATTTTCTATGTTGACCACTTTTCCTGTAGGGACCTCTAGGTATTTTTCCCAAATTATCTAATATGGCATATATTTCATTCAGAAATTGTTTTTAAAAATAAAATCTAATTTAACGGCACTGTTCATCTTCTTCAACAGCCCGAAACCAGAAGCTTGAAAACTTAGTTTCCTGTAGCTTTTTCAAAGCTATTTCCCGGCCATCCAGCCATCTCCCTGGCCGTCCACCACCACCACCACCTCTGTTGAGGTGAGGGCAACCGTCGGGCGGCGGCACAGCCGCCGGAGAGGCGGTTTCCGGCGAACCCGCCACCATGCAAATTTCAGAAAAGCATGGAAACGCTCACCCGATCCGGCTCTTTTGAGCCCGATATCTCTCCTAATGATTTCTAAGATCTATCCATAGAAGAAAGAGTAGAGGAGGACCTTATTCATGGTTTGACGGCGAGATGGACGTTGGACTGTCATGGCGCGGTGGTGGCGTCGTCGGAATTCTTCCACAGCACAGTAGGAGGCTCGAAACTTCAGGTAAGGGCTGGGAAACTTCATCCTTGAGCCTAGGGAGCCTTTTTAAAGGGAAGAAAGGAGTGAGGGGAAAGGTTGAAACGTTCACGACCATTAATATCTCTCTTATCAACGTTTCGGTTATGATGCAGGTAATTGAATTGCTGGAAACGAAGAGATGTTTGCCAGGGGCGATTTCCTATTGGACTAACATTTCCTTATTTATTTAAATAATTAAAGTAGGAAACGGCCCATAAATACTCCTGGTGTAACTTCCCATAATCCGAATTGATTACAACGTCGGTTACCGAAATTTCCAGTCTGGCTGACGTTTCGGCCTTTGTCACGGGCGTGACACATAGGTCACGGGCGTGACAGGCCCGGATAGCCAATTCTGGGTTCGACGATCGTCGAACTGAGATCGACGATCGTCGAAGGGTGGTCACGGGCGTGACACCTGGGTCACGGGCGTGATAGGCCCGGGTGGTCAATTCTGGGTCGACGACCGTCGAGCTGAAATCGACGATCGTCAAACATGGTCACGCCCTATGTCACGGGCGTGACATTGTGGGTCACGGGCATGACCGGCCCATGTGGCCAAATCTGGGTCGACGTCCGTCGAATCTGAAATCGACGATCATCGAACGTGGTCACGCCCTATGGCACGGGCGTGATATTGTGGGTCATGGGCGTGACAGGTGTAACATCCCATTTCCGGCTAGACCCCTAGGAGTCAGTTGGTCGTGACGGAACCCTAGGAAACACATAAAATTGAAATAAAGCGATCAATATTTCGGGTCACGGGTTGGTCACGCCCGTGACCGACCCGTCACGCCCGTGACCTGGGCGTGACTACTTCGACGACCGTCGATCTCCACGAGACGATCGTCGAACGTGCTGTCTGGGCGTGTCACGCCCGTGACCAAGGTGTCATGCCCGTGACTAAGGGTGTGACCCCATCGACGATCGTCGATCGCCGTGAGACGATCGTCGACCTTGCGGCCCGGGCATGTCACGCCCGTGACCATGATGTCACGCCCGTGACTTAGGGCGTGACCAGCCTTCGACGATCGTCGATCTCAATTCGACGATCGTCGAACTCGAAATTTGCCGTTCGGGCATGTCACGCCCGTGACCTAGAGGTCACGCCCGTGACCCAGGGCGTGACCAGCCTTCGACGATCGTCGATCTCAATTCGACGATCGTCGACCCAAAATCTACCGTTCGGGCCTGTCATGCCCGTGACACAGGTGTCATGCCCGTGACCATCGATCGACGATCGTCGATCTCAGTTCGACGATCGTCGAACCCAGAATGGGCTACCCGGGCCTGTCACGCCCGTGACCTATGTGTCACGCCCGTGACATTAGCCGAAACGACGGTTCAGGCCCGAAATTATTCTAACACGCGTGGTAATAAATGCTGGTTTGGGAAGTTACACCAGGAGTAATTTCAGGCCGTTTTCCTTCTGTAATTATATAATAAATGAGGAAAAGGTGGTCCAATAGAAAATCGTCAGCAGGACACACCTGTTCAGTTTCCACCGTTTCTTATCCCTGCATCATAACCGAAGAGTTAAGGGGAGGAGCCTTCATGGCCATAATAGCTTTACCCATTCACCTTCCCACTTCCTAACTTATAAAAGCCCACCTGGAGCAAGAGGAGAAGGTTACACGCTCAAGCCAACGGATCAGAGCTTTGTTCTTGCTGTAGGAGAAGTTCAGCAACGCCACCACCGCGCCATGGCACCCCGTCGTTCTTCTCGCCTCCAAACCGCGAACAAGGTCCTCCTCTGCTCCTTCTCTTTCATGGGTAGATCTTAGGATTCTTAGAAAGGAGGTTCACGCTCAACGGAGCCGGATCCATCTCTCGTTTTCATGGAAAAACCATGAAAAAGATATTTGAGTTCGCCGGAAACCGCCACCTCCGGCGGCCAACCCACCGCCGACCGCTAGCCATCGCCTCAACGGAGGTGGTGGTGGTGGTGGCTGGCCAGGGAAGTGACCGAACGGCCGGCGACGGATCACGGAATGCTTACAGTAAAAAGTGGTTTTCTGTCTGTTTTCGGGTTCATGAAGAAGATGAACAGTAGAATCAGTATTATAATACTTAGATTATTATATATTACTTAATGGAAAATAGATTATTTGAACATATTTTGAGGCTGCGAAACGAGGCACTTAGAGGCCGATTTAGGAAAAATGACCAGTCACAAAAGTTGTAGCCCTCTGGGTCTACTTTAATTTAAAATTGATTTTATTCAATTTGGGTGAGTGGTTTGACCACAGCACTCATTTTGGTGGGATCAAGACCTAGGCTAACCAGAAATTGAAATGGGTTGCCCACGGTTCATAACATGTCCAAATGACTTGGAATTTGGGCTGGAGATCTATAATATGTATGTCAAGAGGCTGTCCAAAAATGAGAATTTTTGGAGAACTTTTGCCTAAAGTTTTTGTAAAAATTTAATAAACAATATAAAATTAATTAGAAGATGAAATTAAGTCCAAACACCCCCAAATTTTGGGTGGTGGTCCCTGGCATCAATGTTAAGATCTGTACAAAATTTCAACTCGATTGGTCGAGTTTTGAATAGGGAAGTATCAAGTCCTAGATAGGTCTTGGTGAGGGGTACTTTGGGGAAAAGTACGATTGGAGATGGAGTGGACAAATCTCCTCAAAAGAGGCTGAAGTTGTTGGCCACTGATTTGTTGAGTCTATGTCTACCCTCTTGGGTAACATGGTGGCTTAGGGTGGATTTTACCCTAAGGGTCCGTTCGTTTCACAGACATTGATATTGAAGTATTGGCTTTGAAAATATGAATGTCAATTCTCTTGTTCGTATCAATAATTTTAAATTGGAATTGGCTTTCTGATGGAAAGTCGTCGATATTCACCGTAATATAAAAACTCATAGATTCAATATCTATCTCTAGTGGCGGATATTCAGTCCAGTTTTCCAAAATGAGACCATTTTTTTAGCCTGAACGTGATTTTTTTCGGCCGAACGCAATTTTTCATCGGGACGCAATTTTTTTGCGCGGACGTGTTTTTTTCGTCTGTGTACGATTTTTTCGCCCAGACGTAATTTTTTGTCTTGAAGCATTTTTTTTACCCAGGCAGGTTTTTTTCTCCCGAATGCGATATTTCTGCACGAACGCGGTTTTTTTCTCTATGACGCAATTTTTTTGCCCGAATGTGTTTTTTTCACCCGTACGGAAATTTTTCGCTACGATTCAATTTTTGGTCGCCTGGGCCAATTTATTCATCTAGACGTAATTTTTTCGCTCCGACACAATTTTTTTCGCCCGAACATGAATTATTAAGCCAAACAAGGTTTTTTCGCCCAAACGCGTTTTTTTCCGCCCGGACGCGTTTTTTTCGCCCGGACACGATTTTTTCGCCCGGGCGCGATTTTTTCGCCCGGACGCGATTTTTTCGCACAAACGCGATTTTTTCGCTCGCACGCGGTTTTTTCGCCCGGACGCGATATTTTTGCCCAGACGCGATATTTTGGACATGACGCGATATTTTTGCCCAAACGCGAATTTCTCGCCCCTACACGAATTTTTCGCCCCGACGAGAATTTTTCTCCCCGACGCGCATTTTTCGCCCAATTTTTCGACCGGACGCGAATTTTTTGACCGGGCGCGAATTTTTCGACCTGACGCGATTTTTTTGCCCAGACGCGAATTTTTCGCCCGGACACGATTTTTTCGCTCGAACGCGATTTTCTCGCTCGAACGCGAATTTCTCGTCCGGACGCGAATTTCTCGTCCGGACGCGATTTTCTCGCCCGGACGCGATTTTCTCGCCCGACGCGATTTTCTCGCCCGGAAGCAATTTTGTCACTCGGACGCGATTTTTTAGCCCGGACGCTAATATTTCGCCCGGACGCGAATATTTCGCCCTGATGCGAAAATATCGCGTCGGGGCGAAAAATTCGATTTGAGAAGTAAAAATCGCGTCCGGGCGAAAAATCGCGTACGGGAGATGTGCCCGGGCGAAAAATTCCCGCCCGGGCGAGAAAATCGCGCCCGGGCGAGAAATTCGCGCCCGGGCGAGAAATTCGCGCCCGGGCGACAAATTCGCGCCCGGGCGAGAAATTCGCGCCCGGGCGAGAAAATCGCGTCCGGGCGAGAAAATCGCGTCCGGGCGAAAAATTCGCGTCCGGGCGAAAAAATCACCTCCGGGCGAAAATATCGCGTCCGGACGATAAAATTCGCGTGCGGACGAAAAAATCGCATTCGGGCGAAAAATTCGCGTTCATATGAAAATTTCGCATTTAGACTGAAAAAATCAAATCAGATTGAAAAAAAATCACGTCATCGCGAAAAAAACACGTCTGGGCGAAAATAACACTTTTGGGCGAAAATTTCACGTGTGGTCAAAAAATTCGCGTTGTGGTCGAAAAACTTGAGTTTGGGCGAAAAAATCACGCCTCAAGAAAAAATCACGGTCGGGCTAAAAAATCGCATTTGTGATTTTTAATTGTGACCATTAATAGCATTGATCAATGTCAATTCCTATGACAGAAAGTCTTTCTACAAACGAACAATAAAAAAATATCAATGTCAATTCCTATGATATAAAGTCTTCATGCGGACGAACAAAAGAATTGGATTTAAATCCAATATCATTTCCCATGTGTATTGATATTGAATTGAAAGCCAATACTTAAATGCCAATGTCGTTGAAACGAACGGAGCCTAAGAGATTGGCTCAAATCCAACGGGTGGGAGTTTGAGGTTTGTGAAGGACATAAGAGCAAAAGCTCTTGTATGCCCTTGAAATTTGGAGGAGAGGGGGATAATATGATGAAAACCCTCTGGTTGAAATAGTGAAGGAATTGGAGGTAGTTAGGTATCTCGAAAGTTGAGATGTCGGATTAGGATAAAAATGTAATTTAGTTATTTTAAGCACTAAATCTAATCCAAAAATTATGAAACTCGGGAGGAGGGATGTTTAGGATGTTTTAAACTTATAGTAAATTTTCTGGAATTTTATGATTATTAAATATTATACTTCATGTGTTAAAGGATTAGTTGCCCGATTTATTGTTTCAATTATTTGGAGGTTTTAAATTAATTATAATCAGTTCAAATTCTGGATTTAGATCTTGATTAGTAGCCCATTGATCCTTGGATTTTTATAGAATTTTATGTTGAGTAAATCTAGTACTTTATTCACAGATGATAGAAAGGACTTTTATGTTTAAAAATTAATTATGGATAAAATACTTGCTGGAAAATTATGAAACTTGGCCAGTGTTAATTTTAGGCCTTTATCTGCATGACATAAATTACTCATAATTTTTGGAAGAATATTTTCTGTACTTGATTCATAAATAATAGAAGTTAGAGATTATTTCTAAAATAGTTTTCATGCCATTTTGATGATAGAAAAATTATGATACTTAGGATTTAGCCTTCTGAGATAACCTACTATTTATCATAAATTTGCTGGACATCTTGCATGAATAATTAAGGTAGTTCATGTTCAAACCGGTAGCCCTTGGGATTTTCGAGGAATTTAATTAAATGCCAAATAAATTAGGAAAATTTCCATTTTCTGGATTTAGGTCATTCATATCATGGTAAGTCTCCAGTAAATAATTTAGGGCATTTGGATGAGTAATGGATCATTGCATAACCGGTTCGACAGGTGGCCTAGGTCGGTCTGCATATAGCAATTTGTGAAATGCAATAGGACTTGATCTGTGGGAGTTTTTGGAGTTAAACATTTTGTCTGGATGGACATTTGTGGAGGAAATTACAATAGGAAGATATAAAGAGTAGAGAGTAGTGGTGATAGCTAGAAGTTAAGAGGTGCTCGGGTTTGACGAAAGATCGTCTTCCCCGAAGAGTGGAAGGTTTAAAATTCACCCTAGGATAGTCTAATGTAATATGAGAAGGGAATCGGGTTAAGGGAGATCAACCAATAACAATAGGTGCCTTGCGAAAGGGAACTTCGGGCCGTAATGCCGCCGTCTTGGTTCCTAGTGCCCCTTGAGAGCCCTTCACGGGGTATACCGGGGGCAGTCCTGGGCTAACGTAAACTGTAATAACAAACCGACAAGAGTAACTTAGTAACTAGGGATGCACTCTTCACAAACACTGTTGGCACAGGAAGATTGATGAGAGCTTCGGCTCGGTTGGTGAAGAGACGGATGGGATGGTCCGGGGAGCTTCGGCTCGGTTGGTTTGGAGACGGACGTTTTGGTCCGGGGAGCTTCGGCTCGGTTTTTGTGTGTTTACGATTAAACTTGCATGTGCATAAAATAGGAAAATTTAAGGTGCTGGGTCTTTCGATATCGGGGAGTTCGATTGCACCGACACCGATATCGTTGACTCGGCGAGGTGGTTAGCACTTAGCCAATAGAAGTCCGGTGCGCCAGCCGGCAAGAGTACGCAGGCGTCCGCTTAGTGCACCAAGCGTTGAGGCGTACGATAGGTCAGACCAGTGGTGCTTTTACTGGTTTTGAGGTGGGCGAGGCCCAACCCACCGCTTCCGTTTGCCACTACGGAGGTATCCTGGGAGGTAACGGCTCCGAAAGGGGGAACTAAAGGTCTGTGTGCACAGAGTCGGGTGTGTGAGTTGCACTTGCATGTTTCATCATACCCACTAGCATGTCATAGCATAATCGATTCATTTAACCCTGACACCTAAAGTATAAGTGGTATGGGACTCTTATACATTAGGACCTGCAAAACGACCCCTTGGTCTATAAGCTTGTGTGGGCAAGTTTATAAATCAAAGGTTAATTTCAATATATATATAACCACTGCTGTTTGATAACCGACACCCCAAGGTATAAGTGGTATGGGACACTTATACGATGGGAGCCTTGCAAAAGATCCCTTTGCTTATGTGTTCTCGCATAAGTGAAGGTTTAAATTCATTAAATTGCTTTTCTTACTGCTAGACCTATTATAACAATTTATTAACTGCTCACCTAATACAACTTGCTAGATTAGTTTCCGCTGCCATCTGTTTTCATGTTTAATCTCTACCTTCATGTCCTTCCCTTTCTCCCTCTCCGCTCGGTACCTAGGAGCCATGGGGGGGAGGGGTAGGGGATGATAGGGCTTAGTCTTTATGACTAACGGTTTTCGAACCGCATCATTTAGGGGATCGTGGAGCCCAGCATGGAGGAGCAGCCCCAGAGATCGGTGCGCCTAGAGATGGGGCAGTCTAGCTCCGGAGTTCACACAGCTGGGACCGTGAGTCTCGACCTTGAGTAGTTTCTGTTTCGCTTCCGCATGAGAGACTTGTAGTGAGGACTCGGATGTACAGGGCTTATGCCCTTATTTCTAGTTTTACATTATGCTGCACTCTGATGTTTCTGTGGACACTCCCTTCGTGGAGCTTTATTATATATAAGTGATTTATTATTGTGGACTGCATTGCTCATGTTGCTATTTGTGCTACCTTTCTGCGATCGAATTGGCCGGCAGAATCGGCGCCTTGTGGTGATGACCCTTCAGGACGTGAAGGTGTCACCGCAAAGCGGCGATTCTGGGCCTAAGACCCCGGGTTTGAAAAAGAAAAAAAAGGGGGGTCTTACAACAGGGTCATGAGGTAAATTCCGCGCTCGGTGATCACCGCGCTGAGATCGACGATCGCCGAAGGGGTCACGCCCTTGGTCACGGGCGTGACACCTGGGTCACGGGCGTGACAGGGCCGGGTTGAAAATTCTGCGCCCGACGATCGTCTCCCTGGGATCGACGATCGTCGAAGGAGTCACGCCCCAAGTCACGGGCGTGATGGGTCGGTCACGGGCGTGACCAACCCGTGACCCGAAATCTCGGTCGATTTATTTCAATTTTTGGGCTTCCTAGGGTTCTGTCACGACCAACCGACTCCTAGGGGTCTAGCCGGAAATGGGATGTTACATTTCTTGTCCAGAGAGACAAGTGCAATCTCGTCCTTATCCAAATCCATTAACTTCTTTGGGACCTTTTTGGTTGGATCAATTGTGGATGCAGTCATAGGAACATGCGGACCTTCTTCAACAATCATGAAGATCCGAGGATCCACAGCTTCCATGAAGAACTTAACTTTTTCCTTCCACATAGGAAAATTGTTCTTGGTGCAGATAGGGAGCTTAGCAAAATCCTTGGTCTTACTCATGCTTGATACTTCTCTTGAGACAACTTGGGAAGGATTAGATCAAGGTGTTAACCTTTTAACGATCAACCTCCCTCTGATACAGATTGAGAGATCTAAGGTGTCAACCCAAATCACCTAGAGGGGGGGTGAATAGGTGAGATGTGCGTCAAATGCGGAATAAAAAATTTAACACAGCACAGATAAGTAATCAAGCAATCACACAGACGACAAGATATTTATAGTGGTTCCCTAATCTTGGGTACATCCACTTTCCTCACCGATCTAGCAAATCACTAGACTCGGCTACTCCACTATCTCAGATTGCAAACCAATCCTACACCTCGGAACCACGTTCCTACAAAACTCGATCCAAATGGATCTACACTCGGAAGATAAAACTTCCTACCACTCGGAGATAAATCTCCTACAATAAAATTGTTTGAATAGAAAACACAAACAGCAAATAGCACAGATCTGGATCTTTGACTTTATCTTCTTCTTTGAGAATTTTCGGCTTGGACAGAAATAGTTGAGGAAGACTTGAAAGAGATCCACGGATCTGAAATCTGGAATCACCACGATCGAGAGAATAAATCAGAGATCGATGAAGCACGGAGAGATCGGATGATTCTTCTTGATTCTGGATCGCTAGAATATTTTAGATCTACAACGGCGGCCGATAGAAGATGATCCAGAGCTTCTTCTGAAAGCGGTAATGACGGCGACAGGAAAATAGGGTTTTCGGAATCTTTCTCTTCCAAAAAAAAATCTCTGTAATAGCTTTTTGTGGTTGTTAATTAGTCAAATCTGAAAGGACCTATTTATAGGCGATCTCCAACGGTCATAAACATAATTAAGGATGACAGGTGGACCAATCAGAAAAGATTAATTCAAAATACACGAAGAATTTGGACTTGAGAAATTCAGGAATTTCGAACAGATATACTCGAGAGAGAGAGGACATACTCGAGTATAGGAGGTTATATACTCGAGTAGATAAGAGGGATATACTCGAGTA
Source organism: Platanthera zijinensis (assembly GCA_039513925.1). Lineage (NCBI taxonomy): Eukaryota > Viridiplantae > Streptophyta > Magnoliopsida > Asparagales > Orchidaceae > Platanthera > Platanthera zijinensis. Next base: position 70,009,006 of record CM077098.1, on the reverse strand, counting down.
TAAAGGCTTAGAAAAATTCTCAGATAAAACTTGAAGAGCTACTCGAGTATACGAGTTGGATATACTCGAGTACGGGGAAGCTAGACTACTCGAGTATCTTAGGAAACTACTCTAGTAACTACAAACCTACTCGAGTATGAAAATCAATCTACTCGAGTATAGAGTCACTTACTCGAGTATATCAGGGAACTACTCGAGTATATGGACTTAGAAACTTTCTGAGATGAGAAGTCCAGATCTACTAGAGTACAAACAGAACACTTACTCGAGTAACTTGAGAACTACTACTCGAGTATGTAATCCAATCTACTCAAGTACTAAGTCACTTACTCGAGTATATAGAAGATACTACTCGAGTATGTGGACTTAGAAAAATTTCTTCTGAGATAGTCTTCAATACTCCAGAGTCCATCAGTCCAAATGCATGTATATGAAGTGTATCCCAATAGAGAGGCTATACATGAGCCAACACCTTAGGATCACACAATGAGGAATTACATTGTATGGTCCTGTGTTTGGTGTCCCATTATAGACTGACATTGGTCTACACTTGGCAATAAGATCCTGCATGCATACAACTCAAACACAATATCAAATACACCTTAATTCATCTTAGTTCAAGGTCTGACTTCCTACAAATCTGAGGTATTATGGAGACAAATCCGAACATCTTTAGACAAGACCCTGTCCCATGTAGACAAAATTCTTAGGTTCATCCTTCTCACGTGATTGATCTTTGTCCCAACTTTCTGATTGATGATATTTGGAATAGTCTTAACCAGATACAGACTAACTATTCTGCCCATATTAGGCTTCTAAATTCCTTCTACTATCCTATCAAACATAACCTTGTTCCAATCAATCTTTATCCTGAATATAATCCTTGTCATCAGGTTGAACATGAAGGATGAAATCCTATCATGTGCTCCAGTCTTGTAGAGGAACACCTTTCCTATTACTTCAGACAAGAATTTCTCTTGAGAATTCATTCCCTTCCTATATAGTGAAGTACCAAACCTGGTGGTTGGAGCCAGTCCACACCACACTAATGCCTCTACAGTCGTTCTGGAATCAATTTCATCTTCCTGTGTTGTTCTTAGAATCTGAAAAACTTTGTCCAGCCTTTTTATTGTGACCTTTACTCTTGCTCCCTTAACATTTGATTTGATCTTGGCTAACTTAGTGTTGAGAGAAGCATTGGAAAAGAATTCAGATACCTCTCTCTTCCATATCTTGGTTGGTTCTGAAAGTAGATACTCAAGACCTGCTTCATTAACTAGGTCCATCACCTTCTTGATTTCTTCCTGTGTGGAGTCTAATGCGTTTCGCACTAGCTCATAACCCTTATTGATGTTATCGTCCATCTTTAGTGCCATTGGAGTTGAGAGAATTTGAGATTGAGAGGAGTCGACTAAGGATTTCTAGGTCTCGGCACTCTGGAAAAATTCTCTCAAGTATTCTGGTAAGCATAGTCGACAACTCCTTACACCTGTTATTTATAGTAACTGTATGTGGTAGGAGAGAAGGCGCACTGCATTTTGATTTATCTTAAAATTCGGGAAATGTCTAGTGTTGACACTGAAAACATACAGAGTCGAGATGTGTCGACTTAAGTCAACGCAAGGTTCATGTCTCTTGACACAGCCCTCAGGGTCTCGAAACCCTTATGTCTCGACACTAATTTTTAATGTCTCGACACTAATTTTTAATGTCTCGACACATGACTATCTATTGTGTCGACACTCATTCTAGTGTCTCGACACAATTCTTGGACTTGGACAAAATTTGTATTCTGACTATAATTTTTTGACTTATATCAAGTCTTTATTATTTGTTTAGATTTGTTGACATGGTTAGTTATCTTTTATAAGTTTTATAGTCTTTTGTTGTTACTAATTGAAAATGTTTACTCAATGTTCAACATACCTAGTTCAAATTTAAAGTAATTGAATTTGCTTTCATCTATGGGTTTTGTAATTTTAACAACATGTCTTTCTATTGGAGTATACTGTAAGCTGATATTTTCTTTTTCAACATTCTCTCTGAGAAAGTGATATCTAATTTTTATATGTTTAGTTATACTGTGTGAAACAGGAATATTAGCAATGGAAATTGTACTAGTAGAATCACTAAACATAACAGATTTACTTAGCTGTACACTGTAATCCAATAGTTGATGTTGAATCCACAGCAACTGTGCACAGCAGCTTCCAGCAGATATTTACTCAGATTCTATTATTGAAATTGCAATACTGGTTTGCTTCTTGCTACTCCAACGTATGAGTCTTTTCTCTAAAAACTGACAAGTTCTAGAAGTACTCTTTCTGTCTTCTTTGTACCCTGCAAAATCAGCATTTGTGTTTCCTCTGAGTTCTAAATCACTATTTCTAGGATACCAAAGCCTAAGACTGGGTGTGCTCTTAAGATATCTTAGTATTCTCTTTACAGCTGTGTAATGAGACTCTTTGGGGGCATGCTTGGTACCTAGCATAGACACATGTTGAGAACATAATATCTGGCCTACTAACAGTAAAATAAAGGTGTGATCCAATTATGCCTCTATACAAGGTTGCATCTACTAGTTTCCCAGATTCATCCTTGTGTAGTGACACAGAAGAACCCATTGGAGTTCTCATGGTAGAAGAATTCTCCATAACATACTTCTTAATTAAATCCTTAGTGAACTTAGACTAAGAGATGGATATACCATCTTAAGATTTTCTAACTTGGAATCCCAAGAAGAATTTTAGCTCACCCATACTGCTCATTTCAAACTTGCATTGCATAAGCTTGGCAAATTTTCTACATAGCTTCTCATTAGTATACCCAAAAATTATTTCATCTACATATATCTAGACTAGGATGCTTGATCCTTTGATGTCCCTTAGGAATAGTGACTTGTCTATCTTTCCTCTAGAGAATTTGTTCTCTATAAAAAAGGTAGACAGGGTCTCATACCATGCTCTAGGTGCCTGTATTAACCCATATAAAGCCTTGTTCAATTTGAAGACATGAGAGTTGAGTTTAGAGTTTATAAATCCTGGTGGCTGCTCTATATAGAATTCCTCCTTTAGTGTACCATTGAGGAATGTTGACTTTACATCCATCTGGTAGACCTTGTATCCTTTGTATGCTGCAAGAGCTAAAAATAACCTTATGGCCTCTAGCCTTGTTATCGAAGACCTACTACACGACAGTTGGCATTAAAGCAAAGTTGTTGCTGGTCATTAATGATGTGGGGCCCACTACGCAAGAGCCGTTTGGACAAAATCAAATAAAATATATTGGCCTTTACAGAGAAAGACAGTTTTCAGGAAAGTGATTCCTTAGAGTTCACCTGGAATCTAGCGCAAACACATGTTGAAAACATTATATCTGGTCTACTAGGCGGTAAGGTAGAGCAAGGACCCAATTATGCTTCTGTACTTGGTTTCGTCAAAAGGTTTCCCTTTCTCATCCTTGTCCAGAGACATAGCTGAGGCCATTGGAGTCCTCATAGAGGTTGCATTCTCCATTTCGAATTTCTTAAGTAGCTCTTTGGTGAACTTGGTCTGTGAGATGAAAATTCCATCCTCAGATTGTTTCACCTGAAGCCCTAAGAAATACTTCAGCTCTCCCATACTACTCATTTCAAACTTCCCTTGCATAAGTTTAGAAAACTTCCTGCAGAGGTTGTTATCTGTAGAGCCAAAAATAATGTCATCGACATAGATTTGCACTAGCAAAATCTTGCCTTTTATTTCCCTAAGAAATAATGTCTTGTCTATCTTTCCTCTTGTGAACTTATTCTCAAGAAGAAAGGTAGACAACATCTAATACCAAGCTCGAGGAGCTTGTTTAAGACCATATAAGGCTTTCTGCAGTAAATAAACATGATTAGGAAAAGTTGAGTCAACGAAACCTGGCGGTTGCTCTACATACACTTCTTCCTTTATGTCACCATTCAGGAAGCCGGACTTTACATCCATCTGATAGACGGTAAAGCCCTTGAGTGCAGCGTAGGCAAGGAATAACCTGATCGCCTCCAGTCTTGCCACTGGAGCATATGTTTGATCGAAGTCGATTCCTTCTTCTTGACGATAGCCCTTGGCAACAAGACTGGCTTTGTTCTTTATAATTGTTCCATCTTCGTCCATCTTGTACGGGTAGACCCATTTTGTCCCAATAACGTTCTTACTCTTGGGTCTAGGAACAAGTGTCCAAACTTTGCAGCGTTTGAACTGATTTAGCTCTTCTTCCATGGCTAGAATCCAAGATGCATCGGAGTTGGCTTCCTAAAATTTCTTTTGTTCAACCTGAGAAAGAAAACTTAAATGTAAATTTTCATTAGTTGTACCTCGATGAGTTCTGACGCCATCCCGAGGATCTCCTATGATTTGGTCCAAGGGATGATCCTTCAAGTGTCTGAACTCTAGAGTCCTTGCATCTGGGATCTCTTCAGCCACTGGAGTTGCATCTTTAGCTGGGATGAGTTCTTCATCTTGATCATCTACCTCTCCAATAGGGGTTGTAGAGGTGATCTTGATGAACTTTTCATCTTTTTATTCAGTAGGTTCATCCAAGCTGAGTTCCTTCATCCTTATACCTGCATCTTCAATAAGCACACTAGAAGAGTTGCTTTGCAGTAGACTCGTCTCATCAAATACAATGTGTATCGACTCTTCTACCACCAGAGTTTTTCTATTAAATACTCTATAGGCCTTACTATGGCTACTATAACCTACAAAAATACCTTCAAAGCTTTTCTCGCTGAACTTTGTAGTGTGATACTTGTCGTTGTAAAGCACAAAGCACTTGCAGCCAAAGATCTTAAAATATGAGATGGTTGGTTTCCTGCCTTTTAAAAGTTCGTAAGGAGTCTTATCATGGTTCTTGTTGATGAGTGTTCGATTTTGCACGTGACAAGCGGTGTTGATGGCTTCAGCCCAGAAGTACTCTGGAAGTGAGGCATCACTCAACATAGTCCGGCAAGCCTTTATGAGTGTTCTGTTCCTTCTCTCAGCTACTCCATTTTGCTATGGAGTGCGAGGAGAGGAGAACTCATGAAAGATGCCTTGATTTTCACAGTATTCTGTCATGGCTCCAGACTTGAATTCCGTTCCATTGTCACTTCTGATTTTGACTACGGAACAGTTGTATTCATTCTGGACTTGCCTAACAAAATTAGTGAAAGTGTTGAAGGTATCTGACTTGTGTTTCAGAAAGAACACCCACGCAAAGCGCGAGTAATCATCCACAATAACCAATTTATATTCCTTACCTCCCAAACTTCTAACTTGCAGTGGACTAAACAAGTCCATATGGAGAAGCTGTAAGCTTCTATCAGAATACTTGCCTATAATGCTTTTAAATGAACTCCTTGTTTGCTTGCCTTTGATACAGGCATGACAAGGGTTGTCCGTAACGCACTTGACATTAGGGGCATCACGTACTAAGTTTTGAGAGAATAGTTTATTAATAGTTTTGAAGTTTATATGTGCTAGTCTCTTGTGTCATTGGTCAGCAAGAGATGCACTACTTTTTGCTAAAAGACATACTAGTGTAGAAGTGTCAATATAAATGAAATTTAAACAAAATATTTCTGCTTCGAGTGCCTGATAAAATAGTTTCCATGTTGTCAACCGATTTTATCAAACATTTGTCAGCATGAAATTCAACCACGTATCCTTTATCGCATAGTTGGCTTATGCTGATGAGATTTTCTTCTAATCCCTCCACATAAGCTACATCCAAAAAGGATACGCTACCGTTAGTAATCATACCATAGCCTTTAGTTATTCCTCAATCTGAACCTCCAAAGATGACCTTTGGTCCGTTGCAGACTAAGGTGAAATTCTGGAGTAGGCTCCTTGTCCCGGCCATATGCCGAGAACATCCACTGTCCAAGTACAAGATTTGCATTTTGGTGGCCTTTGGACATACCTGCAATTACAATCACTTCGCCTTAGGAACCCAAACACGTTTGGGTCCTTGGTCTCGAGTTAGAATACTCCCCCTACGAATATTAACCTCATGAGTGGTCATTCTCACATTGCCAACTTGAGGGGTTGCAACATTTCTAGGATTGAACCAACAATCGATGGCAAAATGACCAATTTTTCCACAGCACCAACAGTCGAACTTGTTGTATCTTTGCCTTCCAAACTCCTGCTTGACCTTCCTGGGTGGAGGTCCAGTCAGGGTAGCATTGTTGGAGGAAGAAGCTTCATGATGATGGCAGCTACATGAAGTCTTCTCCTTCATAGGCTTTTCCACAACAGGTTTTACCTTTGGTGTCTTCTTGATGTTATGACCATGAGCATATGGTCCATAGCTCTGAAGTTGAATCTCTTCATAAGGTGCCTTGAAGACACTTTTGCCAAAGTTAAGAGGGCGAGTCCAACCTTGGTACCATGACTTGGGCATCTCCGGGATCGGCCTAGAGAAGTGTCCATAGGTGGACTCATAGTCGAATTCGTTCGTAGGAAAGATAACTTTCTTGAACGATACTGGATCCAAAGGAGCTTTCACATTTTCTTCAGCTAGAGCCTTCTTGGAAGCCCTATTCTTTCTTTTGGCCTTGTTTCTCCTAGAGGATTTACTAGGAGCGGCAACATGGCCTAGTCCAGCTCCTTTGGCCTTAGCTGAGAATTCAGCAACGAGTGGAAGAACTGTCTTAGGCTTAGAGAAACTTTCAACAAGCTTCTTCTCAGCCTCGAGTTGTTTTTCCAACTCTTTGATGATTTCATCTTTAAGGTCAAGGTGCTTGAGAGCTTGATTGTATTCTTCCATAGCAGAATTGACGTTCTCTTGAAGAGAGTCAGTCTTAGCGACTTCTACTCTCAAGCTTCTCTCAATAGCCTGTAGAAATTTTATCTCTTTGGCTTGAGTTTTCACGACTCGGCGACATTTTTCGTAAGCCGTGAGTAACTCCTTATATTGTCCCCTGAGTTCAGATTCATCCTCAAAGGAATAGCCCTCTTGCTCATTGTCATCATCAGATTCAGAAAGAGGAGTGTGAGATTTTACCTTCCTAGTGAACTGGGGGACTTGTTCATCATCAGTTAGAGCCATTAGCCCAAAGTAGGCTTCTTCTTCTCCTGCACTTGACTCAGATGAGTCAGAGTCACTGAGGGTTTTGCCCTTCTTGGCTAGAAGGCTATTTTCAATCCTCTTTTTGGTGTAGGACTTCTTCTCTTCTATTTTGCCACCCTCCTTCTTCTTGTGGGGGACATCCGCAATGATGTGACCTGGCTTATTACAGCAATAACAGACAAATTCAGTCGAATGATGTTTGTTCGGTTTAGAATCATACCTATCGTGACTGCTTGAGCCTTTTCTATGACGGTCACGATCATTGTGTGATCCTCTATAAGAGGCATCCTTGTCTTTCCATTGTTTCTTTTTGTTCAGGAATTTCTTGAACTGCCTTGAGAGTAGAGAGAACTCTCCATCAGATAGCTCTGAGCCAGAGGAGCTTGGCTCAGATGATTCTTCTACATCAGCTACAGGAGTTGGGGCAGGAGAGCTATCATTTGTCTTCCTTGAGCTATCTGCCTTCAGAGCGACAGACTTCTCCTTGGAAGCAGACCTGCTCATCTCTTCTTAAGCTTTTCTTGAGTTGATTTGAAGCTCGTAAGACATAAGCTTTCCGAATAGATTCTGCGGGTCCGTCTTGGCTAATATTTTGAACTCCCGAATGGCGCATACCTTATTATCCCATTCCTTGGTCAGGGATCTTAAGAATTTGTCATTCAGTTCCCTATTGGTGAAGAATCAGCCATAAACTCTTAGGCCATTGACTATCTTGAAGAAGTTCTCAAAGGTATCAGCTATGGCTTCCTTGTGACCTTGCCTGAAGGCTTCATACTTCTGATTTAGAAGGGATCTCCGATCATCCCTATCTTCTTCAGTGTCTTCCATCAGAGTCACCAGGGATTGCCAAATCTCCTTGGTAGACTGGTAATGAATCAGATTTTGCAGCATTGAGTCATCGACTGCACTTGCTATGATATTTTTAGCTTTCTTGTCCAGAGAGACAAGTGCAATCTCGTCCTTATCCAAATCCATTAACTTCTTTGGGACCTTTTTGGTTGGATCTATTGTGGATGCAGTCATAGGAACATGCGGACCTTCTTCAACAATCATGAAGATCCGAGGATCCACAGCTTCCATGAAGAACTTAACTTTTTCCTTCCACATAGGAAAATTGTTCTTGGTGCAGATAGGGAGCTTAGCAAAATCCTTGGTCTTACTCATGCTTGATACTTCTCTTGAGACAACTTGGGAAGGATTAGATCAAGGTGTTAACCTTTTAACGATCAACCTCCCTCTGATACAGATTGAGAGATCTAAGGTGTCAACCCAAATCACCTAGAGGGGGGGTGAATAGGTGAGATGTGCGTCAAATGTGGAATAAAAAATTTAACACAGCACAGATAAGTAATCAAGCAATCACACAGACGACAAGATATTTATAGTGGTTCCTTAATCTTGGGTACGTCCACTTTCCTCACCGATCTAGCAAATCACTAGACTAGGCTACTCCACTATCTCAGATTGCAAACCAATCCTACACCTCGGAACCACGTTCCTACAAAACTCGATCCAAATGGATCTACACTCGGAAGATAAAACTTCCTACCACTCGGAGATAAATCTCCTACAATAAAATTGTTTGAATAGAAAACACAAACATCAAATAGCACAGATCTGGATCTTTGACTTTATCTTCTTCTTTGAGAATTTTTGGCTTGGACAGAAATAGTTGAGGAAGACTTGAAAGAGATCCACGGATCTGAAATCTAGAATCACCACGATCGAGAGAATAAATCAGAGATCGATGAAGCACGGAGAGATCGGATGATTCTTCTTGATTCTGGATCGCTAGAATATTTTAGATCTACAGCGGCGGCCGATAGAAGACGATCCAGAACTTCTTCCGAAAGCGGTAATGACGGCGACAGGAAAATAGGGTTTTCGGAATCTTTCTCTTCCAAAAAAAAATCTCTGTAATAGCTTTTTGTGGTTGTTAATTAGTCAAATCTGAAAGGACCTATTTATATGCGATCTCCAACGGTCATAAACATAATTAAGGATGACAGGTGGACCAATCAGAAAAGATTAATTCAAAATACACAAAGAATTTGGACTTGAGAAATTCAGGAATTTCGAACAGATATACTCGAGAGAGAGAGGACATACTCGAGTATAGGAGGTTATATACTCGAGTAGATAAGAGGGATATACTCGAGTATAAAGGCTTATAAAAATTCTCAGATAAAACTTGAAGAGCTACTCGAGTATACGAGTTGGATATACTCGAGTACGGGGAAGCTAGACAACTCGAGTATCTTAGGAAAACTACTCTAGTAACTACAAACCTACTCGAGTATGAAAATCAATCTACTCGAGTATAGAGTCACTTACTCGAGTAAATCAGGGAACTACTCGAGTATATGGACTTAGAAACTTTCTGAGATGAGAAGTCCAGATCTACTAGAGTACAAACAGAACACTTACTCGAGTAACTTGAGAACTACTACTCGAGTATGTAATCCAATCTACTCAAGTACTAAGTCACTTACTCGAGTATATAGAAGATACTACTCGAGTATATAGAAGATACTACTCGAGTATGTGGACTTAGAAAAATTTCTTCTGAGATAGTCTTCAATACTCCAGAGTCCATCAGTCCAAATGCATGTATATGAAGTGTATCCCAATAGAGAGGCTATACATGAGCCAACACCTTGGATCACACAATGAGGAATTACATTGTATGGTCCTGTGTTTGGTGTCCCATTATAGACTGACATTGGTCTACACTTGGCAATAAGATCCTGCATGCATACAACTCAAACACAATATCAAATACACCTTAATTCATCTTAGTTCAAGGTCTGACTTCCTACAAATCTGATGTATTATGGAGACAAATCCCAACATCTTTAGACAAGACCCTGTCCCATGTAGACAAAATTCTTAGGTTCATCCTTCTCACGTGATTGATCTTTGTCCCAACTTTCTGATTGATGATATTTGGAATAGTCTTAACCAGATACAGACTAACTATTCTGCCCATATTAGGCTTTTAAATTCCTTCTACTATCCTATCAAACATAACCTTGTTCCAATCAATCTTTATCCTGAATATAATCCTTGTCATCAGGTTGAACATGAAGGATGAAATCCTATCATGTGCTCCAGTCTTGTAGAGGAACACCTTTCCTATTACTTCAGACAAGAATTTCTCTTGAGAATTCATTCCCTTCCTATATAGTGAAGTACCAAACCTGGTGGTTGGAGCCAGTCCACACCACACTAATGCCTCTACAGTCGTTCTGGAATCAATTTCATCTTCCTGTGTTGTTCTTAGAATCTGAAAAACTTTGTCCAGCCTTTTTATTGTGACCTTTACTCTTGCTCCCTTAATATTTGATTTGATCTTGGCTAACTTAGTGTTGAGAGAAGCATTGGAAAAGAATTCAGATACCTCTCTCTTCCATATCTTGGTTGGTTCTGAAAGTAGATACTCAAGACCTGCTTCATTAACTAGGTCCATCACCTTCTTGATTTCTTCCTGTGTGGAGTCTAATGCGTTTCGCACTAGCTCATAACCCTTATTGATGTTATCGTCCATCTTTAGTGCCATTGGAGTTGAGAGAATTTGAGATTGAGATGAGTCGACTAAGGATTTCTAGGTCTCGGCACTCTGGAAAAATTCTCTCAAGTTTTCTGGTAAGCATAGTCGACAACTCCTTACACCTGTTATTTATAGTAACTGTATGTGGTAGGAGAGAAGGCGCACTGCATTTAGATTTATCTTAAAATTCGGGAAATGTCTAGTGTTGACACTGAAAACATACACAGTCGAGATGTGTCGACTTAAGTTGACGCAAGGTTCATGTCTCTTGACACAGCCCTCAGGGTCTCGATACCCTTATGTCTCGACACTAATTTTTAATGTCTCGACACTAATTTTTAATGTCTCGACACATGACTATCTATTGTGTCGACACTCATTCTAGTGTCTCGACACAATTCTTGGACTTGGACAAAATTTGTATTCTGACTATAATTTTTTGACTTATATCAAGTCTTTATTATTTGTTTAGATTTGTTGACATGGTTAGTTATCTTTTATAAGTTTTATAGTCTTTTGTTGTTACTAATTGAAAATGTTTACTCAAATTTCAACATACCTAGTTCAAATTTAAAGTAATTGAATTTGCTTTCATCTATGGGTTTTGTAATTTTAACAACATGTCTTTCTATTGGAGTATACTGTAAGCTGATATTTTCTTTTTCAACATTCTCTCTGAGAAAGTGATATCTAATTTTTATATGTTTAGTTATACTGTGTGAAACAGGAATATTAGCAATGGAAATTGTACTAGTAGAATCACTAAACATAACAGATTTACTTAGCTGTACACTGTAATCCAATAGTTGATGTTGAATCCACAGCAACTGTGCACAACAGCTTCCAGCAGATATTTACTCAGATTCTGTTATTGAAATTGCAATACTGGTTTGCTTCTTGCTACTCCAACTTATGAGTCTTTTCTCTAAAAACTGACAAGTTCTAGAAGTACTCTTTCTGTCTTCTTTGTACCCTGCAAAATCAGCATTTGTGTTTCCTCTGAGTTCTAAATCACTATTTCTAGGATACCAAAGCCTAAGACTGGGTGTGCTCTTAAGATATCTTAGTATTCTCTTTACAGCTGTGTAATGAGACTCTTTGGGGGCATGCTTGGTACCTAGCATAGACACATGTTGAGAACATAATATCTGGCCTACTAACAGTAAAATAAAGGTGTGATCCAATTATGCCTTTATACAAGGTTGCATCTACTAGTTTCCCAGATTCATCCTTGTGTAGTGACACAGAAGAACCCATTGGAGTTCTCATGGTAGAAGAATTCTCCATAACATACTTCTTAATTAAATCCTTAGTGAACTTAGACTAAGAGATGGATATACCATCTTAAGATTTTCTAACTTGGAATCCCAAGAAGAATTTTAGCTCACCCATACTGCTCATTTCAAACTTGCATTGCATAAGCTTGGCAAATTTTCTACATAGCTTCTCATTAGTATACCCAAAAATTATTTCATCTACATATATCTAGACTAGGATGCTTGATCCTTTGATGTCCCTTAGGAATAGTGACTTGTCTATCTTTCCTCTAGAGAATTTGTTCTCTATAAAAAAGGTAGACAGGGTCTCATACCATGCTCTAGGTGCCTGTATTAACCCATATAAAGCCTTGTTCAATTTGAAGACATGAGAGTTGAGTTTAGAGTTTATAAATCCTGGTGGCTGCTCTATATAGACTTCCTCCTTTAGTGTACCATTGAGGAATGTTGACTTTACATCCATCTGGTAGACCTTGTATCCTTTGTATGCTGCAAGAGCTAAAAATAACCTTATGGCCTCTACCTTGTTATCGAAGACCTACTACACGACAGTTGGCATTAAAGCAAAGTTGTTGCTGGTCATTAATGATGTGGGGCCCACTACGCAAGAGCCGTTTGGACAAAATCAAATAAAATATATTGGCCTTTACAGAGAAAGACAGTTTTCAGGAAAGTGAATCAAGGGAAGTTCTTCCTCTTCGCCATTATTGTTGAGCTGAAGAACAGGAAGCTCAAGTCTACAAGACAGAGAGCAAGATAGCTATTGGAATTAACATCTTCAACAGCAAGATAGCTGGTGCCACTCTCACATGCACCAGCAAGCTAGTTCAAAGTACTTTCTATGAGCATAAGGAAGCATCCAAGGGCCAACCCTTGTTGTATGCTCTTCAAAGTTCCAGCAACTCAAGCACCTGAAGGTCTTTGTCTGGAAGCTGTGAAGAGAAGAAAGCTCGAAGAAGCAGAGATATGAAAGAAGGCTCAGGGGACCATTCTCTGGAGTCAGAGTTAAGGATGAATCACCTAATCCTAGGAAAGAGAGAAGGGCAGAATAGGGTTCTGCAAGTTCCTTCCAACACAAGCATACTTGTTGCTGTAAAGAAGTTGAGCTGAGATATTCTCAGCTCAGGTAGCAGCTATAAGCTGTAGTTACTTCACACCTCCGGTAAAAAAAATCCCTGATGTTGTGAAGGAGAAGTTAGGACTGAGTATATCTCAGTTCAAGTAAGGTAGACTCAGGAAATACTTTCCTGGAGTCAAAGTTGGTCTAAGTCTAACTCAGTTAAGGTAGATTGGCATAGAGAAATTTCTCCTGTGTCCAATCAAGACTCTAACCCACATTCATCCTGTAGGATCCAAGTGTGGATCTGAGAGTAGGGCCTTTGGCCTGAGGTAGGTGACAAGCTTGTGACTGAGTTGTAGTTGCCTGGAAGGGCACTGAGGTAGGTACCTATTGGGTACTGAGCTATAAAAGTACTGCAACGCTCTGAGAGTAGGGCCTTGTGCCTAAAGTTATAGGGCCGAAATTCCTAAGCTGTAGTCCTTAGAGATAAGGCTGAGGTAGGTGGCTTGAGGGTCACTAAGTGTAGGTGCACTACAGAGCTCTGAGGTAGGATCCTTTGTGGATCTGAGGTAGGCTGTCCTCCCAGCCTGAGTGTAGGGCTTAACAGCCTGAGGTAGGTAGTTTGCTAACCACTTAGTTGTAGGCCTTTGTGGTTGAGAAGTAAGTCTCGGAGGAGACTTAGAGATCCTGAGGGATATGAGGTGTAAGCTCCTTGGAGCAAGCTTTGGAGAATTGCCTAATCCAATAAGATAGTTGGATAGGTGGGAGGGAAAGTGGGTGTACCCAGTTAGGGAACCACTATATATATTTGTGTGCTTTTCTATGGTTATTCTTTCTTTTCTTACTTGCAGGTGTTAAGAACAAGCTCTAGATCACCCTAAGCTGAAAGCAAAAAAGAAAACCACAAGATATAATAAAGAAATGAAAAGATAGTCACTAAGGACTAAGAAACCTATTCACCCCCCCCCCCCCCCTCTAGGTGATTTAGCTATCTTCAAATAAGGACTTTCAAGTAGTATCAGAGGGAGGTTGCTCAAAAAGGATCTAACAATCTGAGTAAACCTCAAAGGATAGATAAAAGGCTTGCATTGATGGGTTCAAAAAAGAACCATTTGGAGTGGAGCTCAATGAAGTTTCAAGTCTGCAGTGAGAGCAAGGACCACATTGGACTATTGGTAGATCTTGTAGATGATGATGTCTATGCAGATGCAAGATTAGAGATCAGGACCCCTCTATCACACTCAGATAGTGACTCAGAGGTGGATGAAGCTGGGGAAGGTGAATGCAGATTTTATGGGCTGAATGCTACACCAGAAGAAGAATTCAGCCAGGATATGTCTGGTCCATATCAGGTACAATCTCTGTCTAGTTCATCTTATTATTCAGGTTATGAGTCCAGCTCAGACTCTGATGCTTCCTCATCAAGTGGTGATGAGAGTCCTCTATCAGAAGATGATATCAATCAATTGATTGAGAATCATGCTGCACTTCTGAAAGCTTTTAAGGAAAGCAAGTTGCTTGTTAAGAAACAAGTAGAGGAAATTGCCTCCCTCTAGTCAGCTGCGTCCCAGCAAGATGATTCCTCATCCTTGTTATCTCTGAAAGAGAGGGAAGTAGCTCATCTAAAGATCATGGTAGATGTCCATGTCGAGTCCATCATATATAAGGACTCTAAGATCAAGGTTCTTGAAGAGAAACTTGAAAGGGAGAAGAGGATAGTGGCAAATTTCTCTAAGATAGATGCTATCAAGATAAAATCTGAATCTGAGTGGATTACAAAAGTTATCAAATCTCAGAGGAGAGGCCAAGCTCCTATTGTGCCTCGGTCAACCTTTCACAAGGTAATTCTCCCTTCTCATAGGTATGACCAAGGCTGCATTCATGGTCTCTGGGAGAATGTGAATTCCTCTTGTAAGAATACCAGAGTATCTTATAATGGGAGAAGAAAGGGTAGGGGAATGAATAACTTTAAGGCTCCCCGTGAAAAAGTACAAATGGCCCATGCTGGATCATTTATTTTTGGTGCCTCAGCCCTAACTCACAAGGAGAAGGCAGTTGTTTTCACTCATGCCAATCCTGCAAGGACTCAGACAAAGGGTCAGTCTACTAGTAGGCCTAACTTTGCTAGCTCTAATGATATAAAAAGCTTGTCTTCTGCAAATAAGACAGCTGTAAATAACATTCAGGGCAAGCAAAGGAAGCCTGCTGAAAGAATAACCTTCAGTCAGACCCTTGCTGAAAGGAGTCTGAAGAAAGTTGTTGCTCCCCTTCCTTCTATTCATTTAGCAGTTAACCACACTACAAGACCTGCTCAGAAAAGAAGATACAACATTCATGAGTGTTGGTGTTGTGGTAAGGTGGGGCATTTTGCCCTAGATTGCTGGCACAATCCTACTGTGTCTAGAGCAAGAGTTAGCCTACCTCTCAGAAATGTTGCAGGTAGGCAAGTCAGATTTCAGGCTAACAGGAACCTAGGACTCAATACCTATTGGGGTCCTAGGATAAGATAATTTTGTTTTGCAGGTTAGTCTATGTGCTCATCCCCCATGTTCAACATGGACAAAAGATGTTCCAGAACTTAGATTGAATAAGGAAGTTATCCTATGGTTCATACCCCAAGGATAAGGAAGTTGTGTGCACTCCTAAAGGATGATAAATTGCACAAGTATTGGGCTAAGACTAGCTGGATCCAGCCAGCAGGAATGTCTAAATGGACAAAGTGTTGTTGCCTCACCAGCAAATCTGGAAAGGACAAGTAGGCTATACTTATCTCTGAGGAGAGAACAATTAGCTCCTCTACCAGCAGCAAGGAAAAGGCACACTGTGCTCAGCTGAACAGACTCACTATATAGAAGGGTCAATCAGTTAAGTGGTATCATCAGTTGAATTAATGACCGATAGTCATATGGACAGTATCTGTGCAAATGTTGAGGGGGAGACTATCAATATAAGATACTCCTGCTGATGGGAAGGTTGCTGTACAAGCTTGATTCTTACCCCAAGTTTCCCCAGCACAAAATAGATCAACATTACTACTGAGGATCAGTTTGTCCCCGTGGACATTACAGAAGCTGAGAGGGAAACTACCCAAGTGATGGTACCTATTGGAAGAAGGCACGCCAATCAGCTTACAAGAACGTTGGATTGCTCCAGCTATTGGTGACACAAGTCAGCATATTCCTATTTGAATAGTTGTGTAAATAAAGACTTAGTATCAGAATGAAAGGATAGCTCATGAAAAGATCATTCAAGGTTAAACTAATCTTGAAGTCCACCAGCTACAAGAGAAAATTCAGCCATATGAGAAGAGAAAGTTGGTTGCTGCACTAATGGTATCATCTGAAATCAGCTAGGGGGAGAAGAGAATTACAACAGACCTGTTCCTCCCTGACTATTCAGAAACCAAGAAGGAAATGATCAAGGGGGAGTAGGCTATCTGGGTTGCCAATGGAATCAAAACTATATTAGGACTAGAACAACACACAGACAACATTCCTCCTATTCAAGAAGGACTGTGTGGTATCCAGTGTGGTGATCAAGAGGGCAGATCAATGTGATGATCAAGATAGTACTAAGTGGTCTGACCACTATTGTGCTACAGATCAGAAAGCTGAAGCCTAAGGCAAGCATGGTGATAAAGAAAAGGAGAAGATTTGGCTCAGCAAGAAGAGACTGTGCAAGGTGTAAAGGAGTTGTTGTGTATAGTTGCTGTAAATCCAGTATCAGCTCCTTGGCACCAGAACCATAACCTCTAGATAAGTAAAATTTATTTTTTTTATTCTACTGGTTTAATCTAATTTGCTAGGAATCCTGTCTGCCATAGCAGGACTATGCATATGTAGATTAAGTATCAATAAGTTTGGGAGCATAAGGAAGATCTCAATCCTGAGTTTGTCCTAACTGACAAGTGGCTGACATATTTATCATGCCACTAGATGATGTCAAGTACAACTCCCTCTAGGTTGAGATTGAGTATGTTGAAATTGGTATAGCTTCAGTTGCTCCCTATTATACTT